>CM054113.1:116585536-117185536 GCA_028673005.1 Tanypteryx hageni
ATTTGAAAAACAAGTGGCATTATGATGGATCTGAATGCCAAATCCGCAGCGGAATATGACAAAAAAGAGGTACACATGTGCAAGACCTATAGCGAACACTGATAGATAAGACCATAAAATGAGCATGGAAATTAGCTAAACAAATTTTCAGGCATTATGTAGCTTGAATTAGAGTCTCTGGCGAAAGAAACTGATGTGCATGATGGAAGTCCTTCATAATTGGCACTGATGTAGAGAGGAAACTGTTTTAACGTCGGTCGTTTCTAACACCATCGATGTAATTCAACAGGGAACTGTCGAGCTTGTCTTATGGCTGAAAAAAATTCAAGCATATTCAATCATATGGTTTTTTAACTTTGTTGTGACTGAGACAAGTACATTTCTAAATTGCTTGTTCTTGAATTCAATATAAGATTTCTCGGATTTAGCGTACTTTCTCAAATAACTAGCAAATAAAAAATTTTTATTTGTGGATTTTCTCAGAAATCGAAAACTGAATTCTTCTTTTTTTACCTATAGTGCTGCATTTGGAAATTAAACGCCATTGAATGGACGCTCTATAGAATAAATTATCCTTATCTTTCGTGGAAGGACAACTTCCTTGTCAATAAATATGCCCTATCCCTTCTTCACAACTACAAGCTTACTTCCCTGTCTTGTAAGAATGGACGCTCTATAGAAGAAATTATCCTTATCTTTCGTGGAAGGACAACTTCCTTGTCAATAAATATGCCCTATCCCTTCTTCACAACTACAAGCTTACTTCCGTCTTTTAACTCCAACTATTCTCTTCAAAGGAAACATAGTAACTCGCTAGAAATCTTCGGCTCATTTTCTGCTGCGTCTCGTTTTAGACCCGTCATTCACGGCTCGATTTTTGTATATATGTAAGATGTCCCGTATCAAATGAAATATTCTCTCCGTGCGCAAAATGGCGTACATTACACGGAACTTGAACGAGACAGCGCAAGTCAGCGCTCCGCCCTTCGGAAGGGACGTTAAGCAGTTGGCCCCCTTTGTTCTCTTGGTAAAGAATAGGCTAATGTCGACTCCGGATTTTCCCCCTTTCTTCTGTGCGTGTCCGATGTGGAAGGAGCTATGGCTATAATAGCCCAAGAGGCTGATTAGCCAAAATAACAAACAAACAAGGAACTTGAACGTTTCGTAAAAACTCTTCCATGTGTAAAAAGGCTTTAACGTGAAGTGCAAGAAAGCCCTATGCACGTCTCCCAAGCGTCACGTAAATAAATAGTTGCGTTTATCTCATGAGAATTAAGAAATGAAATTTCGGATTTTGTAAACATTGTTAGAGGGTACCATGATGCGATAACGCCGTTGTCTCACTGAGTGCTTGTATTTTTCTGTATGTTATGTTTAAATGTTTATTATGGGAATGAGTTAAATTTCGAATTTAATTCCGGTATTATGGCTGTTCTGATCGTGTGAAATTTGTCATGTAAAGCCAGTATTTTGATACAAGTAAATATGTGCTGTCGTGATGAGAAAAATGTTCTTGTATTTCAAATAAAAGCATCAAATAAAAAGCGCTAAAATGAAGGCTTACATACGATACAAATATTCTTAGGAAAACTATTTATTTCTAGTTTCTCTAGAACGAGGGATTTCTATCAAAAAACGATTATATAACAAGAAACGTTTATTTTGATTGGTGGGACGGGCATTTCAAGTAGTTGAAGCAAAAACAATTATTTGTTCCTAGCAGGGAGGCAACCCGTATTGATTCGAACCAAACGGTTAACCATTTTCATCTTCTAATTTGATATAAATCCGAAATAACAGCTTCCATCCACGCACTCTTTGTGGCTTAGCCCCTTTCGCAGGAAGACGTCAAAACCAAATTCAACTTTTTCTTTCAGGAACGCCCCTGAAAATCCGCATTCCATTAATTCAGTCTTCAAATCCGCTAATCGGTCATGTTACCTGCACTGCTATTTACTGTTGCAATGCTGCACATGTGCGTCTCCTTTTAAGTTCTGTCACTCTGCCATTATTCAGAGAAGTCTATTTTTCTCTTCCTTTCCTCTGACTCATTGGTTTATTCATTCTTAGTTCCAAATGGCGTAAAAAAAAGACACTCGCTTTCTTTTCTCCTTTGCGCTTTAAGTTTCCGAATCTGTCGGACCGATACTGTTAGAATTCCACATCGGTTAGATAATCCGTTTCAACGCGAAATTGGAAGTTTTCGCGGAAACAACCGTCCATCGATGGCTCGAAAGACTCGACCGGGAATCGGCAAAATGATGCGCCTGCATTTGTTTTTCGATCGAGCAATATCGATACCTCTCTTCGTCCCTCTTTCCCTTCTATATCCATGGCATCTATGTACACACATCCACCGCTTTCCTCCTCCGCGCTCTTTTTCTGCAATTTTTACACAAACGCATGCCTCTCTCCCAACATGGCTCTCGTTTTCTACGCAGTCGGTTATTTCGTTACTCGCGTTCAACGCGTTTGACCGCTCAAGCGATGCATGCAATTTCCTGGGAAACTAGAGGATGCAATGCTGCGTAGCTACGCAACCGGCTTTTCACGATACGCTGGGACTGACAGAGGTGCATTCGCAAAATTTTAATCGCTCGAATACGAAAATATAGCATTGTGAAAAAAGCTGCAGCCTCGCGGCAAATGAAACATGATGTACTAGCTCTTCATTCACGTTTCCAAAATTTTCTTCTTCTTTCTAAGAAGAGAAATTGTAGTACTCGTAAAGATATTTAAGGAAGATTTATAGTTTCCTAGGAATACGCCCGCGTTTTCCGATATTTCTTGCTCTCCTTTTTCGTACATCGACTCCTCTCGTATGAAACGTATTCACTATGTATACAGCATAGAGTTTCACCTCGAAATGCGACTTTACCGTGTTATATCTCCGTAAACGTAAACACGTATAGTCTTTCGAAAAGTTAGAGAGAGGAAAGGGAAGCTGTTAAAAAATTTCGACTGAACGCAAATCTAGATCTAGCGGTAAACGCCTGAGGGAGTAGATGGAATTGGCGGGACAAATACGTCGGTGAAAAACTTGGGTGAGTTTGTATATCGGTTGACTATTCTACTGTTTGTATTTATTTACGTTGATTTTTTCGGCTTATGTTATATTTTTATAAGGATGCCAATTAAAGAAAAATTTTGCTGAATGAAACATTCGCTTTATTAGAAGTTGTTCGAAACTCGGGAAGCATTTCGTGTGTAGTTATGAATAGAATTGCGTGTTCTGATTTTCCCATGCTGCCTTCCGTTTTTCCTGCGCAGTTTCCTCCCTTAGGCTCTAATCTTGCGTTACTCGGCAGCTAAAGGCTGCTTGTGGGAGAACTTTGCTGAGAAAAGGTTTTTGCTGATGAATTTTGTTCTAAAGATAAGGTTTTACTAGTTGAACCCATTTTCATTCCTGTAAGCTCAGAATCTGGAAACATTTATTGTTGCTATGTTATATTTATTAGATTTCCAATTTTTACTGGTCTGTTATATTTCTTGGTAACTTCGTGACTTAATTTAGTTTTTACTATTCAGTGTATGACATTATTGTTTCGATTAATCTAAATGATAACCGCTCAAACTTGATAATTTTCTGTTCATAAAATACGTTAGCTCAACGTGGTGAAGACGCATCTTTTCATGAGAAAATATTCCATATTAATTTATTTCATCGCTTATATTTCGTACGGCCATCGGTTTTGACTGGGGTTGCAATGTCGAAGGAAAATATCTATATTTGTTTCGTTTGAAATATCGGAAACTAGTATCGATAATTATCGACATTGCCCGTCAAAATATCGACACTATGAAATATCGAATGTTAAAAATTATACTGGTTTAACGATAAATTACATTTTGTTATAACACAAACTTCATTGTAAGGTAACTTCTCATTTTTTGCTCTGTCAGCTTGGCATTCTCCAACGTTATTTATCTCTATTTATGAAAATTGAAAGGTATCGATCCGGTTAACGCTAACATACGGGTAAGAGGTTTCGCTTGATATAAAACCTTACGTACTTCTAGAAGAGCTACAGATGTAAAATTTGACATGACGATAGGTCATTGGGTACAACTTTTGAGAGTATTCTGAATTTTCAAAAATGTTCATTTTTAGGAGTTTTTCGATCCCATTTTTTCATTCCCACCTCTCATAGAAAAGCATACAAATCAGTGCGGAGGTTCGTAAAACTCCATTTTAATTTAATCTCATCACATAAATAGTTATACCTGAAAGATACAAGTTCAATTTTCGAAAGTTAAATTCAAATCCGTGCCGAATTAGTGTAGAAATTTGTTTTAAATCGGAAAATTTGTATATTTTAGCAATGGTTTGTATATGGATGCTTTTTCGTGCAAAAAAAAATAAGATATTAGTCGTTCATACACTTCTGAAATTTTTTTAGTGATAGGGAAAAGCAATAACCACCGCGTTTTTTTAATGCTTTAATAGTTCATTATAATCTACAGTCACAAAATCACGTTTTTACTTTTTATGTTTTTTTTTGTGAATACCGAGAAATCTAGTGTCCAGCACATGACTATCTCCATGCAAAGTAATGAATATGATTGCAATAGTAATTACATGCTGCTCTCGGCAACAGTTAATTCAAGAATTGCTATCAGAAATAATGCTCTTGAATAATTTTTAAACACTTTGAATAAGTTCCACAATGAAAAATACTTTGAATCACCTTTCACATTGAAAACAAGTATGTCGGTGTACACAGTTTCCAAATGCGTTCAAATTTTAGTAAAACTCCCCAATATCAAATTTCATCAAAATACGTCCCGCGGTTCCGTAGTTGGAGCAGAGGCACGTTGTAAACTACATGTTGGTCTTCATGTAAAATGGTCGTAATTGTCCTATTTTAACCAAAATTGGAATCTGTTGACAAATTTTAATAAAACTCTCCAATACCAAATTTCATCAAAATACGTCCTGCGGTTCCCGAGTTGTAACAGTGGAACATTGTAAACTACATTTAGGCCTTCGTATAAAGTGGTCGTAATAATCGTCCGATTTTAACCAAAATTAAAATCGGTTGACGAATTTTACTAAAACTCTCAAATATCAAATGTCATCAAAATACGTCCTGCGGTTCCCGAGTTTTAACATGCGGTCGGGCAGAATGACGGACGGACGGAAACGGCCTCCCCTATATGCGTTCACTTCGTGCAA
Organism: Tanypteryx hageni; assembly: GCA_028673005.1. Classification (NCBI taxonomy): domain Eukaryota; kingdom Metazoa; phylum Arthropoda; class Insecta; order Odonata; family Petaluridae; genus Tanypteryx; species Tanypteryx hageni. Next base: position 116,590,713 of record CM054113.1, read on the forward strand.
AGAATGCATAAAAATAAGTCAAAAAAATTATTTGTTGCCATGGACAACAAAATATCGATGCGCGATTAAAATTATCGTTGGCGGCGCTGTCAATAATTACGAGAGAATTAGTTTACAACATATTACGTTAGATGGCATTGGGATAATTTTTATCGCAATTATTATTACTCTTGGCAGCATAGGCATTGGTATTAGAAAATTAAATCATAGCAATGGAAACATATGATAGAAAGGAGACCGGTGAAAAATTGAAATGTACAGTTAAAGAAATTAAAAAATATATATTTAATTATATATTTAAAACAAACTCCTAAACCGTCCGAAAAAAAGAAAGTTTCGTACGGTTTAGAAGTTTGTTTTAAAGATTTTTTTTAAACTTCTTTAACTGTAAATTTCAGCGAAAACATGTTCGAAATGCATATTACGAAAAATGACGATTTGCGGACATCTATCAGTGGAGCATGTTATGTAAGTTCGTTTTAAGTAAGATGAGAATTTGACCCTAACAACAATCAAAATGTGAGTATGTTTCGCTTTCTCGCTGATTTCATCTATTAATTTCGGTGCGAGCCAGTGGCGGATTTTGGGGTGGTCGCACATGGTGCGCACCAGAGGACTCGTGACGTATGGCAGTGCTTCTCAACTTGGGTTACGCGGGACCATAGGGTTCCGCGAAAGATCGGGGTTCCATGTGGATCCGCGAAAATGGGGGTAAAAGGCAATATTTCCCTACCGCCCAGTCACCCTAAATCTTGAATTTCTCCCTCTCACCCAGTGGCGGATTTAAGGGGGGTCGCACTTGGTGCGCGACAGGACCCCTTGAAGTTAGGGTCCCCGAAAAAATGTTCGTGCATATAATCTCAGAAATAATAAATGTCTCGTTTAAAAACCAGCGGAACCTCTCTATGATCCCATAGGAAAGAAACGATCGTTAAGAGGTGCCGCAAAAGAGGGGAGCCATTAGGAGCGGTTTCACTATGTAATTAGATTTTAGGGCCCCCGACTGCTTAGCGCCAGGGCCCCCCAAATATTTAGCGCCAGGGGTCCCAGGATGCGTAAATCCGCCACTGGTGCGAACGGTTGTGTAATTTTACGCACGAATCCGAAGAGAGGGAATTTTTCCGACTTCTCTCCGAGTCATTTAATGTGAGTGACGACTTCATGAATAAATACAGCATTTGAAACCGTCATCACTTGCATTTGTGTGAGGTTTTTTGCGAAACGACTTTTTTCGCAATTGTAGAAAACTGGATACCGCCTTCGTCCAATAGGAAATGAACTCCTCGTAATGAACACATTATATTGCATTGCATTAATATTTATCGTTTGACGTTTGCATGCGACGGCGCGTTTATTGTTTCAGCAATTCTAATTTCAAAGTTCAAGGATGAGTTTTACTGTCAGATAGCTTACTGAAAGGAAAAGTTAATTTTTGAAATTTTAGTATTTTTCATATTCATGACAAATTACTTAAAAACCGACAACATTTATTTTTCATTTCTATTTATCGATTAACAAGAATTTTATTTCTCTTGAATAACCAGATACGTATTAGAAGTATTTTGTGTACATTGTTTATATTTATGGATTTATTAGTATTTTACACGAAGGTATCTAGACAAGGTTTAATTGTGTGTTAATATCGATCTGTAACCATGCGTGAAATTTGGGAGAAATTACTTGTTTAATTTCAAATTAAATTCGGCTCCTTGTAAAGAAAATGGCAATAATTTTTCTGAAATTGCGGTTTTTTCTTGCATTTCATTCGTTCGTAATATTTTTTCTTTCTCGGCGAATCCTTTAATCAATTGAAACGAGAGGTGGCCATCTTCGGTCCGGTAATGTCGAGTCAAAATGCAATCAGACGCTCGCCTCTTTCCTTTACTTTGCCAGGTATCGAAATTTCTTTGGAAAATTCTCATCGAGTGGAACGTTTGGAATCCGCTTCTACGTTCTTTTGCATCTGAGTTCAAATTTACATGTATTTGAACGTAACTCGCCATCTCGTACGAAATTTACTTCCCTGAATACTTTTTACTGATTAATTTTTCATATTAAATATTTTAGTTAAGAAATAAAAGCGTATAATTTATGAAACCTCGTCGCTGTCTTTTCAAAAGGTTTTATTTTTGATATTTGAATCGAACGAATTCTGCTCTCCCTTAGAGCGCAACTTCCATCTCTTCGACATTCCTCAAAATGTACATCGAATTTCTTTTATTTGATTTCTTTTCCTCCGTAACATTTTTTCTCGAATCCTGTTTAATTTTTTATTCAAAGAATATGGAAAATGTCGCGTTATTTAATCAGGCCTCTCTCCCAATGCGTATCTCCCGTTTAGATGGGAAATCCCTCCCCGAGGCACGCCCAATCCCTTCCCTGTTAGGATCGGAAGCAATTAGGTCGGTTCACTGGTTTTTACCCGAGTTTCGCTTATATTTCGGCTGCAGCGTGAGGAATGGAAGGTGTGGCGTAGGGGGCGTGGTGTGGCGCGTGGGAGAAGCTCTCCCTTCCCATCCCAAATCCCACTTTATCCTTTCTCACTCACTCTCTGAAATTATCACTCTAAATAAGGGGTCTGCAATCTTTTCTGCATGGCGGACTACATACGTAACGTGAATGCTTCGGAGGGCCGCATTGAAAGTCACGAGAGCTTCGGCGGGCCGGATGAGTGTTTACATCCGAAGCTATCCAGAGATTCTGCGGTCTCATATTAGTGAAAATCATATCTAAATAATTTAATAGCGTTAAATATTCATCAGAAATGATTTTGAGACAAAAATTTAACTAAAAAAGCGAACTTTCCTGTTTAATTGTACCGATATCACGTTTTCATTATTTCTTCGCGGGTCGCTTAAAACGCTATCGGAGGCCGCATCCGGTCCGCGGGGCGTATGTTGCCGATTCCTGCTCTAAAGCAATACTTGTATTGCCCTTCCTCTAGCTTTCCTTAAAACGGCGTCGTATGGATAACGAAAAGTGAAAGTTTTGATCTGTGATATTTAAATCGTTTTGCTATCGTTTTGAAACGAGGCGCCGATAAAATAACCTTCGGTTGTTTCGCGGGATTAACATATTTACGAGACAGTTTCGACACAACGTTCTCCTACCGCAATTATGCATCTGATGAATGTAGTTTTGTTGTAGAATACAGATGTTCTCGGCGATAATTTGAGCAAAATAATGGCATTAAATTTTGACATTTGAGAAGGAGAAAAAAATCCTGTACTTGACCGGGAATCGAACCCTGATCTCCCCGTTTGCCGGTGCTTGAACGGGGAGAACCGGGTTCGATTCCCGGTCAAGTACAGGATTTTTTCTCCTCCTCAAATGTCAAAATTTATTTTCAGATTTATGCGATCATGTATAACATGTCTTTCCAATACCTTCGTTTCTTGTCAAAATAATGGCATTTAACCGCGTAAATCCAGAACTACTAATTTCAGAGGAGTTTTTAGAGCATATTGAACTGATTGGCAAGTTATACTTTTCGACTTCTCTTGTTTCAAGTATTTCAAATCTTTCCTTTCACTTTTCGTTGTTTTAGGGAATGAAGAAGGGACTCATTCCGCAGTTTATCGCAAGTTTTTCGAATATTTTATCGCTTATGCGAATATACCATTTATTATTCCGACATTAATTATTCATCGCTTTTTGTGGTTGTATAAATATTGGTATAAAACTTTGGTGCGGTAAAAGTTATTGAACGGAGTCCTCGAGAATTTTAGATCAAAAAATCCGAATTTCTTTTAAGAGTTCAGAGAAGGTGAGCTGTAGTGGCGTGGACATCAATCGATTTCTTTATTTTATGCCCCATGTGGCGTTTCGATGATATCTTTTTACTCTCGAAAATTTGCACTCGGCAATAACCTATTAACTCCTTTAAGTTTAAAAATTTGTTTTCCAGATGGAATTTTTATTCGTTAAAAAATAAATAAAAAAATTCTGAGAGTAGTTTAGCTTTTATGTGTATAAACAAAATTCATATTTATAGCTAAATCGATTCTACTAGAGCCAGCAAAATCAAATTTTGCGATATCACTTTCTCGGTCATATTACGATGAATCAATAATCAGAAATTCCAATTTAATTTGATAGAATTATTAATGCGTTATTTATTCGGATTAACCTTTGTAAACACGTTTGTTAAATGTTGTCCTTATATATATCCTTCTACCAAATTGCAACATTTAAACTTTTCGGAACTTCCATTCCATCACTTTTCACTTTCGTTGCCTTACTTATTATCTGCATTGAAAGAATTCATCATCGCCTCTCGTTTTATTCGAAGGAGATACATTTTGACGTGGTGGAATGCAAAATAGTGTATTTGCAGGTGAAGATGCCCCCTTTTGATTATGCAACCCACGATGCATCCCCGTAAGGTTGGGAAATTTGCTTCCCTGGATACGATCGCGGCCTTTTCCTAACTCGATTAGTATTATAATCATTTTACAAAGCGCTCCTTTCTCGGAAATAATACCCAACTCTCAAAATTAAGCTTTTTGCGGTATGCCCAATTTTTAATGAATATCCATTAAATTTTCATGTTTATATCTAAGCTCTAAAATTTTATTTAATGAAGCGACTTTCTTTTTACCTTCCTCCAATTAATAAATCTCTTTGTCGCAGAATTTAAACTATAATGTGTGTTGGAAATGATTTAATGGGCATTTCTGTTTAAACTGTTACTTTATCTTCCGCCGATTCAAATTAATCTGATTATATTTTGAGTATTTTTTCTTAAAAGTAGAAAACCTTCGATAAAAACGTGGGCAACTAATAAAAAAATTGACATTTTAAATCCTATTTTTAAAGCGAGAATACTTTCGTTAGAAATTGATCTTCTTTTCCATTCCTGTATTTTAGCCACATTATCTTATTTTGATAGAAATCACATTTTACGAAACCTCGAGTAGATGTACGCTTTATTTCTTATAAATTGCGTTTTTGTTTTGAGTTATCTAAAAGAATACTGCAGTATATTTATGCTAACGAATATGGCCTAAATTGGCGTGATTTGATATTTAATTAATTACTGCCTTAGAAATGTTGTCTTGTTGCTCTTTCACGAATTTCATCTTCGGTTTAAGCGACAAGAAATGAATATTGCAGTAAACTCTATTCGTACGAGTTACTGCAGATAAATTAATCTGTAGTTCATGTAAACACTTGCTTATAAGGATTTAGATTGCTGTCATTCTTAAGATGTACGAAATTGTACTTCGGTATTACATTTTTCGCCTTTTTTGGGAAGCTTGTTTGTTCGTTTTTATCTACTATCATTATTTTTACTCCTTGCTTTCCATTTCGAAGTTCTTAGGTATTAACCTTTTCTGTGTAGTTATATGGCGCATTCATCAAAGAACAGAATTGGTCGCCCACGGGCAATCACTGTTTCAGCAGACATTTTGCGTTTTTTCCAAAGTCTCTTCCTTCATAAATCAGAATATATTATGGCAAATGAATCAAACACATCCGACGACGGCAAATGTTTATGTAGCGTGAATTATGTTAGCATTAAGAATGAGCTTTACACTATCAGCCATTTATAGATTATTATGGAAATCCTTAACAATATTCACTTTTGGGCGTTTGCTAAAGTTTATATTTATATATCCGTCTCGTCAAATTGACTTTAAATCATGCTAAAACTTCTCAATAGTATAAGGAAAAATCTTATTAATCTTTCTTGTGTAATTATAATGTTACTAATTCTTTCTTTGTTTACATGTCTTTTTTAAATATTTTACTTGGTTTTTTCAATGCTAAAAAGGCTCTTGGATTACTTTTTTGTTATGTGGCAGCAATGCTCATAAATACACCAAAAGAATGATTTTCGAGCTTAAATATTTCATTGATTCGTGTACCTTAGAACCTCGTGTAGTTGATCCAATGGAGCGTGTCTTTTTCAGCATGGGTGGGTAGATAAAGTAAAGATTATAACATCATAAAAATGTTTGTTCCCTCACCTGTTGACAGCTCAGGGTCCGTTCGTCTCGTCCCCCACCCCCTCCAACCTCCCGTTCCCCTCCCCTCCGCCATCTCCTCCGTCTTAGGCGTGGCCCCAAGGCGGCCTCCACTCCCTCTTCGCTGCCACATAGATGTAATGAGTCACGCTGGCCTTTTAAATGCCCTCCCCACTCTCACTCACCCTCTCCTTGATCTATTTTGCCGTTTGCTGTCTCTCTGGCAAAAGGATGCTCGAAAAGCAGTTCGTAAAAGACGGCTTTTCGCTTTGTTGTCCTATCTTGCAGCTCAAAGTAATCGCTGAAAGATAAGCGAGAGTAAATGGTTAGCAATGGAGTTTTTTTTGCTCTGGTGAAATTCTTAAGGCTAAGGTAAATTTTCAATTAAAATTGACGACAAATATTTTTAACGAAATTCTTGGGAGTAACGTCTGGGAATCTTCGGACTCGCTTTGTACTTGCCGAATATTCCGACTGCGGCTCTGTTGTTTCTCTTCATGGTCATATTTTCCTATTCCTATTGAAACGATGATGAAAGAATGAAAAGAATATATTAATTCCGGTTTGATTGGACGCAGTATACGAGAAACATTGTCTCATAAATGATGCAACTCTCTCGAAGAGATAACCGCGTTCTAGGTCATCTTCAGAGGACTCGCCATGATCTCATCCATTTCGCGTTATCGCAGTCTATCGGATTAACCGAAGGGGTGGGACATTTCCAACGAGTGATTGGAAACCAATTTCGCGAATATTCGACACGTCATCATTTCCGCGAGAAAAACCCTCGAGCAGAAATCTGTTTTTCAATCAGCTGTCGGTCGATGTGGATGGATCCCGCCGTCATTCCTCTCGCTTTTGTTTTCTTGGGAGTATCCGACTGAATTTAGGCTGAGGGTCATGTCTTAGCGGAAAACTCCGGTCCATTTAAGCCTATAACTTTATCTGCCGGAGTGAATGCGCAATAAACCTAGCGTTTGAACCAAGTGCGAATTCTTGATTCCCCAGTTGCTAATGACGTAAAGGGGCGCCGTTATCTTTTCTTCGGCCTATTTTGTGCTCTGATTTTGCCAAGACTCTTCGTCGCTATCGACAAGAATCGATAAATCGCGGTCTCCGAAAAGCTTTAGTAAGATTCTGTAATCATTTACTGCTATTGTTCGATAAAATACAAGCGGCGAGAATATTCAGATATTGTAATTTATTTTCTCACATAATGTTTTTATTTTAATAATATGCTGTCGTTATTTAAATTTAGTTGGAAAAATGTTCCAGTTTTAGTTTTTCTGGGGCCATCGTTTTGCACTTGTTGGATTTAACCAAACTAGTACGTGGATTTAATGTGGTATCATTTGGGGAAATATAGGGCGATAAAACACGAGCGATAATAGGTTATATTACTTCTCGCTCTGGCGAACACATCGCACAAGAACCACCTTCTTATGCATTATTTTTGTTTGTTTGTTAGCTTTTGCGGTTCCCTTGATCGTGCAAACGGAAGGTAAACCTTCTTTAAATGTGGTATAGCTGAAAGGTTTCGACTCCCTTGATTGTGCGACCGATGTTCATTTTTTCACTAGTTTATTGGTTTGATTCCAAGAGCATTTCTTTCTTCTATAAGAAATACATGGGAATCGTTGCCTAACATGATTTACTTACGTTTTAAAATGTTATAATCGGGTTACGAACCCGGGACTTAGATGGTCGTACTTCTGAGAAAACGCAGTTTAATATTTTTGATGAAAGAATTAGAATCCGCGGTGCGTAAGCGTGAAAATTTGTCTAATAACCGAAAAATGGCCTATTTTTCAGGTTTTTGACCACGAGTAATTGTAACTTCCATCGCAACCGGCGTTGTGACCGCATTTTCGAGTCTTCATTGCTAAATAATAATAATTTCAATCATAAACTGGCTTCAACTGCGAATTGGATTCCGTTATTATGATGGAAAACTCTGAATTTTACTATTAGTTATATCTTCTTATATCTCATTTCTAGAGCTTGTCATCCCGAAATCCCGCTTTTCCGGAATCCCGGGGGTAAAATGGTTTTCCCGTTTCCCGGGAAATCCATTGAATATCCCGGGAATTCCCAGTATATCATAAAGAGAATTTTACTCCCTAGCCTTTATCGTCCATGCGGTTCCTAAAGGGACCACTAAGACTCGCTTTGTTTCCGAGTGGCTTAGTTTCACTTCTAATGCAATAAAAAGGAAGAAATTTATATAGAGCACTCACAAATGCTTGCATTCTCTTGGGAATATATACGGTGAAACTCGATTTTACGGTTTCCTTGAATTTACGCATTTTTCTTTCGGTCCCGGTATTTGGTCCATAAGAACAATGATAAATTTTAATGAATTATACGTTTTCGCGATTTTGCGCTTTCCTCGAATTTACGACAGGAATTTCACGTCCGGATAATATGTAAATGCCCCCGATTTTACGTTTATAGTATTCTCAATTACAATTCAACTGAATCGTTTTCCATATTCTGTAATTAAAAACTATATTTGTGTATTCCATATTCAAAAATCATTTAGACGAAAACAAAAACGGCTGAAGACCACTGCCCTATAGGGTGTGAGTTGACATTGTATACAGATTGTCTCCCAAATTGAGCATATTTTGACAAACTGTTTGGGGTATCAAAGTTCAGCTTTTTCTCACGACTACAGCAGGTCTTTTCATAACCAAAATATGCACCACTGAGCGATCGTAGTGTGAACACATTATGTTTTCTTAAAAGTTACTATAAATCAATTACTAATAGGAAATAAGAATTAGAACACTGTTGTCGACATGATTTGTATTTATGTGAGAAATGTATGCTAATGGTATAGATATTTCAATTCATATTTTATTTTACATACCGTGTGTATTGGAAACTATATTTTTATAATCAATATGATAGACAAATTTCAGGTCAGTAAATAAATGCTAATTTAAATTATTTTTTATTTTATTCGCTTAACCCATATTTGTAAATGATTTTAACAAATTCCTTCGAACTTCTCAGGGTCCCGGGATAGATAAAAAACCGGGGCGCAAGCACTATTTAAACATCAATATGTAAGCGTTTTGTGTGATGCGCGGTTCAGATAAATACAATGGAGTAATTTTTTACTAAAACATTAAATAACCAGAATGAATAGATAAAAAATCCTAAGCTAGAGTAAAATTACTATTAATATTAATTAATAAGAATCACCTAAATGAAAAAGAAACTTGTAAATTTCCACTAACAATTGTTAGTGGAAATTCACGTTTGTTTTTCATTTAAATGGAATATTTCCACAAAGTGGAGCCTTCCCAAGTGGACTTTGTTAAGGTTCACCTGTTCATAAAAAGTTGTAACACTATTTTTAGCCCACTTTCCAAAATGGAAATAGGCTTATAGTTTCGTCGTTGTGCCTGTCTGCCTGTCCGTCTGTCTGCCTGTCCGTCCCCCTATTAACTTTTGAACCGATAGACCGATTTTCATGAAACTTGGTGGAAATCTCTTGCTACTTGGACCGAGCTCCCGAGGATAGTTTTCGTTGCGAAGACTGAACGTCCCGGGTTCGATTTCAGGAACTATTCTTCCCATTTGATTTACATGAGAAATCTGAAATCCATCGTGCTGGGTAATTTTCTCTTGAACATTAAAATATCTTAGAATTGTAATATCGGAGCGGGATTTGTACCATTTACTGAGTAAGCGAATGAAGATCCTAATTTTTATCGTAGATTGTTGCCTATTCATCGTATTTCGTGTAAATATTGACATTTTTGCAGTTTTTGTCACTCATTACGAGAGTGTTGCCATAGCAACAATTATAGTTGGACTCGGATTCGTTATAACCTAATACATACATGCGTTATTTTGCCATACAAATACGCGTCATCAATTTAGTTTTTCGTTTGAATTTATTTGTAATATTTTATAACGCTAAATTAATAAAATTGGAGAACACAAAGAGTAACATATCCGCGGTGACTATAAAGCTAGTATTAAGGTCAATATAAATATTATTTATTTTAATTTAACTTTTATTAAATGGAAAGTAGGCATCATAAGTTCCGTTTGGATCATCTTGTTATTTTATTCTTCCTTTTTATAATTTTAAAAAGGTTTTATATCAACCCTGGGTCATAAACAAGCAATTGGCAGCCTTATTTTTATTTTTCCTTTCCTTTTAGATGATTTTTAAATTGTTTATTGGAATCCCGGGATTGTGAAAGAATCGGGAAATGACCAACACTACTCATTTCTCGGTGTGTTTGGATGCGCGATTCCCTTTCCTGATCAATCGAAGTTGCGAATTCTCATAAATTTGGTATCGTTGGAAGGGGGAAGGAGGGTGCCTCACTGTCTTATTTTTAACAACTTAACGGCCCGAGTTCGAACCAGGGCCGTTTCATTCTTCCATTTCAATAACATGAGATCGAATGCAGTGTTTTTTTATTTTCATTTTAAAAGTACTTAAAACAATCGTACAACATTGGATCTTGAACCGAAGAACGCCTAAAATGTATTTTCCTTTTTCATATAAGCTATGAATTGGTTCATAAAATTGTTTTTAATATCAAAATTTTACGTTTTTTGGTGTGAAAATCTTCCGTCATTTGGCGAAATTCCGTACATTGCATTGGTTTAGTATGTGGAAAACGAGAAATATTTCGTGAATTCACACGCGTGACCACCGGTATTAAGGTTTAACTGAAAAAAGATGATTTTTAAGTTTTACATTTAATTCAGTCTCATATATATATATATATATATATATATATATATATATATATATATATATATATATATATATATATATATGTGTGTGTGTGTGTGTGTGTGTATATATGTGTGTGTGTACTATAAACAATAAAATAGTTAAAAACTATTGTAAATCATAGTATATGTAACAAATATAAAACTATTTTCTGTATATATATATACAGGGTGATTTTACTTAATATTTCTCGTTGGGTTGATAATATTTGGGTTCTCCATTGCCTAGAACTCTTACCTTGCGATGTATAATAATTCGCGAAACTTGGTCTCCAAATGAAAACGGCCTATTAAATATATAAAACATTACAGTTTGGTCGAACCGACACATAATGAGAATTCCGCTACGCGTGTATTTGAAATATATTTTGTAATTTCTGCAAATTAAACGCTTAAGATCTCTCATTGTGTTTTTTTGTATTTTTAGGTGAGAAAGTAGTTAAATAAATAGCCTCCATTTTATAAAATGATATATACGAGGAATGACCAATGTTCTCCATATACTCCTATTTTCCGCTGTCCTCTTCATATCTTGATAATTCTCTTTCCCATTCAAATAGTCGATCAGCTGAAATCTTTTCCTACCTCTTTCCCTTTTCCCATCTAGTTTTCCTTCTAACACGTCTTTAATCATACTCTCTCTCTCCTCAGGTAATGTCCAACCCAGTTTGCCTTCCTCTTTCGAATAGTCTGTATAATCATTCGCTTCTCTCCTACTCTTAGTAGCACTTCATCATTTTTCATCCTTTCCGTCCATTTTATCTTCAGCATTCTCCTCCAAGTTCACATTTCAAAGCTTTCCAAGTATTTGATGTCATTTTTCCTTAGCGTCCATGTTTCTGCCCCGTACAAAGCTATACTCCATAGATAGCATTTTATGAACTTCTTGCGGATATCTTCCCTTATATTTTCCTTAAGTTGGTGTTTCTTTCTTCTGAAAGCCGCTTTTGCTTTTCCTATTCTAGTTCTGATCTCATCCGTACATTTTGCTTTTCTTGTTATGATGCTTTCAAGGTATTTATAATATGAAACTTGCTCTAAAGGCTTTCCTCCAATACTTATGTTCAGATTCTCTTCTTTTCCCGATATTCGAATGACCTTAGATTTTTCTGTATTTATTTCCATACCGTATTTTCTACCTGTTATTATTACTAGTCTATTTATCATTTTCTGGAGTTCCTCTTCCTTTCTTGCTAGATTTGATTATCCGCCTATTTTACTGTTCTTATAATCCTTCCTCCAATTTTGAAATCTCCTGTGCCTTCTAACGCTTCTTGCATTAGACTTTCTCCATATATATTGAATAGAGTTGGCGATAGGCAGCAGCCCTGTCTTACCCCTCTACCGATATTTACTCCGCAGGTGTCCGCATTCTCCAACCTGACCTTTACAACTTGATTAAAATATAGATTCCTGATCAGTCTCCTGTCTTTCCAGTCTACACCTATATCCTTTAATTACTTCATCAACATTACCCAATTTACTCTATCAAAGGCCTTCAGCCAGTCTACGAAACATACGCAGATATCTTGACTGTACTCTATTGCCCTTTCTCATACGATTTTAACTACTCCTATAGCATCGTTATTTCCTCGTCCTTTTCTGAAACCGAATTGTTCTTCCCCAGCACTAGCATTTTTTCTGCCTTTTTCTGCGGCCTTTTATTAAGAATCCTCGATATGATCGTCGAAGTGTGTGACAGAAGGCTTATCGTTCTGTAGTCTTTACATGCATTGCCTTTGGCTTCTTCTTTAGAGAGATCATTGTTACTTCTAGGAAATCTTGAGACCTCTCTCCCGTATCGTAAAGCTTATTAATTAATTTCGTGATCTCTTTTAGTCCTTCTGATCCCATGACTTTAAGTATCTCAGCCGGTATTCCATCGCTGTCCGTGGCTTTCCCTTTATTTAGTTCCACTATCGCTTTTTCTACTCTGCTCTCCATAATACTTGGTTTTAAGTTATCTTCTTTAATGTTTTCCTCATCTTCCAGTTCTATTTTTGCCGATCCTGCCTGCTTGCTGTATAGTTCCTTAATGTATTCTTCCCATACCTGTGCTACATCCTTTGAGACTATCTTCCCATCCGTATTCCTAATTCCTTTACCACGAATTCCATTAGACTTCTTATCTTCTAACTCCAGTGCCCTAGCCTACATCATATCGTACCGTCCTAACTTCTCTATTTGTTGTATTTCATCACATTTTTCTTTTGTCCAATTTTCTGTAACTTTATCTGTTACCCTTCTCAACTCATTGTTTATATGTTAACGTTTTTCCATTTTCGTCTCTCATCCATTTTCTCCAGCATTTCCTTAGTGATCCATGGTTTTCTGATTTTCTTCTCTTGTTTGCCAATCTCTTTATCCAAGGTATCCTTGATGCTGGTTTTAATTTCATCCCATTCTATATCCACGGTCTTTGGTTTGTTTTCCAAATTTCTTAGGCGATCTTCCAACTTCATGCTCACTACATCCTGCCTTTCTTTCAGTTTTTCTAGGTCCCAGGCCTGTCTTTCTCTTCTCGTTTTTCTTATTTGTCCGATGCATCTTATACTCCGGAAAATACGGCAGTTGCGTTATAATGCTACTGTTTAAAATATTAACCAGCCGCGACTTAAATTCTGTGCTTAACCGCTACAAGGAAACATCCCCGCCACTAATAGTCGCATCACCAGATTACAAATGGGCATAATCAGATTACAAATGGAGAACTTCGGCATTCATAGCGTGAAAACTATTTCTCGTGTGTTTATTAGTTAGGCGGTGCGATGTTTGCATTATGGCTCAGAAAACTAAATTTATATTCATCTTGGTCCATTATCGGGGAAAAGGTAGTTTCGTAATCATATGCTCAAGAATGTCTCCGTCACTTCCCCAGCCGAAGATCTTCGTCACATCCGTTTGGTTTCTCGCTGCGGTTGCACGTTTTTTAGAGCGTGCACACTCGCGATAATTTATGAAACCGAATCGCCTCCGTCATCCCTTCTGATGTCACCCACGCGCTTGCATCACTCCATCTCTCGTCTCGTTCGATTCGACTGTCGGACGCGATAATAAGCCCGCGTGTGTGTCTGTGTATGTGTGCGTCCGCCATTCTCCAAACGGAGCGTGTCACGCTCCATCATCCTGCTCCTTATCTACATATCATCTCTTCCTTCTCCGTCTCTCCTCCTCTTTCTCCGTAGAACATCTGCACTCCGCTCGGTGTGTGTGTGCTGGGCAGCGCTCTCTCGACCTTATTCGCGTTTACGATAACCTTCGTTCACGCTTGCATACACACGCTGATTGTTCCTTCCGAAGGAGAAACATCCTAATTTTTCTTTCCGTCTCGATTTTTTGCAACCCTACCATTTTTCCTGCTTCGCTTTTTTCACTCGTGTCCTAATTCAGTATCATCTTGGAATAATTGGAAGGGTCTTTCTCCCGACGTCAGGAGCGCAACAAACGTTTGCTCCCTGGGTTTATCTCTTGTGTAATGTTTCTTTCCTTTTATCAGTGTGCGTTTACTTAAGATATTCGCTCGCTCAACTATACCTACTCTGTTAAATTCATTTGGCTGAAATAGTTGAAATTTTCGGCATTTTATTGTTTTCTTGTGATTCTCGTCGTCCCGTGCCGTTTAAAAGAAAGGCATTCCATCGTGCATACGTTTAACATGTGGTCGTATCAGCTTTGTTTACTTTATTTCATAGTATCTACAATGTGACCTTGCTTTGTTTTTCATTGCGCTTGGACATTAGCATAATAGAATAGTGTGTTTATAATTTTATTAGTTTTGTGATTACTTCCGAAGATATTCAATCGCCTCCCGCTGTGATATCATACTCTATCGCATGGAAGCTGCATGAATGGAGGGATTGAACGCTGAAGAAGTTGCAATGAATGGCAGGAGAGGGGAAGTGAGGACCCTGTCCTTGCAATAGTGACTGGCACACTCTACTTCATGCCGCTATTCCGCTATCTATTTTAACGAAGTTAACAGCGTGAATCTTGAAAACGTCCTAGCAGTTTTATATGCGCATAATATTTATCATACAAAATAAAAATTAAAGCATTTTTGTAATCATTAATTCTATTACGGGATTTGCCGTAATACCTCTCTAAAAATGTTGTTATTATTAGAAATATTTTCTCTGGTGCTAGATGCGAAATGCGCCGCGAAGGATATTTCATATCAGGAGTCGCCGACGTTTTTCTCTTGAATACCACTCTTGAGCAATATCCATAATCATTGACACTCCGCGCGTGCCACCATTATATTTATTTAGTCCATAACGCTTACCAAAATTTATGGTACCATAAGGCATCTTGAATATTATGCTTTATCATTAAAGTACGAAATAAAATTGAAAGAAAAGTACAATTCTTTTAAAATCATTATTTTAGTTATTTATATCTGAAGTATCGTGCCATGTAAAATCTCTTCGCGTGCCACCTTTTGGCATGCGTGCCCTATGTTGCCGATCCCTGTTTTAGATTTTTCTAACAAAAAAACGAAAATGCACTCTTAAATTTGATGGCGTGGTCACCGCATGGAGAAAAATTGGTCTAATGATATTCGCAAACGGAACAAAATTACGATGAAACTGATATGTGCGTAGCTGTATTTTATCTGTACCGCCGTTTTGTCGATTTCGATTGGTAAGCACCATTGCCGTGGACGGCATTGTTGGTTTCGTCATCATACTTAATTGTTTTCTGCTCTGCCCCAATATTTAATAATTCCATCGAATCAAAAACTTTAATCTTAGAATGCGGCGGCACGTGATATTTGGATAAGCATCGTTTGACGGATGGGAGCAGCCCGGCAACCACAATGATTCTCTCATAGTTCAATTTCACCGGAATGTCTTCGTCGAGTGAAGCAGTGTCTGAAGTCGAATGCATCTCGTTCTAAAATATTTCTCGGATGGAAGTACATATATCGCGATTCTTTTGTTTCTACCGCACCTATCGGAGCCACGCGGTATGTGGAGCGCCCGTACTCGCCACCTGAGACCACCGCTAGAAAGGAAGCGATGCGGCGAGAGCCGTGACCGAGCACCCTCTTCGGATTAAAGGCTTTCCTTGCCTAGCTATGGGAATTAGGAAGAGGAGTCGCGTGCGTTAAAAGGCAAAGGAGAAGGAAAATGTCTGCCGGTCGACACCTCTTATCCTTCCCTAAAGACAAAGCCAGCTCGCTAGGAAAAACGCTCGGCCGACAGTCGCTCCCTCCGCGTGCAGGCGGCGTGGGAGAGATGAATATATTAATGGGGTTTCACCGCTCCCTTTCCCCTTGCCCCTTCAGCCGAGTGAGGTGCTGGGAATTGTTTGGTTTCTCCCTCGGCCCGCGCTATCTCTTGAATTGACCTCTTGCGATTTAAATAGAATGTTCGAGAAAAATCGACGAAAAACTCGAATTTCTTCCAGGAAATATCCTCCATTTTTACATAAATTCCAGTTAAAAGAAAACTTTTTAAAAATGTGGAAGTGCTTCCATTAAAAAAAATCATCCGAAAGGTTTTATACTTCAGATGAGAAATCGAATAAGCAAGCGAATGGAAAAAGGGCTGCAAAGAAAGATACACGTTTTCGAATGTCTTGAATTCCAGAAAGAGTGTATGACGAAGAAGAAGGAAAACTAAAGGACAGCGCCCACGTGAGAATTTTTGTGAAAATTGCCCAAGAGGAGATGCGATGCGATTTATGATCTCGTAACTAATTTGTTACGTCCATTTCAAAAGTTTTTCTCTATAGTTACTTCTACGCTTGAGCCTTATTTGCTGATTTCTTGAGCGTGCGAGGCTTCGACCATTTCAACGACAGAACAACGATCAGGTAATTTTGTTCGCCGGCTTAACACGCTTCGATGCTGCTATAGTTTATTTCCTGGCATAGCGACAGATCTTCTCAGAAAATGGAAAAATTGTGGCGGCTTCCATGTTAATGTACATGAATTTCGGTTGGCCGCATGAAGGTCCCTCTGTAGAATCAAGAAGATTCGAATTCTTCCGTTCAGCGATTCGATTTCACTCCAATCGTCGTATGCGTTATCATTGCAAAACCCTACTTCGTGAGTCTTCATTACACTAGACTCTAGATAATATTCCGACGTTTTAATTTCTGCTCTTCTCGACTTAGTATTTCTGTCCATATGCGTTTTAGGCAATATTATTAAATATTGATCGAAAAGTTTTGATCTTATTTTGAATAGTGAAAACTTTTTTCTGTTTTATTTTTTGGGGGATATATTTTGAATATTTATTTATTCCCTCAGAAGCCGTAGAGCGTTTTCTTCAGCATTTCATATGTGCAGTCCTTTTTTTTAATGAGCACTTAAAAGTTAAAATAAAAACAGTTTCAAATCCTCCGCCCGACTCGTTCATTCATATTCGGTATCAGTCAATCGTTCGAGCGCAAATATTTATCAAACTGATCAAAATTCGTCCTCCCTTTGAAATGTCCTTCCATCATATCCACCTACTCTTATCTCCCCATTCTTCCTCCCTCATTTTCCCTCCCTCATTCTCCCTCCCCCATTCTCCCTCCCCCATTCTCCCTCCCCCATTCTCCCTCCCCATTCTCCTTCCCCCATTCTCCCTCCCCCATACTCCCTCCCCATTCTCTTTCCCCCATTCTCCCTCCCCCATCCCATTCGTATCACTTTTTCACTTCTTCCCCTTTTCGCTACTAACCGAGAGAGAGGAGTTCTGAGAGGTTCATTTATCCCCGACCGCGGCATCTCTTCATAACTCCTCGTAACGTGACAGCGTATTCCTCAGTCGCCATTGGCTCTTGTCGACGCGTTGTGTACGGCTTTACATTTTCCGCGAGTGGGCGTCCCCTTGCCACCATATTATGTCCCT
Source organism: Tanypteryx hageni (assembly GCA_028673005.1). Classification (NCBI taxonomy): domain Eukaryota; kingdom Metazoa; phylum Arthropoda; class Insecta; order Odonata; family Petaluridae; genus Tanypteryx; species Tanypteryx hageni. The sequence continues at coordinate 116,608,294 of CM054113.1, forward strand.
GCAGCCTTTTCCGCCTCTCTCGCTTTGTAGGGTAGGCGACAGAGTGAAGAGGGGAGGGGATTTTCTCGTAGGTGGGAGACAAAAGGGGTGGGGAGGGAGGGAGGGGGGCGCTGAGAAGGAACGGAATGAATTAATCCCCGGCAACCCACGTCATACAACGGACATTGTTCCAGGCGAAACGCACCTCTGCCACTCTCTCCCTCCTCGATTACGCCTTACCCTCCACCTCTCCCTCCATCCACTTCCTCCTCCCTCCACCTCTTCCTCCCTCCAACTCTTCCTCCCTCCACCTCTCCCTCCCTCCACCTCTCCCTCCCTCCACCTCTCCCTCCCTCCACCTCTCCCTCCCTTCACCTCTCCCTCCCTTCACCTCTCCCTCCCTCAACCTACCTCCTCCATTCACCTCCTCCTCCCTCCACCTCTCCCTCCTTCCACCTCTCCCTCCCCAACCTTTCTCCTCTTTCCCGTCGGGTTGAATCGCTTCGCATAGAAAAATGCTTTTCCATCAAAAATTCGAGGAATCTGCTGTCTCTTTCCTTCTCTTGCTCTCTCTCCGGTATTTTATTTTTCATGTGTTTAACGGCGAAATCCCCATTTGTTTTTTTTTCTTTTCGTCCTGGCGTGAAGAATCAAAGGGTAGGAAATAAATTGCTTTCGGATATATTTTCCCTTACGTGGATGTTAAACGGCTTCCTTTAGTTGAAAACTTAGTTTTCATTTTTCTGGTAAGGGCTTCGCTAAATCTAATTTTTTGAATGTTTATTGAAGGGCTAAACCTTGCGTTGGACGGCCAGGGTATCGCAACGAGAAATATGATTTTGCGGTTGTATCGAAGACGGAAATCGAGCACGTTTACATTTTAAAAATATTTTTAAAATTTTGTTCTTTGTTAAGTTATTATGACGAAATTATCACATTCAAACTGTAGTTATTCACATTTCATACTTAGTATCCAGACGGTTTTTATTATCTCGGCTTATTCCTAAACGGCTACAATCAAAATTTATGTCGTAAAAGTTTTCCAAAAGGTCCCGAGTTCTTGTCTGAAGTAAAAAAAGACGTTGGGATGGAGGGCGGACTTATGGAAACCGCGTTTCTCATTTTACGAATGAATTTGGAAAAATCGAAGTCCTAATCATTGTTTTTCTCTGATTCTTTTATAATCTCGCGCGACTCTTTAAAAATACTAATTTCGTGGGCGCCATGTTTAATTTGTTTTTCGTTTTTTTTTAATCTCGAACATTTTAATCCATTGCTCTTACTTTCAAATCCATAGATTTGATTCCCCATCCCTCGAATGTCCTGACAACATTCATTTGTTTCCGACACGAGGAGGATCAATTTCTAATTCCATTTCGCGCTTGCCTGGTTGGTTTACGCCCTGAAACTACCGACCAAAACCCTTCCAGTGTAATTGGAGTTTTATTTCTTTAAGACCGATACAAATACACGTTGCAAAAATCTTATTCTTTTCTCGGTACTGTCATGAGTTATCTAATAAGCAATGGGTCGCGATAGTTTGTTGAGCAGGAACATATGGTTTCGAAGAAATGTAAACGCAAAACGTATCTTTCAAACCGTTCCTGGATTACAATGAATACTTCTTTGATTGAAGACGGAAAACTATGGTGATGTCCGTTGTGGACATATTTATAGTTTCTTTTTTAAGTTATCAATCCAATAATTCCGAGATGTCGTCTTCCATTCCTTCATCTTTCGCTTTTTCGATTTTCTAAACTTCGTAGACCCTTATTTATATAAATTATATTTGTTTCTGAAGAAATATGCGAATATTCAGATTTATCTTACGTTTACCAGATAAATTACTTAAGTTCCTTCCAGATGCTATTCGCTTTCGAAGCACGAATTCGCCTCTACTCTCGCGAAATCTTACAAATGTAGAATTTCTCGGGGAACGGAGTGAGTTTACTTCGTATAAAAAACTGTGGCGAAGTTTTCTTGGCTATTTCGTTTTTTTCAAAACAGTTAAGCTGGTTTTCGCAATTTATTTGCTCCTCAAAGTTTAAAATTTTAATTTTCCACTCTTATGTTAATTAACAAGCACGCCGCGACCATGTGACTAATTGTATGCGGTAACAATCCTTGGAATGACAGTTTTTTTCTAATTATCTTCGATCTCGAGCATTTTTCCTCCCTTTCCCCTTTTCGGGTTGCCTTCGCTCTCCCCAACATTCCTTTTGCGAGCAAACGCTCAATTTTTTTCAACCCGTTACTTTTTGCCGTTATTCCGTGCTCGAAATGCTTTCATCGTATTTCGCTAATTAATATATAACTTTTGGATAGCTCTTTTAATTAAAGCTAAACAGTTATTTCATTTCTTGCTCGATCGCAGTTATAACGAGACTTACGATTAGCCAATAAAATCCACTTTCACGGACATGACGGATCCAACTGAAGTGCGTTTTCCTTTCTCTCCGCGTTGCGATGTATGATTTCAAGTGCTTGCGATTTCGATGGTACGTCATTTTTTTCGTTTCTTTTCTCGCATCTCTCAGGCGCGTGTGCGGCGCTAAAGAGAAGATGCCCAAGGAGGAAGAGAGCAGCAGCGACGGCGAGGAAGAGGTCGAGGAGGAGAAGAAGTGGTTTTCCGCCGAGAGGGCCAAGACGGGCAGGGCCAGCTGCAAGCGATGCAAGGTCTGTTTCGGTTGCGCGTCCGCATTTTTCTCGGTCGCTTCCGGTACGATTTGATTCGAAATGCAGGCCTTTTAAGCTTAAATATCGCCATCGAAAATCCAGCCATTCGTGCGCGACGTAATCGCTTTTAACCGTGGAACATTTCTGATTTTTCAGACGAAAATCGAGGGTGGATCTTTGCGCATAGCGAAACTCATCCCCAATCCGTTCGGTGCTGGCATGATGAACAACTGGCACCATCCCAAATGTTTCTTCGAGTCCTATCTGAAGGCGAAGGCCACCACTCGTCGTTTGAGGTGTCCCGAAGACGAACTGGATGGCTGGGAGGACATCGAAGAGGAAGACAGGGACGAGATCCTCGCACTCCTCGGTGAGCCGTTCGATGGCGTTCGAGCGCTCGAAACGATAGCGAATGACTTTTGGCCAACTCGGCTCTTATTGTTTTCGTAGTCTTTATTAAATCTTCGAGTATATTGATTCGTGATAAATTCACTTTACAAATAATTTCGCTCTCGTGGAATTTACGTATTTCATTTTCACCTGGTTTCATCTGTTTTGAGAGGGTTTTCCCTTCTGTCCTGTGTCTCCCGAAGCGCGCTTTATTCCTCTCCTCGCGTTTCATCTCAGGTGACCAGCGCGTCCTTCCGAAGGACTCCATCGAGGGCCCCGTGGCTGCCCCCGGACGCCGCCCCCCGCCCTCCAACCCCGACCACAAGGATCACTCGTTCAGAGAATTCAGGCGCCTCTGCGCCGAAATCTCCAACACTTCGGCTTATTTGGGGAAGACGGCCATCGTGAAAAATCTTCTGGAGAAGGGCACGGAAGGCGGTATGTCGCGTCTCTTTATAAAAATCTTAATCTGTTGCCTTTTTTAAGCAAGTAGTAATTCATCGCTTCCTTAAATCGCCATAATCGTTTATAACTTAACTAAAAATGAAAATCACCGTATATTACGTGGCTGAGAGATTGATTTTTTGTTCTATGAACATTTTTCCTATACCGAAAACATTCATGGATTGTATAGTTTTGAATCTGTTCGTTTATGGTGTACATAACAACACACTGTATTAATTCTTTCTTTTCTTCAGTGCAATTTTTACTGCATCATATCCCTTGTATCTTAGCATTCGCTGCATTATGCATCCGGTTACAACGAGCTTTCGAAGCTACGTTCCTTTTCGTTTGGCATGATAACTACTACTTAAATCCTTCCCATTCCTTATCCCTCCCGTAGGAAAACATTCCGATGTTGACACCAAACACTCTCTTTATCTTGACTTTCGACGAAGTTCGAAGCAGTCATTAATAATGACTGATGGTCTGTTTTGTTTACATCAAAATCCGTGTTTTTGCTCCTCCGCCGCGGTTTATCTCGTAATTATCTTTATAGCTACACGAGAATAAATGTATTCGTTGTGTTGGACGTTTTGGTGGCTTTGACAGAGATCGGCGAATTAACGAGCAGTTGCAGACCAAATTGCTCGGCTGTGAATTTGTTTAAATAACTGAGGCAAGCAACATGTGATTAACTCTACCATCATTATATACATAATATCCTTATTCTGTACGTTGGTCCGCCGGAACGCTCTATAGAAATCCCCATAAGAGAACACTTAAAAATGCCTTTTTTCACTTTCAGACTTATTTTTTTTCTGAAAAATTAAATTAGAAGTAATTGACGTACGATCTTCGGACATGGACCATTTTAAAGAAAAATTAACAAATATACTTATTCTTATCGTCGACTTTTGCCTTAGGTTTGAAATCGCTCATGTTAGACGATTAGATCACATTTATTGGAAAATTTTACGCTTTTTTAAGATATGTTGTCTTGCCGACCGTGTCATTGTTAAACCTCGAGATTGTATTGTCGTCCTTATACTATATGCGTAAGGAAAGTGTGTTTTAGTACGAGAGAGAGAAAAGGCGCCCGAATTATTTATAATTAAAATCGAGTTTTTCATTAATTTCTTTTCAGTTAACTTTCTATTGAAATTTTTTTAAATTAACTATTTTTGTAGTTATTTCCATAGTTTTTTGCAGTGCATCTTATAATTAACCGGAGTTATAAATTCGCATCCCATATATGGATCACGCAAAAAGCCATTCCTTAACATCCAGACCTTTTTCGTTTAAATGCACCAATTTAGTGCTTTAACACGGATCAGACTTTTATACATGGGTATAACTTATTTACTGAATCTATTAAGTAATTAGAGGGAGGAAGGAACAGAGAATGGGAATGAGCAGAAATTGAGAAAGAGGAAGAGGACGTAGCATTTGTATAGGATTTAAAGGAGCTGCAGTACAAAAATAACAATAATAAATTATAATTGATTATAAAAAATGTTATACTATTGAATCATGCGCCATTGCCAAATGGTGGGATTCATAAAACTAAATATAGGTCACGTAATTTTCAGTGGATTTCTTTAACTGATAATACAGCAAATATTTCGAACCGAATTTCAAATAGGATTTTTAAAATAACATTTTATGACTTTCATTTAAATTTATTTAACTAAAGTGATTTTTCTGGAATATTTTCAAAACTAATATAGTTAAAAGAAAAGTGCGGTCTTAAATATAGTTAAACTCATTGCATTCTAGGTAAGTATTTAGTTAATAGTAAGTAAGTTACTACACATTTTTCCTTTGATGGTGAATTGACAGTTCGTTCACATTGTATCGTGTTTTTACGAATTAATAAGTAAAATATTTCATATATTAAGTTAAATTCTATACGTTTTAAATATGATCACGCATTATTTAAAAACGATATATCGTATTAAATTTAAAAAATCTGATGTGGCCACCACAAAAAAGCTGTCACATACACACTCACGCAGACATAGAGAAAATGGTCAAAACGTGTTCAGGGGACCTCTAAACGTGTATTTCCGTTGAAATCTCGAAATCGATTTTTTCATTAAAACAATACTTTCCCTTATAATACGTATGGATAAAGTAAAAAACGTATGTGAAAATAGTAAACACCCACTTCCGGTTGACCGATTTTTATCAAAATCTAATCAACTCTTGTCCCTTTAATAAAAATGTCAAATATAAAATTTCGCTTTGACCTGATTAATACTTTTTGAGTCCGAGCACTCACAAAATTTCTATCACATATGTGTGCACACGGTCATCATCGAGAAAATAATCAAAACGTGTTCAGGGAACCTCAAAACCTGTATTTCCGTTGAAATCTCGAAATCGATTTTTTTCATTATAACAGTAGGCTTCGTTGTCATGCTTGGTGGTATTAATATACTTGGGTATAATTATAGGCGATTAGTTAAGGTAGCTAGATTGGAACATATTATTAAGTTGAGACCTATCTGTTGGAGGACCTCCGCTGGGGCTGGTTGATACTAGCTTGGCTAGCCCGGACCGCATTCAGAAAGGGGAAAAATTATCTGCTACGGTAGTTCAGTGGTATAATATACGCCCGGCAAGTGGAAGATCCGAGTTCGATTCTCGATCATAGCAGAATTTTTTCCCGTTTCAAAATTATTCCCAACTTTACAGCTAATGCCTGTCTGCTTAGGATCTTATGGTCATTTCATTCCTTCAATTTCAAGTTGAGACCTATTTTGTAGTGTCGACGGAGCAAATGCTCAAGTATCATTCTAGATTCTTCTTCCTGATGTTTGAGTACATTATCTATTTTTTTCTTAGAAAGAATAACGTTCTTTTTTCTCAGAAAGGCTTATTTTTATGCTCATTATTAATTGTGTGGTGAAGCAATCTACATTAAGTAATAAACCTTTTTCTGTTTGATTTATATATGTAATGGAGGAACTTAGTCCTTTTTGTAAAGTACCTGACCAATCATGTCGAAGCCTTATTGCATAGGCTTACTCGCCGGAAACGTTTCTCTTCTAAGTAATTGTTTTTCAAACGTTTTGCTTTATGAGTCATCTTAAAGAAAAGACTGACCCCTTTGTCCCGCCTCACTCCAAATAAAGAAAATAATCTGCTATGCAGAGCTCTTATAAATTCATGATAAATTTTAGAAGAACAGCATTCACTGAACGTTTTGATATATTTTAGGGTTTATGCAAATAGTGCTCATGAGCTTTGTCGCTCAGTTAACTACGTTCCACGACCCAGTGATGGGCCGCGACCAGTACTTACAATACTCTTTTCTTCCCTCTTTCTCTGCCTCTCTTTTCTCCCACCTCCCCCTCTCAGTCCCTCTTGTCCCGATCCATAGCTCTTTCTCCGTCTCCCTCTTTATCTCTTTCCTCTCGTCCTTTTCTAATTCTATACCTCCATTACTCTCTATGTACCTTCCATTCTATATCCCTTCCTTCCTATATAGTCATTTAGATAAGCAAAAGAATCCAAACTAAATCCCAGTCCCATTAGGATTACGTAATTTCGCGAAAAATTCTACGATAATTTAAAGCAATCTATGCACTCGTATATATTACACACATATGCGGGTTGCGACAACAGTTGATTCTCAAAGTTTAACAATGACGTGGTCGGCAAGGCAACATCCCGTTTAAAAGCCGATATTTTCCCAAAATATGTTATTTAAATGATTAATATAAGAGATTTTGAACGGTAGGCGGTAAAAGGATGAATATAATAAGAAACTTCATTCATTTTCCTAAAACATAGTTCAAATTTGAAGACCGTACGTCAATTCTTTCTAATTTTGATTTCCAAATGAATAAAAGCCTGCACATTAAAAAGTCGCTTTTTATGTGATCTCTTGCGGGAAATAAAAATCTCCCTCCTGGAGTTGAATCCTGGTCTTTTTTCGTATTTTTTTCGTCATTTAATTTTTATATCTGAATCAAACATTCCTGCGAAATTTCAACCTTCCATCTAATCGGGAAGTTCATTAAACGCGTTAAAAGTGCCATTGATGACGTCAGCGTTATACACAAACAAACCCATCTAGACTTTTATTATAGTAATCTAGTAGTAATTATAAAAGCGCTCATTATCTCAGTAGTTGCTTCAGCCAGTTCAACCAAATTTGGAAATATTGGATTGATCACGTACCAGTCGCGAATGACAACAAAAATCCGAAAAGGTCCTCGGTTCGACTCCAGGGGGTGATTTTAATCTCCCAGAAGATAACACGTAAAAATCGATTTTTCGACGTAAAAACTTTTACTCTTTTGCAAATTAAAATTAGAAATAATTGACCTACGATCTTAGGGCCTGGACCGTTTTAAAGAAAAATAAATAACGTTTCTTATTCTTATCGTCACATTTCGCCTACGATTCGAAATCGCTCAAGTCTAATGTTTAAACCACATTTATCGAAAAAAAATAAGTTTTTTTAACGAATGAGGGAGAGATAGATTGTTACTAGGAAACCTATTTTTCCAGAGAAGGAAAGAGGAAGAGAGGGAAGAAGAGAGAGGAAGAGAAAGACAAAGAGAAAGGAAGAGGGACAGAGAAGGAGGGAGAGGGATAATAGAGATAGATAATGATTTTACTAAGACGAGATTGATACTATAAAGCCTATTTTGAGAAGGAGAGAGGGGGGAGGGAGGGAGAGGAAGAGATAGTGAGGAAGACAGATAAAGGGATAGAGGGAGAGAGAAATAGAAGACGGGAGAGGAAGACATAGATAGATAATGGTATTTATTAAGGCAAGATCGATACTAGGAAACCTATTTTTCCAGAGGAGAGGGGGGAGGGGGAAGAGAGAGTGTACGAGAAAGATAAAGGGAGAGAGAGGGAGTGAGAGAGGAGAGAGACAGAGGGAGATGGAGGGAAACAGAAAAAGTTAGAGGGAGAGATAGATAATGTTCTTTATTAGGGTGAGATTGAGACAAGGAAGGCTGCTACTCGCTTGCTGCTTGAAAAGGCAGCGGGTACGAATCCTGCGCAAGTAGGATTTTTCCAAGGTCGCCCGGCCCCCTATTTGTGTGGTTTGAGGAGACCGCGCAAATTCAGCTGTTCCGTCCTTCGGAAGGGACGTTAAGCCGTTGGCCCCCTTGGTGTTCTTCGTTAAGAGTAGGCTAATGCCGGCACTGGGTTTCTCTTCTCCCTTGCTATCCAGCTATTCATTGCACTACCTCTTAGATACCCATTGTGCGTAGGCAAGAGGTGAATCAGCTGGAAACATACATTACATTGAGACTAGAAAATATATTTTTCCAATGCCTTAAATTTAATGCTTAATCCACGCAACCAAATTTGGTAGGATTGCTAAGATTACGTACCAATAGCGAATGACATAAATATCTTTCAAAAATGGTCCCGGGTTCGACTCCAAAGGGTGATTTCAATCTCCCATAAGACAATTAATATCTCAGCCGTTTGTTTGATTACAAAGCCCGTTCTAAACGGGTTAATTCATCTAGTATTCAAATAATTTGACAAGTCGTTTGGCTAATAAATTGTATTTTAATAATAATATATATACTTCTGCAACTTTATAATGGAATATGTGCAAGTTTCTGTGTAGCAACAAGCACGTGAAGCCGCGTTGAGCTAGCCGTGAAAACCGCTTCCTAATTCGAGCTCCCCAATTAATTTATACCAAATCATCGCTTGCATTTGTGGATTAATTCGTACAATGGACAAAGTGGCTTTAGACGGCGCACAAATCACTCAATCGCCCAAATAGCGGCTCACACGTTCGTCGTAGGTCAGCATTCGAGAGGAATACGAAATAAACGACGTTATTAATGTGAAAATTTTGTAAGTGGAACCATCGGTTTGGTGTTTTCATGTTTATGAAATATTAGTGAATTGAATCTTGCTATTTAATAGTAAAGAGTCATGTAAAGTACTCCCTACAGTTCCCATCCTTATCTTTTTTAATAACTTTTATATCAACTTCACTTATTTTAGATTAATTAGAACATTCGATCATGGAATAATAAACTCGATCCTTTTGGCCATACATACGACCTAGTCTCGGTTTTGCGTCTTTATCTAAGCCTTTTTTAATAACTCCGCTTTTGCAATGCTCATAATTGGCTTATTCCTGTGTTTTACACATTCCTTGATTAAGTAATTCAAGAAGTGGAAAGAAGAAAATCAATCGTTTTTTATGTCTGCTAGAAAAACCGCTTGGCATTTGTGATAAAAGGTTAAATTTCTCGTGAAAAAATTCTCTCGGGCTCGTTTCAATGCCAAGATTTTCAAGATGTTTATTCAAACATTTTGAGTTTTTTTTTACTAAAGTAACCTAAATTTGCCCATGAGTGTTAACTGGCCTTGTAATAGTTGTGGGGACTCTTCCTTGTTATATTTAATTGGGAATTCTAAAACATTTTCGCTAAGTTTTAGTGAGATATGTTTCAGATATGACTTTCAGATAACTATCATATTGTATAGGCCAGCGTTTCTCAAGCTTTTTAACAAAAAAGCCCACCTAAGCTGCAGAAAATTATCTGCAGCCAACCTACTACAAGAAATTTTCCGCGGCCCATTAATACGTGTATATACGGGCAGGAGAAAATTCTATATTATTTACTTAAAGTAGCGGATTATTTAATAATATATAAAAGAATTTATTAAAATTTTCATTTGTAATTCATTACGTTTGCTTTTTACAAAATATTAAATTTTCTCTATACTTTTACGGCAGTTGTTAAGTATTGTTATCAAATCTAAATTTTTTAAATCTTTCACGACCCTCCTCAAATTCCTTTGCCACCCACCAGCGAGCCGCGGGCCACCGGTTGAGAAGCTCGGGTATAGACGTATTGCTATTTATTTCATCTAGAAATTATTTAAATTGAAACCTAGAAATTTTCAAAATTAACTTAAGATTAAAGACGTTCTCATAGAAATTAATAAATTATTCACGACAAATAAAACTTAATTTTCTTGGAATCTTCTTATTGTCATTTTTGTACTTCTACATCTACAGTTTACCCTGCAAGCCACCGCAAGGGTGTGTGGCAGGGGTTGTATTAACACCAAGGGGAAAACTCCAAAATTAGGCCTTGGTTTACGCCCCTACGCGAGGTTACTTTTGATCGCAAGTTTTATTCTGCTCAGCTATCGTTCTAGGGAAAAATGAGCCTTTGTATCTCTCTGTCCTACAGGCTATCTCTTATTTTACGAGGATGGTCCATTCTATCGATATAGGTGGGAGTTCTTATTATTTCTTTGACGTCGCTGGAGAAAGTACTCGTTCTAAATCTTTCAAGAAGTTTTAACCTAGCACGTGATCGGCGCTCAGCTAGTGATTCCCATCCTAAGTCCTGTATCAAGCCTGTAACGCTTTTATTTCTATCATAACAATTTTTGACGAATCTAGCAGCTTTTCGCTGCACTTTCTCTAACTCGGCGATTAATCCTTTCTCGTACGGATCCCATATGCTCGACGCATACTCTAGCAGCGGTCTAACTAAAGAAAAGTAACATGTCTCTTTGACTTTTTCTTCGCTTTTACCTACTATCCGTTTGATGAATCCTAGTTTCTGCTTAGCTTTCCCGGATATATTTCGTATGTGTGTGTCCCACGAGAAGTTACTTGTTAAAATGGCACCTAAGTATTTGACGGATTCAGCTAATTTTAGATGTACGCCTTCTATACTGTAATTCATCGCCTCAATTTCTTTGTTTCTCCAGAATCTCATGACGGAACACTTACCTAAGTTCAGCTCTAATTGCCACTCTTTACACCACTCGAGAATTGCGTGTAGGTCGTTAGAAAGTAATGCTTGATCAGCAGGACTGTTAATCTCTCTGTAAACTACCGTATCATCCGCGAATAACTTGATTTTACTTGTAATAACTTTATCTAAGTCATTTATGTATATAAGGAATAATAGGGGACCGATGACACTTCCCTGTGGAACGCCGGAAGACACGCTGACCGTATCTGATTTAAATCCATCTATGACTACCATTTGTTCCCGATCATTGAGAAAGTCCCTGATCCACTCGATTATCTTTCGATTTATTCCACAGGCTTGTAATTTTTTCAATAACTTAATATGAGGGACTTTATCGAATGCCTTCTTGAAGTCAAGAAAAACCGCGTCTAGCTGGGTCTTTCGATCACCGGATCGTAGTATATCATGTGCAAACAGAGCGAGCTGAGTTTCACAAGATCTTGCCTTCCTAAAACCGTACTGATATTTACTGAGCAAGTCCTGACTATCTAAGAAGTCCATCACAGAACTAATGATGATGTGCTCTAGAATCTTGCAAGATATTGAGGTTAGCGAAATCGGCCTGTAGTTTTCTCGGTCGTATTTTTCCCGCCTTTATGTAGCGGAGTTATAAACGCTAATTTGCGTTCCTTAGGTATAACGCCATGACTAAGTGACTTACTGAAAACTGTTTCGAGATAAGGTGCTATTTCTAACGCTAATTCCTTTAATACTCTAGCTGGTATCTCTTCCGGTCCCGGGGATTTATTTGCATTGATGATTTTGAGCTGTTCTGCTATACCTTTCGCTGATATAAGTATATCGTTCATCTTCTCTTCGCTTGGTTCGGGTGGATCGTCCTTCCTTTTCTCCACTTCGGTCGTAAATACGCTTTGAAAAAATGAGTTTAACAAGTTTCCTTTATCAATGCTATCGTAAACTACCTCTCCTTTGTCGTTTCTTAATGGTGCTACGGTTGGGCGTCGATCTTGAACTTCTCTAACATAAGACCAAAAGATTTTGGGATTTTCGTTTAGATGTTCACAGAGAATCTTTTTCTTAAAGTTCATTAATGCCTTGCGCATAATCTTTTTAGTCCAAGTCCGACAATTTCTGTACTTGTTTGAAATTGTATTTATTACCTCCTGTGACATTATTTTTGGCGCATTTAAGTTTTGAGTGAAGCTTTCTTTGTCGCCTGAGAGCACATCTAACCTGCCGATTATACCACCTAGGTTCTCCATTATCGGTAATATATTTAGTTGGTATGTACGTATTTATACCTGTTCTAATTACTGATAAGAAAGCTTTTCAAGTTTCCTCAACGTTCTTCGTGCTTGCTAATTTTCTGAAAGTTGCGTAATCTTTAATAAGTTTCTCTTTAAAGTCCGCAAAGTTAGCATTTTTAAAGAAGTACTCTTTTCGCTTAGGCTTGCGATACTTTACGAATGCTATGTTCAAGATAACTCGAACTACTCGGTAATCGCTGATTCCTTCTTCAATAACTGCTTCAGAAACTCGTAGATAGTGGACTTGTGCCTAATCATAATAGATAGGGCAGTTACTGATCTGTAGCTGATGGTTCTTCTTTTTAATAAACGTTATGCTATATCAGTACACGGAAATGATTACAGCATTGTAGCGTTTGGTGTTTTCTAATTTTAGAGTTATATCTATTTTCAAAACAGTCTCATTTTTATAGAGATATCCCTGTATCGTATGGCCAAAATCGTCTTTTTCTTAAGACTTAATCAGGAAAAAAAATCCGAATGTCAGTTTAGGTGTCACGGGATAAAGCGTTTTTCTTCCATCAGTTGTGATTAGTTCATCAAACTTCTTATGTTCCCCCTATAAATGCACATCTGCCAAAGTGACATATTTGGCGAATAATTTCTTCAGTGTCTGTTAGATAAAATCTTCGCCCACCGTGAAAAGGAATAAGTATCTAAAATTTATAGGACCTTGTCTTGGTGTCAGATATCGTGGCTCCTTCCTCTGACTTCGCTTCGACTTCCTTAGCGGGGGAGTGCATTGAAAAATCTCGACCATTTAAATACTTTAAATCCTTACGCTGGATGCTGTGGTATAGGGATTCGTTATGTTATTAATTCGGCATAATAATCCAATTTCTGGTAATATTCCATGGACATTCTTAACACTGATTAGAAAATCATTCGAACTTAATTACAAATGCATTTTCCTTCTTCGAATAAACGCAATTTTTCCCCTTGATATTTCACCAGATACCCGGTCGAAGGGCCGAATTCCATAGAGTAGAAAATAATGACCGACAGTCAAAGAGCAGACAACATCAATTTGCAGAAATAGATAAATCATTAACATAATTAAACAGACTTACGGATTGGATAGGAGATGTATCAGGATATAACTAACAAAAATGAAATAAATTTAAAATATGGCCCTATTAATATATATTTTAAAATAGGGGTTGAGCCATGCTTACAAAAATTCCAAATAATGTTATATAAAACTTTAAAGTATAAATAATTGAAAAAAATTGAAGTTTTCAAGATACAATTATCCAGATCGTTAAAAAGTAGCTTTGAGGCGATTAGATAAAGAGATAAACAACGCTACGACCGTTCACTAAAATTACTTAATTTATTTGTTATTATTCCTAAAAAACCCTAATGACAACAATATTTCGACCTTTTCTTACCGCCGCGGCGGTACGAAACGGTTTGCAGTTCCTTCGACCCTTTCGACGCTATAGTATTGTCGGCCCCACGACCCTTCTCGGCCTTTCGGTCGTTTCGGCTCTTCGGCGTGCTTCCGCTATTTGGCTGTCGTTCCTTCGACCCTGACCCGTTTCGGGTATAGGAGAGTTAGGCGCGACCGATTCGGCGACGGGACAATTCGGCGCCGAGACAGTTCGGCGCCAGCAAGACGAATCCAACCACCAACTTCTCAACGCAACCCCAAGGCAGGAAATGAAAAATATCCAATCCCCAACCACTCAACCCAACCCGGGGGAGGGAATAAAACTATTCCCGCCACCAACCTCTCAAAACAACCCGGGGAGAAAATGGAAAAAATCCAACTACAACGACTCAACTCAACCCGGCGGGAGGAAATAGAAAGAATTCAACCTCCAACCTCTCAACCAAATTCGGGGGAGGAAACAGAACGAATCCAACCTTCAACCACTCAACCCAACCCGGGGGGAGAGAATAGAACGAATCCAACCCCCAACCACTCAACCTAGCTAAAAGTTGTTGCTTTTTCCTCCAGACACCGAATCGTACCGGCGCCGAATTGTCCCGTCGCCGAATCGGTCGCGCCGAACTGTCCCATTCCGACCCGTTTCACCATTCGTTCGATAGACGAGAGAAAGATATCAAACGTTTTTCGAATCTTCTGATTTACAATAAGCGCACCTACGATCACGATCCGTTTCTCAAAATTTTCTCTGCGTGGTTAATTTCCCGCCCTATTCTTCCATTTTCTGTTTTTCGCGAAAGAGTGCGGCTTTCCTAGAGGAAGCTTTCTATCGGCACAAACCTATTTTATCTAGCCTTCTAGCGGCGTTTTCCTCTCTCGAGCCGATGTGCGTTCGTTTCGAGAGGATGTGCGTCGGAGGTCGCTGTTAATCGGTGGAGGCGATTGCACCTGCCTCATACTCCCTTTCCATTTTACCTCCTCTCATTTTTGTCTCCTCCATTTCGCCTCCTCCATTTCGCCTCCTCCATTTCGCCTCCTCCATTTCGTCACCCCCTCCCCCAGATGATCCTCTCAGTCTTTAAATATTGCTATCAGTAGGTTTCGCAGGTTTTTCACACCCCTCCCCCTCTTGTGTGGGTGTTTTCCTGCAGTGAGGTTTCTCCTAGGGAATAGTACCTTAATTTTTCCCTTGTTTTTCCCCACAAACAACAAATCTCCATCTCTTTTCATTTCCAAAAATGCTAACTTTGCACCGTATTTACGTAATAATTAATTTTGTCATCTTTTATTCTATTTTTATCCTTTGTTACTTTCGTCCCGTTTGTAATTGACAATAGGTTAGATGGAATAAGAGACTGCTCAGTCTCAATCGCGCCCAAATAAAGACGCATATCCATCTATCTATTTCCCCTCCTCTCCATATCGTCACCCCCTCCCGCATTCGCCTCCCGCCTCCGGGGACACGAAGCGAACCTAAAAAGAGAACGGCATATGTGTGCGTCGGACTCTCGGTAGATCGCCGTTTCATGTTTTTGCGCAGTTTAATACGCGCCATTCAAAGTGGCGTGGCCGCTCGATCGCTTCTCCTCCGACCATTTAAGCTTCGTTCGACTGCGTATGTCTTCGGGAAGCAATTTGTGAGAGGTGGGAAAAAAATCCCTTCAGCACCAAAATTAAGCGGATTTTTTTCTTCTGATAACACGGTGCGTCGAAGGAAATTGAGCCGAGGGTCTCCGATGGCCTAGAGTAGTGGTTCTCAAATGGTGTGTCGCGACCCCTTAAAGGGGTCGCAATCACTCTTCCCTAAAGCAAATGATTTATTCTGGTATTAAAAACCCTGCAGGTTTAAAATTATCGGCATCCTTCGTTCAAGAAATTAAGAAAATTCTGCAGCTTATCAAAGTACAAAAACTTGTTTAACAAATGAGTTATTTTATGTAATACAGACAAACGAGAAATTATATCTCAGTAGTGATTAGTATTTCAAGTATACACCACATGTTGTCTGAATGTTTTAGTACACATACGTAGTTGTAAATAAAATAATTGTTAGTGCTAACCTTGTATTTAAAAAAGAGCACAAAATAAAAAAACTTTCTTATTATTAATTTCCTTATCGTCTTCATCCTCCTCCCCTTGTATAAAGTGTTATTTTTTCTTCTCGAATATTCTCGGGGAGTCGCAGCGACCAAACATCCGGACGTAGTGGTCGCTTGACGAATATGCCTGAGAACCACTGGCCTGAGGTTATCGACATTTTGACTCAATCGGAAATGTTTGAGTTTGTTTCGTTTATGAAAGAGAAAACCAAAGAAAAGTTTCTGCGGAAATTAATATACGGAGACCTTTCGCTCGTCAAAATTAGATTTTTCCGATAGCGGGATTCCAAAAATAATGATATTCTGTTTTTATTTCCGAAATCGGCGGTTTTCGTAGCGTGTATGTTTGGAACGAGAAGACGACGCCCGAGATCGGTTTCGAGGATGACGGATAATTCTCTCTCGTGGGTAATCTCGATGTTTTTTTTATTCCGTTTGGTCGTCGGTGCATTCGAATGCGTCTCAACCGATCGCTCTGTGCTCCATTTCATGAACTCGTATTGTTCTCGTTTGAATATAATCCCTCGTTAAAGCTGATCACAAAAATCGATAGACATTCGGGGTTTTCGTTTTTAAATGCTTAAACGGAATGTTTTCATAGATAAAAATGAAGCGAATACTATATCAGCAGGGGTAAAAGGGGCGATAGAGAGAGAGAGAGAGAATTGCGATTTCTCTTCCGTTCGTTTGTCCTCTACATCTGAAATCGCCTTTGCACCGAAGGAGTTTCCCTGGTTTCGTGTGAGAAAAAACACATTAAATAACCACCTCTGTGCTCGCTTTTTTTGGTATATTGTTTCCAGGTTTTATCGTGGAATGTATCGTTATTTGCAAAGAACCTAATGTTTTTCAGCGCCGGAGTGCTCTTTCTCGACTCTTAGATCCCACCCTACCTTCTACCTTTATTTCCTTTCATCTCTCTCTCTCTCTCTCCCTCCGCCTCCTCTCTCTCCTCCCCTCCTTTCTCTTCGCCCCTCCTATCTCTTTTCCCCCTCCTCTCCTCTCCCTCATCTCTCTCCTCCCCCTCCTCTCTTTCTTCTCCCTCCTCTCCTCCTCCTCCTCCTCTCTCTTCTCCCCATCCTCCCTCTCCTCTTTTTCTCCCCCCTCATCTCTCTTCTCCCCCTCCTCTCTCTCCTTCCTCTCCTCTCTCTCTCCTTCCTCTCCTCTCTCTCCTTCCTCTCCTCGCTCTCCTCTTTTTCTCCCCCCTCATCTCTTCTCCCCCTCCTCCCTCTCTCTTTTTCTCCCCCTCATCTCTCTCCTCCCCCTAATCTCCTCCTCTCTCATCTCCTCCCCCCTCGGACGGTCGACCACGATAGTGCCGAGTCACGTTCGCTATCATACGAGCTCCTTATTGGTCGCGATCGTCGATGACATCACGGGCCCTTTTCCTGGACTGCCCCTTCCCTGCGATTACCTCTTCGTCGCCCTTTTCCCCTCAGCACCGCCTCCGTGGAAAAGAAAACGCCGTCCTCACGTACCGATCCTAGGGCGCGTCTTCCTCCGCTTTCTGCCTGATACGGCGCGCAGCGATTCCCTCATTAAAACAAAAAAAGATGATCGTAATTTTACGACCGCCATCCTACCCCTTCCACCCTCTTCTCCCCCTCTCCGATATCCCTCTTCCCCTCGTTGATCGCTTCCTTCGATTGGCCGGCGCCGAACAAACACGTCTCTCGAACGCGACTCACCGTTCCTTCCGCGAGCCTCGAGGCCGCGACCGGAGGATGCGGCTCGCTTTTCGCCGCGGGGGGCAATGAGGGCGAGGTCTCGAGGGGGGTGGGCGGAAGCGAAATACCGGTCGGCGTCTGTCATCCTCCCCTTCCGTCCTTTGAAGTCGGGTCTCGGGTTCGAGCATCGCCGATCATGCACCGATTCTATTCTCGAATTCCAAAGTTCGTTTTTTACGAGCTCCTCTCCTGAGACGAGTCGCTTCGAAACATTAATTTCACTTTGATAGCGGGCGTACATTTAATTAGCCATGAAAGGCAAAATGCCATGAACGACGTTTGTCCGAGATTTGCCGATAATTGAAAGTTTGTGAATATTTTGATTGCATTTAGCTGTAGCTAACGATTATATTATGTTTGGGAACGGAATCGTGATACAACCTGAATGAATGAGACATAACTTTATGGTAACAAAAACGTCGCTTTTTAGGAAACTCGGTTTCATTTCGGTGTTTGATGATGATGGCGGTCTACGCCGAAAGATTCCCGTTAAAAAAAGAACACTCTGGTTCATAAAGACCCAAGTATTTTGCTGCTTATTTTAATATAATCGCGTTATGGTTTTCATTAGATTTTCTGTCGTTTCAATGGGTGTATTTTTGTGTCGGCGCTAACATCCGATTGTGTGTGCAAGGTCTGTCTTATATGACGATTGCTTACGACAAAAAAGGAAGAGAAAGATCATTGTGAGTTTGATCCGTTGTCGAAACCCATAAGGTTCATCCTTCATATGGAAAAATTCTCTAATTTGTCTAACTTAGCGGCGTTGGGGTGTGAGATGCGACTCCTAAATAGCGCGTGAGCATAGAGACAGCTCAAACGTAGAAAACAACACGAATAAGGTGGTTTAAGCGTTTCCGAGGCAATTCTATTGAGATTCTGATATAGACTCAGTGTAAGTATAATTTACGAAAATGCCTTTTCTGTAAATCGTGTTCAATTCCCAGAATTTCTTAGTCGCCCATTCTCTTAGTCTTTGGCGATAGACTCTGTTTCTGTCCAGCAATAATTGTGAAATTACCGGAATATGTTTCAATGCATTGAAGCCGGTATCAACATATACTTCATTTTGTTTGCTTTTCGATTAAGCGTATAATGATTATACGAAACAAATAGCAATCCCAAAAGGGAAAGTGAGTAAAATGAGCAAGTGAAGAAAAGAGCGAGTGGGAAACGGCGAGTGAAATATAGGAGCTATTTTGCCAAAAGAGCAAATATATAATAATGTTATATCAATTTATGCATTATATTATTAAGAAGGGCGAAGGTAACTAATCGATATTTTCGCACTCGGTGCTCTGTCGATGAAAAGCAACTTGGAGTTCCAGGGTTGGGTTAGTTGTTTTCAGGTGGGATCCATTATCAGAACCTGTTTTCCTGGCGGTAATTTAGAGTGAAGGTGTTGAATGACCTCTACCGAAAACGACGGACCCAACCCAAGAATTTTAAATAAGTAAAGGTGGAGACTACCTAGAAATTGATGTTAAATTTTGAATTTTATGTCGGGTGGCATATGTAGAGCGCCTAACCAAAAATGTTTAGTGCGCAGCAGCGAAAATATTTAATATTATGATATAATTGTTCTTTAGGCTTCTAAAAGTTGATCGAATTGCCCTTTTATAGAATTAATGTATCATTATGATCGTCTTACTCTTTTGACAAATTAGTTCTTATATTACGCTTGCCCTTGTCCCAAATGTTCTTATGCCACTTTGTGGTGCACTGGGCTTGATAGCGTACACATTTTAACAATTTTTACATTTCCTTTAACTCGTATAAAAATGCATGCATAAAAAATTAATCGCTTAGTTTTAGTACATTTTGTTTTAAACAATAAGTCCAAACCAGGACTAATGCAGGCTGGTTTCTAAAAGTTGACATCCCGAATTGATAACTTATATTGACAGGAAATGTTTCACTGTGTTAGTCATTCCAAGGAATTCTCGTACCATGAATACCATTTGTAATTCAGAGTTTAGGAATGATAGAGAAAAATTGGAAAACAAATTAATAGATCATTAACAGGTTTAAAATACCAAAAGCAATGCCAAAATCTCTTTCTGACATTATATTTTGCATGTATATTTTTCAATAAACGAATTTAATAAATGTTACTGTTTATACGCTAATATGTCTGGATCAACTGTCCATTGCTACAGGGTAGTCGAGTGGAAAAGAAAATAACCCATTTGTTCACTCGTCTATGCTTAAGCCGAGTTCGGTAATAATCGTCTCCATGGCAAAAATCCTATAAAATCCTATTTAAAACGCAGAAACGCTGTTTTAGTAGAAATTCAAGAAACTACGATCAATTATCAAAATTCGGTGATAAGAATTGGAATTTACATTCTTTTCCCCTTAGAAAAGTACAAACCTCGCTCCGATATCACAATTTAAAGATATTTTAATGTATTAAAAAAAACATCTCTGCACGATGGATTTGAGACTTCCTATGTAAAACAAATGGGGAAAAAACGTCCTTGGAATCGAACCCGGGACTTCAATCTTTGCCAAATAAAATATAGCCCGGAGGTGGGCCCTGACAGCACGAGCCTCATACCAAGTTTCATGAAAATCGGTCCATTGATGCAAAAGTTGTTAGTGTGGGGGACACATACACACAGACACGACCATTTCATAAGGCTGTTTCCCTTGGAAACCAGCCTAAATATTAGCCCTAGCACGTTATTGTGTGATACACAATAAAATTTGTTATCTATAAAGTAATATAAATTAATTGAGTATATTCATGAAAAATTATAAGGCTCCAAATGTTTTCTCTAGGCTTAACTGGCCACAGCTTTCATCGCAAGCTTTCCATGCTTATGTTTTGGTTTTCTGCCTATTCAACTGCTAACAAATTGATGGAATGATGTGATCTTAAGTTCCTATACCGACAGGCATAATCTGTAAGGTTGAGAACATTTTTGAAACGAGAAAAAAATATGCTGTGACCGGGGATCGAACCTTGGTCTTCCACTTGCCGGGCGGATATTCTTCTACCACTGAACTATCATAGCAGATTAATTTTCGCGCTTCTAAATATTATTTCAGCTATAGAAAAACCGCCCGGCAAGTGGAAGACCCGGGTTCGATTCCCGGTCATAGGAGAATTTGTTCTCGTTTCAGAAATATTCCCCAACTGCTAACTAGTCAATTTAACGCTTGTTTAGTAGAACGTCACGCAAAGTGAGTTAGATAAAAAATTCGGACCACTTCGCCTTAGGAAACCAAAGGAATTCATATTTATGCCTGAAAATTCGAAAATCTCGAGTTTTTGTCATTTTTTCTCATAAAAAAAACGAAACGAAACCATTAAAGTAATTAATGACAATCTACTTATTGAAAAATGAAACCCCTTCGCATTCTGCCCCAACAGACATTTTCTAAGACATTTACGATTAATTCTTTTTTATACTGCGGTTTCATCTGCTGTTTCGCGTCCTTGAAGAATTCCTGGGTACAAAAGTGTATCCTGATGAATATTTCTCCTTATTTCGGATGGAAGGAATCACATCTATATCAATAAAGCAATTCAGAAGAAACGCCCAATAGAAAGAATGCGTATGCCATTGGTGTTAACGGTTTTGGTCGTCAAATGTCGGAATTTAAAACTTGTTATATACCCATTTATGAGGCACAATTTTCGGGAGCCTATAGGTGCGCTATTGCGCCAGAAAGTGTGCCTAAAGTGACCAAATCGGGATTACTGATTAGTTTTCTGTGACGGAAAAGATACTCTCACATAGCTCATGAGGTCAATTGACGTCCTCGTGGATTCATGTAAATATTAAAAACGTCAAGTTCCATTATTTTAATTGGAGCCCTCGGGCTTTATTCTTTTATTTCGTTTCTGTTCCATTCTGTAGTTTTATTTTAACCTAAAACTCGAAATTAACAATCGTAGTTCACATAAACGTAATTCGACACCATATCCTCAGGTATGTAAAGGGTTTGAATGGAGAGTTTGCGATCTTTATTATGAAAAATCATCATCGGCATGCGAGAAAGTTTTGTTATACCGAGTTAAAATTTAACTGATGTAGACGATGACATTCTGAAATTGCATTATCTAAGCCAGTTTACGTAATTACGCACCAACGGAGTTAAATATATTTTCTTTCAGGATGTTTCTTTTGGTTTCTCTGAAGTGTATCACTGCATCTCACTTGAATTTAATGTTTATTAATATGCGTTTAGTATAAGAGAAGATTTGAATGCCGGTTCTTCCTAAACGATTTCGATTTTCTTTTTCTCAGCTGTCGTGAATTCCTATTTTTTCGTAAAGATTTTTTTCCAAGTTCACAAGATATACTTAAATAGATTGATTTATACTTTTGGAAATCGTCGATTATTATAACATTTTGGCAATATTATCAAGTATTCCTCGTTATTATCGACGCATGTTCCAAAATTAGTCTATTAGGATTGTAATAATGACCAAGTAATATCCTAACTCATAAGTTTAGCTCTTACTAAAGAAGAAACTTTTTTTAAAATTCGATTTATCGAATCGGTTTCCGGGAATTGCATGCAGTTCCGATCGTTAAGAAACGTTAATCCCATCGTACCTTCGAAATTCGAATTTTTGATCGTATAACGCCCAACCTTAACTTCGTTCACACGGCACTTCCGTTCCAAATCTTTCTCACTTTTTCACCATTCCTATTACTTATAATCGGCTAATCTAACTTTCCTCCGCGACGGAGAAATATTTCCGTCGATTGCGCGGCTGCCACTAGTCTTCGAGAAGGAACGGAATCGCTTCCGTAAGGGAATTAGTAATTACCTGCGTTAGGACGATGCCGCCTTATGCTCCTCGCGCGGTTCCTTCCTCTTCAGCTGCTCACTCGCCGCCTCTCGCGATTTTTTCGGACCTCCTCCTACGCGCGTAGCCCTTTCCTACGGCGATCTTCTCTTGTTTTTCTCCACGCCGCGCAAGAATTTCTTCGAGAGCGGTTTTGTTCGAGAAGTAGCACGCGAGCCTAGTATATATACGAGTCCGGCGTCCGATTCATCCGATGCCCTCTGCTACTGGGAGCCACGGCCGCGGGGGGGAGGAGGAGGGGGAGGGGGGGGGGCGAGGATGAGCAGTTCGTCGTCACGCGTCGCTCTTTTTATTTTCGCTTCGACTCTCCTTCTTCTCTCGGCGAGCGGTGCCTCGCCGTCTCGTTCGGTCGTTCCGGGAATCGACGCCCGTCCTCTCCGCCCCGCGACCTCTCTTCTCCCTCCCTCCCTCCGCTCTTCCATTCGTCGGTTTCCCTTCGGCGCGTCTCTGGCCGAGGGTCAAGGGTACGGAGGAGTAGCCGAGGTCGCGAGTGGGGACCGCGCCATTCCGTCTCCGATCGCTCGGAGAAAAGTAATTAATCGCGCGTTTTATGTGCCGCGCTCCGGTCGTGTTTGCGTCGCGCGGTTCGACGTTCCGGTCGCCCCCGTCCCTCTCTCTCTGCCCCCCCCTCCCCGCGTTCTTTCGGGGACGCTACAATTCGCTTAGCCCTCACTTTGTTTGAGCCACCCTCATTGCGAGCGCTCGATGCTGCCCCGCACCAGACCTCGGTGCTCGGAGTTCTTTGCTACCGGCGCATTCTTGTTCCGAGTCGCGCGAGACTTCCCGCGGGGAAGCGCCTCCGATTGGGCGTCGGTGAAGCGATCGCATCTAAAATATAAGGTTGAAAACGTAGGTAGCAAGATTTTTTCAGTACCCCAAAAAAAAAATCCGAGAGATTTCAATTTCTCCGCACGGGTCTTCAGACGGATTTTCTTTGCTTGTTGCTTGAAGACAGACATAATTTCCGAATAATAACTACATTCCATCCAAAAAACGAAAAATAAAAATATAAAACATTATGGAGCAATTGATCACGTGTTCGGTGTTATTCGTATCGCCGATGGCGACCCTCCGTCGGATTCGAAGACGTGACCATCTGGCTCTCGTGTCATAAAAGCAGTATGCAACCAGGTGAAGAATATTTAACGCAGATGCGATTTTTGGAGTAATTAGATTCTCTCGGCATCTCTTGTTTTAATTTGGGAGTTTTTGAAAATTAACCATAAGCTTTCGGTCAGTGGCCATTGAATTCTGGGTATTTGTAATCGAGATTAATATCTGGCATATTAAAAGCGTTATGGCGGCGGGAGTAACAAAATGGCGTGTTAAAAATATTCCATGTCGTTACTTTTTCTGTTAAAACCGCAAAAGCACATTTAAAGAATATATTCGTTTGAATTTCCTTTTGACTAAAACCAAACTATACTTAATATCTCTCGCATGATAATATTTTTGTAATTCTGTGAGATATATAAAACCAATCGGAGATATTCTGGTGAGTTTCTTATCCTGTTTCGAGAAGAAGCTTGTATGAGTGCTATAGTGTGATTTTCTTTACGATACAAATATCTACTCACTACTTCAAAAAAACTTAACTTAAAACTTGAACGTATTTTTTACCATTAATTGCATCCGTAAACATTAGCCGCCTTACTCTTCTGGCAATATAATTATATTGTATGAAGTACTTAAATTTCATTGAAAAGATAAGGCATACGCTGGATAGAAGCTCTTACTTATGCAAGGGTTTTCAAACTTTTTTGAGTCTGGGAACCCTTGTATTTAATTTTTTTATCGGAACCAGAACTACGGGGTGGTGTTTCCAAATGCGTTCCTTGAGATCGACAAATTTCAGTAAAACTTTCCAATACCAAATTTCATCAAAATACGTTCAGCGGTTCCCGGGTTGAAACAGGCACGTTGTAAAATACATGTAGGTTTTCATGTAAAGTTGTCGTTACTGTAGTTCGATTTCAACCAAAATTGGAATCTGCCAACAAAATTTAGTAAAACTCTCCAATACCAAATTTCACTCAAATATGTCCAGCGGTTCCCGAGTTGTAAAATTTTAAATATATTTTTGGAATGAGCAAAAGAACATCGAAAATCGTATAATTACGCAAATACCTTAATTTCCTTTTTTTTAATTTATCGTAATCCTTACGTTTTACGGGAAAAATTATTTGACAAAAATGTTTGTTTAATTATTTTATTCAACGTTTGGTCGCTCAGATGAGTATTTAACGAGATGCTCGCGAAATACGTTGTAAAATACATGTAGATCTTCATGTAACGTGGTCGTTGTTATGGTCAGATTTTAACAAAAATTGGAATCGATTGATATATTTTAGCAAAACTTCCAAATACAAAATTTCATCGAACTTCGCCTAGCGGTTCCCGAGTTTAAACATGCGTTCATTTAATGCAAAGAACGCATAATAATTACTTAAAATCAACTCATAAACCGTGCCATTCAATTTTTTTATTTCAATTTTCACCGTAGTCTCCTCTCTTATATAATAATTACTGCGAAATTTTCTAGAAATTGATGATTAAATATTGTATTAAGCGCGTACTGCGGGTGGAAATTCAGGTAACTGAAAATGGGTATTTTTGCAGCGCTCAAAATAAAGCGCAGGGAAACTCTCGAGATATGCACCCGGGAGTAACACAAGGACGCTTTGGAAACGCCATTCAAAATAACGATGACGTTTCATATCCGACGGCTGTCTGGCACGAAGTCTGTTTGGTTAGATTGCTTAGCAATTCAGTCAGTTAAAAACAACCTTATACATATGACACATATGATAATTACTTATACAAGTAGTCATTACGTAATTAATCCTTTACTGATCTTTAGTGTCATTTAACCGAATTTCTCCAGCCGAATCCATCTATTGAATTAGTTTTTGTGGGAAAACCCTCTCTTTGTGGAAATTCGTTACTTGAATTTTTTTCACTTTGAAGTCACGGTGCGTTTGCAAGTAACAGAGTGCGCGTGGCGATGATTTCAAGACGGGACGTTTGCCTCCTTAACGTTCCAATCGTTATTTGCCTTTATGGGAAGTGCGAGCGGATGAAACTAGTCCCGTTTGTCTTTCGGTGAAATTATGTCTCGTGACCGTGTGGCGGGGAGAGGGATAAGTGTGGGGGGAGAGATTGGCGGGGGAGGGGGGAGAGAAGAGGGAGCGAGGAGGGAAATGGGAGTGAGGGTTGGGCGCTAGGCAACCGGAGGAGTTGACGACCTCCCTCCCCCCTGCCGCCAATGTAACCAATTGAATATTATGGCGTTGCCTCGATCCTGAGGTCGCAAGGATGCCTCTGAAAGGCCGGATGAACATTTACGAATGTTTTTCGTTCTCTCGAAACCGTGTTGTTCGCCCGAGACCAGGGCTGGCTGCTGCTGCTGCACCGGTGACGCCGCGCTGTTTCCTCGACCGTTGACTCGGCGCCCGCCATTTTGTTTTTTTTTCTTCTCCCCTCCTGAGCTGTTGACTCTAGATCTAGATCGGCACCGATCGGCGAGATTCGAACTAGCGGTTCCCGAGGTCGGGTTTCCGGCAAACTGCTCCATTGTCGTTGGTGTTGAATTAGAAGATACGGAGGTGCGCTCTACGATGAGGCGGCGATGAGCATTCAAACATTCGGATCGTGAGTTTTTGGTCGAAATCAACTTAATTATGTGTCCTGGTTATGGGCGAGTTCATAATACGGTCGATGTGCCCCTGCATCCGTTGTTTGGAGTTATTAACGCGCTAACATATATTGGGTGGTTTTCCAGTCGTGCAGCGCGTCATTCGACGCTTATACATTTAAAACTGCAATCTTCAGCTCTATCTTCTGTAAAATATCATCGATCTTCATTTATTCACGACGGTGCGACTAATGGAAAACGTCAGCGAAATTTCCAAAAATTTGTTCGTGAATATCCTAAAATTCTGCGAAATAATAGAAAAGTAGGCAGTACTTCGAGGTTTTAGTGGCGGCTAATGTGGAATCTGACAGAGGTCCAAAAACCTTGCACGCTCATGCTCCATGCTATTGTCAACGTTGGCTCCGAGTGGACGTTCGGATGGGTGGTTGTTAAGAGGATTATTGTACGAGAAGTTTCTATTTATAAATGGGAAGAATTGCCCTCGGCGAAACGTGGGAGTGTAGAATTTTTTCTAACGACTCCAGAAAAATAACCTTCCAAAACGTGCAATAACTTGAAATTTTTGGCAATCGTTGCCTCTTGCACTGAAAACTATTATCTGCGGAAACTAAGAATTTTCCAAGGCATCGATCATCATGGCAGTTTTCAAAAATATTAAGAAGTCAATGAAAAAGCTTGATAACGTAATGGAAAGCACTTACCGGGTAATGGCGGCATTATTATATGTTGCAATTTACAATATTTACCAGAATTTAAAATATATTAATATATGTATAATTAAATTTGTAAAAATATTCCTGTTGTTTGAATTACTAAAATGAACCCTTACCTCTCGGATAAGTTTTAACGGGTCATTCCCAACAGCTAGTATTTAAAATACGTATTTTGAGTTTCGAGTTTTTTGGAAATAGAAATTGTATTAAAATTAGGATAGAGTTGACTTTGCTTTTGCCTATTCTTGCTGCACGATTCAAATATCTCGTGTTGCGTTCAACTTCGCTGTTTCGAAATCCTCTCAGGTAGTGAAAACGCCACAATCAGCCAGGATTTCTCTTCACTCCATGCAAACGTGGTGGTCTGGAGAACGTCGTTGCTTGCTCCGATTTTCGGCGACGATTCTTTTGAAATTAACACGTTAATCCTGTTAAATGTTGGATATTGAATGTATTGCCATCTGGCGATGCATTTCCGAAGCTGTATCTTATCAGAGTCCTTGGAGCTTAGCTTTGTTGTTGAGAGGCAGAAACCTCAATTAGGCGTTTGTCGAGAGCTTCTTGCGCTTATGACGTGGAGCATTATATCATTTTAGATTGACTGGGTATTTTTCAGGAGTGCAGTGAAAACCCATCTGAATTGTAACCGTTTGAGTGGCTCGCTCGCCTTAGCCGGACTCTGCAGTGCGAGCTCCAGTTCTGACTAGAAAAAATGCCATAATATTTTTCATAAAAATTTGAAGTGATAGGCAGGATAAGAAGGTCACGAAGAGTAATAATAGAGTATATTATTCTTTCGTGCTTAGTAACTTCTCTATTTCACCTCCTTTCATCTCTGCACGAGCTTTCTTTCTGAACTTCGCGTTTGGTCGTATAAGTGGAGTAAGTTATGCGAAAGAATAAAAAGTAAATGTTTATGATTAAGAGATGGGCCTTAAAAATTTGAATGCTACAAAAGTTAGGCAATTCGGCTTAACACTTTTAAATTAAAATACAAGTAATTTGACAACACCCATATTTTTGGCGGCGAGTCTGTATTTTCCGCCTGCCCAACGTATTTCTTTCAAAACATGAACGTAAGAGCGCGAGATTTTCAGGCTTTTGCACTCATCACCTAGAGCAGCGGTCGGCAACCTACGACCCGCGGGCCACAAGTGTTCCTTGATAGTGCTTCATGCGGCCCCGCGAAGCTATGATAAAAAAGTGGCCGGCAAATTTCATATAGACAATTACATATTTTTCAGTAAAATCATCGTCTCAAAACCTATTCTAGTGAAGTTGTAACGCTAGTATATTATTTAGACATGATTTTCACTTATATAAGACCACAGAATCTTTAGGTAACGTTCATACGGCCCGCCGAAACTCTCGTGACTTCCTACGAAGTATTCACTACCGCGAATAGCGCCCGCCATGCAGAAAAGGTTGCCGACCCCTGACCTAGAGTAAGGGTGGCCAACGAGATTCTGAGAATGAGCCACAATTCACCAAAGTACGTTGCCAAGGAGCCACTGCGATGTATACATAATCGCCGATTCGACATTTTGTTTCGTCCTCCGACCTGGCAGATCGTTGTGGGATGACTACGACTCGTCCAATTAAATTGCCCCCATTGAGCGTTTAATTCCGAAGAAGCACCTCTTTCGGCATGCTTACGTTTTAGTTTCACATTAATCAA
Organism: Tanypteryx hageni; assembly: GCA_028673005.1. Classification (NCBI taxonomy): domain Eukaryota; kingdom Metazoa; phylum Arthropoda; class Insecta; order Odonata; family Petaluridae; genus Tanypteryx; species Tanypteryx hageni. The sequence goes on from CM054113.1 coordinate 116,636,922, forward strand.
ACGGTGCCGTCTATCAAAGCTATTCACCGCATGCCTGTTCGAAGATTCAACGAGGCGCACATTAACGACTTCCCTAGAGGCAGGCATGCAGGTTCCACTTAACATTTACCACCGAAATAAACTCAAGACGTTATGTCAAAGCGCGGGACCTGGAGCAACCGCCCCGATTCGTCCTACCATTGGGACGGCCCCGTCTGCGTTTTTACGATCCCACAATCAGCGTCGTATCGCTAATTCCCTTAACTCTTCGTTGGTCGCGGCGTCTCCTTCTTCCCTTTCTAAGGAGTGACGCAGCAAATTCATCCTCAATATTACTTCCTCATTCTCACTTCTTCCATTCTATTGTTTCGATTAGTCTCGTAGAAAAACGCCCTCTTCAGCCACTATTAAAAATATCCATATTTACACAGTAGAATGCAATCCCTGCCGTCTTAACGCTATCGCTCTATTGACCGTCCTCATCGCGTATTGCCGTTAAAAAAAATGGAACTTGAAATGATCTATAGGCTCTCTATGGGCAAAAAAATAGTTTTATCCGGTTTCTAGAGCAATTTGTCTTATCTTTTGGCCTTGAACCGATGACCGGAATCATTTTGTATTTCCCGCGTATTTCAACTAATCGACTGATTTCCTCGCGAGACTGTTATTGCTTAGAATTATTAATTACCTTGTGACTCCTATCTAAAATCTTGATCATTATCTCAGACAGTTTTAGAATCAAATTCGATGTGAAATTGAATGATCCGTTGCCCATTTTCCGTAAAAACGTCAGGAAAGACTAAACGGATGAAATAAAAGAAAGTGAAAACTCTTTTGCAATACCCGGGCCATCCTCTAGATCAGTCGCGCCCAAACTTTTCTAATGGCGGGTCACATCAGGTGTTGCGAATCCCTTGGCGGGCCGCATTGAAAGTCGGCAATTCTTCGGCGGGCCGGATTAGAGTTTAAATTGGACGCTACCTATGTATTCTGAGGTGCCATATAGGTGAAAATCAATTCCAAATAAGGTTTTCATGGCTAACATTTCAATATTTGAAGTTTTATTATTCAAATTTAAAAAATGGATGAATTTGTGTGTTAAATTTTTCCAATTGCTTGTTTACCATAGCTTCGCGGGCCGCACAAAAATACTTCGCGGGCCGTAGTTTGGGCACCACTGCTCTAGATCAGGGCTCTCCAAACTAGGGCCCGCGCATCACATGTGTCCCACGACCCCATTCAATGTGGCCCTCGAGCCTGTACTAAGTCTTTGCCATTTTTACTAGACATTACAATCAACGTTATGCGTAACGTAGCGAAATTATTTTTGAATAGCGTAACTAAAAACGTTAACAAAATGTTCAAAATAACTGTAACGAAAACAAAAAAATCGTTATTTCGTTGTTTACGTTTTTACTGAATCTGTGCTGCGGCTGAAACTGTAAGCTCTCCCAAACCTATGGTTCTTCACAGCATAATCCAACAGCAGGCGCTCTGTAGGAAATCGTTGCATACCTCATGTGTTATGGACTTTGTTGTTTCTACGGTAAATTTCGTCCGTACCCATGAGCTGCGTCATCGCCAATTTCGTACTTTCTTAGAAGAGTTTGAATCGAGTACCCCGATGTTCCGCATCGCTCTGCAATTCGATGGTTATGTCGGGGCAATTTACTGACGGGATTTTTTTATCTTCGAGTAGAAATTGATATGTTCTTAATTGAGAAAAAGCGACCTCTTGCCCACATTTCTGTCAGTGAATGGATATGGAAGCTAGCTTTTCTAGCTGATTTGAATAAGCACATGAACGATTTTAATTTGAGACTACATGGGGAAAATCTCCTAATTTGTTATCTGTATTCTGAAGTAATGTCATTCAGGCGAAAACTCCTCTTTTTTGAGAATCACCTCTCAAGAGACGATTTCTTTTATTTTTCCTTTTGCGAAAAGTTTCACATGAAAGCAAGTCATCGTTTCCAAAAAACTTCGCCTTGGAGAACATATCTGAATCGAAACAAAAGCTACAAGATCCTTTCCAGGACGTTGGTGAGCATAGTGAGGAAATACGTTTCTTACAAAATCCATTTAATTGGAATATGCAGAGCTTCGCACGAAGTATTATTTCCTTCTTTGTTACTACCTACAATTGTGAAAAGACTTTTCCCAGAATGAAATTTGTTAATTCAAAATATCGATCTTGTTTATCTGATGATCATTTGCAATCAATTCTAATGGTCAGCAATACATAATTTGAACCCCAAATTGATAAAATTGTAGATGAAAAAGGACAGTATCACAGGTCTCATTAAATGTATTTTATCATTATCTCAATTTATGTTTGTTTATTATTACCGGTTTTTACTTATAAGTAATTTTCATTCCAGGAATAAGACTGAACATATTCTACTTTATAAAATAGGTCTGCTCCATTTATGTCTAATTTAGATTAATATTAGGTGAAGAAAAAATAAAAGTTAGATTGGGCGTCGAAAATTTTCTCGGAAAAATCATAATTTACCCAATTCACTAAAAAATATTTTAATACGAAAATAACCTACACATGTATATTGTGCGCCTATATTTTAAAAAAGTTTTTCATGCTGACACTCCGGCCCGCGAGCATAAAATGTATTGACCAAGTGCTCCAATTGTAAAAAGGTTTTGAGACCTCTGCTCTAAATAATGCTAACCCTTCATCTGCGTATCCAGTATATTGGGAATCACCATAGAAAGAGGGATCATACTCCGTAGCTGATGTAATCTACAACTTTCCTCTTCATTCTTCAAGTCCGCAACTATTACTTGCTCTGGTAAATGGCTGATCCCCACTGCTCGTTCCCCTCAAAGGAGTTGGTATGTATTCTGATGGTTTAGAACAGCGGTTCCCAACCTTTTTCACTTTGCGAACCCCTTAAGCTAACTTATTTCTAGTCGCGAACCCCTTGAGTTGTAACAGTTTTGGTGGCGAAGTAAATTTTGTAAAAAAAATCTTTTTGAACGCGTTCAATTCATGAAAATAAAAAGTTTATATAGCACATAGCATGTAAACGTTCACAATAAAATCAGAATCTCTGATATTGTCATCAGTTTCTAGTTAGTACCCTGTAAAACTCAAATATAGTTGTTGAAGCATAAGAAAAAAATTAAAATAAAACCTTGCAACTAATTTGAATGAAATTAAAATATTGGTAAACATTGTAGAAACAAGAAAGTGAAAAGTACGCCATTACCAAATTCTTCTCGCTAACCCCTCAGATTTATTTCGCGAACCCCTAGGGGTACGCGAACCACCCGTTGGGATACGCTGGGTTAGAAGACGAAATCATCGCTAGCGAAGGTCGATCGCTGTGATGGTTGATAAATAACAGTAAGCCAGTGGAGCGTTTGATTTAGGGAAGAAGTCCTTGGAATGGTCCATCTCTCTCTCTCCACGACACTTGTCCCTGACATCGTTCCTGGTTTTCAAAATTATGTTCATTTTCGGTTTTCAACTTTTAAAAAGTTACAATAACTTCCTTTTCATTACATTCTTCGAACACTTTTATGGACCTCTCTATGCTTAAAACCCTTTTCTTTCTCGAAATTCTAGAAACTGCCTCTCTCGTCCTCCCAGCAGGAAATTATATTTCCAAAATCTGTCTTCCTCGCCATTTAGGATTTCCATGTTTAGGAATTCCCGTCGTGAATAAAAAACAACTTTCAAAAACCCACATTTGACTCGGAATCGTTTTTGAGTTGATTGAAAAAGCGACACCCTTTTCTCGCCATCGCTCCGCGATACAATAATCACCATTCGGATTCTCGATGGGGACGAGATTCCCTGCAAAGAGTCATCTCTCTTCCGCTTCCTCTCTACTCTCCCTCCCTCCTTCGCCTCATCTCTCCACTCCCTCCCTCCTCCACCTCATCTCTCCTCTTCCTCTTTTTGGAGCAGATAGACTCCCGAACCTCTGATATCTAATAACCGAAATCTGATCACGAAGACAACAGAAAAATGTCCGAAGATATAACGAGTGAGCTTAGACCCCGATACAAAGAGTCGGTAGTCGCATTAGAAGCTTTCTTAACCGCTCGGGTGTTCGTCAAGGGCAGCGGACGTGCTGCAGAATTCTTTTTCACGTGGTCCAACGGTCTCCTTGCGTTTAAATATGGGAATGCATGCTGCGGTTTGGTCGGGAGGAGGCGAGCGTGGTTGCGTCGATCTAAACCCGGGTGACGCCCCTCCCCCTGCCCTTTACTCTCCTCCCCTGCCCTTCCTCTCCTCCCCTGCCCTTCCTCTCCCCCCCTGCCATTCCTCTCCCCCCTGCCCTTCCTCTCCCCCCTGCCCTTCCTCTCCTCCCTGCCCCTCCTCTCCCCCCTGCCCCTCCTCTCCCCCCCTGCCCCTCCTCTCCCCCCTGCCCTTCCTCTCCCCCCAGCCCTTCCTCTCCTCCCTGCCCCTCCTCTCCTCCCTGCCCCTCCTCTCCCCCCTGCCCCTCCTATCCCCCCTGCCCCTCCTCTCCCCCCTGCCCCTCCTCTCCCCCCTGCCCCTCCTCTCCCCCCTGCCCCTCCTCTCCCCCCCCCTGCCCTTCCTCTCCCCCCTGCCCTTCCTCTCCCCCCTGCCCTTCCTCTCCCCTTGCCCTTCCTCTCCCCCCCTGCCCTTCCTCTCCCCCCTGCCCTTCCTCTCCCCCCTGCCCTTCCTCTCCCCCCTGCCCTTCCTCTCCTCCCTGCCCTTCCTCTCCTCCCTGCCCCTCCTCTCCCCCCTGCCCCTCCTCTCCCCCCTGCCCTTCCTCTCTCCCCCTGCCCTTCCTCTCTCCCCCTACCGTTCCCATTCCACTTTCCTTCCCATTCCCATGTCATTCCTCTTCCCCCTGCCCTTACTCTCCCCCCTCCCCCCTTCGCCTCCCTAAGGAGGTGGAGACCTCGCCGATCGACGCAGTCACAATCTTCCTAGTTCGGAAGTCACCCTGTTCGCCTGATCTAACACCCTGTTACTTTTACGTTCCCCTGATTCCATACGAATATCAATGATTAAAATTTAAGGACTTAAGAATCTATTTAAATCTTGCGGGATGTATCCAGAGTATTCGCTGGCAACGCCTGCTTGTTTAAGAATGGGAATTCATGTAACCTAGGAAAGGATGCCTCTAAGAGCAATACGCTATTAACCCGGGAGGACGCGCTTCTGGGTAAAAAACACCAAGCAGAAAAGATAAGTGTTTATCTTTTGACTCATCAGCATTATTTGAGCCTAACACCCAATGCCTTCCACTTGAATTCTCCCTGTTAGTTCTAGTGTTTTGTTATTTTTAGGACCAGTTGCTTATGAGTAATTTAGACTGAAAGCAGAGAGCGGGCATCCTTCACACGCTCGTCCATGCAGAACAAAATTAATACTTGGTTAAACTAATTAATTTTTGTAACATTGTACCAAAAATGTGTAATGTATATACGTAAGAATTACTGGACTACCCGTGGATGAGATTAAGTTTATTACTTTTTATAACGGAACTAAAGGGAGAGTGGATACCGCAGATCAGTTGTGTGAAACATATTCAGTGTCCAGAAAATCATCACGTTGGCCGATGACGATGTTTTATGGATTTCTAACCATTGCAGAAATTAATGCGTTAGTGAAAAGGAAAGAAAATGCGATCTACACTGGCTACTGTAAAAATGTAAAGCGAAGGAAAATCTCCAAAGCTAGTCAATGACTGGCTTTGGAGATTTTCCTTCGCTTTACATAATGCGTTAGTGATATATAAGTCTAACAATTTATTTGACGCAATGTATATAGCCTTTCAGCGGTTGGGTAAAAAGTACCCAACGCGCGCCCTCACGTTACAAAGGGCGCCGTGCGTCCTCCAGGGTTAAGAGGCACTACGCAACCGGCGCGCGAGGCGCGTTTCTGCCTCTCTCCTTGAGTAGTTAGGGAACGTAACGTGGAATTCATCAAAATTGAGATACTCCTGTCTAAATAAAACCAATGGAGCAACGACAGAAAATACAATAAATGGATGGATATCGCGTCTTTATTTGTGTGAGATTGATAATAGATAGTCGCTTCATCCATTTGGCATTTGCAAAATTAATGCTACATAAGTACCATTACATAGTTAGCAAAGGTTAAATCGAAAATAAAATGATGAAATCCTAAGGATAATTAGATAAGTTACTAAATAACCCCACTGCAGGAAAACGCCCACAAATGAAGGAATCTTACTGATAGGATTAATAAAAGGTTGAGAGAATCACGATAGAGAAGTACACACGTTGAAATGCATATAAACACAGTTATGTATACTTTCATACATGCATACACGCGCGCGCACTCACACAAACACGCATAAACTTCGAGTCGCAGCTCCTCCAATAAAGCGACGTTTTTTTATATTTTAGTTGAAAATGGAAGATAAACGAAACTTAATTCCGTGTTGTGGAACGTCCTCTACCCCTTTATTCATCTTATCGTAAATAGCGCAGAGAGAGGAATAGAATAGTTTAAAATAAACTTTTTTTGTTTTTATCCGTATCGATAAATATGACGACGAATATAATTAGATTTTGATTTAGCGTTCAGTGACTTTTCTTTTAGAAATATATCCTATTTGTTTTTCTCGGGCTAATAAAGTTATATTTCCGTTATCCCGGTTCGGTGAAACACAAATATCGAAAATCTTCATTTCGTATGAATAGCATATTTCAGAAATACCGTCCACTGCCCGAGCTGCGCTCTTCAGTCATTTGGCAAAAATGCGCGGCAATGCGCAAACTAAGGTTCGATATGCATCTTAATAGGATCACCTCGCATGCTTTGCGGCGCGATTCGCATACTAGAATCATTCATGACTTCCTAGCCGACTTATGGCGGAGACATCTGCAATGTTGATTTCCGCTCGAATTCTCCCAGCTGCCCTTTCCTTCTTCCAGACTTCGTTTTTTTTACGATGTGGTTGGATTCGCATCAATTGGGCGCGCAGTTTTCTATCGATTTCTCTAATATGCAGGCACTTTGTAGCGATCGCAGGTGGCCGTTTAGGAGATGCCCTCATAACCTCTTAATTCGCCCTGTCAAAACCCATTTGTGACATCAGTGAGGCCGCTGTTCTCATTATGCGTCATCGTGCGTGTGTGTGTGTGTGTTCGCGAGGATATCGGCATCGCGAAGCGTCTCTGCCAATGAGAACGGCGGCTCACTTTTTACTCGCAATTGGCTGAGTAGGAACTCTCTCCCTCCCTCTATCTCTCTCTATCTATCTCGCCAGTCTTTACTTTGTAACGGGATTGGACCATTTTGATTTACACTCGAATTGTACTTTGTTTGTTTCAATTGCTTTAAAGGCTGAGGTCAACTCGATGAATTAGTCGCCTTGGTTTTACTTTTTTGCCTCACTGGGCAATTTAAATCAGAATTAAACCTTAGAAAATTATTTTTGTGGTTATAGTATAGCAATTCATTCAGATTTCCAGATATGATTCGGTAAGGAAATAAATGACACGAATTCAGTGGCAGATGATGAATTCTGTGAGCCCAGGACTAAATATATTCAGGGACATCCAACGTATCCTAAATTAAACTAAACATAAGAGGAACGTCTTTATGGAATGTCGGTTCTTTACATTATAATTATTGTTTTTCTATTCAACAATGTTTTATTTTTTGTGATTTTTAAACATTTTTTGTCAAAAGGGGGCCCTTTGGTGGGGGAGAAAGGGGGAAGGGCTGCAATCCTGTTGGCACGGTTGTAGAACCTTTCCCGTGCGTATCAATAAAAATTTCCTATGATTTCCAAGTGGACTGTTTCCAGAAAGCTGCACAATGGGAGCATTTTATGTTCGAGTGCATAAACACCTTTATACCAATATATTCGCAACTGGGAAAGCTTACTTTTGCTGAATTCAAACCTTTCAATCTTCTTATGGTATTTTAGTTTGGAAAGTATTTTCTCAACAACGATTCTTTAATTTTTATTTGTTATCGCAAACGAATAAAATAATTCGAATTGTCAAAATAACTCGAACTTCAGATTTTGAAGTTTCGTTGCAATTCATTTTAAGAATCTAGTTCACGTGACAATAATACCGTCGATGTTTATCTATCTCGTTCACTGCTATGCAGTCCAGAACTGACTTTTATGTAATGCAGGCCTCATGCTGTGAACTTAAATCTCTGACCCAAGCGTCAAGGGTGGAACAAATTCTTGACGATATTTACTAGAAACGAGAATCGATGATGAAAGTTGTAACGAAATTGCAGCGTTTTCCATAGCGGTTAAATTAGCAGGCAATAGGACATTCCTTCCCTCTGAGGACTTAAATTTATGAGTCTGTAAGTTCAAAAATTTTCTAATTCTATTTCCGCAATGTCTGACATTCTTAATAAACGTTCCTCTTGGAACCTCACTATGTTTTTTTCTCTCGCAAAACATCACGAAATTATTACTTCGGTTCGCAATAGTGTGTGGAATGGGGAAGTTGTCCCGCGTAGCGTTCATTTAGTAAAACTGCATCGGCTTTTCCAGAGACCAATAAAGGTTCAGTTTGTCGACTTCGAAGTGATACTCTTTGAAAACATCCATCCAGCTTTCTCATAACCAAAAGAGTTTTCCTTGTAATTTTTTTTATGCTTTTCCTCAAATGGTTCGCAGAAAACATTCACTTGTGCCCAAGTACATTTGAAATGGTGCACGCAATAGGCGCCGACCTCTAAATTAGAAAAACTCTTTTGAGTAAACATGCAAAAAAATTTTAGCTCGCGACTGGAATTGCGCGAGACATTCGATGATTGCATCACGTGCATTTTTTGCAGGCGGAAAATATCGCGCTATCGGAAATCCTCCACCCGTAGTCTTACTTACTTGTTAGTCTCGACTTTCCTTAGATATCGCTCGTATCGTTGCAAAGTGGAGCTGAGTGTTGCATTCTTTTTACTCGATTCTCGGCGGCGTGCAACACGCAACGTCATCTAAAAACGAGAAATTCGACTCAGTTCTCGGAAAGAGAAAGAGGAACTTTGTCAAAAGGAGCGTATTTTGTCGGCTCTTACGAAATTGATCGGAAGCTTTCTTATGTGAGAAGGAATAGTTTTGTCTTTCCGGATTAAATAATAAATGTAGCTCATTTAGTCCATTTGAGCACGCTGAATTTGGTAGCATAACCCCCTCTCCCCCTTTCGCCAATAGTTGAATCATATATCACAGAAAGAGAAAATATATATTATAAGGATAGATTTTCACTTGACAAGGCAGTGTCAGCGCTAACAAGGGAAGCCCCCAAGGTGTGACACCCGCATCGGATTGAGACTTTGCAGAGTGAAAGTATATATAAAATAACGGAATCCTATTTCTACTCAGGTGCCAACTCGACGTCGTTTACGAGAAAATTCCCTTTGAAAATCGCGATCCGAGAGTCAACGTAATAAGAACGTTAAAAGTCCTTTCTTCATTATCTAGGAGCGTTGGCCATGGGGAAACGAGCTGGATATCAAATAATTTTTCCGGGTTTCGATTCCCTAAGGGACCAAAATTTTTTTCTGATTTTTAATTTTTTTTTCGCAATTTCCAGCATATCGTCGATAAAACTTGCACAACATTTTTTAAAAAATTATTCCATGCATTATAACTACTATTTTCTTCGTCGTAATGCAGTTTTTATTGCCCCAAAAACTGAAGATCACTCGCAAAACACGAACAAAAACAAACGATTCCAATCGCCTCTCCAAAATGTGCTCTCGAACAATAAATCGCTCGGCAATATTCTGACGTTGACTGTGGTAGAGAGACAAGGACGTCTGCTAATAAGGCCACGAAAAACTGCGTCTAGTCATCTTATAATGTTGTTATTAAAGTTACGGTGTTGTTGTTAAAGGGATTCGTTATCATTTGCAGATGTCAATTATTGTCATTATAATTATAATTGAAATTATGTCACAATACTGTTGGGTTATTTCGATGCATTGTTCTTCTTTCCTCCTTTCAAATCTCGTCATGTATTGTTCATTATGATAAATCGTTTGCCGGTGTCAATTATTGCCATTATAATTATAATTGGCATTGTGTCACAATATTGTTGGGTTATTTCGGTGCATTGTTCTGCATTCCTCCTTTCAAATCTCGTCATGTATTGTTCATTATGATAAATCGTTTGCCGGTGTCAATTATTGCCATTATAATTATAATTGGCATTGTGTCACAATATTGTTGGGTTATTTCGGTGCATTGTTCTGCATTCCTCCTTTCAAATCTCGTCATGTATTGATCATGATGGTAAAGCTAATGGGTAGTGATCCGTAAAATTATGTTCGTGAAGAATTACGGTGAAGAATTACGATGAAGAAAATAGTAGTTATAATGCATGGAATAATTTTTTTTTAAATGTTGTGCAAGTGTTATCGACGATATGCTGGAAATTGCGAAAAAAAAAATTAAAAATCAGAAAAAAAAATTGGTACCTTCGGGAATCGAACCCCGGCAAAATTACTTGAAATCCAGCTCGTGTCCCCTTTACCAACGCTCCTAGACAAAAGACTTTTAACTTTCTTATTGCTTTGACTCTCGGATCGCGATTTTAAAAGGGCATTTTCTTGTAAACGACGTCGAGTTGGCACCTAGGTAAAAATAAGAGTCCGTTATTTTACATATACATATTTTCATTCTGCAAAGTCTCAATCCGATGCGAGTGTCACACCTTGGGGGCTTCCCATAAGCCTAGTATAGATTTGCTAGCAGGGAAGAAAATCTTCATTTTATAACTTTACAGGCTGATACAAAGGATCTCAAATTCATTCATGGCCATTCAAGTATGAGCACGTCGTTTTAAACAGTGAAGTTTTGCGTCTAATGAAATACGCGTTAAGGAAAATTATTCTATCATATGCGGTGTATATGGACCATCTCACCAACTTTCACATTTCGTTGTCATTTCGACTACTGCTTTAACAATGAGTACTTCTTAATGGGTGTCTCTATACAGGGTGATTCATGGCTTTATGTCTATACTTCAGGAGGTAATTCCTGAGGGCATTCCCAGTGGGAAATGCCATATGAACATGGGTTCGATTCTCAACGGTTACGGAGCTATGATTATTTGAAATGCAGCTTGGGTGCGCATATATCAGTTCCCTCATCGGTGGATTGGTCGTGGAGGTTCGCAGAGTTGACCACCGAGGTTGCCAGACCTCAGCCCATTAGATTTCTATGTGTGGGGTCATATGTAAGCCATGGTATATGAACGCTAGGCGGACACAAGAGATGAACTACTTCGTCGAATTTTAGATGCTAAAGAAGCGTAAATGATCCTGAAGTTCTTGGTAAGGCTACATATTCAGAAGACAAACGAGTCAGGATGTGGATTTGGGATTCCGGATTGCTGAACGAGAAATAGAAAATTTTGAGTGCTCGAGTGCTTTCTTTATAAGATTAGATAATCGACAGCGGCGCTCTATTTGCAGATATAAAGTCAACTCTAGATTAGCCGGGGTAATGTGGGGGAAGGAGGTCACGTATACCCAAAAATCACGGTTAAAACAAAACTAGTCAAAACGTGGTACAAAATGGATTTAATGTAAACTTATTTAATTTAAATTACATCCAATATTTATGAACACACCTTTCTACAGACGTTATCCAAAAGTGTAAAAATAATACAAGTACAATAGTTTAGGAACACAAAACATCACATAAATTTCTTAAATGGCCAAAAGGTTACACTGTTAAAATAGTCTTCTAATGTTGTCTGTTTCTTAGCTGAGCTCTCCTTTTTTTCGAATATCAGAACGATGCCTACTCAACGTTAGTTTGTCATTGAGCAAACTGTCACAAATGCACGGCTTATTATTATTTTTTACCACAGTTAATCCGCAAACCGGTTAATCCGCCCCCGGTAATCGAGAGTTGACTGTATGTGCATCAGGGAGAGGATTGGGAATGGAGAGGGATGGAAGGGGTATCGAACACAACCCTCCTTTCACTATAAGGCTTTGTTCGCATAGCACGGATTCACATTACGCGGCACTTTTTCAGAACGCATCCTTCGCTATATAGGAGGGTCGCGTGTCTCCATTTTATACAAGTATTTAATAGGAGTAATGTGTTTTTAATAAATGACGTAATAATATGTTTACATTCAAGAGCAAGCAATTTAAAAAATACGTTCCCCAGGTACCTCCAATAGCCACAACAAGCTTAAAAAACCATATGCGCATTTCAGTTACAAAGCAGCCGTTTTCAGTGGTAAGTCACGGAAAATAGATTATTTTAGAATTTGAAATATCTGAAGCAAGTATTTTTTAAATTGCTTGTTCTTGGATATTTTTCAGCCATAGGACGAGCTCGATAGTTCCCTGTTGAATGTGTTTAAATGATTGGTCGAAATCAACGGAATTATAATGCAGTCTATCGATTCCATTATATAAAGAAATTAAATCTATGCTATTACAATATAGATTATCAATTTCCATTTAAAGCATTGGATTCGTTGACATGCTAGTTGATATTATTCGTTGTTAAAAATATATTTTTTCTTTTATAAAAAAACTTTTACGCCAATTCGGTACGTATTTGAATTTAGTCTTAAAATATAATAAATAAACCTCTTTCTTTCAGCTATAGATGTCCCGAGTTTTTATCTCAATTTTAGGAAATTTACAAATGCAATTTTATAATACACTACACTGATTTCCATATTTTCGTATGGGGATAGAAATGACAAAAATCTCTCCGACACACCCAAAGGCACAGTGTATTACACACAGGGTCGGTGTTTGGCTTGTGCTACGTAGGCGACCGTCCAAGGCAGCCAAAAGACATTGGACGTTCCATTTAATCAAAACTGAATTTTTCTCCGAGTTTTAAACACGAAGGTGGCAATCATCGTGTGCCGTTTAGTGGAAATTTGCCGCCTTAGGGAAAATGACAACATTCCGCCCCAAACCATGACACAGTCGCAGATCAGAGGCGATAATTCTATAATGTCGCCCCTAAAAATTTCCTGCGGCCAGACTATAGGGCGATCTCGAATATTAAGTGACCCCTTATTTCAGAAGCCACACACGAAAAATATTCGGGGTATTGATACTAATACTGTCATTCATTTTAATTGTAAATTATTCCGACAATTTTTTATTATTCTAAAATGACGAGCGTAATTTATCTTTCTCTTCCACTCTCTCTTCCCTCTCCCCCCTCTCCTCTAGAAAAATAGGCTTCCTAGTATCAATCTCGCCTTAATAAAGACCGCTATCTATCTATGTCTTCTCTTTCTCCCTCCCTCTAACCCTTTCTCTGTCTTCCTCACTATCTCTCCCTCCCCCCTCTCTCCTTCTCAAAATTGGCTTCCTAGTATCAATCTCGTCTTAATAAAATCATTATCTATCTACCTATCCCCCTCTCCCTCCTTCTCTGTCCCTCTTCCTCTCTCTCTCTCTCTCTCTCTTTGTCTTTCTCTTCCTCTCTCTCTCTCTTTGTCTTTCTCTTCCTGTCTCTCTTCTTCCCTCTCTTCCTCTTTCCTTCTCTGGAAAAATAGGCTTCCTAATAACAATCTCGCCTTAATAAAGCCCATTATCTATCTATCTCTCCCTCATTCGTTAAAAAACTTAAATTTTTTCGATAAATGTGGTTTAAACGTATGACTTGAGCGATTTCGAATCGTAGGCGAAATGTGACGATAAGAATAAGAAACGTTATTTATTTTTCTTTAAAACGGTCCAGGCCCTAAGATCGTAGGTCAATTATTTCTAATTTTAATTTGCAAAAGAGTAAAAGGCTGTTAGTCGAAAAATCGATTTTTACGTTTTGTCTTATGGGAAATAGAAATTATCTACTGGAGTCCTACCCGGGCCTTTGTTGAGGATTTTTTCGTAAATGGGTTTTACTGTAAGAATCAAACATTCCTACCAAATTTCAATCATCTATCTACTAGAAAAGTTTGTTAAAATAGCGTTACAGTAAGTCGCAAATATTTGTCGGTCGAGCTTGAGGGACAAACGTAGCTAATTATTTAAATAGATAGCGCTTCAAACAGCTAACGAATGTGCTCTTTAATTTTTACCTAATATAATTAGGCGATAAGATTAATGAAAAAACGCTATAAAATATGTACATTTATTGACTTCCTGTGATCTACATTAAATTAATAGTTTTATTCCTGAAAACGTTTAATATGGGACGAAGACATAAGCGCTGTCTCCAATGCAGGAGAAATTTGGCAGCTGCGTGCGCTATAAGCGTAGTACTGTCTTCTAAGGATAGAACAGGCTGTAGAGCAGTGGTTCCCAACCTCGGGTCGCGACGCAAATCAGAGTCGCGGGAGGTCTTCAGTAGGGTCGCGGAGGGTCATCAGAAGAAAACTTTCCCGACAGTCAGTTTGTAACTATAGATTATTAGAACACTGCCTTTATCAGCAGCCGATGTAAGTCGCCCTGGCCGTTCGAAGCTTTTACCAATTATGTGTAAAAATGGATTGGGAAAAGCGGGAATACCAAAGCGACCGAATAATTGCCCTCCGCACATCCGATAACATGGATTTCATTCTATATTGATACCCTTTTCTCGAAAATGGCCATGACCGAGACCTATCAAAATTGCGGTGCAGTAGCGTTACAATAGCAGTTTACTGCTTTTTCTCCGGCTCATCTATATCGTATTTTCGCTCAATTAGAAGTACGGGTCGCGAGGTCCTATTGTTGATCAGTTTAGGGTCGCAGGATAAAAAGGTTGGGAACCACTACTGTAGAGCAGAGGATTACATTTTAGTGGGGTGAGAGGAGGAGAAGGAATAGAAAATATCTTTGGTCGCAATTATACGGCGAGTATGAATTTTTCGGCTTAAATTTTAGAAAAAAACCATCGTCGTATAATCGGGAAAATACGGTATATGTTGAAAATATGGTATATGTATGTATGTGCGTGCGCGTGTGTGTGTAATTATTTACAAAGTTTTAAATCTGGCCAGTATTCATAACGACTGGCTATTATCAATATTGGCCGTGTGATTTGGCCTATGTCCGCAGTAATTTGCAAAATCAAGAATTTCGAGCTCTGTCTGGGCAGCATTAGTATTGGGCGGGCTGTGTTAGTCCAAGTTGGGTTACACAACGCGAAATAATCACAGAGATTTATGCTAGTAGTGTTTCATTCGTAATACGCATGCCAGTTCGCTGTAAACCTAATATGCCGTGTAATCAACAGTTCTCGGACACGACTGATAATGGTCAGCCAATGTTTATCTCTAACATACATATATTTCGGACATTGGCCGGTCGATTTGGCTAATGTTGACAATGGCTAGCCATTATGAATACTAGCTGACCTCTGGTTTTGACGTTAGATATACGTACAGGTGGACCCCAACTTTAGAATGCGTACCTTGAAATGCGTTTATAAGTTGATTTGATATTTTCCATTAGAAATAATATTAAATTCGTTAATGCGGGAAATAGTACATATGTTCTAACAGGTCTGGACGTTCGCAAGTGCGGGCGCTGTGTTGCTTATCTGAATAGAGAGCCACAATTTATTAGTACGTTGAATGTTCGTAGGTACGAATTGTTCGCAACTTGAATGAGGTCCACCTTTATATTAATGTCACAGCTAATGTCCGAACTCTGGCTAACGCCGACCGAATGGACATGGGATTTTAAAGTTCACGCGTGTTCAAGATACTTTTCTAACTGCGCAGTCACGCCAATAAAAGAAACTCGGTGACAATTGACTCGAACACACGGATCTAGCTAATGTCCGGCATTAGCATATTCGAATATTATCTGTAAGGTGCGTACTTCAGATGTTTAAGATTTAACCCACTAATAGAGTTCGATAATACTTCTTAGAATTTTTAGTTTCACGAGTAAAACTTACGTTCTCTCCAATTTCCCCATCCCATCCTCCCCCACCCCATCCTCTCCCTCCCCCACCCCATCCTCTCCCTCCCCATCCTCCCCACCCCCATCCTCCCCACCCCCATCCTCCTCACCCCATCCTCCCCCACCCATCCCCTATATCCACGCTAAGCGTTTTCGGGAGCAGCGGATATCCTGTCCACCGTCTCGATGGAGTCTTTTCCGGCTCACCACTCCAATACGATTCGCGTGTCTATTTCTAATCCATCTCCTGTTTCTCCGCTGTGCTTTTACGCTTCTCCGTGTTAATACTAGTTTCATTATTCAGCCTTTGTGTAACATTTAATGAAAAATCTATCTATTTTCAACCAGGCTGTATATGACCCGAGGTCGCTCTTACGTGCTACCATCTTAACCTCTAAGAACTCCAATCCGAGGCTACATATAGGTTAATGCACATGTGTGGGCTAACGAGAACCTTGTCGGACCTATCAGATTGTTTTTATTTGGCCGTCGGTCCTGCTGGGCCCCATTTCACGTCCTCTCGACTGGTGATTGAACTCTTTTTCGCTGGCTAACCCTCACTTATCCGCGACCGTTTTATTCTGTCGAGGAAATCAAGTTGGGGCGATGATCTGCGATGTGAGACGTGAATCGAGTCCACTTCCTTGAAATCATTCCCACTTGGTTCCGCAGTGGCTTCCCTTGCGACCTTTTTGACCTCCCTGTCTTCTCCCTCCGCATTTCCTTCTCGCGCGCCTCTTATCCTCCAGAGATTACGTCTGATCCGAAATCGAGAAAATTTGAGCGCTCCACCGCATTTAGGTTCATTTTCATCATCTGCCTTGCTGACTTGTCGAAATATTTAACTAACAATTTCGATTCGACGTATTGTAGGAGCAGCTCGTAAAGTGCTAGAATTTGTCCGTTGAGCCGTACAATATTATGGGTGTCTTGATGAAAAGACACGTGAGGTTTGTTATTTTTCTCTGTTTTTGCATGTATATATGTATGCGTGTAGCGTATGAGACCCGTATGAGATAGGTTTTATCCATGAGTTAGAGAAAATGCAACGCAAGGGAGCACGTTTTGTGAAACGTCGGTACGATAGGCAAGTGAGTGTCACGAGTCTAATAGATGAGCTTGGATGGGAGTCTCGGGAGAAATGGCGTGAAAAGTGGACTGTTGCAGAGATTTATATCAGAGGAATTTAAAGATGAATTATAAGACAATTAAGACCCCATCTTATGTAGGATGCCAGGACCACACTGACAAGATACAAGTAATTAATCTTGGGACGGATAAATACACGGGACACCATAACAGGAGAATAACATGATAGGTCGATAATATTCTCACCCTGCCGCACACCAATTTCTGTGGACTGTAGGGTATTTATTCAGATTCTGTTACGTTAAACTTTCTTATTTGTACAAATTTCTTTGAGAAGTAAAGGTCTTGATTTGCTATTTAATATCGTTTCTTTAATCTTAGGTGCCTTAAACAACGGCTGCTTTTATTTTAATGATATAACCTAGATCTAAATATTAATAACCAAGGACAGTTTCATTTTGTAGTCTTGCCCCTCTGTTTGTTAGTTGTAATTACCCGGCATACCTCTAACACCGTTGTCGCAAGTTAGATCTTTGTTCGACATTCCCATTTATGTAAAATTTCGGTTTCAATATTCTCATGCTACTCTCAAACCCATCTAAACCAAATATTGCTAATGAATTTCGGGTAAGGAAGAAAAAGATTAGCTTTATTATATAAGGAAATTATTTTTAACTAAAACAAGTCATATGTAGTTTGCGGGAACATCGTTATCTGATGGCGTTGCCATAATAAAAACGAAATAATTTGTATAATGGTGGTCTGAATCAGAAGAAATTAATTTTATAAAATAAACTGATTGTTTATTGTAGGGATGGTAATTGAAATCACTCGCCTAAAGAAAAAGTGGATTGAGATTGTAATCTCACTTTTGGATTTTGTTCCGATACCAGCATTTTATTTCACATTAATTTTGAAAACCCTAGTAGAGAATGGCTGAAGTGTAAGCAAGGAGGGACAGTGGACGGCTGTTGGGGAAAACTCGAGAATTTTAAGTTTTTACAAACCTTGAACGAAGTTTTAAGAACAAAATAAATGCGCCATGATTGAATAAGTATTTTCCTGTGGTTCTTTGGAGGAGCAAGTACTCGAATGAATTTATAAAAGTAATTTCGCTTCAACAGAGGTGTGTTTGATGAAGTGAGTGCAGTAAAGACGCGGCCGTGCCAATAGCTCGAGTGTAACGTGTCCTGTTCCGCTTGTTGTAAAATAGCTATCCTACCACAGGACCATTCCTTCTTTCCGCGCAAAACTTTCTTCACGATAGTGATGGAGTTGGGACCGTACCCGAGGTCCAAAAGGGCTTCACTTGATATCGATAATGGACTTATGATCTGCGGTGGCCTGTGTTTTTTTCGCGTTCCGATGGGTGCTCCGTGGATTCGAAAAGTCTGAGAAACCTGTAGCAAATTCTTCGCGAGTACGTCGCCTCATAACCGTGCTGACCTAACGATTTCTTCATTTTGCTCCTCGCTCGCCAAGCATTGGAATATGATAAAGGGCCCTCGTTAACACTTATCAGATGGCGTCGTTTAACCGTCGAGCGGGCGCGAAGCCATAAAATCACGAAATCAGTTGCACAAAGCACACCACTTGGCTGATTTCATAAAAAAACGTGTGGTGCATCAGAAATAGGTGCATATTTAATAAGGAATCAAAATATTATTATATGAATGAAATCGTGTGGCATGTTTTAAAATTAAATGAAAATAATGAAGTCGTCAAAAATATAACCGTTGTGAGATTTTACTTCCTTAAGTGTTCGAATCATAAGAGGATACTATTGATTAATATGAAATACGAGCGATTTTTTGTTCCATAGCGACTTTATTGAAATGGCTTGAGTTATTTTGGTGTTAATTCTCTAAGTAAAAAGAAGTTTCTTGTTTCCGCTGCCTCTCTGAACATACCTTTTTTGGAAAGTCCGCTTTTTTGCAGATGCAAAAAAGGTCCGTTGTTTTTTTTTCAGGACGTAATACCAATCGCTTATGATCGGTCTACTGAGGGTAGAATCTTTGATTCCGAAATGCGTATTTAGGCATTTTTAAAAAGAAAGTACACGTGTGGTTGACTGATTGTGTTTCATGCGTGTGAGAGAAAAGAGGGTCCCTGACGTGGAGTAGTTTCCCCTAAACCCGGAGAGAGTGTGACATTGCGTGTGTGTTCTGTCCCTGGTGTGGAGTAATTTACCGTAAATCGGCGTGTATGAGAGTACTTCCTTTTTATTATTTTTATGGTTATTAGAAGGTTTCTCCATCTTTCTAAAGCGCGGCACCCTTTCAAAGATAAACAGAATTTCGCGGCACCCCAGCCTTGAAACAAGGTTTTTATATTTTTACATACGATTATTACATCGGTTCCCAACCTCGGATCGCGGGGGTGTCCTCAGTTGGGTCGCGAAAGGTCATCAGAAGAAAGCTTTCCCGACAGTCGGTTTATATCTGTATATTATTGGAAAGCTGCTTAACCTTTATCAATCATGGAACGTGCTTAAGGCTGGTTCACACTGGAGGGATGGTCGCGGTTGGGACATTTTAGACCAAATATAAAAATCCTATTTTCAATGGGGATTCTATGGAGAAGTCCCAAATGCGTTCATACTTGTAGGGTACGGCCTCGGCACGAACCCCTTGGGTCGCTCGAGGGGGTAACTTTTGTCCCAAGCCCCTTTGAGTCACTATCGGCAATCCTCGGTGACAGTCGAAGTGAGCTTGTATCTTTCTGCTAGTTAGAGGCATCCATAAACTACGTCACGCTCCAGGTGGAGGCCGGAATGCGACCGTGCCGCATGGTCTCCGCAAAAATAGTCCTATCCAGCGCCGTAACTAGCTATTTTAGCACCCGGGGCAAACTACCAAATATGCGCCCCCTTCATAAAAAATTCTCTAATACCTATTTTTTCACTATATGGATTTTGGGTGAACAATTAATAAATAAACTATAAATTATGTAATTTCTCACTATGAATGTACATAATTTAAATACATAATTATAAATATAATTACATACATAGTATAATAGTGAAATCGCTCTTGTCCTTGTGCCATGAAACCTCTCACAACTTAACATTAACAATTTTTGCGCCCCTTCTTTAGTTGCGCCCGGGGCAGATGCCCCGGTTGCCCCGCCCTAGTTACGGCACTGGTCCTATCCCTTGGTAGACGGTTGGTTAGAGTATCTGCCAACGGATAGTAGGGTCGCGGGTTCGAATCCCGCCTCGGACATAGATGTTTGTGTTCGTCAGGGTTATATGTAAGAATGGACATGATTGTCCAAATAAAGCCCTCAATAAAGACGATTATTATTATTATTAGCGCCCTCAACGCGACCGTCCCTCCAGTGTGAACCAGCCTTTAATGCTGCCCTTTCCTCGAAAATGTTCATGAGAGAGACCGACCAAATTTGCGTTGCGGTAGTGATTCAGTTGTGGTGTCCTCTGGTAGTGGCGTATTTACTGATTTCTCTCCGGTATATCTATATTGTATCTTCGCCCAGTTCGAAGTACGGGTTGCGAGGGTTCGGAGCGGGTCTCGAGGTTCTATTGGCAAGGCCGGATTAAGGGGCTCGGTGGCCCTGGCGCATAATTTTTCGCAGGTCTCTCCCTCCACCCCACACACAGTGTCTGGGGCCTCCGTGGGCCCCCTTTATCACGGGTCCCTGGCGCAACTGCGCCCTGGTTAATCCGGCATAGGCTATTGGTGGTCAGTTTTAGGTCGCAGCAATAAAGGTTTGGAGCCGCTGGATTATTACAACCTTTGGACATAAGCGCCGAGAGCCAATACTAGCCTCTGGACAAACAACTTCCCGGGCCCCACGCTACGAACTGAATTCTCTCTATAGGTCTTGGCAACGCGTCATATTGGGTATTCCTCAATACATTCCCAGCTGGTCAGCTTTGTATATTATATTTTACGCTTTTCTATATCAACGTTTCCGCCTCGTAGCGACGACCTTGTCAGCAAAGTAAATGAAGCAATAAATTGTATTTATTTTTCACATATTCGTTATGAGTATTCAGCGGGATGCCATTCCGACATCGAGCAGCAATGTAAATGCATACATAATCACTACATATTTTATTTGCAATTCTTACATAATAAAAAATTGTTAAAATTCATAATAATTATTTATACATAAATAATGAAGCGACTTGAGGATAGTACCATCTAAACTTCAGGTCCGGGCTCCATGGGGGTCCTCGGGACCCGGGGCAGCTACCCCCACTACCCCCCTCTCGTCAGGCCTGCCTTTGGACGCATTCATTTGTTGAAACTACACTATAATCAGTTTACAAGAGGAAGACTTGTTACACATATCACCTATCAACACACCCAAACCGTTGATTTAATCAATACACAAAGTTTTTTGCGGCATCCCTCAAAATCAACTGCGGCGCACCTTTTGAGAACCACTGATGTTAAGGAATAGAAAATTGAATGCTAAATCGTGAGAAGTAACATTTCGCCTCTTTATTTATATGACTCGACATTCCTCCTTCGGCTTAATATCTGTCTCCGAATCGGGCTTTAACCGGTTGCATGCGGCCGGAGCAAGTAGGCAGGTCACTGAGCAATTGGGAACGTCCTCTGTCGAGTGCTGCCACTTTTCCTCGTCGAGTTCGCGTTTTTGTCGTTTTGTAATCCATACGATGTTTCTTTTGCGCGACGCCACATTCGCCGCTGACTAATGTCGGCCTAAGGGCAACTGTAAACTACAAGGCGTCAGCTACAAGAGGACCTTTAAAAGTATTTCAACTGCCAGTTGATTCATTTTTAGCCATGTTAAATGTATTATTGTTTTAATTTACATTGTGGTTTATAAAATGTATTTCTGCTTGGCCCGTAGGATTTAATCGAAAACACGAATGTATAAATTTATCTGCAAATAAAATGCTCTTATTCGTTTTTAAACTTCAACCAGCAAGAGCGAGTTTGACATGAAGCTTTCAACATTTTTAAGACAAAGATTCCAAGAAATTATTATGTTATGTACTTTGGAATGGCTTTGTAGTTTGTAGAAATTATTTATTTATGTTTAATTGTCTTTGAGGTATTTCTGCATTCGATTCATTAGGCTACGTTCAATCTTGTATCAGTGTGATCTAAACATTAATGATATTTTTTTACATTACACCTCTGGTTCGAAATTAATTAATGCTATGTGTATCTGAAAATTTAATTTTTTCGTATGATTCATCCAACTCAATTTGATCGCTTAATTTTATTCCAGGACAATGTTACAACACGCACGGAAGTAGGTAGTAAATTGCAATTTCTTCAAAAAATAGTTAACACAGAGTGTTAAAATTTATGTATCCCCCCGTATAATAAAAGGCTATGTTGGTTGGTTGGTCCATGCCACGCTCTTAAAACGCAAAAATCTCGATCAAATATGCAGATATAAACTTGAAATTTAGCAGAGATAATCTAATCGGATATGAAAATGCTGTGACCAAGTAAAATTTACGAAAAACATACAGGGTTCGATTCCAGGGGATGGTTTGCATTCCCCATAAAATAACACGTAAAAATCGAGTTTTTGACGTGCAGGCTTTTCTTCTTTTTGAGATTAAAATTAGAAAGAACTAACCTACGATCTTCGGATCTAAACCATTTTAAAGAAAAAATTATATAATTTCTTATTCTGTTCATTTTTCCCTGTCTACATTTCGAAATTACTCATGTTAAACGTTTAATTCACATATTTTGGAGAAATCTTAGCATTTTAACGGGATGTTGCCTTGCCTACCAATTACATTGTTAAACCTCGAAATTCTATTGTTATCTCAACTCTTATAAGTTTTAGCGCGCATTGAAGGCTTTTAATACTAGAAGGGTAGAAAGACGAAAGGAGAGGGAAATGGTTTTCTGCAAACAACATTCGTTGCGTTATTTACGAGAAGGAATACCTAAATAGCTGAAATACCATTCAAAAAGATTAAAAATCGTAATAATTAGCTAAATTCAATATTAATGAAATAGAAACGGTATGAAAATCTGGGGAACGTGCTGGACGTTTTTATAAACAAACCGAGTGTGTAAAAAAATGTATAGCGTGAAGGATTGGGCGATAGGTTACGGGAGTTAGGTAGAAGAATGGATGACTTGAGGACGGTTTGGGAAATTGGGAGAGAAGGAGAGGTTTAAAAGAATCACGAAAATAATTATAAAAGGTTTTCAGTCCATTGATCTGCGTGTAAAGTTATTAAAACGCGAATAACTCGATCAAAGATGTAGATAGAAAATTAAAATTTGGCAGAAATTTATATAATGAGCTAATCATAATGCGTTTATTTATGGCTGATATGGTAATTTAAGAAATAACTGTCCGTTTGTGTCGTTATTTTGAGGGGGAGGGATATATTGCACTTCCTTCGAATAAAACTAATAAATTTTAAATTAATGAAACAATATTTTATCTAGACTGAAAATTTAGAAATGTATAATTCACATTATAATATGTTCTAGAGAGTTTAATTCTATTCTTGGCCTCATATTAATGCTTGATAAATACGCCATTTTAGTGCTTTAATACGGATCGGACTTTTATACAATGGTATAACACATATACTGAATCTATTAAGTAGTTAGATGGTGGAAGGAAAAGGGAATGGAAATGGCCAGAAATTGAGGAAAGGAGCTGCAGCACAAAAATAACAATAATAAATTATAATTCATTATAAAACATTTTATACGATCGAATCATGCACCATTGCCAAACGGTGAGATTTCATTAAACTAAATATAACGTCATTTTTAATGGATATATTTAAATTATAATACAGCAAATATTTCGTACCGAATTTCTAATACGATTGAAAAAATAACATTATGACTTTTTTAAATTTCTTAAATTAAACTATTTTTCTGAAAAAAATTTAAAAACTACTATAGTTAAAAGATAACTATCTTAGTATATAGTTAAAACTCTTTGCAGTTCTTTAAGTATTTAGTTCACAGTAAGTTACTGCACATTTTTCCTTTGATGGTAAATTGACTGTTCATTAAAATTTATCCTGTTTTTAAGCTCAATATATTCAATTATTAAGTTAAATTCTATGCGTTTTAAATAACTTATAATTTGCTCAAATATTTCAAGTAAATGTCTGCAGATTCTTCATACATGAATCGTATTATTTCGATTTTACTCTTATTTTCAGCAAATATTTGGATAAGAATTTGACACCTCTGATAATAATTTTTAAACAATATGACAAAGATAACTATCAAAAACACTGATTTTATTGTGCATGAAAGCCAAACCTGATCATAGCAAATTTTACTGATTTTTCATAACGAAATCAAATATCTTTGGAATAATTTTATGATGCTTTAATACGAGAGAGAGAGAGAAAGAATGAAAGGACAGAGAGAGACAAAATTAAATGTTCCATAAATTAAAAATAGTTTTGGGAGTATAAGAATTCTATAGCGTAATGTATTCCTATGTCAAAGAATTTCTAATAGCCCAAAACTATTTTTACTCTCTGGAACACTCAATTTTGCGAGTTTTATATCCATTGATTACTTTTTATTGCATATAAAAGTTAGTTTCATTAATATTTTATTTCAATTTTATTTTTACTTAATACTTAATTCACACATATTTGACGGGCAATTACTCTAGTACTTATATAACTAACTTTCTCAGGCGTGACTTGGATGGACTGGTAAGATTGGTCTGAAATAATGTTATTAAAAAAATTTGACGGACAGACGGACAAATTGAGAATTGAGATATGTATACATTTTTCATACTTTTGTATTGGAACAAATCATGTTACTCATCAACTCTCATTTAGAATCAAATCGGATCATTTTTAACTGTTATTAATATGTGAATATATTCTGTAGAGTAATTTAAGATGGTTGCACACAAGTCCCTTAAATTGTTCGAGTGCGTAACTTTTTAGTATTCAGTGTTTATTCAGTTCATTTAAAGCAGGGGTATGTAACCTTTTACATTGCGGGCCGCATTCGTAGCTGTGAATGCTTTGTCAGGCCCTATTATAAGTTGCGATCGCCTCGGCGGGCCGGATGAGAGTTTATATCTACATCTACATGTTACCCTGCAATTCACCTAATTGGTGGGTGGCAGGAGGTGCAATGCACCAAGCCCTACCTAAAGATTGTCTATCACAGGTTGAAATTTTCTATTGTGATCTCGTATTGTCCTTTGAAAGATAGAGCCTAGATAACGCTCCGTCTTACAATCGATCTCACGTATCTTATCGTCACGGTCGTTTCTACCTATATACGTCGGTGCTTCAATTATTCCTACAACCTCGTCTTTTAGACATTCCAATCTATATTTCTCCAGAAGCCACAACCTTGAGTTCAATCTACGATCCTCCAGTGGTGCCCAGTTTAAATCCCTCAATAATGAGGTGACGCTTTCCTTATGTTCGTACTTTTGTTTTACGAATCTGGCTGCTCTGCGCTGCACTCCTTCTAATTGAAGTATATGCCCCTTCTCATACGGATCCCATATGCATGAGGCGTATTCCACTTTTGGTCTAAATACCTGAGCTTGCTTAAAAGATCATATGTGTATTTAAAATAAAAATAAAGTTTTAACCATTTTTTAGCGTTAAGACTTCAACAGGCAAGGCTTTATGGCAACAACTGTACTTAAATTATACAAAATTGTATGTGGTAAATATCACAGATCACATCTTCGTCAAAACTTCGCGAGCCGTATAAAATGCCCTCGCTGGTCATGTGGCCGTTGGGTTACACGCTCTGATTTAAAGCTTAGTTTTAAGTAATTTATATTTGAGGTATAAGTATCAAATCATTCATATTCAGTTGTATTCATATGCAGTAGTACATACAATTCATACTTACTAAGCGGTTTTTTTTTAATCCGCTGGTGCGTTCAGTTTGACTGTCTGACGCGCTGACTCCTAAACGAAAGCAGACATAGACTTCGTTGTTCTTCAATCTATTCAGTATTCTGTCTCGTTGAGCGCGTTTTCTAGGTTTGTCCGTCTGTCTTTCTAAATTTTGTTTGAAAAGGCCGCCATTTACTGTCTGCCTCAGCAGCTCCTTCCTTACTTGTTCAATCTTATTTTTATAGTAATGTACTAAAGCAGGGACCGGCAACCTTTTTTGCATGGCGGGCCGCATACGTAGTTGTAAATGCTTCGGAGGGCCGCATTGCAGGTCACAAGAGCTTCGGCGGGCCAGATGACCGATTATATCAGAAATTACCTAGAGATTCTGTGGTCTCATATTATTGAAAATCATGTCTAAATAATTTACTAGCGTTAAAACTCCACTATAATTTCACTGAAAAATATGAAATTGTCAATTTTAAGTTTTACCGGCTACTTTTTCATCATATATTCTCTAGAGCTCTCTGGGCCGCCTATGGCCCGCGGGCCCTATGTTTCCGATCCCTGTACTACAGGGTCATCAATTTCCGTCTCGGTTCAGGTTCACAAAATTTTCTCTAAATATACTACTAGCGTAATTGCCCTTCAAAAATGGAAAAAATAAGTTGTAAGATAAAATGAAATAATGAATGAAACCAACTTTCATATGCACTAAAAAGTAAACAAATATAAAATTCACATTATTGAATGTTTCAGAAAGTAAAAACAGTTATGGGCCTATAAAAGTTGTGTAGCAAAGAAATATTAACGAAGATTCGTTTGTAAAACATCACGCTACACCATCTTTATAGTCTCAAAAGTATTTTTGCTTTCTGGAACATTCAATTATGTAAATTTAAGATTTATTTTTTACGTTTTAGTGCATACAAAACGTGATTTCATTAAAATAAATTTACGTATATAATTTTATTTTTCTGTTTTCAGTCAAAGATAAATAACTTAATCAGCTTTAGCAGAAAATGTCCTCAAAGAACTTCCTAAACTCAACAAGCTTATTCTCCGCATCTGACTTCATTCGTAGGAATTTCTTTAATATGTGGACAGATGCGACGCGAATTTATAATCCCAGTAAAACACAGAAATCGCACGAAGTCGGCAACAATGCAAATCACCTTGATGAAGAAACATTTTAACTTTAAAATACCTCAGATGTTCTCGTTAAATACTAATTTGTGCGCCTATTTATTTGACGTGTACAGTGAGCCCTCGTCCATCGCGTGAGTTATGTTCATCGAGAACGCCATGTTCGGCGAATCCGCGATGGAGGAACTTAGTACCGTACGGGATTAATTGGGATACGTGAACGCGGCCGCATTAAGTCTCCGATAAATACCTAGAGATGTAGATATTCTTAAATAAAATAAATCGGCTGTACGGCACTGAACTCAGCGCGGTTTCAGCTTACACTAGACTGAGGGAGATAAGCGCGGGAGAGAAGAAGAGACGGGGCAGAAATGGAGAGAGGCGCGGGAAACAAGTCAAAGCTGGAGATTGTTTATAAAGCTCTAGAGCGCGCGTACTATTGCGTGTTTGGCTTACCGCGCATATTCGAATTTTCCACTTTCGGCAGATAATTATTTTTGAGCGTATAAGCGAATCCGCGTTGGAGGAGGGTTTGCTGCATTCGAAAATCAACAGCAGGAAAATGTAATTCTGTTCTTTCAGATGTTGTGTGTTTCAAATCCTGAATTTCTATGATGAGTCTATGTAACATTAATGTGGTAATGATTAATGTGCTGCACTCACACTCGTGTTAATGAAATGGAGAAAATAGAGGCGTCTGAAATCGAATCCGTCATCTTATGATAAACGATGACATGTTTAAAAATATGGAAGAGATATAGTGCGAGAAAACCGTCGAAATCGTACTTACCATTCTCTAGTTATCAAAATTGCTGTCGGTCGTAGCGATCTGCCCACCATTATCGTATTATTATAATGGATGTATGAAGTGCAGGGCACATAACAGATATAATGTTTTGTGTGCTCAAATTTGAAGAGTTTTTTTATCCCTTTGAGTCATAGATTTAGGATTTTATTTTTTAAAGGTTTTTATAGATTTATAAATAAATTAATTAAACAATTTATTCTCAGCATTCTGAAAGACTAATTGAGTGTTGAGGTTTTACGATATTTTAGATCATTTTGTCTTTAGGCACAGTTATTCTGTTTGATGCCACCTGACATTTTCCTAATTTCCCTACTTGATTTATACATTAGTAAGATAAGGATTTTTTTCTTCATTTAGGAAAACATGAATGTATTAATGCAAAGTTAATGTCATATTTGTCAATATAAAGGAAAAGGGGGTGGCGGAGTGGTTAGAGCATTGGTCTTCCATGCACCAGTCCCAGGTTTGAATCTGGCGGAGGTTGGATTTTTCAACCTGGGATCGTTCTGTCCCCCACTTGTATGCTTTGAGGAGGCCTTGCAAGTCAGCACACTGTCCTTCGGAAGGGGCATTAAGTAGT
Source organism: Tanypteryx hageni (assembly GCA_028673005.1). Lineage (NCBI taxonomy): Eukaryota > Metazoa > Arthropoda > Insecta > Odonata > Petaluridae > Tanypteryx > Tanypteryx hageni. Next base: position 116,665,189 of record CM054113.1, read on the forward strand.
TGGCACCCTTGGTGCTTGTAAAGAATAGGCTAATGCCGGCACCGGGTTTCCCTCCTATCTCGTGTCTGGTGTATAAGGGTTATGGCTATAATAATCCAAGAGGTTGATTAGCCAGAAATCCACATAAAACACAAATAAAGGAAAGGGGAACACAGGGACAGTTTTAGGTGTGGACTGCATGGGTGATCCAGCTCTAGAGGTGTCCAAGAGGCTTTCCTTGGACGTTTCATTTTATTGAAACTGAATCTTCCTCAGAGTTTATTACATTTAGGAAATGGCAAAAATCTCTCCTCACCCCATTTTTAAAAATTGCCACGTTGTTCCCAGAGGAACAGCATTATCAATGTTTGCATATTATGAGTAAATGCTATTGTAAATCATTGTACTCAGAGCAGTTTATCTCAAGAAAGATTTTGACATAATTGAGTGAGAGGGCAGAAGCCTAAGTAATTATTCTGGTACTTTGTGGTTAACGCAGCATCACCTCCGCAGCACCCCAAGGGGTGAAATATGGAACTACAAGGTGCTGAATGTGGCGAGATTTAGAATTACGTGGAGCAGTACTCCATTGGAACTCGGATGGGCCAAGGAAGGAAAATTTGAACATGAAGGAACATTGTACGCATCACCACCAGGTTGGGTAGGTAGGTGGAAGTGTTTTTCATTCCTCCTCACGTTTACTGTGTTCAGAGGCGTCTCCATTCAAAGAAAAAAAGGGATACCATTAAAAATGAAATTTTTATAATGGTATCCCTTCTTTTTTCTTTGAATGGAGATGCCTCTAAACCCAGTCAATGTGAGGAGGAATGAAAAACACTTCCACCAACCTACCCAACCTGGTGGGGACGCATAAAATGTTCCTTCATGTTCAAATTTCCCTTCCTTGGCCCATCCAAGATCCAGTAGAGTACTGGTCCATATGATTCCAAATCTCGCCGCATTCAGCACCTTGTAGCTCCACATCTTGCTCCTAGATGGGCGCTGCGGAGGTGGTGCCGCATTAACCACAAAGTACCATTATTCCAAATGACATCAGTCTCTCTTAAGTGAAAAGAATAATAAAAATAAGTGATTTTCATTTAAACCTCTGTGGAAAGTGCTAAAGAAGCAATTAATTAGTTATCCAATTGTTTATTATTTATGTTGGTTACCATATGCAAAATAATCATTTGTTCCCTTTATTTTCAGATGGGTTCAAGGGGGATGTTTATCTATGGTTTCGAATGTTGTTACCTATGGCTGTAAAGAGAATTTACAACTTGCATAACAAGCAGTTAATCAAACTGTTTAGTAAGGTGAGCACATTTTGAAACAATAATGTACTTTTTTACTTTTTAAATAAATATAACAAATTCATGTTGATAATTAATATAATTTTTCATAATCATAATGATATAATTAGGAAATCATAAAGTAGACTGAAATTTCAGGGACTTTAGACTGTATCTAATCTTTTTAATATATAAATCAGAAATTCTGTTTCTTTGTTTGTCCTCTATACAAATCCACACCTTTAAAGATATTGTCATGAAACTTTGCATATGTATATAATTTTACCCTTCGAATAACATAGGCTATATCATGATAAAAAATTTGGGGGTGGGAGGAGGTGCAATATTATAAGCGCACTGTGCATTATGCTACAAAGATGTTAGCGCCATTGGACAGAAGCTGCATGAACTATGTTAGCAACATCGGATGTAGCTGCATAAACTATGTTTGCACCATCGGATGGTAGACGTGTGAACTACATTTGCATCATCGGACAGAAGCCACGTAAATTACACTTGGGAGTTGATTTAAATGGTCCCAGGCAATCCCGGGTACTCCAAACAGAAGCTGTGTAAACTATGTTAGTATCATCAGATGGAAGCTGCTTGAATTATGTTAGTGCTTTCAGACGGAAGCTGCATGAACTATGTTTGCACCATCGGATGGTAGACGTGTGAACTACATTTGCATCATCGGACAGAAGCCACGTAAATTACACTTGGGAGTTGATTTAAATGGTCCCAGGCAATCCCGGGTACTCCAAACAGAAGCTGTGTAAACTATGTTAGTGTCATCAGATGGAAGTCGCATGAATTATGTTAGCGCTTTCAGACGGAAGCTGCATGAACTACACTTGGCAGTGGCTTTCAATATTCCTTGGCAATTTATCTTAGAGAGGCGAGAAATGTTCCCACAAACTCCAAACCCAACCTCTTAGCATTGATAAACACACAAGTAAGCACTTGCTTGACTCATCTGGAATGCCATCTGTGGGAAGGGAGGAATTATGGAAGCTTTTGTCAACATCACCTCTCTTCCATTTTACTCGCTTGGGTGCTGGCCCTCCTAAGGCACAGGCCCCAGTTATTTACAGCCACCGCATCCCCCTTCTCCCGGACCCCTGGTTTTGGCACACACAGTTCTGTTCGTGGGCTACTTTTCTATGGTATAGGTGAAAGTCACGGCAGGCCACTCTTAAAAGCCTCGTGGGCCACTTGTGGCCCGTAGTCCGCAGGTTCCCCACCCATGATTTAGAACTTGAATGAATTTTTAAAACTTTCTATGGCATGCAGTTGATGCAGGATATATTTAAAATTCATCAAAAAAGTATGATTAAATTTAATTTACACGACTATGCATAAATAGTTGTGAATAATTTTACTCAAAATATGCTATGCAGATGCTGAAAATATTGAAAGCATGAATTTGTACATTTTGAATAAAAAAAGATAATACATATTACAGGATTTTACAGGATATTTTGATGGTAGCAGCAGAGTTTAGAAAAAAAATGTTGGCAGCCTTTGTCTACAGAAAAAAGTCATGGAAGGAAGAATGTTGGAAAACAGAAAAAGAGGTAGGAAGAGGAAGAATACTAGATAAATTAAAAAAAGGAACTTGGGTATGAGAACTTGAAGAGAAGGCTTTGGATAGCGCAGATTGGGTTGGGCATGCCTAAAACCTACCGGAAGATAGAATTACTGACTTTGCGCAGTCTCCTCAAATGACACAAACAGGGGGCTGAGCAACAGCAACGCAGCCAGTGTCCTAACCACTACACCACCGGCACCTCCATGTAACTTCGAGTCAAAACATTGTAAATTGATGCACAGGTATTAATTCATTGTGTATATTTTGGTAACAAACTGACCATCTTCCTACTTTGCAATGATGATGATAATTTTGTAGCTGTAGATGAATTTTTTTTGTAGGTGTAAGAGTTCTATTCTTTTCCTTCTATTCATTGAATAGAAAATGAAAATATTGGCTTCTTCAGTAAGTCCTATTATTCATAAGTAAAAGTCTGTTCTTAACTCTCATGACAGATACCCATGATGCATTTATGTTCCCTAATCTGCCAGTGAGTGACATTACATACCATAAAACTCATATTACAGCATCTATTGCTTCCATTATCTTCTCTAATCCTTTACAAGGTGTCTATGCACAATTAGTCACAATAGACATATTAGTCTTATCCCATAATTAGTCGTGTGGAGTCATATTGACCCCATGCATTGTATTTTCATTGATATCAAAAGAAATTTATTACCTATATAGACCAAACTTGCAATACCTTTGCCATTAAACTACTTCACGGTTTTTTAGCATTTTTGTTATTTTTGGATTTGTTTGTGATATTTTAAATATTTTATGCACAATATACATACAATAAATACTGAGACTATAAAATAATTTTAATTTGAGATTTCAATGGAAATCCATTTTTTAGGTATCCCTGAGTCCAAAAAATTTGTTTTTGCTATGTTATCTGTCCGTCATCTTTTTCCTGCTCTGGTGCCTGAATGGTTGCACATAATATATATAATATATAATATATTTCTCTATAATATCATCTGAAATATATACAATGTTGATATGTAACATATACAGCAAGAATGGAGGGTAGTTTATTCTTGTCGATTTTTATAGTTTTTTTCTCAAAAGTGACTTGAGCAATTTCAATTCAAATATATCTCTATATACAGCTTGATATATGAACAGTATATTTAAAAAAATAGCTTTATAGTGTACAGCAGCGTTATGATAATGAATTTTATGCCCAGCTTCCGCAGATCTCTCCCCTGAATCTTGACAGCCATCCAATTTTTTTTTCACACAGGATTGAGTGGATGAATAGAAAGAGTGTACATACATTGCATAAAACTTGGTATATCAGAAATTTTTTGTAAGTTATGTATCTTCGATTTTTGTTAATGTTTTTTCTTTTCTACAGCAGTCCAAACTGTCACTTATCATTTGTGTAAGGTATTTTTCTCAAATTATTTAGTACTGGACAGTAAGATTGATAATACTTTACTACCATGACGTCAAAAACATTTCTTTTCTTGATGAGATGTATAAGGTTTGACGACGTTAAAACCCAAGATGTGCGTAAAGTAACTGATAAGCTTTCTTTGATAAGGGACCTTATTCAAATATTGTCAGCTAACTTTGAAAAGACATACACCCCAACAGAATATGTAACAATTGATGAGCAACTGATTTCCTTCAAAGTTCGGTGCCGTTTTCACCAGTATATTCCAAAAAAACCAAAAAGGTATGGCATAAAGGTTTTTGCATTAGTGGATGTGAAAACATTTTATTTACAGAAATTTCAAATATATGCGGGTATTCAACCAGAAGAACCATATATAACTGGTAATAAGCCTGATCATGCAGTGAAATGTTTAGTTATGCCAATAAAAGGAACGAATGTAAACGTTACCACTGACAATTTTTACACAAGTGTCCCTTTAGCTAAGTCACTTCTGTCGGAGTTCAACTTGACACTTGTCGGCAGTCTGCGTAAAAATAAAAAAAGAAATTCTACCTGAATTTCTTTCAAAAAGACACAGGAGTGTTAGAAGCTGCATTTTCGGTTTCACTGAAGATATCACATTAGTCTCCTATGTTCCAGTGAAAAACAGATCTGTGATACTTATATCAACCATGCTTCACGATGATAAAATTGATGACAGCACCCAAGATCTCTTAAAATTCGAAATAATAACAATGTACAATGCAACAAAAGGGGGAGTCGATACATGCGACCAGTTTTGTGCCACTTATAGGCAGAAGAGCGAAAAGATGGCTGTTGGCTGTTTTTTTATTTTTTGAAGGTTGCCGCCATCAATGCTTTCATACTGTATAAACAAAATGTTAAAAATGAAATGATGAGGCAAAGCTTCTTAAAAGTATTATCTACAGAATTAGTGAAAGAGCAACAAATTTCAATATCCCAGAGTCAGTTTTTACCAAAATATTTCCAAAAGTGCATTCGCACTCAACGGGGGGGACTTGCAGAAGAAGATGCAAATTTTTTCCTAGAACTAAGGACAATAAAGTGCCATTTAGATGTGCCAATTGTGGGGCTTTTATTTGCAACGAGCATATGTTAACGAAATGCTATGATTGTGGGGACGGGAAGTGATTAAAAAAGAAAATTTTGTTATGAATGTTATTTTAATCAATATTTCATGAAAAATTATTAATAAATAATTGGATTATAGTCTAAAAGTGATTTTATTTCCAGTATGGTAAAGATAAAACAATATTTTCTTCCTGAAATTTGCAAATCATTTTGGGGTCATATTGACCCAACCCGACTAATTACAGAACTTTTTTCAAGCAACTAAGTGTTAAGGGATGGGGTGTGGTTAGATCATTAGCCTTCCACACAGTTGTCCCAGGTTCGAATCCAGCAAAGGTCAGATTTTTCAACCTGGGATCATCCCATTCCCTATTTCTGTGGTATCAGGAGACAGCGCAAGTTGGCCCTCCATCCTTCAGAAGGGACATTTAGCAGTTGGTCCCCTTGGTGCTATTTGTTAAAAGTTGGCTAATGCCGGCACTGGGTTTCCCTCCTCCCTTATGTGTTCATTGTGGAAGGAGTTATGGCAATAATAATTCAAGAGGTTGATTAGCCATAAATACAAACTAAGAACAACAGACATTATAATAAAGTAAGACTTGAGCCTTGGTTATTAAAAGTAATTTGGAAGCATTATGTATCACCTCAGAATGCACCTAATACCATGAATAAGGCCAGAAGTAGAAGAGGAAAACAAACTCTCAATATATTTCAATTGCAAAACAAATGAACTCTGATCTTCAATAGTGTGAAAATTATTTTGGCTGAAAGAATGAAGTTTACATTTTTGCTGAGAGAATTAAAATCCTTTCTAAAAAGCCCAAGATTTAGTTTGTAATTCGAATAAATTCCAATTACTGTATTTTTCAGCATATAAGATGCCGAAGGTAAGATTATTACTGTTCTCAATACTGACACTAACGAACTCACTTATCCCCAAATGGAATAATTCACAGTCATTCGTCGAAAAAACAAAATATAAATTACTAATAGTTAATATTGAAAAATTTGTTAATATATACAATAATACCTTATGCAACCTGAATTCCGAGGATGCATTTCCATTATTACGCTTTAATACATGTCCACTCACAGTGATCACAATTTTGGCGCATTTGCGATGTTTTATTTCCTAATGAGCCCATTGAATAACGCGATTAATGCCACAAAACATTATAATTGCAGTAGACATGATAAAAATTTTGTTAATACCTAGTATAAATAATGTTACATGTATTGAGATCACAATGGCTACAACAATGAAAAGATACACTATATTACCTATAAGCTTCAGGTGATTCAATACTCAAAAATGGCCATAAACCGAGCAGCAGCACGTCATTTCGGTCCACCTCCCACAGAAGAAAATGATCCGTGAGTAGAGAAAACAAGGAAAAACTGAAGCTGGTAGGATAAGAGAAATCTAGTCTTCATAAGATTGGTCTTAAATGGCCTCAACTAGAGGAGGAATTGATGGATACTAGAACAGAGGAAGTTTGGTATTGCTGTATCGATCAAAATCATTATGTACAAGGCAAAAAGTGTTGCAGAAGAATAAGGATTAGTTGAGCATACGTATCATTATTACATATGCATTCCATTTATTATTTATCCCATTATATTAAAATATCATCTTGCACTTAAGTTTAAGTAAATAATCAGTAAAGGGTATCTGTACATGCGACGTGTGCGGCGCACTCCGACAGCTTTAATTAATACAACTGCCGAGTTCATGCAGGGCACATTTAGCTATACAAGTCTCGAAGCAATTATTTGTTTCAGATCATCCTTATATATTTTACAAATGAAGTTTATCTAAAATGTTATATTTAACAGTAACCACAGCATAATATTTTCTGTAAATGTTGCTCGATACAGACTTAATCACGGCTGGAAATGATACACAACGTGGCCCTTCATAATTGCCTTGGTGAACCAAAATACTTTTTTCATTAAAATCTTTTAAATAACTGCGGTACATCTTATACCCTGGTGGGTCTTATATGCCAAGAAATATGGTAGCTTGTGAATAGTATAAATGATTTTTATCAATATATGTACTGCGATAATTCATCCAAAGAATCCGGCCTGCAAATGCATAAGTAATTTTGATTAATGTTTCAAATTCATTCATTCATTCTAGTGTTCTGTCTTATGACAGGTCCTCCCAATCATTGATTGTGGTTTGACTAGGGAATATACATTCATGGTGTGGTAGTTTCCCATTGCCTTCCACACCGATCACACACGCAGATGGGAGGAGGGAAACCCGGTGCTGGCATTCGCCTTCTCTTTGCAAAGAGCACCAAGAGGGCTACTGTTTAAAGTCCCTTCCAAAGGACGGAATGCTGAATATGCACAATCTCCTCAAACCACACAAACGGGGCGGGGCAACCTCGGAAAAATCCTACTCTGACAGGATTCGTGCCCACTACCCCTTCGAGCAGCAGGCTAGTAGCAGCCAGCGTCCTAACCACTACACCACCAGCACCCTCTGTTTCAAATTATGAATGCATAATTATGAGATACTTTGTTGAAATTCCTTTATTTTATCATACAATGGGCACTTATTGTTAGTCAAGTTCAGAAATAAATAAAAAGTTGATAAGACAAACCTAATTCATGCTATGAGGTTATTGCACATTGTTTGTACTTGTTTGCTTTGCCTTATACAAGTTGTCGATCTTTTGCTTGACTGGCAATTTCATTCGACTGACATATGCTGGTCCCCATGGATGCCAGTTGAATGGGCTTTTGCTGTATACTCTCCACTAAGTGTCTTGATTCATTACTGCTTTATTGACTTCTAGTTTTATTATCTCAACCTTTTTATGGTCTTAGGCTCTTTTATTGTGTCACTCCATATTCCAGTTTGCTATTTATTATTAATTAATATTCTTATGTGGACATGGCCCAAGTGTGAACAAGTTAATTTTCATCCATGTCCAGTGCTAATCTCACAATTGTCAATGTATCTAAAAACATCACATCAGCCACCATTTCCAGCCTCCTTAGGGCATCTACATCTACAGTATACCCTGCAAGCCACCGCAATGATGTGTGGCAGGGAGTGCAATAGCACCAAGAAAAGCAATTAATTAGAACGATGTATTTCTCCATATGACAACTAATGTTTTATTGTTACTTCTGTTCTGGTCAGCTATTGTTCTAGGAAAAAACAAGCCTTTGTATCTTTCTGTCTTACTGGCTATCTCTCTTATTTTATGAGGACGGTCCATTCTACCAATATAAGTTGGCGTTCTTATTATTTCTTTGACGTCGGTGGAGAATGTTTGCGTTCTGAACCTATCAAGTAAATTTAACGTAGAACGTGATCGGCGCTCAGCTAGTGATTCCCATCCTAATTCCTGTATCAAGCCTGTAACACTTTTATTTCTAACGTAACAATTTTTTACGAATCTAGCTGCTTTTCGCTGCACTCTATCTAAGTCTGAGGTTGACCTTTTCTCGTATGGATCCCATATGCTCGACGCAAAAGCCACTGTTCTTCCTTCTGTGGGAAAAACTTGATTGAACTAACTTGATCTTAGGTGGACATTATAATTGAAGTACCTGAATATTTTTGGCATATAATATGTAGTTCAATATAGACAATTTTTTCCAGAAAAGGGCAATCTTATAGAGTAGCAAATATGGTAATTGTAACATTTTTCCTATTTAACTTAGAATTATTGTATGAATTGATTGAATTGATTCAAATCTATTTCCTTTAGATCTTTGGCTGCAGCATGGATGATATGCTGGAACACTTGGAGCAGGGTGATGTGTCAGACACTATTAGAGAATTTTTTGAAATAAGTAAAAAATGTCCTCCTTCAAAGAAGAGCAAGTTGACTCTGCAAGAGGTATGTCTGATACCAAGGAATCTACAATTTTTAGAAAAATCTTTTGCTTCTCTCAAATATAAAGTTTTTCTACCTAATGGTAATTTGACCTCATTTAATTTTGAGTTATAGAGAAAATGTTTAATTAAAGTTTGGATTAAGGGGTTATAGAAACTATTACCTAGAGTGGACAGTAATATTTGAAATAACTCAATCTGAATTATTATTAGATGATAGTACATATAAATGTAGATTTTGGCTCTTAATTTGCATGCTAAATTAATTTATTTGAAATGTGTCATGGTTTATGCATAGCTTTTTTGTTGCAGTATAATTAATTAAATCTTGCAAATTAATTTTGCTAAATTTTTCATGAAGAAAAATAGAATTGGAAGAATCATTTTCATTACATAAATGGCTTTTTTATTAAACAAAAATATATGAGCCTCTGTATCCTATCATTGACAGCTTTGTAGTTCTCTGATACATTTAATGATTGATGTTAATGGATATACTGCGAGGCCCCTATTTTTAGCTCTTCTCTCTTGCTTGTTTTCTTTTATAAGTACAGAGCATTTGCCCTTACAATTCTGTATTATTTATCATTACTTCCAAATATACTTATTTGCAGTTCAATTTCAAATTCTGTCACTTTGTTTAAGTTTAATTATTAATTAATTAATGAGCTTGTTTCAGGTTGATGAATGGCTGGAAAATCTTTCTAAACTTACGAAAGAAGAAGACCAAAGTCATCATTTTGGACAAATGGTAAAGAAGTAAGTGTTATAATGCAAATTTAACTCTGAAATTAATTTTACCCAATTGCAAAGCATAGTTATTTTTTTAAATTGAATGAACTACATCAGCTTTTGTCGATAAGATTTTTTATAGAAATAACCATTTATTTGAAATATCTATAATTGTTCTCCAGTGTATTACATTAATAAGTTAACTTTCTTATCTGACTTTATGAATGAAATATTTCTATATTTTAAAAAAATTTTATAAGTACAATGAGTATTTGAGATTGTGAGAGTGTTTATATGATTACTCATGCTACAATGGATCATGGATACTAACACTGCTTAATATTCACAGGTGTACATCAAATGACCTAAAGATTATAGTCCGTCTTATAATGCACGATTTAAAAACGTCTGCTGGTCCAAAGCACGTGTAAGTTACTATTGAGAGATATTTTAGTGAGCTATTCTGTTATAAATAAAAAATATTATAGTTATGGGTATAGAATGTACAAGGAATGTTATGCGGAATGAATTTAAGAATGCACCCAGTCGAGGGGAATGTGATTGTCCAAGGGGAGGGCGATCATCTGCATTTCCCCCTCTTGGATCCGCCACTGTATTAGACTAGTTCTACAAGTTTTTTTAAAGAATTTTTGGTATAGGTAAGTGATATTTTATGAGATATAAAGAAAAGTTTGAATTACCAAATTTGGCATATTGCTCATATCAAACAATGGGTTCTTCCACAGTTTGTGTGCCAAACCTGGTATTTGCTCACTTTACCCACTCTGACCCTACTAGGATATTCAGACCTCGTGCACTGCCTACGTGTTTCACAAACAATATGATTTATTTCCCGAAAGACATTAAAGGAGAGAGAGAAAGAAAGAATAAAGGTGCATCGAGGAACCTTTAGTCTTTCCCTCTTCTCTTCATTCCCTCTCTTGTTCACCCTCCTCTCTCCCCTCCCCTCACTCTTTTCTCCCCTCCCTCCCTCCCTCTCTTTACCCCCTGAATTCCCTCCCATCCCTACCTTCTATCTCTCTCCCTCTCTTCCTCCCACCCTACATTCTACCCTCTCCCATCTCTCCTCATTTCTCCCTATCTCCTCTCCATTACCTCCCTTCTACCTTCTTTCTCCATTCTACCCCCCCCCCCCTCTACCTTCTTCCCCCACTCTGCCTTCTACCCTCTCACTCCCTTCTACCCCCTCTTTCCTCTCTCCCACCCTTCTACTCCCTGTATACATATAAATTATGAAAATATTTCTCATGGTCCTCTGCTTCAGTAACTCAAACACAACTGAACTTTTATATTAGGCAACACGGAATAATTGGCCGAGTGAAGCGAGGTCTCTCCTGTTGAGTCCCTGTGCACTTTGTTTTTGTTCTACGATAACTTCTGTCTCGGTTGTCTGATTTTCACCAAACCGTGCGCATGCACAAATAACTTAGAGTCAACTGCCTATAGTTTTTCTAGAACACCACCCTTATCGTTCCTGCGCAATTTGCATTAGTGCAGTGCGTTAATTTCCAAAACTTATCCAATCAAAATAAAATTTAGTGTACTTACAGAAAACATCAAAAGATGAACAAAATGTAAAATACAAATTTCTCTAAAATGTATAGGGAGCCTCCCAGAGGTGCACAATTTGCGTTTGCACGGTCTCTCCTGTTGAGTCCCTGTGCACCTCGTCTGTTTATTTGTTTGTCTGTTCTACACTGCTGTCCCAATGAAGAGACAAACCTCAGTTTCATTTGCCATTAGTTCCTTATTTGGTATGTTTCTTAGATTTATATTTCTTTCAAACACATTTTACTGCTGAGGTCAGCACTTTCAATTCTATTTAAATTTTACATCCCCACTGTATGAAGTGTAGGAGAACTATGAAGATGATAATAATACTGAATATGTGATTCTCCCCACCAGCCTCAAGTGGGCTGAGCCAGAACAAAGATCCAATGGATCTCCTAGTCATACTCTATGTTAACATAATTGAAAGTTTTTACCATCTCACCATGCTTCTAGGAGAAAGAGAAAATTGCTAAATTAGTTTGTTAAATCTCACTAGGGGCTCCACCCCTACTCGCTACATGTGTTAACCCCATGCCTTGCTCTGTAATGGAAATTCATCCTCTGGCCCTGTGCAACCCTGATCCTCCACCTTTCGGCATATATTTAAGATGGAAAATTATATCTAGCCCTATTTTCGGGTTTCTCTCTCCCTTCCTCTTACTCATCTCCCTCTCTCACTCTCGCCCCCTTTTCTCCCTCTCTCTACCTCTCTATATCCCTCCTTCCCACCAAACCTCCCACTTTCCCAAACTTCTGCTTTCCCTCATTCTCCCCCCCCCCCCTCTCTCCCTTACCCTGTCCCTCATTCTATTCTCTCTTTCCTCTTTCACTCTTCCCTTTCCCCCATACTCCCATCTTCCTCCATTGTCCCAATACAGTGCAAATGAAGAACGAACAGAAAATAAGAGTCAAAAGTCGAGATGTGAAAAAATGAGGAGCACCGACAAAAAAAAAACCAATGATAAGGGGAATAGTCTGCATCAAAGCATTTGTTGCGAGTTGATTAGATCAAAATCGATAATTCATTTTGACATCCTTAATTATTATTGAAAGCATCAAGCCAATGCAATCTTTAATTAGATTGCCATTTCCCTTTTAAAAGCTTTGAACTCATTGCTATGGTAGTTAGAATTTTTCATTGTTGTGCCTGAGAAAAATGTGCTTTCTCTGCGATTAAAAACAAACATTTGTGCTATTTCTGCATGGATTTGAATCTTGTCTTTAAAAATTAATCCCTTCATTCTTTCATCTACAAAACTTTTTTTTCCTGAGTTCATGTCTCAATTTTAAGTAATTTAAAAAAGCATATTTAAAATGCCCAGTATTTAATCCCATGCTTTTCTTATGGGACATTGAAATGGAACAATGGGGTCGAAAAGACCTCAAAATGCAAATTCTTGAGATTTTCGATTTTTTCTGTTGGTTGTAACATATGACCAACCAGCATGCCAAATTTCAGATTCTAGAAGTACCTTAGACTGAGGCATGAGACACCTAGGAGGTTCATACACAAGATTTTTATATTATAGGGAGAGAGAGATAACATAACTATTTATAGTGTAACTATTTACACAGAATGCTCACTTGTTCGTATCTGATTGGTAATAAATAATAAATAAAAATGCATGTAAATTAAGCACAGTGCTCCATGTTGAATCAGTTAAGACATTCAGAACAGATTGGATCAGTCAAGTTGTTCATGGAAAATATTTTTACTGAAATCTGAAGCATTCCAAGGGCTTAAAGAAGATGGAAATATCCAAGTGATCAAAGAAGTGAGGATTCCATTATAATTTTATCAGTAGTTGATCTATTTGTTTACAAGTGCTCTCTTCTACCCCCTCCCTCTCTCTCCCCCTTCCCCTCTCTCTCTCCCTCCCCCCTCTCTCTCCCTCCCCCCCCCTCTCTCCCTCCCCCCCCTCTCCCCCCCCTCTCTCTCCCTTTCTTCCACCATAACAGGAAATAAATGCTTTGTTTATGTTTGAGTCATGTTAAACTTATTGGCAATTATTGAAATGCCGGACATTTTTCTGTAATATGGTATCATTATATATCGACGACTCTTACAAAGGAGGATAGATATAACATATAACAGGAGGATACTAATGTCCAGCCCAAACTACAAGAGCTAGAGGGCTGAAAGTTTTGGTTTTTTTAGATATGATGGAGAAACCTTCAGATAAAATGAGACTTCTTACCTTAGTGACATGAGTTCGACTCCAGAAATTACGAAAATTGCGTTTTTTCCCATAAGAAAAGCATTGCGCCATTTTTGTAAATTATTTATGGGCACTTGCCGGTAAGCTAAAAAAAATGAAATTTTCAGTGATGCTAGATGGCCGCAATATCTATTTGGAATTATTGTCACTTTTGCTTGCAGTGTCTTGGGTTCGACTCCAGAGACCCCGGAATATCTCCCATAAGTTAGCATGGGAAAACGAAATCCAGTGTGTAGACCAATCTAATAAGTTTAGGAAGCTGAAATTTTGCAAGATTATCGAACTTTTCTCATAACAACCTATAAAAATCGAAAATTTTAAAATTGTAAAATTTAGGGGTTGTTTTAACCCCATTTGAACATTAAAGTTTAATAATTTTTTAGGTACTATGGGATGAGCTAGGAAGCTGCACTTTTCAAATTATTTACAGAACAGTGCATTTCCACAAATAAACATTTCAATCTCTCCATATATATATATATATATATATATATATATATATTAAAAATGTTTAATTTTTAAACAATTAGAAAAGTATTATTTTACTTCTAGAAGTGCTACAACTTTAAAATTTGGATGAAATGTTTAGCATTAGTACCCCATAATGGAGAAAGTGTAAAATGTTTAAAATTGTAACATTTGGGGATTGTTTTAAACTATTATTTTTACATGTAGGAAAAACGAAAATCACTGCGGTGGTGAAATATTTAGAATTAATAGAATGTTTGTAATGATGAAATATCTGTCTGAAAAATTAATGTTTTTTCAAGGTGAGATGAAATGCTTGCAGTATGCAAGCACCTTCTACTAGTATATGTATACTCTTCTGCAAATAGTTTTACCATTTTCAGTTTTGCATCATGTAGTCATTGACTGATATTTGTGAGACAAATTTTTATAGTTATCATAATTTAGATATTCACTCTCATATAATCTGTCCCTGCATGTAAGCCACACCATTTTATTTCAAGACTGATGCAAAGGAAATAAGATGGAAAAATATACTACATAAATGGAATACACAGAGATTTCAAAGGTGTTCTTTATGGGAAATATCTATAAAACAGCATCGAAAGACTTGATGATTCTTCAATTTTTAACTCCGAAACTATTAGTTGATGGATGCCATTTATGAGATACGAGTATAAGTTTATTAAAGTATTTATGTAAAGTGGAAGTTCTAATTGGCAGATACAGTACAAAATACAATTAGATGATAAATTTTAGTAAAAATATCGTACACTCTTTTACGTGTTAATCAAGTGGAGAATGGAAACTATCCTGGTATTGAACCCATGTTCGACAACTGCACATCTATCACATGCAGAGAGTCACACAGAGTATTATGGTTCAAGTTTCATCAAAATTGGACTGACCTATCGCGATTTATTTAGCAGCTTGATTAGACTGGTGCCACACGACCAATCGCTGGACAGCTTCTGATTTTAACCCTTTCTGGTAGGAGTGATTTAAATAATGACTGTCACCAGGTTCAAAAAGTTCCATCAGAATTCTACAGATGGCAGCACCTGCTGAGAACATGCTCAGGATGCCTAGCTAACATGCAGCGATATATAGGTGACATTCGACCTCCCACAAACGAAAAAATTGTGTCAATCATAGGTTGACATATTACCATGGGAGCAAAATGGTAATGTTGATTATATGTCAACATCTGACTGGAAAGGGTTAATATATAGATTTCTTTACAGTTTTTTTATTTGTTTAAATTATTATGTCAAACCAAAATTAACAGTTGGTTTGATTATGGAATTCCATGAAGTCTCGGCCTCGTCCATTAACTTCATTAAATTATTATGTATTGTTTTTATGTCTTATACTATATACTGAATCATGAGAGCCATTTAGCAGTGTCCTAATATAATTTAGCAATTGTCTCACTTTTTATACTTTCCAATTTTTTTCTTGCATATAAGCCACATCTTCATTTTGTAAACATAAAGTTTTGACAAAATATACAACCCATATGCAAGTAAATTCAGTAATTTTATCATTTTAAGTGTATAAGTATGAAGATTAATGTTTGACTTGAGTATTTAAATTCTGAGTTCTAAATTTATTTCTTCAGTTTAGAAGCTCTGCATCCAGATGCATATAAGGCATTCCAAACCTCACGAGATCTAGATGCAGTCATAAAGAAAGTGATAGAAGGTGATTCCTCAGTCCTTTCAAGTACATCGGAAAAAATAAAACCTGAAACATCTTTAGGAATTGAAATAAAGCTTTTAATTCCAGTTCTGCCTATGTTGGTAAGTATTTTAAATCTATAAATCTGAAATGGTTTGTTTGTTTGTTTGTCCGCTATACAAGTCCATACCTTTGAAGATATTGTCACAAAACTTTGCATAGCTATATATATTTTACCCTGTGAGTAACCTAGGCTATATGGTGATAAAAAAATTTGGGAGGGAGAGGGGGTGCTACCTGCCGCTTTTGTGGATGTATGATATTCCTCACAGCATTGACATCTAGCGACTGCTCTCCCAACTACAAGATTAGGCTAATGGAAATGGTCCACCATAAAAGTTCTACTGAGCGACGGGTCTGAGTGCACTTTGCAACGCCTTCAATTGCAAAACATTAAGCTTCTGAAGCAATGCTGATAGATAAAACTTAAGCGATGATTGAAGTATATTGCCAGTATTTTATACACTTGGCAGTGGCTCAAAATGGTCCCGGGCAATGCCAAGTGCTCCAGCTAGTGTAATTTATAACTTCAGTTAAATGATTCATATTCCTTGATATTGGGCCCTCTTTGGTCATGGGTCCCCCACTACATGGAGTATGCACTGGGGCCCAGTATGCCTCTGGATTTTACATGACTTATTTTCTATATAATTTGGAATTTCTTTGCAAACAGAAATAATAATTATTGATAATTTTGATATAGGAGTAACTCCATTGTATACTTAATTTCTTAACTATTTGTTTGATATTTACCTTTCAGGCTGAGGTTTGCCGATCCGTTGAATATGCAATGAAAAAGTGTCCAAATGGCATGATCTCAGAAATAAAATATGATGGTGAAAGAGTGCAAGTTCATAGAAAAGGAAAGGAATTTAAATACTTTTCGAGAAGTCTGAAACCTGTCCTTCCTCACAAGGTAAAAAGGTCTTATCTATAATATAGATATCCATGGGTAGACTGGCCATCTGGCCCTTCTGGCGAATGCCAGAAGGGTCGGTGGACCAGCCAAATACAAAAAGTAATATTGAAAAATATATTTTTTGTTCATAAATTTAAAAAAATAATAAAATGAAATGATGTTCTATTAGGATTATGCTGTAGTCTACGTATAGACAGTCGATGGCCGCTATGTGTTCCAATGACTGCCGGCAGTTGTTTCAATGAATTAACATGCACTGAGCAATAACTATATGAACTAGATGTTTTGTTAGTGGTCTAGTCTTAGCATCAGTGCTTGTAAGAGGAACGTCTTCGGCCAGACTTTTCATCTACTAAACCTAGTGAGACTGCTTATTCTGATAAACTTCTACTAAGGAATGCGTTTTGTTGTCTTATTACTGGTTTATTTTTAAAGTAATAATTTTAAAAAATATTTTCTTAAAATAAATGTACAATCTAGGTATCTTTTTGAATTTCCATTTTGTCGCCATACAACACAGTAACCTTAACACAAACTTTAGTTTAAAATAGCATACTTTGGTAATTTATTATTTATAAAGTATTTATAATAAGGCAATTATGCAAGGATACTTACCACCATTCATCCTTTATCTAACATATTTCTTAGAGAAAATATGAAAATTCTTGATAGATTCTGTGTAATTAGACTACGATTTTGACATGTTTACATGTGAAATTTCAGTCTGGGGCGGCACTCTTAATACATTTGTTTTACTCTATTATAGTATTAAAGTGCAAGATTAAAATTAAAGAGTTAAGGGTTAAATTCGAATAATGAGAAATAAGAAAAAACGAAAAGGTGGAACAGAAAAAATCAGAGATAAAAACAAAAAATTCCAAAAGCTAATGCAGAAAAATGCAAAATATAACATTTATTCAGCTGCCGTTCTTTTCATTCCTCGAACTATAACACTCCTGGGTATAGTGCCTCTAATGAAGAAGAAATGCCCACAAAAGAGTCCGTGAATACATTTATTGAAGAACCACAAACTTAACGTTATTTCCATTTCCGAAAGTCAAAATGCGAAGATAGAAGAAGAGAAGAGAACAAATGAAAAAGAGAAAACATTCACTAAAAGACATGAAGGACTGTACACTGAAATTAGCGAGAATATTATTGACCAACAAGCAATTAACATTATCCCTTTCTGAAATTCAAAATGTTGAGGTAAATACTGAATTCAATTACTTTGTTCATCCAAATAAAAGTGAGCTTACTATGTTTTTCACGTACCATCCAAAACAAGACATTGATGATCTGGTTTTTAAAAAAGCTATAAATCATAAGGATGGAACAAACCGCAAGTGGCTGACAAACTGCCAAGCACAAAATGCTGTATTTTGTTCAGTGTCTGACATTTTCTAAGAGTACTGAAAAAAATCCTTTTATTGAAGGTATGTCAGATATGATACATATCAAAGAGTTGAAAAGCATGAAAAAAGTTTAATGTACAGAAATTGTGCCAAAGCTTACTTTTTGAATGCTAGCTGCACAGATATTGGCAATGTGCTGTTTTGCAATCAACTATCTATACGACAAGTTGAAGTACAAAAGAGATGGCAAGTATTATAGCGGGCAATTGACATAGTAAAATTTATAGGTAAACAAGGACTTAGTTATAGAGGAAAATAATTTGAGGCTAAATACTATTTAGAGGATAGATCATGTTAATTTTTTGGAGCTCATTTTGCTTCATAGTAAATATGATCTTTGTCTGAGTGAACATGTAAAGGATTGCATAAAACAAAGCAAGATGTTACATTCTTTGGGAGGAAAGGGTAGAGGTTCATTAGTAACTTTACTTTCTAAACCAACAGTTAATAGAGCAATAGAAATTATTCAACAGCTTATCCAGGAGACTATTGCTAGTGAGGTAAGAGCAGCTGGGATGTTCTCAGTACAGATAGATACAACTCAAGACATCACATCATAAGATCAGTGTTCTGTTATTGTACGGTACGTAACAGATCGCATTCACGAGAAGCTACTTATGGTATTAGCCTGCAAATCTTCAACTGGAGAATATGTTTCATTTACTATCGAAAGTTCTATAATCTTGCAAAATTGATATTACAAACTGCATTGGCAGTTCAACTGATGGAGCTGCAAATATGCAGGGACAGTATAATGCTTTTTCTGCGTGGATTTCAAAAGTCTTCAAACCAAGTACATCTGCTGCTATGCACACATACTCAATTTGGTACTTTTGGATACTACAAATGTTGTTATTGCAAGTGCATCACTATTCAGTTTAATGAATGATGTAGCAGTATTCATTTAAGATTCATATCAATGAATAAATACATGGTAAAATGTCAGTCAGGACATTCGTCATAAAAAAATATCAATGATTGGCAAAATTTGCTGGTGGTCTAAAAATGTGGCTCTGAGAAAAGTATTTAGAGTATTTTCAAATGCAGATTCTGCTTTTTATATTGACCTTGTTGTTACATTATCAAGAATTCAAGAGAACCCGAGATCTAAACTTGAAGTACATGTAAAAGCTAAAGCATATGCAGAATCACTGCTTAAATATGAAAAAGTTCTTACAACTCAAATTTTCCTATGGATATTTGAACTTAAATCATCATTGTCAAACTATCTTTAAACAAGAGGAATGGATATCTTAAAAGCTTATCATATGGTATCTGGAACACTTGAGGAACTCAAAAAGTTTGCAAGATATTTTGATGTTCAGAGAGCTGCAGACAATTTTATGCACTGGGCAAATAACAAACTGCAAGAATTAGAAAACTGTGAGCTTGAAGTTCAAACTGCTCTTCCTGAAAAAAGATTGAGGAAGAATAAAATGATGGCAGACAAATCCGCTCAAGATGAAGCTATTTTTGATGCTATTGCAGTCTATAGGATACAGGTCCACAACGTCATTCTTGATGTGATCATCAAAAGCCTGTATCACCGTTTTCTTGCCAGTGGTACACTCTATGCAGATTTTGCATGTCTGGATGCTAGAAACTTCCCTGACTTAAGAGATCGAGGGCTTGAGTTATCAGCACTGGACGAATTAAGCAAACGTTTACTTAAATTTGATGAAAGAGCTACAGTGGAAAATTTACGTTGTGAACTGACAAATCTAGCTTTAAATCGGGATAAGTTAAGAAATTCAGCCCTAGAAGAATACATAATTAGGGTAGACAAAGAAATACCTATGCAAGCAGAAAAGGGTAAAGAATGTGATGACACTGATAACAAGGATATGGAACTGATTACTAAGTCATGCTCAGCATGTAAAAACTGCAGTATTTGTTGCTATTTAATTCTACAGATATAATTTACTAACTGACGCTTACAACATAATTGGTCTAGCCTATAAGTTCCTGCTCACACTCTCTTTCACCCAAATTGCTTGTGAGAGAAGCTTTTCTACTCTGAAGTTCATCAAGAGCCATCTGAGGAGCACTGTATCGCTGGATAATTTGGCATCTTTCATGATGGCAACAGAAAAAGAAATTCTGATGAATCTGGATTTGGATGAACTGGTAGACAAAACTGCAGAAACGAGCGAACTCCTGCGACATCTTCTTATTCCATAAGGTAAAATAAAAATTTATTGGGTATATAACTCATTGTTCTCTTATATTGTAATTTTTAGTATGCACATAATTACAGATGTATTATTATATGTAAATATCAACCAAAGGGCAAAAAACACTTGATGCACCTGACATGAAGAACCTCCCACAGGCAACTTTCAAAAAAATGGTGATACTAAGATGATAAATGAAAATGAAAATCATCCAGTCACTGGTGGTGGGAATCAAACCCATGATCTTGTGCTCAGAAAGCAGGGTCTACCCTTGAGCTAAGAAGGTTGGCGGTCAATATAGTTATAATATATCTTATTTGTGATTGATATTATATGTAGACAAAAGTAGAATACTCCTTTAGCCAAAACAACTAGAGGGCTGCAAACCCAATGCATTTCGCCCACAAGGTGGGCATCGTCAGGGGTAGAACCTGTTACACCAGTGACTGGAAGCCAACTGCCAGGTTGAAATGGAAAGTATTAAGAAGACGACCGAGAAACAAGCGAAACGCGGAAAGATTTTTCGGCGTGTGTGTCGTTTAAATCTGTCAATTTGTATAGGGTCTTGTTGAAATCTGTGTCTGTGTTCATAAGTGTATCGCGGTTTTTGTAAATGTGAAGGTTTTCTAACGAGTTTAGTGAGTTATTGGCTGAAGTTATCAGTGTTAAATCGTTTACGTGTATACTATGACCTGTTTCAAAGATGTGGTTGGCAACGCTTGATTTTTCAAAACGATTATATTTATAGTGAGCCATGTGTTCCTTGAAGTGTGTTATTAGTTTCCTTCTTGTTTGTCCTATGTACTTTTTGTCGCAGTGTGAGCATTGTATTTTATAAATACCGGACTTGTTCAAAGATTCTGTTGTCTTTTGTACTGCTCAGTAAATTTTTCAAATTAAAAGGATTTGTATATGTTATGGTATAATTCTTATGTTTAAAAATTTTGTTCAAGCCTCTGTTTAATGGTGGAAAATAAGGCAATTTTACAAATTTGTCCTCTTTTTTGGTGTCTAATTTTAGGGAAGTGGCATTGGACAAGGTTTTATTAAAGTTGTGTTTTCTCACTAATTTATTAATTAAATTATTATCGTATCCAAGTTTAGCGGCAATTTGTTTTATGTGTTTAAGTTCCTTTGCATATCTGATTTTATTGAGGGGGATGTTACATAATCTGTGTGTTAAAAATTGAAACAGCTGTTTTTTGGTTCATAGGGTGAAAGGAGTTGTTAGGAATAAAGTTATCAGTATGTGTAGGTTTTCTAAAAATGTCAAACTCAATGTGTTGTCTATTATTTATGATAAGCAAGTCCAAAAATGGCAAGGTGTTGTTTTCTTGAAGTTCATAAGAGAACTTGATTGAAGGATATATGTTGTTTAACTGATTAACAAATTCATCTACATTTTGTTTCTTTAAATCAAATATTGTGAATATGTCATCCACGTACCTCAACCATATATCTGGAAAGTAATGAAATTTTTTTTTGCAATCGTTTTCAAAAGAGGACATGAAAATGTTGGCTAAAAAGGGAGATAAGGGGTTTCCCATAGAAGTGCCTTGAGTTTGTTTGTAAATTTCATTTTTAAATGAAAAAACGTTCTGTGACATGCATAAATTAGTAAGTTGTAAATATTCGAGGACAATTTCATCAGAAAAATTTTGTTTTAGTAACAATGATTTTAAAATTTGGGATGTTTCTTCCAGAGGTATACTTGGGAAGAGGCTTTTGACGTCAAAGGAGACCAAAATCTCAGACTCTTTTAATGTTATGTCTTTTAGTTTACTTATCACGTCATAGGTATTTTTAACAGAGTGTTTGTCGGGGAAGGACATCTGTTTAAATTCACTATTAAGCCATTTGGCCAAGTTATAGGTTGGGCTATTTATTCCTGATGCAATCGGTCTCATGGCTTTGTCATCTTTATGTATTTTGGGGAGGCAGAACAATTTAGGTATGTTTGGGTTTGAAATTTTTAACTTGTAGCTTAATTTATTATCAATGATGGTTTTACATCCTTTAATGATGTCTTTGGTTTTTTGAATCATGGAATTTAATGGGTTCTTCTTGAGTTTAATGTAAGGTCCATTGTTCAACATAATTTGGACGTTGTCAAAGTATTGTGTCTTATCCATGATCACTATTTTATGGCCCTTGTCAGCCTTAATGTAAAAACAATCTTTATCTCTGAGTTGTTTCATGGTTTTGGAATAGTTTTTGGGATGAAACTTATTTAATTTGTTCAAGTTGTGTTGGATTTGTATTGAACAAGCTTGTCGGATATAATTTTTGGAGTTTTCATCGAAAAATTCAATGGATTTTTCAATGTCTGTGAGCAGTTCAAAAAAACAATAGACCTAAGACATTTTTTCAGTTTTCTCAAATCAAAGAAGCTTTTAATGTTAAACGCATCTGAAATTTGTGAACCATCAAAAATATATATAAATATAATATATAAAAAAATTTTACTCATAGTTTACAAGATGAATTAATAGCATTACCAACAAATTCAAATATGAGGATGGAATTAAAAGAGTGCAAGGATGTTAAGGAATTCTTGGAACTTCTGATTATTAAATGGGCCTAGCATCTGATTATTGCAATGTTTGGACAGCACTTATAATTTATTTGACTGTTGTATGGCGACAAAAAGATTTAAAAATGTAGCAATTTTGTTACTAGAAAGCTCAGATTCTAAGAAAATATTATCAAATTTGGATGCATTAATCGACAAATTTGCTAGCATAAAATCGAGTAGGGTGATTTAAATTTTACATAATGTCTACAATATAAATAAAACTATTTTTAATCTTTAGTGTAATGTAAAAATATAATTTCTGTTTTCAATATAAAAATGTAAATGGAATTTTTTTTACTTTATTGATATTATCTATTAATTAAAGAAATCTTTTTTGTTGCTTTTCTGGGCTTGAATTAACAGTGACACTGAAAGAAGGGTATTTTCTTACACTCAAATATGCGTCTTTTTGAAAAGCTCACGCTTCTACTCTGGACTAACAGGTAACGGCAAGGCCCTAGGGTAGTTTTGAGAACACGTGTTTCTTAACCCTTTTTAGGTTTTTGAGATTATATTTGCCGACCTAATGGTGGGATATTCCACGAGCCTTTCTATACAGATAAGGTCATGGATATGTCCTGCTGAGAATGCCTCGACCCCTGTTAAACAAGGTTCGAAGAAAGGAATTTCAGTGGCCATTTGAGGACATCATTTTCTATCTCTTTAACTCACCAACCCCATGGAGTGTATTCCAGAAACAAATGTTTCTCAATCCTTTCTAGGGTTTATCCTATAGATGGCCTTGTTGTATGCACTTTTACCCATTCTCCCTATGCACAACCCAATCTTTTGGCAGTCTTTTTCTTAAAGTTATCCAGGAAGTTCCTCTCTCGTGCTTATGGCTCCTTCGTCTTTTACTGCAGGTCGATAAATTTCAATTTATATATAATGGTTTAAAAAAGGTGCACATAAATTAGCAATCATTACTAAAAATTGAAGAGGGATTAAATATTAATATTTATTTGCTATTTGTTGTAAAATATTTTTCCGTTTGGAAAAACATATTTTAATCAGGATTTGAGATAAGAATGTTGATCGAGCTCTCAATAATAAAGTCTAATTTTTCTCACTATATATTTTATGTTAAATAAAGAGAATATGTAGTGCAGTGATGAAATATATCAAATGATACAAAGCATTAGATAGTTCTTTTGTCATGTCTAAAATATTATTGTGATAATTATATCGTTAATGTTTTTTCCTTAATTGGCATCAATGAATGTCTAAAAGCCTTTATGCTGAACTCGCAAATTATTTTTTTTAAGAATGTTTCTCAGCAAAAGCAACATCATATTGTTCGGAATTCATAAATTAATAATTTTCTAGTTTTCATTATGCAATTCAAAGAGGTAAATCTCAATTCGTTATTGGGTGTTTTCTTTAATATTAAAATTTAAAAATGAAGAAGAGTGTAAATGCGCACAAATAAAATAAAATTTATGAAGAACATGATATATTAATTCAATTAATTTGTACATAAAGATTTAACTTCATATAAAAATTTAAATAAATAATCGGAGTATTGTAAAATAATCTTAAATTTTACATAGAATTTCATGTAAAAAGTAAATTTAAATCATCGAATTGAAAGGTCAAAAACTGCCAGCCCTATATTTAAGTAGTAATTTTAAGTGTCGATAATCATTGAAAATCCCTCAGGAAAATAAATGTAAATTTTCAAAAAAATAAACGTCGAATTCTACCAAGTAGCATTTTGAAGCATCGATATTAGTCAAAAAGCTCTCGAGAAAATAAACTGATTTTAAACATTTATTTAAAAAATAAATAAATGTTGAATCCTACCAAGCCTAATTATATATACACATAACTATATAGTTTATTAACAAAAAAATTCTATTTTATATTTTCAAATTATAAATTTCTTTCTAAAAAACGTTATGCAGCAGAAGGTGGGCCAGTGTATTTGAAAATTCCAGGGCTGAATTCTTGTCCCAGTCCACCCCAGTAGATATCTAATCATATACTAGAATTAAAAAATCTTAAAATGCCACTAAATTGATATGCTAAATCCCCAAAGATTAGGAGAAGACTTAAAGCAGACACTCAAGTTCTCTGCATTTTTAAGCATGGCAGTGAAAGGATTAAGATGGTATTTCCATCACAATGATTTTCTATTAGATATCACAATCCTGCAGTGGCAATTTATGAAACATGGGCATAGAAAAAGTGAAAGTATTACAAGAAATTGATAAAGGTAGATGTTTTTCTTCAAAGGTTTAATTTGAATTATGCATTCATATAAATTAGTAAATTATGTGGAATTTTTTTTTAAATAATACACAAAAGCTTTATTAAGTTTATAATTTAACCTTGTAGAAGTTAGGTTATATATAATTATAGAAGGCGATATATGTCTCTGCATGTGTGTGTGTGGTCAGCATTTATCGAAAACCAAGAAGCTGAGAGATTTAAACCTGGTACACACACTAAAGAGAACTTGAAGATGTGCACCTCAGAGCCAGAATTTTGATTTTTTATAGGGGAGGGAGGGTGCCATACAAATCATACCCTGACTATAGGCTCATGTAAATTTTTTGTAAATTTACACAATTTATTTTGAATATCCTTAGCAAAATATCGTATTTGAATCTATATTTAATTTGTTCACAACTGGACAAATACTGAAATCCATTAGAAAGATTTTTAAAAATTTTGCTTGTTTGTCCTTTTGTCGATCATCATACAGAGCCAGATTTAGGATTTTAGCATCCTGAAGTTATTCAAACTCCCCCTCATTAACACATAGTCGTAATAGGAAAAAAATCAACAATTTTTCACGCCAGCAGTGTTGCCAGAAATATTTT
Source organism: Tanypteryx hageni (assembly GCA_028673005.1). Classification (NCBI taxonomy): domain Eukaryota; kingdom Metazoa; phylum Arthropoda; class Insecta; order Odonata; family Petaluridae; genus Tanypteryx; species Tanypteryx hageni. The sequence goes on from CM054113.1 coordinate 116,691,055, forward strand.
TGATAATAATGATACAACAGTAAAAATAATCCTAAAACATATGTATGGCAGCACTGGTAGCCAGTCCAGACAATTTAGCTCACTGCGCTATATGTGCACTACTACATAGCAAAGTCTATGTCATGTCTCTTTTCTGCACCTGTTTTAATTGTTCATCGCTCATGCTGTCGTACTCTTCGTTCGATTCTTTTCGGTTTCATAAATGCTCCTGCTAACTGCCACCACCCACCAGCAGACTACAACGATATTATTAGTGTACGAGGGTGGCAGCGAGTCACCATAACAATTAAGGGGGAATATTGGTTACTTATCTTGACTTTTAATGAAAATATTAGCTAGTGAAATGAACATAAAAAATTCGAAACTGTAAACCCTAGGCAAAGCCCGGATAATTAGCTAGTACTTTGATAAAACCATGAATTTATTTGCATTATCGTCTCCAAATTTGGAAAATTTCAAAATCCAGGTAGGGTTTTCTGTTTTGGTGGATTTGTTGGTATTTTAGGTTAATCTAATGAAAGCTGCATTTTATTGACTGTCTACTTTATTCTGGAAATATTGTATTTTCGTGTCTATGTTGCATCCAGTACTCAGATATTTACTGACCTTTCAGGTAGCTCATTTTAAAGACTACATACCAAAAGCATTCCCTCATGGAGAGGACATAATTCTTGATAGTGAGATCCTACTCGTTGATACAGAAAATGGAAAACCATTACCATTTGGTACTCTTGGTGTTCACAAGGTATTTAAAATATTGATAGAAAATTATGAAACTATTTTGAATTTGGACCCATTGTTAAATACAATTACCTTTTGTTTCAGAAAACAGCCTTTAAGAATGCATCTGTATGCCTGTTTGTTTTTGATTGTTTGTATTATAATGGAAAGTCATTATTAAATGAGTAAGTACATATTTATCCATGTGAAAAGTATTTTTTCTGAAATGGAAATAGTTGCTTTTCTAAATTTGAAGGACTAACATTCATAGTGCCAGGTAGTATTGGTTGTGAATAATTTTTTAATTGAAATAAAATAAAAATGACATGGTAAAATAAGTCCCAGATGTTATTGTGCACCATATGGGGAAAGTAAGCAACCAAAAGTTTCTTTAATTTGGAGGTTTATTTTTTGTAGGTGTGTTTGAAGAATTAAGTGTTTTTTCCTTCAAATTTTATTTTAATGTACTTTTCACTGGCCAGTCATCCAGTTACACTACCTTTTTGAACTTTGCGAATAATTGGTTCTGGAAAATTGATGGAAAATGCAAATTCGCAAAGTACAAGTCTTATTTTCCCATAAGACAATGTAATAATGGGAGTATGGTTCCTATTCAACCTAAAAAATTCACTTTTTTATCATCAATAGTGCAGTTTAACAGAAAATAAAAGAAAACGTAACAGCAAATGAAAACCTAGCATCGTAAAGTGAAAAAAATTCTTTTAATTATCTTCAAAATGCATAATAGCAAATGAAAACCCAGCATTTCAAATCAATTACACTTCTTTTGTCACTTGTGTAGTTTACCTCCAGAACATTTTTGCATGCGATTTTTGATCTTTTTTTGTTCATTCCAAGAAATTGCTTTAATTTAAATTGATGAACTACTGAAATGGAATGTTGAGTATGTGATGCATGGATGTTTTATTGGGTTCTGCAAAAAAGATTTCCAAGCCGCAAAAAAAAACCCTAGCATTAAAAAGTGATAACATTTCTTTTATTAATTACATTCGGAATTCGTAACAGAAAATCAAAACCTAGCATAAGAAAGTGATAACATTTCTTTTAATTGTTCAAAATATGTCACAGAAAATAAAAACGAAGCATTAAACTGGTAACATTTCTTTCAATGATCATGTTTAAAATATGCAACAGAAAATCTTACATTACAAGATGGTAGCAATTCTTAGATTTACATTAAAAATTTGTAATAAAAATGAAAACTTAACAAAACAATAACATTTCCTTAAATTACATTCAAAAGACAAAGACAATAAATAGCAAATGAAATCCTTACATTCCAAAATGATGGCATTTCTTTAAATTTTAAACTAAAGTTTCATCATCGAAAATAGCAGCATTGGCGGTGAAGTTCAAACTGATTGTAAGCTACAAAAGAATTAAGTCAAGATATATCACATTTGTTTACTTCAAAAACTGCTAATAATGAGCATTATAAATATTTATAATATAATAATATATAATTTTCTAGAGCGCCAAAGTTTAAACTGAACTTTGAAGCAAAAAAGTAGAGGAAGTTCACACTTGTCGTCACAAACGCATGGCGCTAAATGCAAATAATCAACATGAAACAAGTAATGGCCATCAAAAATTTTGTTGCAAAGTGCAGATTTGCGAACCACAAGCATGCAAAGTTCAAAAAGGTAGTGTATTTATGTATCACAGCTGTCAGTTTGATCATTAATTCTAGTCATTTGGAGTAAAAATGTTATCGTGATGTTGTTAAAATTTAAGAGTGGAGCCAGTGTTGGGTAATTTACACTCTGCTTAACCTTTAATTTACAGCTTATAAATCCTCCACTAACCCAAAGCAACTGATTTTAAATGCCCAGTATTTTGCTAAATTGCTCTAACTCCATATTAGTGTGCATTACTCAAGAACTATAAAAGATAAATCATCATATATTTTCAAGAAAAACTATAAAACTCTATAAAATAATTATTTTATCAGATTAACATGTTTCTTATAAGGAATATTTCTGCAAACCCAAAACAAAATCGAAAAATTATAGTCAAATTAATTACTGAAGACAAGGCTGATTCTGGGAGGGATTTTTTAGACCTGTTAGCAAAAGTGAAGGAAAATCCCTATTATAGGGTATTTCTCTCCAATTAACCTGTTTTTTTTTTACTTTCCCAGTTACATAGTATATAGAGAAAGTATTTTAGTCACAAAAAAATTTGACTTTAAGATTCTGACGAAAATACATGTTTTAGGTGTCCTTGCCCCCAGAAAAGGATTTTTGCTATGCTGTCTGTTTGTCCATCTTTGTTTGTGTACAACTCTAGAGCAGTGGTTCTCAAGTGCGGCCACCAGAAACTTTCAATTCATCCACCAGCAAAATTATATTTTAAACCAATAATTAATAAGCAGACCGATGAATACTGTGATGTCACATTTTTTATAATTAATATTTGCTAATGTTATTTTGTCTCATTAAACTTCTTAAGTGCCTTACATGAAATAGCAAATATCATTTAGACCTTAAATTTAATAATGCAGCCACCACAACATGGCAACATATCCACAGCCACAACGAATTTTTTTCCAAGAACCACTTCTCTAGAGCCTAAACTGAGCAAAAAAATCGAATGGTGTTTTGTATTTATGCATACTATTATACAGAATAGCCCAGTCTTGATATTCTGGAACAATTGGAAATTATACAGTGTGTGGCCTCAAAAAACTGTGAAGTCGTAATTGAAATTTTGTATCCTTTCCATTCCCCACTTCTCGACCTCCCATTTCTTCTTATTACCCAACTTACTGGACTTCACTTAGCTCAACCGATTTCTCCCCCTCCACTTCTCACGAATATATGTTATACCTCTAACTCCTTTCCTACAAGGATCGCTCACTCCACCATCCATTTCATTATCCTCCCTAACTCACCTTCACCCACCCATCCATTGTATCTCATACTATAAATTGCTATCGGCTTTGAGTTCACTTCATCTGATGATGTTGCATTGCAATGAAACCTAGGTCATATTTAATAAAAGTTTATGTGGAATTACCAAATAAGTCTTTATTTCTATGTTATGAATAAATTACACCAAGCGGCGCCTGAAACCATTATGTATAAGATGGCTATATTTCCAGTTATAATGAATTTTTAGGGAAAGTGGCAGTCATTTTAAATTAAAATGCTATATTTTATTTCATATCTAAAAAATGTATTTTTTCAGACAAAATCCAGGACCCATGCGCTCAAATGTTTTAATAAAACATTAATATAATCATATCAATTATGTGTCAATTGGGAAATAATGCATGTAATCCCCATGTTCAAGAGACATGTATTACATTGCATTGTATTGCTGACAACAAATGCATACCCTCATCATGGCCCCACCTGTGAATAGAATGAACATGAAGATGATTTTAAGTTAAAAGTCGTAGAATTTGCTAAAAAGTCAAATAACTCTACTGCAGCGAATGAATTCGGGGTCTGTTAAATAAATTATAAACTCGGATCAAGTTGATTCAATGTGGCAGTTAGTTTAAATATGGACATTTTAAAATTATAGTAACATAATAACATGAAAAATAGTTAAATATGTTTATTTATAAACTCGGATCAAGTTGATTCAATGTGGCAGTTTGTTTAAATATGGACATTTTAAAATTATAGTAACATAATAACATGAAAAATAGTTAAATATGTTTATTTCTCTTCTCTCCGTGTACTAAAACTTTTTTATTATTCTCTATCATGACAATGACATAAATATTCTAATGCAAGAGGTTGAGAATCCTAACTATATATCCAACACTTCAAATTTGTTGTGTTTATGTGGAAAGATCTAACACATGTTATAGGTTAACACGTTTCTTCTAAGTATCCCAGATTCGACTCCAGCTTCAAACCACTCTTTGTCCTACACTGTATCCAGGAATATACACAATCAACTTTCTATTATTATTTTAAAATATTATAATATGTCGTCAGCAAAAGACGACACATGCAGTTGTAACCCGTAAGAAGATAGGAATCATATGTTATAATCCACCTACAAGCACAGGTTTTGATGTTTGTATGTGTAAATAATGTGTGAGAGTATTCAAACTCATTCCCATATAGTCTGCATATATACTCACATGTTTGTATTTATGGCTTCTTTATATTTCAGCAATAATTTGGTTTCACTCAAGCCTGTTCATATTTTATGAATGAGAAAAAAGTAATTTCCTAGCTTTAATCAAAATTTTTAAGCAATTACATGTATCTAAGAGATTTGATCTTTAAACTTTGCGTGAGTGCAAATATACCTTGTGCTAGGCTATGTATTGGGAAAATTAATTTGTTAAAAGAGATGAATAATTTTATGGTGAAGTGACCAGTACATTCATCGAACACAAACAAATAAATGCAATTCTTTTTTTCCTGGAATAGCTATTCATATTTTTGCAAATTGTATTTTTGATCGAGTATATCACTAAAGAAGAGGTTTGATGCAGAATAGAAATCATATAGGTTTACTATAATTATTAGTAATATGTCATTAAGTTTTCATATACACATACTGTAATATTATCATAAGCTAAGAATTTTTGAGTTACTATAATGCATATTATTCTGTAGGATTTATTTTTGTTGTTGTTATTTTTCTTTTAATTAGAACAATTGCTGAAAGAAGAAAATTTTTGTTAAAAAATATGAAAGAAATACCAAATCATATTATGTTTTCAGAGACACAAGAAGTTCATGTAAGTATGTATACTATATGCCCTTTTTCAATTTCACCATAATATCGTATAATTTCAATGAAATAATGCAGCATTTAATTTTTAGCAACCAAAAGATTTGGAAGCCATGATATCCAAGGTATTGAAACAAGGATTGGAAGGACTTGTCTTGAAAGACCTTAAGGTAATTTTGATTTACTTAACAATCCATTTTATAGGAGTTTAAACATCCTATGATCAAAGAAGCAATGTTTTTGTGAAATAATAATAATATTACCTTATTTCGGAGCCTATAAGATGCATCTTTTTCTGGAAAAAAGTTGCTTAAATTGTCTTGCATCTCATAGGCCAAACACTAAATTTTTAAAATTGTGTAAAATGAGTTAGGCCTAATAGTTGTTGCCCCAGTAGAAGAAACAAAGAAATAGTTGTTGCCCCAGTAGAAGAAACAATGTTCTTTACTCTTAATAAGTTGTACAATGAAAAATCATTTTCCTAATGCAAATCATTCAACCATATTTACTGCTGTGCATATAGAAATAGAATGATATAATGAAGAAGCCTAAACTTTCCAGAACACAATGCCTAGAAGAGAAAAAAGAACATGTAAGCGAATGACATAATTATTTTATAAAATCAATGATACAAATTTCATTTACAAAATATCTCTTGGTAAATGAAGAAGAAAGACACCCTTTAATGGAGATCCATTAGTGTCACTTTATTTCCAAGATGAAATAAAAATTTTCTCTTTCCAATTTTTTGTATTCCATATGGAGTAAAAATGAAATCTTCAATGAAATTCAATTCCTGTTATTTGATACAGACATTGCAAATTATTCTCTTTGCGAATCAAGTGCTGCTAAAAATACTGCCATCATTGCCATGTTGGTTAAATAAAGCTAACAAAGTCAGTAACACCTTAGCTAATGTACAATGGATGTGAAGTTAAAGTTGTAACCTGACTCAAATCAAATTCATGGAAAAGTTTTGCATATAGTTTTTTCTCTTAATACTTATAATATAATTATTGCATCTTACAGCTAATTGTACATAATGGATGCCTCAGAATCTTTAAAAAGACAGCATCAAAGAAACTTGACTGGCAAAAATTCTTGATCTAGGGATTCATGAAATAAATCCTATTCCAGAACATTTTTTTAAAAGATAACTCAATTAGCAAAAACAGCAAGGAGGGGAATACAAGAGGAATATGTTATTTATTAAAACAGCTAAATAAAATATGACTCACACGAGCTATAATGACTGTGATTTTTTATTTGTTGCCAAAAATGCTTTGTGTATTTCTAATATTACAGCTTTAATTTATTTCATTTCTGCACTGTCATGCAAAACATTATAATTTGAATGTTAAAAATCCCTTAGGAACAATGTTGTATAGCATAACCTGGCCAAAGGACCTTGGACCATCAATTTTGAAGTCAAAGCAATTGTGGTGGTTAATAAATGTTGGGGAGAAATTAAAGTATGTGTTTCAAAATTTGCACTGCACTAAAGGCAGAAAAAAAGGAATGAACCCAATCTATAACAAAAATCCATTAAAACAAACTACTAATACAAACAGGAAATGCATGTCAAGTGTTAATTTATGGTCCAATGCAAGGCAGTAGGCCTATTGCCAAGCTAATTACTGCAACTGACACATACAAAGACTGGTGTCAGTGTCATATCCAGAAATTATTCACATCGTAAGTGCAAAGGGAGTTCATTATGTTACTGTGTTGTAACCACAGAACATTGCTTTGAGATTTGTCATTAACTGAGAGATTGCTGTATTTAATGTCTTCTAACTGAAAAATAATGTTAATGAAAATTTGCTGGTCTGAGTTTATATGGATTGATTTAATTACTTGATATCCTGTACATCATTATGCCGTCTTACTTTCTTTCAGAGTACATATGAGCCAGGAAAAAGACATTGGTTGAAGGTGAAGAAAGATTATTTGAAAGACGGAGCTATGGCTGATTCAGCTGATCTTATTGTTTTAGGTGCATGGTTTGGATCTGGCAGTAAAGGTTAGTATTATCTTGTGATAATATTTGTAATGGAGACATACTACATATGACACTAAATTATCTGAGGTTATGAGATTGTGAGTGGCAAGCAAAATGGAAAATGACAGACAATCCTAAAATTGTAAAAACTATAGCCATTGCATTTGAATATCACTATTTCCAATGTACTCAAGAGTTTACCATACAGTCAACAAAAAACAACTTTATGTGAAAGATTGTGGTTTATTATTGTCACTAGAGAAGCCTGCATTTCAAATTTGAAATGTTGTCCACACTTTTTTAATATTTAAAACAGTGAATTCTGAAAAGTTTGTTGAGTAATTTTTACAAAATTTTTCATTTCTACAATACAGGCAGCATCTGCTTATCGAACAGGTTACGTTTCTTGAGAAGCTTTCAATCAGTGGATGTTCAATAAGCGGACAAAAGAAACACTTGTTATAAAGGTGGTTGCGTTCCCAGACATCAAAAGTTAGGTACAAAAAGACCGCTTTAAGCTATTTTATCCCTAAAAACTCAGCGCTATATCAACTATTATGTACCTTACTAGCGTAATTTCCCGTCAAATATGACGGGATTATCATAAAAGTATTCCAAATATATATATGATTTTGATACAAAAAATCAGTAAGATATGCTATGATCTGGTTTGGCTTTCATGCACAATCAAATCAGTGTTTTTGAAAGTTATCTTTGTTATAATTATACTGTTTAAGTAATTATTAGCAGAGAGGCCAAATGATTATTAAAATATTTGCTGAAAATAAGAGGAAAATCGAAATAATAAGATGTAATGCATAAAGAAGTAGCTGAAATTTACTTGAAATATTTGAGCAAATTATAAGTTATTTAAAATGTTTAGAATTTAACTTAATAAATGAATTATTTTACTCTTATTAACTCATAAAAAAAACAGGATAAAATGTGAACGAACTGTCAATTTACCATCAAAGGAAAATTGCCTAGTAACTTACATCTGTTTTTTTCTTCTTGCACTTTCTTGTACCTATGTTAGCTTCACTCACAGTCACTAAAGTTTCACTAGAATATTGTACCACATGTGAATCCACCTTTATTGACCTGAAAAATAATGTTCATACCGACAACTGATGAAAATAAACAACACATGATAGAAACATGGATGCACATACCCAGAAATTTACTTTGAGGAGTCAGAGGCCGAAAACCAATTTCCAGCTACTAATTAAATAAAAGTCATATCCAAATAATATAAACTTTTATATCGTTTTTAGTTCTCATAACTCAATGCAGCGAGTGGCAGTGTAGCAAGAGTCAAGGTAGCAAGTTTGTAGCGTGGTTATCGCAGATTTCGCAAATGTTGGTACACCTGAGGGGGGGGAGGCAGACCCCCCTCCTGGGTACGTCCTTGGGAGCACGCATAGGTGGTTGGTCATAGCGCATAACTCCACCACTCATAGATTTTTCGGATTTAATGCAATTTGCATCAAACACGAATCTGGATATAACTTGTTTTGAAAAAAATTATATTTTTATTGGCTTGTCCAACCTGGGATATGATTTATTTTGAACTAAACACTGCAGCACTTTACAAAGGCCTACATCAATAATCGATTGCCATGTTTAGTTGAAATTGTGTTAAAAATCGATTTAATTTGTTTTGCATAATTGCTCTTCTTTATATATATATATATATATATATATATATATATATATATATATATATATATATATATATATATATATATATGTATATATGTGTGTGTGAAGTTAATATAAAAGTTATTAATATTATACTTATTGATATTTAGATGAAACTTTAATCTAAATTTTAACACTAATATCAATGTATTAGTTTATCAATCTTTCAAATGAGAACACATACAATTAACTTCACTTAAGTTAAAGAGATAACTTACCCAAATTACGCAGATACAGGCAATGATGTCCTGATCTCTGATTGAGTGGTCAGTGAACCAATATAAATGCCCCAAGCTGTGTAAACTAGAAATATTTTTTTGTCATTTATATTTAATATAGATTTTGCCACAACCTTTAGCATTGTCATTATATAAATCGCTAATAGTTGTTTTGAAGAACTATCTACACTGACCGGCAAAAAAACTGGAACACCTTAAAAAAGTCTAATTACTATTAATTTTTTAAGATAAGAATGTCAAAATAGATTTCCCGGCCATGCTATGCCACTCTAGCAATATAACTTTTCTCTGTTTCTTACTCCCACCTCCAATAGAATGTGAACTATATATTTAAACTCCAGCGTATTTTTCGATGAAGATGACTTTGAATCAGCTGTTCAACTGTTCACCATTTATTTAGCAGACTTGTAAAATGATAATTTTAAACAATAAATAACTAAGAATTAAACATTTTTGTTTTAATACATGAAATAATTTTTCAAAAGATAACAACATACGATCTATAGAAAATTACAAAAATGGTTAAAGGAAATTTTAAAAACATTCAAGAATGGTATTTTCTACATTGAAGTTTAAAAACCATGAAATCCCTCACCTTCTGCATGAGACTCATAGAAATTGTCAAATTCATCCTCTGAAACAGATGTTGTGACATCAGTGCTAAAGTTTGTTTCCATCTCCACCTACTAGACCTTTTTCATGATCATAGAGAAGTCATGGAGAAATCATGTTAAACTGAATGACCAATCATGTTAGTCTAAAACCAGCCCTGCTTTAAAAATCGTGTTAAACTGAAATCGTGTTGGTAGAATTCGTGTTGGTCAGGGATTGGGTGTTCCTACTTTTTTGGCAGTTATGTAATATATGTTACTGAAGCAGTAATTCATCTGCTATCAATTACATGTGCCTACATTTGAGTTCAGAATGATATCGATTTTCTAAAAACCTTTTTGTCTCAACAGGAGGAATGATGTCTATATTTCTTATGGGCTGTTGGGATCCTAAACGCGGTAAATTTTGCACTGTTACAAAGGTACATGGAGGACATGATGATAAAACCTTGGAAAGACTGCAGGTAAATAAATTTATCTTTTCTACTTCCAATCATTTTTTATGAGCTTTTAAAAATTGCATTTCTGATCATAGATCATATATAAACAGTTGCCATTTTTTTCTGTATTCCTAGAATTTAAATTCAATGTGCCTGTATTTCATTAATTGATCAAAATAAAATCTCCAAAATGGCAAAATGTATTTCAGCAGTCAGTTTGAAACATTTCAAATGCATAAATGCTATACGTATGCTCATATTTTCATCTTTTTCATTTTTTTATTCACATCTTTATATAAAAAATTTTCTTCATTTGCTTTTTTCAGACGGAATTACAAATGATAAAAATCAGTAAAGATCAGTCAAGGGTACCTGATTGGCTTTTTTGCACCAAAACCATGATTCCAGATTTTGTTTCTGAAGATCCTAAGGTATGTAAATATGCAAAAGTAATGGACAAAACTTGAATAATCAATTCATTCGATTTTGTGTATGAATGCACATGTTTTGTTACAAATTTACATTATGCATCTATTTTGAAGGAATCCCCTGTTTGGGAGATCACTGGAGCTGAATTTACACGCCATGATGTGCATACCGCAGATGGTATATCTGTTCGATTTCCAAGAGTCAGTGCTATCAGATCTGATAAGACCTGGAAGGAAGCCACTTCTTTGCCTGAACTTCAGGTCAGTTTTCTAGTCTTTCTCATGAAGTACTTAATACAAATTTTATCATTCTTTTATCAGTTTCAAGTTTATTCATTAGTCATTAGCTCATAGCCAATTATAAAGATAATAAATTTTAATATTAAAGGAGCATACTAAATGTTTTCATAATAACACTATGCGAAACATTTTATAGAAAACAACCATTCATTGGAATTTAAAATCTCAGTTTTACACTTCCACAAAAATGGACCCAAATTAGATTACATACTTGGAACAAATGTTTGAAGATTGAAATCATTCACTGCATACAAGATTCTCACACACTAGTCAATAATCATATCTTCCCTTACCATTTCCTGCTACTACCATTAGCCATTTACCCTTCCCCTCTCCTACAATACTCCTCCCAAACTCACTTCTGACTGGTAATTAGTGATTGTTTACTTTGTATGCAACTCCTGTTTTTTTACTTATTAACTATGCATGCAATTTCTTTCTCTTTGCATTTATTGGTTAATTTGTGTGAATTTCCTTTCTCTCTGATTTCATTGGTTACTTTTTACCATCCTACTGTATATAAATCTGTGAAACTTGCGGTATGTTCACATAATGATGACATTCTCAATTCTGAAATTCCACAAAATTAAAGCTTCCCTAGTCGATTATATAATGATTTCAGTAGAAGTAACAATGAAGAGCTCAAATATTCATTTCCGCTAGAGAAAATAAAACACTCTCCAAAGTAAGATCCACTACCCAGTGCAGTGCCAATGGTGTGACTGCACTGGGCCCCATACTTACAGAGGCCTCATACGTGCTAATAAATATCTAATAAATATCTAAGGTACAAACATTTTTAAAACAAATACAGAAAAAATATTGAATGCTGTCATAGAAAGAGAAAAAGATGTTTTATTTATTTAAATATTTATATATTAATACTAGAGACTCTACCCCTGACCTCTTACAGGGTTCAATCCCATCTGACAGCTTGCTTCGGTTGCCTATTATTTTTAAGACAAGCATAATTGCCTATCAAATATGACAGGTATGCGTAAATTAAGTATTAAGTTAAAATTGAAACAAAAAATTAATGAAACCAACTTTTATATACACTAAAAAGTAAACAACAAATATAAAATTCACATAATGGGGGACTGTCAAATATGGGGAATTACCGAAAATTTTATGAAGTTGTATTGTATGGCTATTGTTATAGGCAAATATAAAGATTTTCGTTAAATTTTTAACAGATATTTATAAAAAAGCAATTGAAAATGGACGAGTTAATGCTGAACCCGATCACATCCGATTGGTAGCCAAAGTTTGCCGAGTGTTTAGTGACGTCAGTGCATGCCACAAGCATGTTAGCCAATGCTAGCCATGCTAGAAGCCATTGTGCCGATATAGAAGTAGAAGCTTGAAAGACATAATTCTGTTGTTTTCCTCTATACGCCATCTTAGAAGAAATATTGGTAGAAGTACTGCACCTTCCTGCATTTATTTCGCTTTGTGTTTTGCAAAATGGCACATGAAGGGTTTTGTGTAGCCAGATCTGATAATTTGCCCAAAGTTGATTCATACATGTTTTTGCGGTACATTGGAAGTCGTAGGGAGCAATATTCAGATGTTGAAATGTATGGAGTGAAGGCGGATAGGTTTGTATTACATTTAATTGATTAATTAATTAAGTTCGATGTAGCGCTTTTATTTTTAGTTATTGTAATAGTACTATTATTTCAACTGAAACGCAGAAGGTATGTAAAAGATAGATTGACATCTTAAAACAGCTTTCCCATATTAGATGAATAAAACAACTCTAGTTTTAACTAATATTATAGAATATTTATTTATGTATTGTTTCCCATGCTTTCCTAGTATCTAGTAAGTAAAATATAGTTAGATAAGTATACAAAAGGTAATGGACAAGGCTGAGACTTCGTGGAATTCCACAATAAAATAACATGAACAATGCTAGATAGTATTTTTTATTTATATTAAACTTTTGCTAATTTTCACAAAATATATTATGTAAAACACGACCGGTTTCGGTGAATAATCACCATCATCTGCCTTTACAGAATCATCAGGTCAAATATTGACAAATATTATACAAAATTAATGTGAATAAACTTAGTTTCCGTGTGTCTTGTCTATAGGAAATGTGGTGAAGTTTGTTGTTTTAAGTGTCTATCTGCCGGTTATTACCCATACTTGAGAAAAGAAAAACTGTAGAAGTGTTTGTCATAACTAAAAGTCTCTTTTGTATATGTCGCGAATTTCATCATTGCTTTTATGGCTTTCTTCTCCCTTTGAGGTCAATGAGGAAAGACTATGTCAGTAATGCTGTTGGATTTGTTAAGCTGAAGCAAGAAGGAAAAATTCGTATTGTTAAAGGCAAGATTTGCCCTGAACACAGAATAAGATAAAGAGGTTATGAAGTGAGTGTAGTTGTAGAAGAAGAAGAAGATTTAGTCATGTCTGTGGAGTGTCACTGCCCTTATTTAGCAAAATATGGTCCTTCAAAATACCATGCTGTCGTGGATATTATGTCAACAAATTTATTAAAATATTTAAATTACAGAACTAACTTAATATGTAACATTTGTAAAAGTATTTGCTTAAAAACCTGGTACTTAAATATATGCACTGCAACAGTAATTATTTGCTTAATAAACCCATAGCCCAACGATTTCCGTAAGTTTGATCTTACGTATTTAGAATAGGTATATTACATTATGGAGGCTTTGTTAAAATATATGTTTATGCTAATCTTAGAAACATAAAAATATAATTTACTCTTTCAACGTTCTCCATAAATATATGCATCATGTCAATGTAATGCTGACATAAGTCATAAACTAAAATGCGAAGCAATAAAATGATGTGCTAACATATAACTAGTATTTATTGTTAGATTAAAATGATCTTCGCAGACAAATGCAGTTGTACGTTCCGATATATCTGATGATTATCTCCTCATGGCTTTCAACCACAACATTCTCTGCTTCTTATTTCTTCCCAAGGAGCTCGGTAGCATGAAGAACAATTTTCTCCGAGTTTTAATTGTTGTTTTTAAGCACTGAGGTACCAGACAATACTTATAACTCTTCTTAAGTTCCATATTCTCCATTTTAGCTATGATATCAGGAAAAGCAACAGGACGTACTATCAAAACCGCATGCTTTCAGTATGGTTGTACGTTTAAACGAGTGGCATGCGATTTGAAATGTATGCATATATACAAAACCATAATAGCATATTTGGACTGGATTAACCAAACAGGGGTGCCACACACAAATTAAACTCTTTCAGTAATTACGGATTTGGAAGAAATTGCCTGAACGGATTTCAACTAAATTCTGTGTATAAGATTTGTACAACATACCATAGTGAAATCAAGATGTTTAAAGTGGAGATAAAGAGCAGGGCTGCCATAATAAAAAGTAAAATTATATTTTTACACGTATTTATAGAAAACTGGAAGCATGAATTTTAATCCAATATGGTACATATAATCTTCATATAAATAAATAACCAAAACAGCATATTTCAACCAGGTCGACTTAACAGGGGTACCACAATATCAAGGTTTGAATTTTTCTGTAACTATGAGTTTGGAAGTTTTTAGCTGAACTGATTTCAAAAAGAAATTTCACTTGTAGAGTGAGTATAGAATGGTAAAATGAAATGAACATGTTTCGAGTGTATCTATAAAGCAGGGCTACCACCATATAAGGAAAAATAATTTTCTGATTTCAAAGCAAATACATTATTATATGATTACACTACGGCGAATTTGAGGAAAAGCACTTATGTACCACGGGATACCCATGCACATCCCTACTTGTAGCATTATGGACAGAATGACCAAGTGATCAAGAGAATAAGGGTTTTATTATTAACTGATTTACGAGATAAAATAGTAAAATTTCTGACAAATGAAAATCAATAGAAAATGGCTGCCAGCACAGTGTTTACCATTGCTGCTTAGGGCTAATGAGAAAAGAAGACATTCGGTATAAATAGACAACAAGTTTTTTGTTTCTGAAGGAGAATGGCTTCATGTGACGAATTGACACAGGATGTATTAACGGTATACCACTTCATACTCAAATTTAAGATGACCCTCGATGTTTGCAAACTGAAATTTGGAAAAAACCTTGTCTTGGTTTTGGGTAAATATGGTAATTATTTATTATTCACTCTGGAACTTTGTGTTCTTCATGCCTCGATCATCACTTACTTGCTTCCTCTTACTTACGCTAGTAATTCAGTATAGCTTGCCCTATTGTCCTCACCTTTTCAGAATTTCATGGTTAACTGCTTTCTTTAGACTCACAAAATTTATTGAAAGACAAAGTATTCTATTTGTTTCCTTTCTGTCTGAATTGTTATCCCTTGTTTAGATTGGTAATGAGTAAATGGAATTCTACTGTATCATGTTTTAGAATTATAAGGTAATCACATGTTTACATGATTGAAATCAATGGGGTTTTTATGTAGTCTATAAAGTCCTTTTTAAAAATCATTTATTTATTTATTTATTTCCATGCGGCCCCTAAACAGCCGTAATCGGCCTTTTACAAGGGGCTCATTAACATAATAACAAGGACTATCACAAACATCCATGCCCTAGGTGAAGAAAAACCCACCTAGGCGGGATTCGAACTCTCGACCTTAAGGATTGGCAGGCGAGGACGTTACCCTGCCACCACCGAGGCCGGTGCTATTACAATATAGATTATCTACTCCCATTTAAAATCATTGCTCTCATTGCCATGGTAACTGATATTTTTCCTTGTTGAAAATGTCCCTTTTTCTAATTAAAAACAAATTTTAACATCAACATGGCATGGATTTGAATATTATAGTCTTCAAAAATAATAAACCTCATTCTTCCAGCTATAGAACTATTTTTGTCCAAGTTTCTATCTCATTTTTAACTAATTTAAAAATGCATTTTTATAAAGCTCTGTACTGGTTTCCATGCTTTTCTTATGGAGCTAGAAATGAAACAACAGGGTCAGAAAACCTCCCTAAAATGAAAATTTTTGGAATTTCTATCATTTGTATCCAATAACCTTTCATCATGCATATTTCAGGTCTGTAGTCCTTCTACAAGTACCTTAACATTTATATCCTCCTATATCCTATGTAAGAAGCAGCCATTTGTAATAGGCTAGTGTAATTGCTCATCCAAGTAATGATGGGATTTTAATCATAAAATATTAGGCAAATCAGTTGTATCTCACAATGGATTTTGACCCAAACTCCTATCTTATATAGCAAATATAAGAGCTTCAGGGGTAGAAATCAATAACACAATTGAATCTTTTAGTCAAAATGGATAATTATACACTTGACTCTTATATTTAGAAGAACAATTTGCACCTATTATTAATTTACAAAAATAATTCAAAAATAAAGCTCCACTAATACGTCAAATTGGCCACATTGTCAACATACCCTTTAAGAAGCAAATAGAACTTCCCTAGAAATAGTTAGAAACTAGTACCTATATATGCCACTTAACAGGAATTACTATGGCTATAAAAGTGTTTTTGGAAGTTCTTTCTTCAAAATGAAATGCTACAATTAATAGAAATCTTAATACAGTAGAACCTCCCATTAAAGAATGTCAAGGGACCCAATTTTTCACCTGTTCGTTAATCAGGAGTTCGTTGCTCGGAGGGTATTGCGGCACTGCATACCTTAAGTGGCTGTTAGATTATTCGCAGGGAGCATGACTATCTGTGACTCCTCAGCGCGGCTGAAGGCGATCTGGTTTCGGCCCGAAGGATAAGCCAAAGATGCCGCAAAAGACATTGAAAATAATCTGCCACGTAACATTTCCCGTATCTAACCGACTAATTCCGTACATTTCTCATACGATTTAAATTTCCCCTACAATTCCCGTATTGTTTGCCACCATGTTTTAAGAAGAAACTATGTAAAAACCTTTACTGAAATGCAGCGATGATGCCTTTTCTCGACAAAATGTTATGTTGGAATTTACGCATAATTCGCAGGAATATTGATGTTCAATGTGTTACCTTTACGTTTTGTAGAAACATTGGGCTAACATCCAGATCTTATAATAAAATATGGCTGTGATATAATTTGGCGACTCCATCCTCAGCAGTATGACTCTGGTCCTATCAACTAGATTCAGGAAGCAGACATAATAATTTGAGAAAATCTTTTAAAAATAATTTTTATTTTTAAAACAAAAAAATCATTTTTTGTAAAAAACGAATCAATCGTCTTTTGCTTTAAATTATTTCTTCCCTCTCGAAGAACCGCCCTTTCCACTTCCCTGAATGCGCTCATGGCATTCTTGGAGCATCCCTCAGCAGAGAGTAAGAATGCTTCTATCTTGTCTAAAGCAGCACTCACTTCGCGGAACTTGGGTCTCACAACCTCCCCCTCCTCCTCATTGTCCTCTTCAGTATCCATGGAGGTTATTCCCGCTCCTTCCCCCTCCTCGCTTTCAACTCCCGCTCTTTCGTCCTCCTCACTTTCAACGGAACACGTCATTATATTTTTGTCCACATCAACAAAGTCATCAAAAGATATGCTTCGTATAGCAAACATATCCTGCAGTTCTTCCCAATATTCATCCTCTGGGGCCACTCCTTCTTCACTATCGGATTCCGCTTGGCAAAATCCTGCCTTAGTAAAACAATTTTTGATTGCCGAAGGTGAAACGGCATCCCAACAAAGGCAGAGACGCTGCATGGCCTGCAGAAGATTCCATTTAAGGCGAGTTGGGTTACTGCAATCATCCATCCTGCGCATTAAATACTGCACCAATTGGCGCCGGTACGCTCTCTTTACCTGGGATATGACCCCCTGGTCCAGCGGTTGTAACCGGCTTGTGCAGTTGACCGGGAGGAAAATCACCCTCACATTTTTTAAATTAATCCCCTCCAAATTATGGGCTGATCAACGATCGAGGAAGAGCAGAATCTTTCTGTTCTGTCCTCACATTTGCACATCGACCCTGACGAGCCACTCCCGAAATATGACGGCCGTCATCCAAGAATTCCTGTTGTTGTAGTAGGGGCATGGAAGTCGCCTAACATTTTTAAAACATCGGGGTTTGCCAAA
Source organism: Tanypteryx hageni (assembly GCA_028673005.1). Classification (NCBI taxonomy): domain Eukaryota; kingdom Metazoa; phylum Arthropoda; class Insecta; order Odonata; family Petaluridae; genus Tanypteryx; species Tanypteryx hageni. Next base: position 116,709,277 of record CM054113.1, read on the forward strand.
TTTCCCGATTACGAGCGGTGGTAACTTCACCGACCCGTCGCTGTTGGTGCAAAACAGCACCATAAACCTTTCTTTGCTCATCTTCCCCATGGCAATATTCTCCCTTCACACTTAGAGTGCGGTCAGGGAGCAAATTGTAAAAAAATCTCGCCTCATCTGCATTAAAAATGTCTTTCTGGTAATTTCCCATTAATCTCGGCAACCTTTCCCACCTACTCTCTTCAATCCCAGGATCAACAGCTGCCTCCTCCCCAGAAATTTTTAAAGTGGCCAAGTTCCACCTCTTTTTAAACTTATGTAGCCACCCGTTGGAAGCTTGGAAATCTTCAATTCCCAAAGGAAGGGCTACTTCCCTTGCCTTCTCCTGTAGGAGAGGTCCTGAGATGGGAATTAGTTTTGACCGTGCTTGGGACAACCAATTAAAAATCCTCTGATCTAGCTCATCGCTAACTCCAGTCCGGACTCGTTTTCTGGCAGGATCTAGCTGCTGAGCGTTGATGATCTCATTCTGTTGCTTAATAATTGTAGACAAAGTAGAAGCCGGCATGTTAAATCGGCGAGCGACTTCTGCCTTCTTCCTTCCCCGGTCAACAGCTTCTAATATTTCTATTTTCTGTTGGACAGAAAGCTGTCACCGCTTGGAACCACAATTAGTGGACGTGGCCTCTATAATTATGAATAAATAAAAGTTAATATTCCACAAAAATGATGCTTAATAGTTCAAATCATAATAAATACATAAATAACAATACATGTGAAATTTCGCAACAGCATAATTACCATTAATTATTTTCAATGAAAATAACGGGAGTATACAAGCAAAACTTTTAGAACATAATTGAAACAAAATTTTTAATAAGTGATGCTGTAAAAGAAGGGACCTAGAATTAAAGTTAGCCCTCCATTCAGGAGCAGTCTGAGGTATTGTACGTTAATGTTCTTTGAGATATTTACTAATACATTTTAATTTATTCATAGCTCCGTAAAAATTATTGATAATGAAGAATTAAAAGGAATGCCATCGAGATTCTAGCCTGTTCCTCTATATAATTTGGTATCCAATATTTATTCACTTGCAAATAAAGCATAGATAAATGATCGGAATAGCCCCTCCAAAACTTCGGCGCCCCGGGTAGCTGCCCGGCTCGCCCGTAGCTCGTGCCAGCCCTGCCTCCATTTATGCGACAGTTGTTCCCTTCCCTTCTCCTCCCACTCCAGATCTATGCTGAGCGTCACCTGACTCATTTTGTTTACCGTTGTTTACAGTTGATGACCTTTCTCCTCCTCTTCTCCCACTTCGTCATCCTAATCAAGCATCACGATTCATTCATCCGCTCCATACTCACTCTCACGCGACCCCCAAAAGAAGAAACAATCCAATACTACCCAACCCAACCCTTATGCAAAAGAAGGTTGGCAACAAGGAGAATATGAAAATAGTAAACTTAAAATCTATAAACCACCCTAGGAATGCCAATAAAAAATTATTTGGTCTTTCTATCGTAAGCTTTGATGCGAAAAAATTATTCTCGTAAGAGTGAAAAATTAGCTTATTAAATGAAAAACTAGCATGTAAAAGCCTATCTCATATAAGCCAAAACTCGTAACACAATTGCTTGTATAGCGAAGGATAAGTGTACTATTAAATTTAATATTATCATGTTCACATCACAAGCAAACGTAGCCATGTTGGCTGACCGGTTACAAACTAACATCTACATGATGATAGCAGGGGATACATACCTTGAAATGCAAGTTAAGAGCTGAAATTTAGTCTTGTACTGCAGCGGTTTTTCTCGCAAAAAAGCGTCGCCTTAACAAGCCCACCACTGCCTCGAATATCTCAGGCGTAGATGCTTCTATTGCAACGACTTTCGTTAAGTAACCTTCAAACATAACAACTCATATTTTTATAATGGTGTTTAATATTAAACTATTGGTCGACAGGCAATATTATCATGATTACTTCATACACAAGCATATATATGCTGATGAGTGACAAACTTACCTTGAAAAGTGAATAGCTGAAATTTCGTATCTTCAAGCTATTATCGGACCGCAACAGAATATCTCCAGCATAGATGCTTTTCTTGTAATGCAACGACTGTTCGTTCAATGTCACCTTTCCTTCAAATCACAATCACCACTAAGCACATTGTTACCTTTCTCTTTATTCATACAGAAGCACGGAGAAACGTCATTACAAGGGTGCTCTGATTGGATTACTGAAAGCTCAATTCTAATTGGCCCTTGTTATTTCCAACCCATGCGTATGAGAAAAATATGCATCTGGCGAGCAAAATTTCGTTCTCAAGAGGAAGGGGCCATTTCACCCGTTCGTTGCTCGGAGGTTTTCGTAGTGCAGGAGTTCGTACTAAAGAGGTCGCAATGTATGCTTTTTAATACAAGGTTGGCGGGACCGCCGTCATTTGTTCGTAAATCGGAGGTCTTCGTAGTAAAGGAGTTCGTTAGAAGGAGGTTTTACTGTACCTCCATTAAAGCTTTGAATACAAACTCTACATGGGAAGACTTGACTTTGTGGAAAGGTTCCATAATAGAAATAAAACAGTTATTATAATTCCTACTGAACAAGAATTTTTACTATTATTTTATCTATTTATAAAATTCTTCTTCAGTGGAAATTACAATAATTGTTTTATTTCTATTATAGTTTTGGTCCTTTTAATACATGTATGCATGTCCCAGATACTGGTGATCAAGTGGAATTTTTGGGCATATATGGAGAAGTGAATAAGCAGATTAAATTCAAACTTGCAGCCTCATCTCTAAATAAAGATTTAGATATTTTTAGGTTTTGTATTGGTCCTGAAATCTGGTACTCTAAATTAAATAAATAAATTTGCTTTAGCATTGCTATATAAGCCAATAAGTAGTTATGATGTTTAGCATTCATTTAGTCATTTGCATCATTTGCAAATGACAGAAAAGAATATTACCAAAGAAACATGGCAAAGCAGATGTTCTTGTATGTGAATCATGAAAGCTAAAATATAGCCTGAAAATCTTTGAGTTTTTTATTTAATCCCAATCTTACCCAAATTTTTAAGAAAATAATAAAACCCGATAATTACCCTCCAAATGAACTTTTTTAAACCAAAAAATCCATACCCTAGTCATAACCCATGATCACCTATGTGAGCACAAAATGTCAGCAATTAATTCCTACTAGAAGTGCCTGCAAAAGCATGATGGGTGGCAGAAATTTATGAATTATTATATTAAATTGATTAATGACATTTTTTGTATATTTGTATAACTTTAAATTTTAATTGGAATGCATATTTGTTTACATTATATTATATTCTTGAAGACAGTAACCTTTACAATAAAGAGAGAGAAAAAAGAGAAAGTAATTACTAAGCAGAATGATTTTTAAATCAGAATTTATCTAAACTTTGTAAAATTGTCTAGGCAATAAAAATGTAACAACTATTACTCTTCTAAGTTCAAGGTCACCCTACTCAAAATGCATTTTACATTTTTTAGGAACTTTACAGAAAATCAAAGGAGTTTTCAGATTTCACTGGGCTTGCTGATGAAGATGGAGAAAAAGAATCGATGTTGGAAGTGAAAAAGGAAGGAGAATTGGATCTTGAGGAACCTGGAGGTGCTGATTCAGGTGAAGATAACATTGAAGATTCTGAGGACCTTCAAGCAGAAAGCAAAGAAAAGTCTAGAAGCCAAGAAGATATGGAGAAGGAACTTTTGAAACAAAAAAAGAGGCAGAGTGTAAGTTCATTTAATAATGTTTATAAATGGAGTGATGCTCATTCACCTTATTATTTAAAGTAACTATACCATATTGAGCCAAAAGGAAGATGGTGTTTTTTTTTTCAAAAATTTCTGCAAAAATATTTGGGTTCATCTTAAAATTGGGTGCAAAGTTTGAAACGCCCCACGGAACACCCCGATGTTGATTCTATGTCCATCAAAACACATTAATTTATACATACACAATACATTACATTTAATTTATTGATACAATACATTTATTCATATTCTTAAAGTTCACAATGTTCAGACAAGTGGCTTTCCACCTCATAGGTACTGGTGAAACGAGTGTTGATAAACCTGTCAGAACTTGTAATTGGCTGGGTAGGAAATTTGATACATATGGCATTAAAACTTGCTAGACTAAGACTGCCAGTGCTTTATGCATTTTTTGAGTGTTCCAAGGAGATATCAATTTGGCCTATCAAGCCAGTACAATTCTCTATTCTCAAATTGAGATATTTCTACAGAAGAATGTTAGCTAAGCAGTAGACAATAAACATCCTAGCTGAAGCACCTTACTTTATGTCAAATAAACAAGATAACTGAACTTCTCCTTTTACAATCCAAACTTCTTTTGTGTCAAGTATTAAATTTTAACCCTTCCCGGACATAAATAATATAGACGAAACATCCTTGAGGGTGGAATTTTTTTAGGTTTAAGAATAAAATTTTTGAAATACTTTTTAAAAATAAATATATTGGTGAATAATCTCATGCTTGCTATTTACTTGCAAAGAATGGGGAAATTGTTTGATAAATATAAAATTTAGTAATTTTTCTGGATGAAGGAATGGGTGAGTTGTGCATGTTAGCAGAAGTATACAGTCTCTCTCTTTAGTTTCTTCGATGTACACATAACACACCTCTCTGAGCCTTTGAATCAGGTTCTATCATAATTTGCAATAAATTTTTTACGTCACCAAATCTACTTACCGAACTCTCCAAGAAAGGTCTTAGAGCCATAGGGACTGCAAACACTAACCGCACAGACTATCCCAAAGAATTGGTAGCAAGCACAAAGGGCTGGAAAGAAAGAGACAAAGGGGACTGAGAGTGGCTCACCTCCGACCCACTAATGTTATCTTCTTTTTGTCAGTGGGCTATGACTCACCTATATACCCAGGGCTCGACAAATACGGTCACCTGCTTGCCAGTGGTGAGTTGATATTACCAGCTGGCGACCAGATACGACCAGTTAATGTCATTAAAAACTCACATTTTTTGGGGGTGGCAAATACAGTTTTTCATCTGGCGAGTAGGACTTAGCAAAATTTGTCGAGCCATGTATATACCCAATGCAGTGTGTAAAAACGATGCAAAAGGATGGGTTGAATGTAGTAGTTTGTTGTCCCGAGATTGTAAGGGTGTACAACAAATTCATGGGAGGAATGGATAGAAACGACCAGATATGTAGCTTGGATATTTCTTCAAAAAAGTGGTAGGATAGACTGATCTTTGACTTAGTAACTAGCTTGATATTACATTCTTATATCTACTACAAACAAGCTACTAATAAGTCAGTTTTTCCTCTAAAAAATTCTATTTGGATGTGATCGGAGACCTCATGGACGACTACAGTAGCAGAAAAGCACGAGGACACTGGGAAAATGTTTCTACTATGCATAATTTTAGTGAGTGCCATTATCCCGATCAAGTGGAAATAAATAAAAAGAATATAGTAATGCAAAAGCAGTGTGTGGAATGTAGGAGAAAAGGAATAAGAAAGAGGACAAGTTTTGTGTGTTCTATTTACAGAAAAGGTTGTGTATTGACCCTTGCTTCAGAGAATACCACATGAATCTCCAGTAACAAACAAATCAGAAGCCTACGTAAGTTTTTAAATATTTACTGTGGACTCGTATCGTAATACAGGAAAAATTTAGAACGGCACAGAGTTAAGGTTTTTTCCAAACGTTCTTTTTTCAAAAGGGCAAAAAATTGACCATTTTCTGCCATTTAATTCAGTCCCTAATCAATTAAAGGACACTATGTAACATAAAAGAAAACTAGGAAATAATAAATACAATATATTTATTTTTTACTTCTCTTTTTTTGCTATGGTTAAATACATTCAAAACAAATTACCGTATTTACCTGAATCCAAGACGACTCCGAATCTAAGACCCTTTCCAGCAGACTGTCAAAACAGAAAAAAGATTTTATGACCTAATTTCTCACTGAATGTATTTGGTGTATAATTTGAACACATATTCAGTATGGGTATACTAGTTCGTTCATTAATTTAAATGGTTTGTTTCAAATTTTTGTTTGAAAATAGATTTTTAATGTATTTTTTAAAATAAGACTATTAATTGAATTCCGGATAGTATGTTTATAATGAAAATTTTCAGTAGATATCACGTGTTTCATTCGTTTAAAAAACATCGATCAAACGTGTAATTAGAATTAGAAAAGGATGAAAGAGATAAAGAGGGGGACAGAGAAAAAGAGGGAGAGCTATGGATTGGGACAGGAGGGAACGAGAGAGGGGAGATGTGAGACAAAAGAGAGAGAGGGAAGGGAGGGAGATAGATAGATAATCGTCTTTATTTGGGCGAAATTTAGACCATAAAGTCCATTCTTACATTTAACCCTTGTGGGGACGACGAGAGAGAGGGAGGGAATATTATTATTTATTTATTATTATTACTTCATTTTTGACAAGGGGCTCATCATTTAGCTTATCTTACTGATTTTTCATATCTAAATCAAATATATTTGGAATAATTTTATCACAATCCCGTCATATTTGACGGGCAATTACGCTAGTACCCGAATAAATCGCAATTCTCTTCCGAATTACGCGAGACACATTGGATGGTGTATGGCAAGGGGTGACACCCAACCCAACAAGTGTATCCCCCTGCCGTACACCAGTCATGGTGTCTCGCCTTCCAATTTGTCTCGCAACGAAATTGTCGCGCCACGAATTTGTCTAGCGATGTATTGACGCGCGACGAGTTTGTTGTGCGGTTTATTGACGCGTGACGAGCTTGTCGTGTGAAGAATTAACGCGCCGCGAATTGAAACATGGCTAATTGACGCGCGATAAATTGATCGCGATGTATTGACGGTATACGACTTCGTACTCTAATTTAAGACGACCCCCGATTTTCGCAAACTGAAATTTGGAAAAAACCTTGTGTTGGATTCGGGTAATTACGGTGGTTTATATCCACCCCCAACTTAACCCTTTAGTTTCCTTAAATTATTCTTCAACTGTATTTTTGACTCCTTGTGGCCTGCAATGGTTATGAAAGTGAGATATATGGCCTGTGATGAGTACAGAAGCAAGTTAAATGGCCTTTGAGCTGAAAGGTTTGGTCACCACAGGTTTAGATCATTGTTAAAGATGAAACATCTATGATAACTCACAATTCAGTCATTAGATTTCCATGTTTCCATATATTAAAAATATTACATACTGAATCAAGTCCCAAAAATTACTGTTGAAAGATAATTGAGACTTTTTTAATGCATTGCCCAAATTTATGCATACTGTTTTTATATGCTGATATGGGATTCCTCTGCATATAATTTTAATTTTCTTCCTTCTTTTCTCATTTTCTTTCAGGATACAGAAGAGTTTGATACTGATTCAAAAGCAAATGCCAAACATAAGAAAATAAAGCATAAGGATGTTGAAGAGATGACAAGGGATATTAAAAGTGATGATGCAAGAAAGTCTGATAAAGAGAAGAGGAAAAATAAACATCATGACAACAAGGTAACCACATTCCAATAAACATGATGTGCATGGATGAATATCATTCTTCGTGATAGGTGTTATAGTTGGTTGAAGTTACAAGAAATGTGTTTACTCATTGATCATAAAAAGATTGTGGAAAAGCAGGGAGAAAATTTTTCCTTCACCGGGAACCAAATCTGAGTCTAACCTTAATGTGTGAGAAATACTATTCTGAAACAAGTGAATTAGTCTGACTCGTTAGTTCAGTAGGAGAATACCTACCCAGAAATCTGAAGAATCTGGTTTGACTCCTGGTCAAGGCAGAATTTTTCTCCTACTTTTCCAGATATGTCTTCTTTTCCAGCATATTCCTGCCTGCATAGAATTAATATCAACACTTACATTTGGGTTTAAACAGATTAATCTCACTAAAAATGTTAATAACTAATTTTTGAATTCATGAAAAGTAATTTGAAATTACAATATGCACCATTGATTTGTGTTATAATTTTCAATTCGCATTAATCTTGAATAATGATACACTGCTTTTTATAAATATTAAACGTCAACTGAGCACTGCTATTCAGATAGCCAAAAAATTCTTTTAAGCATACTCATATCATTTCCTAAATTTTGCTCTTAATTTTTATTTTTGTTTTTATTGTAAATAATAAATAAAATTACACTTTTATAATAAAAGATTTTTGACCTTTCTTAATATTTTATCAACTTGAAGGATAACAAGGATGAATCTCATGAAGATCATAATGTAAAGAGGCAAAAATACAAACATGAAGTGGTCACATCAGATCATACATCATCAGATGAGAAATCAGACACACTTAGTAAATCTAAAGAAGAAAGGAAGAAACAAAGGACATGTGAAAAACAGGTAAAAAAGTAGATAAAATTTATAATTGTCATTGAATTGAAATATAGTAGGATTTTTTCTTTTGGTCAATTAACAAGATGGAAAGTTGAGGAGATGCCTTCTTATACATGTTCGCATAAAGCTTCAACAGAAATTTGACATTTGAGAAGGAGAAAAAATCCTGTTAAAGCACCTACCCGACAAGTGGGGGACCCGGGTTCGATTCCCAGTCAAGTACAGGATTTTTTCTCCTTCTCAAATGTCAAATTTCTGTTTTAGTCAATTGTTAAAAATGCCCACAATCCACATGAAGTTAACTAAATAATAATTAGCTGCAATTTTTAACATTGCAATCTATTAAGTTCTTTTTGGTACATTATTCTCGCAAACCTTGCTTCTTCCATTTCAAATAATTTTTCTTTTAATGTTCGGGATTTTTATTAACAATAAGACAATTTCATTTTTAATTATTTTTAAACAGATATAAAATGGCATTGCTGTTTGTTTGCATAATATGTATACATGGAAGCGTAATATATATTGATTCAAAATTCAGTGCATGCTATGATCAACAAAATATAATAAAAATATTTTGATTTTAACATTGTTTAATTTAAGAGGGTGGTCCTAATACTATTTTTTATTATCTTACTTTCAATTTTGGATTGAATTTATATATATATATATATATATATATATATATATATATATATATATATATATATATATATATGGATGTCAACAAGGTGTTGGGATGAGGAAACCCAGTGAGCACTCACCAATCAGACGACTTCAGGTTGGCGAGGCCCCGGGGATGTCGAAGCGACACACGTAAAATAACACAAAAACACAGAAACATCACAAACGTAAAGCTTTCGGAACTACTCCTTCTTTAGCTACAGAGAGTTCTCTCTCTGTTTCTGTGTTTTTGTGTTATTTTACGTGTGTCGCTTCGACATCCCCGGGGCCTCGCCAACCTGAAGTCGTCTGATTGGTGAGTGCTCACTGGGTTTCCTCATCCCAACACCTTGTTGACATCCATATATTCATTTTACCTTTCCTTTTCCGTAAGTTGTTATATATATATATATATATATATATATATATATATATATATATATATATATATATACACACACACACACACATATATACCGTATATACTTGTGTATAAGTCGATCTCATGTATAGGTCAACCCCTGACTTTTTCATATTTTTTTGTTTTTTCGTATATCTCATGTATAAGTCGACTCCAGATTTTCAAATGTAGTAGGACGAATTTTTTTTATTCAATATGTGTTTATCCATTAAGTTCCGCATTAAGTTCCCTTTAGTCCAATACAACTATGTTGTGTCAAAGTAGCAGTGAAGAAGTCCGATGTCTCCCACACCGCCACTGCATAAAATCAGAAGTCGTTATATTGTATACACCTTTGTAATAGATCGAATGACTCGGGATAGAATTCGTATTTCATCCCGGCGCTCATTCAGAAGCTATTTTTGTAAAGGAGAACAGTAAACAAAATTGACGGACTTTGGAAGATAGGTGGCGCTGCAATTGATAAATTGGTGAAAACACAGAAAGATTTACTATGTGGTCCTAGGAAATGTGTGTTTATACGTTTTTGGAAGAGGAACAGAGGAACCTACCCTTCGGAGAGTGCAAATATGAATGTGGAAGGAAAACCAAGACATCCCCTAACCAATCCAACCCGGTGGGGAAGCTTAATATTTCATTAGTATCAAATATTTGGAAGAGGGACGGAGGAGCCTACCCCTCAGAGAGTGCAAATATGAACGTGGAAGGAAAACCAAGACAACCCCTAACCAATCCAACCCGGTGGGGAAGTGTAATATTTCCTAAGTTTCAAATATCTGTAATATGTAGGTATGAGTGCATAGTACAATATCTCGGTGAGGGCAAATGTGAACGTGGAAGGAAAGGATGTGAAAGGTAAACAAAGCGATGCTAGCACCACCAACATTACTATAAAGAATATTACGTCTCCCCTTACATAACAAACCTCGAAATTTTATATTTCCGTTTTTCTGCCTTTCCTCCTGGTAGTTCCATTTCTTGTCACTTTCTCAACATTGCCAGCACTAGCGTCACCTTGTTTACCTTTGCCCCGGTTATGCACACAGTACCGTAATTTTTATACTATAAATACTTCAGCGATACTAATTTAATCTGCGATGCTTAGAGGTAGACGTTGTCTTTCCACGAATCACCGATGAGGTGTTTTTTATTTACATGCTACGGAGATACCATATTGCACATCTGTCATGCTGCCAGTTTTCTGTCTTGCTGTAAATAAAACATTTATTTCATTGCTTTTATTGAATTGCGAGTTTTATTAGGCCCAAAGAAGGATAATCACTCTGTCAAGCCACAGCTGTTACAAACAAAATTAAAATCAGGAGACGTTAAACTCATGTTATTCACATAGAACAGAATAATTTCAACTTTATAAATAGGGCACTCAGCAGATATTTCTCTCTGTGAAACTCACAAAGATTGTAAGGTTTCTATTAAGTGACATTAAAAGGATTTTAATGACTGTTGGAGGGACTTCGAGAAGGAGGCCATTACTCTGTTGACCCATTGCTACAAAATATCTCCATGTAAATTATGCAAATTTAATCAAAATTCATCAATCCAAAGCATTGATTCTTCTTAAACAAGGTGATTCACCCCAACTGGAGAAGCGCTATTTATCAGAGTGCTTGAAAGTCATCTTCACAGTATTTTTTTATGCGTGATTTGAGCACAAAGTCAGGGTGATGTTAACTTGAATCATCGACGATGTTAATTGGAATATGGGTAGTAATATTTGAGCAACATACACGTGAATCAACATTAATCAAGGCGATGTTAAACCGAAGACATGCTGTGTATATATATATATATATATATATATATATATATATATATATATATATATATATATTCATTGTTAAAGTTTTTATTTTTTCTAATGTTTTTTAAAAATTGTTAAAAGTTACACAAATAAACAAAATATATTGCCATAGCAGGGGTCCGTTGGGTTTCAAATGTTCCAGTCGGAATCCACAGGTTGATAAAGATTAAAAACTCCTGGGTTAAGGAATTGAGTTGGATAACTCTTATTGGAGCATTGTAGCATTATTCGAAGTTAGTTAAATATGGAATTTTAAAATTATAGGGAAGGGACTACAGCATAATTTTAGTACTGAAAATTCATCTTTGTTATAAATTCTAAAATTTAGAAACTACACACAAAAAAATTATAGTTATACTATAAATTAGAGAAGAATGAACAAACAAAATAGTCTTTGGCAGGGGCCTGTTATCTCAACATACAAGTGCCTCAAGTTCTAGAATTCCTAAGTGGATCTACTAGGCACACGCACAAATGTCAACACAATGAAATGAAAAAATAAAAAAATGCAGTCAGTGAAAAACTGCAAATTTCAACAACTTGATTGTTATCATCTGTAATCACCTTACTATGTGAGTGACTGTGTACTTCTTTTGGTGTTTGTGCTTTACAGGACTCTGTAGTGGTGAAAGACAAACCTTTTGGTGCACTTAATGTTTGAGATACAAGGCTCCTGACATGGGTTTTCCCTTGTATCTTTTTCTGCTTTTACATTCAATCCAATTTTCTCTGCAATTATCATTTTTTGGGTATCCTCTTCATTACACAATTTATGGTGATCAAGGGTTTTCAATACCAAAGATAATATGAGGCATTCAGAGCGACAGGGGCAAAGTCGGCATGGTCACAAAATCAGAGTTCACCCCTGTTGCTCTGAATGCCTCATATCATTAATGTTTTAATGACTTTTTCTTATAAATGAAATGACCCCTATTTTCAGAGATCTATGGGTGAAGGCATAACAGAGGAATCTGGACCCAAAAAGGTACATGAAATATTCATTAATTCTTAGTCATTGAAACATTTTGTGTACATATTCATGGCAAAAATACATTATTTAATTTTTGTTTTTCAGCCTCTACCTAACATATTCAAAGGTATAAAGTTGGTCATTCCTCCAGAAGAGAAAAACAATCAAGAGTTGCAGCGATACTTTGTTGCGTATCCTTTGTCATTGTATTTTTATATAATGTAATTCAATTCGACAATTTTTTCAAAATCAAATAATTTTGAGTAGATGCATCAATCTTCCTGAATATCCTTAGTGATGGGAAAAGAACTATGCAAATATTGCTTTTCTCTTAGTTATTATATCATAATGTTATCCACTATGGAAGCCTTGATTTAGCAAAATTCCATACTTCAAAACAAATAAAAAAAACAAACTATGTAAAAATTCTACTATATTAATCAAAAATACAACCAGGTTTCAATGTAACAACCTCATCAACAGGTGAATATACCACATGTTTCACAGATTTATATACATATGGATGGTAAGAAGTAACCAATGAAATCAGAGAGAAAGGAATTTCATACAAATTAACCAAGATACACAAAGAGAAAGAAGTAGCATGCATACTAATCAGTAGAAAAGAAAAGTTGCATACAAAGCAATGGCTAATGGTTGAATGGTTTCAAAGGTTTCAACTGCTAGCCATTTACTCTTCCTCTCTCCTATGATAATCCTCCCAAACTCACCCCTAATTGGTAATTAGCAGTTGGTTGCTTTGTTTGCAACTTTTTGTTTCTACTGATTAATATATATGCTACTTCTTTCTCTTTCTTTGTTTGTTTGTATGAAATTTCTGGCTAATCATCCTCTTGGATTATTATAGCCATTACTCTTTCCACACCGAACACACACACAAGAGAGGAAGGAAACGCGGTGCCGGCAATATCCTACTCTTTACGAAGAGCACCAAGGGGGCCAACTGCTTAATGTCCCTTCCGAAGGACAGAGCGCTGACTTCTTTCTCTTTATGTTTATTGGTTAAGCTGTGCCACTTTTAGTTAGTTTTCCTATGCATATGAAGTTCCACTCATCCAGCTGTCAAAGTTTTGACTCTGTTCTTTTTTGTTCTTTGTTTTCCATTTCTTTCATTGTCGTTTGTTTGGCCTTGTGATTCTTTCTTTGTTCTTAGGGGTTTGTTCTTTATTGTTTATTGTTCATCGTTTATGGCTTCTTTATTCATTCTTTGCTGATTATTGTTTGTTAGCCTACTTTCCAAAAAATGGAAATTAGTCTTATGAGCTAGCCTTCGTGTCCATGTGTGTGTCCCCCGAACATCTTCTTCATGAATTAACCGATTTCGACTAAATTTAGTACATAGAATCTTTACATAAATTAATGACCAAAATGACATATTTGGACCGGATCGACTAAGCAGGGGTGCCACAATTGTAAAGTTAAACTTTTTGGTAACTATGCATTTGGAAGGAATTGGCCCAACCGATTTCAACGAAATTTTGTGTAAAAAGTTTAACCTGTTATTTTTGTGGAGAATTTTAATGTTAACTGTATGTATAATTTTAATTATGTGTCTGATTAACTTTGAAGCTGCATCAACATCATTATGCTGACTGTTGAGCTCAGCTAATGCAGCTTGGGAAATATATTTCCTCAATACATACCAACTATTATGTACCTAGGTAATATCATTCTTACATAATGCATTTCTAATGTGAAAGATGAACGCTATTGTGAAAATCAGTCGGAAGACCTTTTGTTGAAGGGGTTAATAGCATTTACAGTTGTACACCTTTGGTAGAAGTTTAGGTTTGTAAAGATAATAACAAAACATATGCTTGAAGAAATAACATTGTTTTGTAATAACTGAAAAAATCAAGAAAATTGAATTAGCTCTTATGGATGAATTTTAATGATGGGCTACATAGACCAGTGTTTCTCAACCGTCCAGTATTGGCCGGTCTGTGACACTCCATTTTTCTCATAAAAGTTCTATAATGGGCAGCCATGGTTTATGAAAGGCTTGTTTTTTCAGTTCTCTAAGTGTAAAATTGTCAAATAGTTGGTGATTAAAAATTGATTTCACCAGTCCTTGGAATATTCAGAAAATAAACCAATCCACAACAAACTTTTGTTTGAGAACCACTGACATAGACTATAGATTATTTTTCTTTTGTTAACATCCATTCAATCTTTTGTTAACATCCATTCAATTTTTCTTGACAATGGTCTTCAGATTTGGTGGCACTGCACTAGATGATTGTGAATCAGAATTGGCCACACACTTCATTTACTCAAGAAATTCCGAGGTTCGTTATTATTGTTTATTTTATCAAGTAGGCATAGATGTAGCATATTTACCTGAATCCAAGACCCCAAGACCGTCAAAACAGAAAATAGTTTTTATGTTCTAATTTCTCACTGAATGTATTTGGTGTATATATCAGACACACGTATTCAGTATAACTATACTTGTTCATTCATTAATAGAAATGGTTTGTTAAAAACTTTTGCTTGAGAAAAAAAAGCAAAATTTTTTAATTTATTTTTTAAAATTAATACTGGATTAATTGAAATCCAGATCATAAGTTTGCAATGAAAAATTTCAATAGACACAGTTATTTTATCTTACGTTTCACTTGTTTAAAAAACATTGAGTAAATGGGTAACCATACTTCCTATGGTTCTATGACAACTCATCATGGTCACCTCGTCCCACATTAATTTTTTTACAAAAAGTTTACCTCGCGTCAATACATAATGCGACAAACTCATTGTGTGTCGATTCATCACTCAACAAACACATCATGAGACAAATTGGAAGAAGAGATGCCATGACTGGTGTATGGCAGGGGAGACAATTTTCCACAACAAAACTTTTCTTTATATTTTGATAATACCAGGATGAATCACAATCCTCTTTGTGAATTATATAAGGTGAGACACATTGTATGGTGTATGGCAGGGGGTGACTCCCTAGTTGTCTCACGACGAATTTGTCGAGCGATAAATTGATGCGCAATGAGTTTGTTGTGCAATGTATTGATGCAGGACGAGTTTGTTGTGTGACAAATTGACACACGATGAATTGACCATGATGTATTGATGGTATACCGCTTTGTACTCAAATTTAAGATGTTCACAAGCTGAAATTTGGAAAAAAATCCTCGTCTTGGATTTGGGTAAGTATGGTATATATGAAAATATTATAATGAAATGGAAGTTTTCACATTCCCATTATTTATCATATCCATGGTTGGAAAAGGGGTTATATTTGGGTGTATGCTGTAACCTTGTTCCTGAGTGTTTTTTTAACTCAGCCATGTCCAGTGCTGCTCTTCCAGTAATACTAAAGTGTATACATAGTTCTGTGAACCCTTTTCCACCCCTATTCATAACCTATATTAAACATTGAAGTAATTTCTCCTAATGCACTTACGTTCAAAAGGCATAATTTGCACAATCTTCTATTGTTAAATGCAAAACCTTGCATGCTAATGTTTACTTTTTTATGTATATTATCTTTCATAGCTGATAATTAACAAATTTCTGCTTTCCATTACAGAAAAATCATCAGAAAAAATTAAAATTATCACCTAATGCTAAAGCTGTTCAGCTATCTTGGATATTGCATTCTATCAAATTAAAAGAGCTTCAAGATGTTAATAGGTACCTGGTGGAGAAAGATGTGCATAACGAGAGTGATTAATTGTTATTAAATGCAAAAGTGAATGATTTTCTATACAATCATTTCACTCTTCAACTACATTTTAAAAAGTCAAAGAACGGGTATAGGTTTTAATTTTAAATTAGTCATAATATCACATTGATTCTCATATAAGGTCATGGTAGACTGAAATTATAACCTATTTCCGAAAGGATGAATGTCATTCATTTAACTTAGAGGAAAAATTTTCTTTTCATTAACTTGTTATTGATAATTCATGACTCTGGGTCAATTTCAGTGTTTTCATTCAGGAATACAGTCTTTAGATAGTGATGACAACATATTTTTCAGTTGTGGGAAAGTATGAATGGGTAAGATAAATGATTTTCTAATAGTGTTAGGCTTTGCTACTTGGATGCAATAATCTTCTATAGAAATCTTGCTTGTGTACAAATCATGATCTACACAGCTTTTCTTTAAAACTGTTAAAAGGTTTATATACACCCTTTGGTGAATTAACTTATTATGATAAATTATCATGGTGTTCATGGCAAATGTATTAAAAATTTACTTTGCCTCTGTTATAATAACATTATTTTTTAAGTGGTTGGTAGGCATTTTGAATGGGTTACTTATTAATTAATGGCCACTTATATTCCTTATTATTTTTTCAAAAATCTCGTTATTTGCAAATGATAATTCATTCTTGTGTGTGGAAAGAGAGCTGTTAATTTATACTTTCATCATTTTTGAGGAATTTGAAATTGATATCTTTATTTTCAGAATTAAGTAACTGAATTTTTTAGTTTGTTTACTGGAATTCGTCCTCAAATTATCTCATGCTATTTAATTTGTAACAAGCATTTCTATTTTTTTTAAATACAGTGAACTCATTATTAAATGTGCTAATGGAGGAATAAAGGAGTATATAAAATAAAAAAGGATGATCCAAAAATAGCACTCTAATTGAATTAAAATTGAAAGTACAGGTATCCCTCGATTTGTGCATGTTCCGTTTTTTGAGGTTTCACGTACCGTAAAAACCCATGGGAGATTTTCGGCATCAAATTCTGAGGATTTTTTATGTTCCTGTGTATAGGACACAGAAATGTTTTTCTTAAAATTCTAGGAAAGTTATTCAATAAATTGCCATGAAAGATACATATTCATCCTATTGGATGATTTCCATCGAATATACTTTTTACTCAGTACAAACTGACAATTTACCAAAGTATGTATATGTAATACGAGAGTTAAAAATTATATGCCGTCTTATTTCAATATGAATGGTAACACTGATTTTGAAACTACATACTAAAGGATATAATAAAACACTTTGGCAAGCAACACTGAAGATAAAATGTAGCAAATTTTCATGACTCCTACTGATTCAAATTATAAACAGTAAAAATGTCTACAATTGCCTGTGAAACTTCCAGTGAAAATAAAATGTCTTGAGATTTAAAAAAATATTGATTTAAATTATTTTTATAGATTTCTCCAAAATTCCATCCCTTAATATTGACTACTAGCATAATTGCCCATCAAATATGAGGGGTATGCATGAATTAAGTATTAAGTTCAAATTGAAATAGAAATTAAAGAAACCAACTTTTATAGGAACTAAAAAGTAAGCAATAAATATAAAATTCACGTAATTGAGTGTTACAGAGAGTAAAAATCATTTTGGGTGAATAGAAATTGTTGGACAAAGAAATACGTTATGCTATATAATTCTTATACACCCAAAATTATTTTTAATTTATATAACATTTAATTTTGTCTCTCACTACTACTAAAAAAGAAATTTCAAAACTCTCTATCAGTAATCGAGTAAATACCTTATTTTTTATTTTGTTCTCCTCAGCCCAGCAAATGGGTGTTATGTAATACTTGTAGTATCAAAGTATATTGTAATATCAAAAGTTTGTTAACACTAATGTAGTGGTTTCTAGGATAAACAATTTTTTTTTTATCAATAAGGATCTCGAATACAACAATCCATTCAATCGTCAAGGGAACCTTTCACTAAAAACGCAATATTTTGACGAAATATTGAATTCTTAAGCAAAATTCAATCAATTTCGAACTGAAGCCAAAAATCGATGATAAGAATAAGAATCTATGATTTATAAGTGTTCTCTTATGGGGATTTGTACCAATGTACATACCAACAGAACCTGGGCATTGATTATATTAATAATTTTCATGGTGCTTGCAAACAATGCTTCAGTCAAAATAGAATGTTGAGATCCATCTTGAATGAAAACGTTGAACTGTTGGATGGTGTAGTTATTTCTCTTTGGAGTTCCAGTAAATACAATGACACTACTTTTGCGAAGCCCAGCTAAATTGCAGGTAAATTTCTTAAAGTATGATTACATGCATGAAATGAACTTATATTCCTACTTTACAAATGCCAGCTCAGATTATAAATCACTTAATAATGGATTTTATTTTTACCCTTGTCTATGTTAGAAAAAATGAAGGTTAAGAGACAAAGTTATGATGCTAAATTTAAATTAAGAGTGTGTTAGTATGCTAAAGAACGTGGTAATAAAGCAGCCGAACATGAATTTGGGCCCAGTGAAAGTGGAGAAATGCTGAAGAAACTATAAAAAATATGCTGAAGACAAAAAAAGGTAAACTGTGGTAGAAAAGCACACCATCCTGAAATGGAAGAACGCCTGATGCAATGGATAAGAGACACGAGAAGAGACTGTCTGGGTGTTAGCACATCAGCTGTTCATACACAAGCTTTGAGATTGTCCAAAGAATTAAACATTAATGACTTCAAAGAATCTGTGCACTGGTGTCATCGTTTCAGCAACAGACACAACTTATCAATCGGCCGACGTACTACGATAAGTCAATGTTTACCCAAGGATTACAAAGAGAAAGTAACTGCATACCAGTCCTATATAACACAATTAAGAAAGGAATTCAATTTTCAACAGTCAAATAGGCAACGCCATTACCATTTGATATGCCGTCTGATACAATGGTAAATGAGAAATGTGCAAGAACCATCATGAGAGGCACTGGAAATGAAAAGAATCAGTTCATTGTCATGCTTGTCTATATGGCTGATGGGACGAAACTGACTCCATACGTCATTTTTTTAATTTTAAAAATGCTAAAAGGCAAATTTCCCCATGGCATCATAGTCCAAGTGCAGCAGCAATGAAATGAAAACATTACCAGTGACTGGATCGAGTCTGTTTGGTAAAGAAGGTCTGGTGGAATATGTCATAGATCTCTCTTTGTCTTAGATGCATTCCAAGACAAGAAACTTCTTGAAATGAAGACAAATTTGGTGATAATTCAGGGGGGAATGACATCAATCCTGCAGCCTATCAACGTTGTTGTTAATAGGCCATTTAAATCAGCAATGAAGAAGTGGGTCAATTTGATGGTGAATGGCAAACACATATTCACCAAAGGGGGACTCGTTCATTGTAAATATCCCAACGATCTGTCATTGGGTCGTGGAAGCATGGAATGATCTTCCGTCAGAAATGATGATAAAGGGGTTCAAAAAATGCTGCATAAGTAATGCTTTAGATGGAACTGAAGACAACGTATTATGGGAAGATGATGACAACCCCTTGACGGCTGTAACATTAGAATCAGACGAATCTGGAAATTCAGAAACAGATGAAGATCACGACCAATTCCATATTACCGAAGACAACTTAGCTGACGACAAATTTCATGGATTTTAGGAAAATTGTTTATAAAAGTTTGATTTGTTTTCTTGCTTGAAGATTATTTTAATGGAGAGAGTTTCATGATTTTATAATTTTAGTTATCAGGAGTTTCATTTTTTATTGAAAATCTATACTTACAGAAAGAACGATAAATGTTTAGTACTCATGTACGAGGATGAGTTGGTTAATGATCACGAGTTGCTTGGATTTTTGTCTTTAAAAGTGCAATCTGTTTTCATACTAAAAAGTTTTACTGATAATAGTTTGATATAAAAACCTTGATGGTTATTAAATATTATTTTTCAGCACTTTAATCTTCATTTTTCAACAAAAATTTCATAGAGAAAAAACATCAAATATTATGTGCCTGTGTATAAAACACACCATACTTTTTAACTCCAAAAATGTGGAAAAAGTACTTGGGTTTTTATGGTAGATGCAATTTTATTTTTATTATGTACACATCACATTAACGCAATTTTATTCTCATGACCATTTTTCAATATATACATTGTATATTTGCATTAACACAATTTGTTATGTGCATAGTATTTACCCTTAATAATTTTATATTTATTAAATATTTCATAGATTCTTGCCCGTCTTCTATCTATGTTTATCATCTGTGCAGTGATACCATTTGTTGCATCATATGACAGCAGTATTTCCCGATCAGTTCCTATAGCGGTAGAATGTCTCTTTTTTTTAACACACTTGAACCCACTCTTTTTTGTCCAGAAGAGGGGATCTCTTCTAGATAGTGATGCACCATTATTGGTCAGCAACTGTATGGGAGAAAATCCTCACAAAAATATTCTGAATTCAATCTAAAAGAGAAAAAATTATTTGACTCTCTCATGGATGATATTAAGTAATTTAAATTCCTCCTGTACCCTGGTTCACTGAGAAAATTGACATTTTTAATCCATCCAATTACATTTTTTATGCACATTTAGCTTAGGGACCTGTATTACATCTCCCAAGTTATATATGGTTAAATACGTTCTTCAAAATATTGGCTCTGTTACCATTAAGGTCTCATAAGGTAATGCCGGCAACATACAATTAGCACACCTATCCTACTACAGTAAAACCTGAGAGAACTGTATTAGAGGGAAAACTGTCAATGCTGGAAATTGATTAAAAAGTCATCTCTTGATATTGTTTTTCATATGAATATCTCTCTGTAAGACAGAAATAGCAAGACATGGATAGAATTAATTTTTTATAGAAAATTTAGTACTATTAAGAATATTTTGAATCTATGAAGAACAGAAAAAATTTTCTCACTAAAATATGTTTTGATACTGTCTTGATGATGGCATGTAGGTTCCACAACCCTCTCCCAGGAAAGTCTTTCATGCCATCCCATAGGGAAAACCAGGGTGGAAACATTAATGAGGTTGATATGGGAATTGGAGGAATTTAAAAATAATTAAGACAGTCTGTTGTTGAAACCTGAAGTTTTTTGGTGTCATGAAATAGAGAATTTTTTAGTCTCGGAGAGGATTTCAATACTGATAACTTTTTCTTTATTCCAAATAAAATGAAATATCATTAACTGATTGGCTGTTGGTAACCTCATATTCATACACTCAGCCAAGAAAAATGGCTCCAGAGAATTTGATTAAAATCTACCCAATTGTAGAGCCTGATGTCAAAAATAACACTACATAAGCCATATATCTCTAAAAATCACTATATGGCGTCCAGTTACAAAATGTACGCTGAGCTACCTTATCGAAGTCCTATGACGTCACGCCTCCGCCGCAATCCACCAAAAATCTTATTACAGCCTAAACGGTTTAACTAAATCGAATGATATGTGATATTTGGGGATAATATATATCATTCATAATACACACTCTGAAGAAATGAACGATATTGCGCAACAATTAAGGGCACTTTATTCTTGGGTATTTTAAAAAAAATCGATTTACTCAAAAATGGCTATAAGGATTTTGATAAAAATCTATCTAATCGTACAGCCTGATGTCACAAATAATACTAACTAAACCATATATCCCAAAATATTACTAAATACCGACCAGTGGCATTGAAATATACGCTAAACTACGGTTAACTTTAATTTATAAGCGTTTTCTTTTATAAGTGTACACAGTCGACCAAACGTATATGAGAAAGTTTGTACAATGTGTATTGCGCCGTTTATTTTACATTCTTTTCAGAATAGTTTATAATATTTTGTTAGTTTCCTGTTTGCTAAAAGTGAAATGATCTCTCTCTTATGTACACGAATTTTCCGAGCATTCTGTAATTCTATGAATACAACTTGATTGTTTGCTTACATAAGCATTCATGTTAATTAAAATAATAAAATTTCTCCGTAGATATCGTTTTCAGATGGGTGGATGCAATATGCGATGTTATTCATCGTTAATAAATTCGTACTATGTTTAAATGTTTACTGAATTTACATTTGAAAACTACCTATTTCGCGGTTTATACGAGTTTTTCAGTTATCCGTGCCTGCACATCCCAAATGACGCAGATAATCGAGGATTTACTTTACATACATACATGGGAATACCCTCGTTTTTTACCTAATTTTAGGAACGAATCTACTTTTTACAACTTGATTCTTATGTAAAAATATGTATCGCAATACGCTCAGAGTTTTAGGAACTCTTACCGAGCGTAATGCGAGGTATACGTGTATATTCTACCTTACTGTATTGTCTGTAACAGCGCCCTTTCCACATAACTATACATGTATAAACGAGGATTTCTGGTAACCTATACTTGGGTACATTTCCGTAAGGTTGGAAAACTTTTTAGATGCTTCTTTTTTATCTCGACATCGTATACGCTTCGATTGTATCGTACATCACACACATTTACGTATGTATCGTATGTATTCGGTTTTGTCAGATCAGTGAGTTCAGTTCATTTTGGCGTGAAGGCTGTTGTGGAGTGGTCGTTCGACTGTGGCATTAACATGTAAGGAAATCTTTGGGCATACTTATTTGGAATTAACGTTTGATTTATGTAATCGGTTCGTTCAGAATTATGTTATTTTTAGCGATAATCAATGCTGGATTGTTTTTTAGTTTTTACTTATCGTCAAGTGCGTCTTTGAACTCGACACAAATGTTAATTTATTACCTTAATTAAGCATCGATTAAGAGACACGGTTATTTTGGATTGACGCAATTGTATTTTCGTGTTATAACTAATCTTTTTCAACAGACTAGGTGTACTTCAGGCGGACTTAGGAAAGTTGAGACATGAATGCCGTTATCGAGCAGCCCAGGGTTTTTTCAAGTTATGGCAGCGGCGTAACGATGAGACGCGTAACGGTCAATTAAGGTCCATTAAAGATATATTAACGCGAAATTGTGGCTAAATTCCAAGTTAATCAAAATCGACCAATGGGATGTAAAGGTTATTTGATAGTACCGTTTAAATTTTAGATAGGGCCTTAGAAATTCTTGCTTGCGTTTACATTATTTTATGAGGAAAAACTTTGATGTGTCGGAAAACGTATTTTGAAAGACGCTGGAGTAGTCGAATGGATGTCAGCATCAGGTAGGCATGTAAAAGTGGAATTCGATCGCATTGCAGAAGTATAGTCAAGTTTCCATCATTACGTGTTTATAGGAAAATCTGACGGACGAATGATATATTTGATTGCGTTATAGGCCGCTGTGGTTATCCTGCGATTCTATTCTTGATTCGAGACCGGTTGTGTCACATACCGATTCAGGGTAGCATACTTGTGCTTCATCAGATTCTGTGATTTTTTTATCATGCAGATTTTGTTCCCCGGAGCTATATATTTTCTTATCGTGAGAGCATTTCAATAATTATAGCATGTAATTGTCGATCAAGAAACTCATTACAAATAATGATGAATTCAGTTGCTCTTTAGTTGATAATTTATCTAATCAATAAATTGTAGTCGGATGGTTTTGAAGGAAGTGTTGAATTTAACCAAGCACCTTATGAAAAATAATTCTTCATTTCTTTACTTTAATTTTGAATTGAATAACTTGAGTCGCAATAGATTTTCAGTTTCGAGTATAAAAGCCCCCATTCACTCGGCCGACCGGCTCGTGATCTTGGTTGGCACCGACCGGTTCGTAAGAGAATGGGTAGGCTCGTGTCGGGGTTGGGGGTTCGGGTTGGGGGATCGCCGCACTGGCAGACGAACCTCACGCCGAACCCCGACCAGTCCGTGCTGGTCTACAAGTGTGTGTGCACGTCCCGACCGGCTCGCCGCGCCTTCTTTTCTTGACTGACTTTTTACGATGGCTTTTGGGAGGATTTCATTGTTATATAAAGAATAGCTATGTTTGTGGGAAATAAAAAGTAAAAACCACTCCAACAAACGTTTTTAAAATGCTGCTTACGAAGCTTGAGTTTTAAAAAGCAAAGAAATATTTCGTCAAGCGGACAAACTCATTTAAAAAATTAGTTCTTTAAGAGCTTCTTCCCGCCGTCAATATAGAAAAATACCACGCTATGGTACTATGACCTCCTATGTTCTTAATGGAGGAAGATGTAGTTCAACCTGCGGTGTCATCCATTATGACAACTGATAGTGTAGGCAGGGTGGGGTCGAGGTTTTAATGGTAAAACATTTTTGCAATTATTCTAGTTTTACACAAGCATAATTTGTGGTGCTGTGGGTCTAAGTCAGTGGTTCTCAAGGTATCGTCCGCGGACCACTGTTGCACCGCGAGGGTATTTCAGGTGGTCCGCGGGTTGCTGGAAAATGAAACTTGCAAATACCGATCACTAAAGCCTAAGCCGTACGTGAGAGATAACCAGGAGCTTAATCGCGTGTAACGTCACACTACTCGACCGACTCACGTAATTAATTATATTAGAACAGTATATAATTTACTCCATTATTTGAAATCGATTCGTTCGTGTAGCTCAACCAATTATTCCTAAAATTCGAAAAAAGTAATTGAGACCATTAAAAGTAACGAGTCTGATTGAATCACAGTGTAAAGTCGTCTAATGTGTTAATCTTTTTCTCGTATGTGTGGAACAACAAGAATCTCTACTGCAACAAAGCATTTAACAAGAACATGAGATAGTCAATCGAAACGGAGTTCACAATCATTTATCTCAATTATATTATTTGTGCAAAATAATACTTAGAAGTCTGTAATTGGGGTATGTATTTTGAGAAGTGTAACAATCATTTTGAACCGAAAACCAGAATGCCAGACTGTCGAAAGTTTTTTCCAAATCAATTAGCAACAAGCCAGTGAGTTTTTTTAGAGATTTAATACTTGTATGTAGTTTTCCTGCAAAGTATGGAATGTTGCCCAGCAAGTTTCTGGAATTGTTTTACAGAGTATTCATCATCATATGTAGTCTGTCCGTAGACAGGTCTGAGATTATTCATGGTTAAACCTGGTTCTCCATATACTCCTATTTTCCGTTGTCCTCTTCATATCTTGATAACTCTTTCCCTTTCAAATCGTCTATCAGCTGAAACATTTTCCTACATCTTTCCCTTTTCCATCTAGTATTCCTTATAACGCGTCTTGAATCATACTCCCTCTCCTCAGGTAATCTCCAACCCAGTTTGCTTTCATCTTTCTAATAGTCTGTATAATCATTCGCTTATCTCCTACTCTTCGTAGCACTTCATCATTTTTCTTCCTATCTGTCCATTTTATCATCAGCATTCTCATCCAAGTCCTCATTTCAAAGCTTTCCAAGTATTTGATGTCATTCTTCCTTAGCGTCCATGTTTCTGCGCCGTACTAAGCTATACTCCATACATAGCATTTTATGAACTTCTTGCAGATGTCTTCCCTTATATTCCCTGTAAGTAGGTGTTTCTTTCTTCTGAAAGCCGCTTTTACTTTTCCTATTCTAGTCCTGATCTCATCCATACATTTTGCTTCTCTTGTTATGGTGCTCCCAAGGTATTTATAGTCTGAAACTTGTTCTAAAGGCTTTCCTTCAATACTTATGTTCAGATTCTCTTCTTTGCGTGATATTCGAATGGCCTTGGATTTTTGTCTTTATTTCCATACCGTATTTTCTACCAGTTATCACTAGTCTATTTATCATTTTTTGTAGCTCCTCTTCCTTTCTTGCTAAAAGTACTTGATCATCCGCGTATTTTACTGTTCTTATAATCCTTCCTCCAATTTTGAAATCTCTTGTGCCTTCTAATGCTTCTTGCATTAGACTTTCTCCATATATATTGAAAAGGGTCGGCGATAGGCAGCAGCCCTGTCCTACTCCTCTACCGATATTTACTCCGCAGGTGTCCGCATTCTCCAACCTGACTTTTACAACTTGATTCACATATAGATTCCTGATCAGTCTCCTGTCTTTCCATTCTACACCTATATCCTTTAACCCCTCAAACGCAGCAGCATTTAAATTAGACCCATCTTGGAGGCCGGAGGGTATTTAAATTGGCTATTCTGGAGTAAATGTTTTTTAAAAAATCATAACTTTTTACCTTTTTAATGAATTTACTTGAATTTTTTTTGGAGATTCCCATAAAACTGTCCATATTTATAAAACTTATTTTAAACCTGTTTCATTTATTCTTTTTGTGTGAAACACACCGATGAATTATTTAATGCATTCACATAATTTACACTTTTTATTCAAAGTTTACATTATATTGCTTGGATTCTGTTTTATCTTAGATTTCTATGTCTTTCCCGTAAGTTTTTTGATAAACAAATTTCAAAAAAGTCTCCAAAAATAACCTATGATGCTAGAAGCACCGGCGACAGGGGAAGAAGAGGAAAAAAAATAATGGCTTACCTTAATAATTCTGCTTGGTGTGGTAGTCCTCAAAGCAATCAAAGCAGAGACCAAACCAAATAAGAACGAAACGTGGGCTTCCGAATAATTCCCATCAGCATAAACAATCTCAAAACAATAAATTTCTTCCATTGTCACTTTTTTCCATGATGCAATTCTAGATTTTCTTGAAAATATACCCCCAATTGATATTAGATGTTGCTCTGCATAGCAATTTGTTTCTTTCACAATAGTTTTAATAAATTCCATGTCAAAAAACAATTCAAAAATACTCTCAATATCAGTCATATTCCTAGCAGACTTTTGAGGTCCATAGCCACCAATAAAATCTTCTCTTTGTACCACATAATTCACCATTTCCTCCCACACATACTCTTCTCCTCTGACTCATTGACAATGTGCATCAATGTGTCAAGTTCTGAACAATCTTCAATACAATTCTCACTATCACTTTCTGAACTCACGCATTCTTCCGAATCACTTATTCCCAAGATTTCCTTCTCAATTTCGTCATCCGCTACTGCTTGCCTTTTTCTAATAGTTGAAGCCATAATAAATAATGGTATTGTAGAAAAATTTTATTAATCTATGAAGAACTAATTTAGGAAAATTCATATGGCCAAAAAAATTAAAAACATTGCAATATCTGCGACATAGTGATTATGTTGATTGGTGGCATATGAAGAATTTCTTTGACATGGTGACTACGTTGGTCGATGTTGAGGGGTTAATATCTTCATCAACATTACCCAATTAACTCTATCAAAGGACTTCTGCCAGTCTACGAAACATACGCAGATATCTTGACTGTACTTTATTGCCCTTTCTGATATGATTCTAACTACCCATTTAGCATCTCTAGTTCCTCGTCCTTTTCTGAAACCGAATTGATCTTCCTCTAGCATTTCTTCAGCCTTTTTCTCCAGCCATTTATTAAGAATCCTCGTGATGATCTTCAAAGTAATTGAGGATAAATGGCACAGCTAAATTTCATGTACTCGCAGTTTCTTCCTGTTGCTAAAAACCTTAATGTAGTAATTAAACGTTCTTCTGCAGATTCCCTTAACTGAGTTTCTTGCTGATCAATATTTGGTCTTATTAATTCTAGCAATTCTGAAAAGGCAGCGTTATCCATTCATAAATAATTTTTAAATTCCGCAGCTTCATTAACTCGCGCAATAAATTCATATGAGAAAATTGTTCATTTTTTAAACCTATCTTTCATCCATAGCCCATTTTTTTCTTTTCTTCCTCTAAACACAACATTATACCAGCAGAAATAGCAACTTGGGACTTTTTATTTAAAGATAGATCCATGATTGTGGAAACAACTTGTCGTCTGAACACTGTACTGGCTCGTGAAGTGTAGGCAAGCAGGTCGGGTGCCGAGCTCATGGTCGGGTCCCTGGACCGGCTCGCCAAGTGAATGGATAGAGGCGAGCCAGTCGGGTGTAGGGCTCACGGTTGGGTTGGCCGACCGGTCCATAAGTGAATGGGGGGCTTTAATAGTATAACCAGCACTTGTCAACAGATAGAGGATGGTGGCCATTTAAAGCTTCAATTAACACTTTCAGTGCTCAACACGTCCCGGGATGTGATGAGAGGCAGTACCGTGTGACACATCCAATTCTGGGATGGGTTGCACATGTTTTATTGCTCCTAGTGCAGCATATATCGCTCATAAAGGAATGGTTTCTTCTAGGAGTTGTCAGTAAGGTCTATTCTTTGTGACAAAAAGAGTTTTGGGATAAGTTGCAGCTTTTTGAAATATTAGTTCGGGGTTTTAATACACCCAGTCCCCGACTAACATAATAGATGAGTTCTTAAAAAATTTCATGTAAAGTGAAATTGTGTAAGTCAGACATGAATTTCTCATAAGAAATAATTTAAATAGCGGGATATGCATTCCAGCATCCTAACCAGATTGACATATTTTTAATATTATTCCTTTATTTTGACTACTAGGGATATGCCCGTTGAAATTCTACGGGCAAGTTTTTTGTGAAATAAAAAATGAACAAATATACCTTGACTTTCTTTTGATGGCAAGAAAACAAACTTTTGTTCTTTTAGAAGCTATCACACACACACAAACATCAAGAAAATGGTCAAAAGGTGTTCAGGGGACCTCAAAACGTGTATTTCTGTTGAAATCTCGAAGTTGATTTTTTCATGAAAACAATACTTTCCCCTATATGGAGAAAGTAATATTATAATGAACAAAGATATACTTTGATTTTCTTTTGATGGAAGCTTTGCATACTATGAAAAACAATGTTGCTGTTAATGTAGCTGTAATGCATCAAGAACAACTCGCAAAGAAAACGATCTGGAATGTTTGAAATGAAACACTAACATTTTTTATCTTTTATTAAAGAAAGAAATTATCCTATCAGTCCACTGTAACATTATCTTGTAAGAGCTCTCTTATCACAACATTTCTTGTGTAAACTCAGTCATCCTTGGCTAATCTTCCTTGATTCCCCCATTCTTGATATAGATACTCAAATTTTTCTCATCTCTTGTTCGAGTCACAGCAACATATAATTGACCATGACCAAACACAGGTTCTGGCAGAAATACTCCTACTTGATTAAAGGTCTGTCCTTGCGACTTGTTGATTGTTATTACGAATGCCATGATTACTGGAAATTGTTTTCTTCAAATGGTAAATTTATTTCACTTGGTGCCAGATTGATTCGTGGAATGAAGACTTGTTCTCTTCTATGGGTGCCATTCAAAATTTCTCCAATCAGGAAGTGTTCTCTTATTATTAGTCTTGTTCCATTCAACAGCCCTCTTCTTGGATTTAAGTGTCTAATCAGCATCACAATAGCTCCAACTTTCAACAACAATCTATGAGGTGGCATTCCGGTTGGCGTTTGTTCATTCAAGAATTCAACTGGAAAATTCACTCGTTTCAATGTCATCAGTTACAATTGAGTCAACACTTCGGTATTCCGTAGTTTCTCCATTTACCAATCCCAGGACTGCATTATTTAAATCCATTGCATGTTTGTTTTTTGGTGTTAAAATGATCTTTCTTGACAGTTCCTCTGCTGCATCATCATCACCTCCATAATTAGCTCTTACAATATTTTCCCTCAATCATATGTGCAGGAATCTCAATTAGTTCTGCAGGCAATACAACAACATTCATAACAGTTCCATTTCTTATTCCAAGAGCATATTCATTAAAATGATCTTGATCAGCTGCTCTCATGTTTGTTGTCAAATCCTCACAATGGTGAAATTTTAATGCAAGCCTCAGTGGCATGTGCTGTCGTTCCTCTTACAATTACAGCCACTGTCTGTCTGAAGTCATCTCCCAGCAATAAAGCTTTTCCTCCAAAAGGCCTTTTATCTTTCATGATATCCCTGAGCAGCACACCTATACACCTCAAACCATTGCTCGACATCATAGAGGCTTCATCTACTATGATCAACTGAGCTCCTTTAATTTTTTGAGCATCCATGGAATCGATTCTCATTGATGACACATGTTTCCAAAAGTGGAATTGGCAATTTGAACCCATTATATGCTGTTCTTCCACCTTTTAGCAAATCAGCTGCAATTCCAGTTGTTGCGAATGACAATGCAATTTGGCCTCTTCCTCTCAAATAGCTGAGCAATGTATTGTATAAATATGTTTCCCCAGACCTCCAGGACCATCCAGAAAGTAGAATCGATTGTTGCCACCTTCATCATTAACTCTCTTTAATATTATCTCAAAAGCTTCAATTTGCAATGGATTCAAGGTTTTTATTCTTTCTGCAGCATCTCAAGACTCTTCTTCAATATTATACTCATGTTCATCATTTACAACTGGACAGGGATTTGGCAGACCAAAATGAGAGCAACTAAATCCATGTAATCACTAGGTGCTCTCAATATCTTGTAACACTCAATTTCTACAACTTGTTCCTCAGCAAAATTCCTTCTAAAATCTTCAGCCATAAAAGTGTAATATCGACCCCAAAGAATAAATGCATTTTCAGGTAGATTGTATACCAAAATGAAAGCAAAAGTTTGTCACAATTGAGATGGCATTTGAACTGTTGCTGCTTCATTCATACATCTATCCCACTATGTATCATCATCCAATAAATTTCATCTTCTTGCTGCTTCCTCAAATGTTGGGATAACTTCTCTATCCACTGTTCTCATATCTTCAAAACTTTGAGCCCCTCTCACGTGCAACAAATAGTCTCAAGTAGAATCTTTCTCGATCTTCTGGACTAACTGAATACATTCTGGAAATGATTCTTTTGGCACCTCTTTGTATTTTATTCCATCTTGTTTGTGCAGAAAATACGTAGTGGTATGGAATCTCTGTATACAAATATTGTCTTGCCTGTTCATCTACTCTGTTCAACACAAACCATGCTGTCAAATGCGTATTATTTTTAGCTCTGGTCAATGCTTCATGCTCTGCTCCATCCACAAAATACACAAATTGCTCATTTGGTAAGTGAACTGCTAACCTCACTATGCTGTGGGATCGGTCATGCATTTTATTTTCCAATAATCTCCACATAGCTTCTGGAACACTTACATATCTTGCTTCCAGATAATTTGCTATTTCGTCATGATTCATTTGCTGGTTCGGCTGATTATTTCCGATTTCAACATTGGTGCAATTGTAACCTTTATACACATACTTGAAAATGTATTTCACAGAGTTGATGGATGTGCAAACTTCTGTGTTTATGTGGCAATTGAACTTATAACTCAGATGCTTGTTGTACAGCAGATATTACTATTATCTAATGTATGAGCAGTTCTTCCCTGTCTTATTTTGTACAAAGGGTAGCCATCAACATTTGCCCAAGTTTCATCTCTAAACTCTTTCAGATACTGCTTTGTGCACCTTCCATTATCCATTCATGGTGCATTTAAATTTTCTCTGCCACATGGTCAGTGAATCATACATTTTGTTAAAATTTCAAACAATTTTCGCTCAACATCAGGATCAGGCACCTCAGTATAAACAAATCTGTCAATCATTTCAGCTCCTTTAATCTTGTCTTTGTTTCTCAATATCAGCAATATGTGAGCATGTGGCAATCCTTTTTTTTTTAATTCAACCGTGTAGACATATGCATTATATATCCCAAAAATATTTCTGACCAATAGGTCATCCATCAAATCATGCAACTTTATGCTGAATACTCGGGCAACCAAATCTAGTCTGTCTGATGGTTGCTGTCCAGTGAAAAATTTGCCTCTAATTTCTGGCCAATTAGGATTGCACGTCGTCATAATAAAAAGATCAGGTTTTCCATACTTGCTCACTATTGCCATCACATCATGATATCTTTCTCGCATATTTCTTGGCGAACCTTGAAATGTTGAAGGCAATATCACCATTCTTCCTAGTTGTGCTCCTTCCTAACGTGCTAGTTCGTTCAAATGATCTGCCTATCCTCTATATTGTTCTACTCTTAATTGGCTCTGGTTATTTCTGATGCAGTTTGTTGTTTACTTTAACTTACAAATGAGAATCAACCGCCCATTGTTGAAACAACTTTCCACCATACAAAATAGGGTTAAACTCAATTTCACTGTTATCATTTACTCGAACTGCTGTTTGAACTGATTTCTGCTGTAACAGGCTGGCATTTGTTCATCTAGCTCTCCCATGCCCTTCCATAATTATTTGCATATTAGGCTGTCACCCTGGCTCACCATAAGGGTAAAGCAAACAGTAGGTCATCGGGTCTATATTTAGACTCGGGATATTCATATTTATCAACTGATGCTCTTGATTATCAGGATTTCTAGGATATACTTTAATGTCTCTTTCAAAAGGCGGTCAAAGCGGAATGATGAACAAAATACAAAATGAACTATACCATGAGAAAATAAGAAATATAGCAAAATCAGTTTAGACAATCAACAACCTAATATAGTTCGAATCTCTCTGGTGCCTCTGGTTTGCAGCGAACCAAAATTTTCTATGCAAGAACATCAACTGATATGCTATATGCTAAAGGGTCTTATTAAATTAGAACCATACACAATGTTGAATATAACCAAATTTTACATAATAAAAACCCTAAAGAAATCAAATTAAACTCTAAAGAACAATTCGAGACGAAACTTGTCTCTTGGTCAAAGTCAGTTATATTACACCTGATAGTTATGATAAACTCTTCAGGTGGCTGGAATAATAATGTCCACTCGAACACCAATAGTGTCTTCAGCTGCCTGGTATAATAGTCCACTTGAACACCAAAGAGTAAGCAGCAATCTCTCTGTAGGCTGGTACTTAGGTGAAAAATCCAGCCACCACTCCTGAGTGCACATGAAGGTCTTCACACTCGGCATGCACTCCACCCAATGGAAGATCATGTGATGCCAGAGGGGAGGGAAATGACGTTAGGCAGACCTTTTGAAATGGTGGTATTATAACAATCTATTGGCTACTTCTTTGTTGTCCTTACATAACCGATGGAAAGAGGAGAGGTTAGTAAGGTGAGGGGTACTTAGGATATACAAAGTAGGCAGGTACTCACAGGGTGTGTCGTCCTGGGGCATGGCATACTGAGAGCAAGGCTATTATGTCTGGTGATGCACGAATATCAGCGATATACGATAGCGGCATTATTCGAACGAGCATTTTTAACGTGCATGTTTGTACATGCCATTCGTTAGTGCTATCGTATAAGTGTGATAGGAAAAGGGAGGATGAAAATCGCCGCACTTATAAAATTAAATTAAACACCACATAGTGTCTGAATGGTTTTAATGCACATATGTAGTTGTAAATAACAATTTATAGTGCTAACCTTGTATTTATAAAGAGCACAAATAAAAAAACATTATTAATCTCCTCATCATCATCCCCTCCCCTGAATGGAGAAAACAGGAATGTTTTTTTTTGCTTCTAGAATATTTTCTGGGGGTCACGGCGACCAAACATATGGGCGAATACGTCTGAGAACCACTGATTTAGAAAATTTGTAAAATGATAATTTTAAACAACAAGTAACTAAGAATTAAACATTTTTGTTTTAATATATGAAATTATTTTTCAAAAAATAACAACATACGATCTATAGAAAATTACAAAAGTGGTCAAAGGAAATTTTTAAAAAATACAAGAATGGTATTTTTCTACATTAGTTTAAATGCCATGAAATCCCTCATCTTCTGCATCAGACTCATAGAAAGTGTCAAATTCATTCTCTGCATCAGATGTTATGATAATGGATTCATTGTCATCCACAATTAATGAAGAGCAGGACTAAAGTTTGTTTCCGATTTTGCTTTCTAGACGTTTTTCACGTTAAACTGAACCAGTCATGTTAGTTGAAAACCAACCCTACTTTAAAAATCATGTTAAACCGAAATCGTGTTGGTAGTATTCGTGTTAGTTGGGGACTGGGTGTACTTCATTTTGAAGTTATGTATGTCTGCATTTGTAATTTATTGTTTATATTTCATTTCCATTCCATTATTATTAATACATTTTATTCAAAAACAATTAACTTGTATTTTAATACGTTTATTAATTTTTGTTTTTGGAACTTGACTTTCATTATGCTTTTCTGTAAAGTTGTCAGCATTTTAATGGTAATATTTTCTTTATAATGTTTTAAATGTGGTGCACTTTTGCAGATTGTATTATATTTAAATCCTCGGTTGTTTGCAGGGCATTACTTTATCGAGTTTTAATCGTAAATAAGCAATTTAATACCTTAATTATGCATTTAAAATGTTTTATTTCAATTTAGTTAAAAGTATATGGTGGAAAAATATTGAGTAACTGGATGAAAATCATGATATATCCCTGGCATGCAATGTGTTAATGCCAGAATGCTATTACTGTCTGCCATAAATTTCAACACTTTTATTAGATCAACATAGTACATTCTTGAAAGAATTGTCATCCAAAGATTTCAAAGAAATAATATTCTTTTTCTAAGTTTTTTTTTGCAAAATTCAGTCAAAATAAACAATTTTTACTCAGAATTTCTGTATTGGATTCACATTTTTAATTTTTTCTTTTAGATGCTTGCACTTGAAGCTGATCCAGAATGGACCATATTGAGCAGAGCAAGTGGATGTGCATGCTGTTGGACAGAGCAGAGCCATGATGTGAAGAGCCTTGCTGTGCAGTACCCTGTATATATGCATCTGGGTGTGAGAGTAAAGAGGAGATTTGGCTAGAAGATAAGGGGTGAAGGAATGGTTTTTCTGAGTGGTTGCAAATTCTGGTTTGTTCACAATGGCAGACAATAGTGATAAAAGGGATGGGAATGAGTATTCATTATGAAGTGCTACATTTGGATTAAACAACCTATCCTAATTTATGATTGCTCGTAATCGTTTAATTGATTATACTTGTTAAAGAAATGTAAATACAGTGCAACCTCAAAAACGTTTTGTATCTAGGTATTGTGGACTCGTTTTAAATGCGTGGGTATTTTATTTCTTAGAATATAAGACATTGAATTTCTATTGGAACTTAAGCAGCTTGTTTTTTATTAAATCGATAATTTGAGTAATCAATTTCACTTTGTTTAAAAATTACCTAGCATCCTATAAATTGAACTTCTTTTATTAAACATGAATAGGACTTAACATTAATAGGAGTCTAATAGTGTAACAAGTTTCATAGGATTACAGAAGACTATATAAAAAGTCAAGTAGATTCTCCAAATATATATTCGCAATTTAAAATTCTTAAAAATATTCTGACAAAATTTCACATTTACTTTTGAGGTGACACTGTATTCACATTTACAAACTTGTGCATCCATTGCGAATAGTGTTAGGCAAATTGGATGTTGAATAGTATTTTGGATAAGAATTTTCGATATTCCATATTAAAATTTTCTGGGAAAGTTTGTCATGATTATTAATTTCAAACTATTTTTGGTAGATGTGTAAAAGTAGTATGGGGAAAAATGTCCTATACTTAGTAAAGTTAACTTTGGGGTATGCCAAGTTATCAAAAGATTTGGGATTAAAGTGAGTAAAATTTCAAGTAGCTTTAAATTCTGCTTTCATACAAAGGATGAGATTTAAAAAATAAATTTTCTTGTAATGATTCATGAGAGGATGCTAATCAATTTTAACTTTAAGTTCTTTTAAATTCCATCCACCTAATTTGCTAGATAATTTTTGTAAACATTTCTCATATTTTCCAATTATGAGTTATGATTGAGAGCAATTATGAATTTTGATAAGTTTTTATCCAAATATAACTATTCTTTCCATTTTAATTACTGCTATATTTTGTTTTATGAACAAACCAGAATTAGCAGCACCTGGGTCAAACCCTCCTTCATCCCATGTTTTTAGTGCTGCTTAAGGACTTCTCATACATTTAGAGGGGATGAAGGGGTGAGAGGAAAAATCCCTCGCCCCTCTTTGGAAGAAGAGACCAAATAACTTCGTCACGTTTTCTGGACTCCAGTAAAAATTCTAAGTCCAGTAAAAATTCTATGTCCAGGAAAAATTGTGTACAAAAGAAGACACCAAATTGAAATGAGTTTTTTATTGTTCTTTGTATACAATTCATAGCAATGCAATAAAAGAATATAAAATCGAACCTCTGTTTTTCAATTTCCTATCAATAAGTCCATGCAATTGTCCCGGCCACTCTTTTAGGTATGTTGGACTTAGGGTGACTTTTAAGGCACTTTTTTTGCTTAAAAATCCCTTCCATTTGCCCCCCAGATCACTGCTCCAGCTGAATTTCTTGCCACATTGTTTTCTCTGCTTGCTGCTACACCTGTTCTGGTTTCACCATTACTCCATACACAATTTCTTCATTTCACCTGACAATCTCAACAAATAAAATTCCAACAAATTATTTTGAAATGAGAACACTTTCACTACTACTACAGTAACTCCCCTCATGCTAATGCCTCCTGTGTTTAAGAGAGAATTGGAGCCAATTAAATTCAACTTGTGAGCAATGTACTTTATGAATAGAAGACAAAATAATGCCAGCAGTATTGAATAAAGACAACTTACCCAATGCAATTCCTACACCCATAATACAAACAAATGCTGGGTAATCAATTTTTGCATGAAATTAATCTCCTCAATCCTGAGAACATCATAGAAAGAAATCCTTAAAACCATGATAGTAAATAAAATTTTAATACAACTTCTTAAGTTGACTGCAATTATTAACTCTGTCAAGTCCATTATTAATAAAATGCAATGTAAGTTGCAGGTTAAAGTATTTTAGCCAAAATAATTGTGCATAACATCATACCGTATTTACCTAAGATAGTTTCCTATTATAGCATTTTATAAATTTTCTTATAATTGCATGACATGAAGTCAAATGAAATGATGGAATAATTTAATTTTTATAACAGCAAGGATTGAGCTCTCATATTTGATAGATCATACTGAATAATCTTACTTGCGTAAAATAAATTTAGACCAATAATCGAGTGGTCAATGTAAAAAGAGATGATATACAAAATTACAAATATCTATTTGTTCTTACATAATAATTCAGACGAGTGATGCTACATTATAAAATTGATATTGTGCAAATTAAGAGAAAATTTCTAGGATCATAGAAAAGTGTCATTAGTACTTGTTTGAATATTAGTTAAGTTTTATCCAGGTAAATAGGATAAATCCATAAAATTTAATGGTTCAACAAATTCATCTATAATGGAAGTAGAAATTGCATTGCATAACTCAACACTGCTGGCATTATTAGGTGACCATTCACAAAGCACACTACCCCTAGGATGACTTAAGTCTTTCACAGCCAAATTGTTAATATTAGGCAAATTCAGCAAATCATTTTCATTATTAAAGTGACCAACAAATATGAATATTTTCAATAAAAAGTTAACTATATATATTCCAATAAACTAGAATTACAAAATATTTTTTTAAATTGATATTTGGAGAATTGATAAGAAACTATGGCATTTCATAGAACATTTTGATATAATTAAGCAATTTATTATAAAATTTAAGAATTCCTTCACAGAAAAGCAGAGAAAATTCAATCTTTCAATGTGTTCACCAAAATTATCATTCAGCATAAATACAAATTTGAGAAATATTAGAGCGTATTTTTCCAAGTCCCAAAATGTTCAGAATACATGATAGCATGCAAAATATGGTAATTATAATGGTAGGAATAATTTGGTGAAAAGTATTTCACACAATGGCCATGAAAGAGCTAATTCATCCCAATCACTTCTCAACCAGCAGGAGGCATTAACATCATAAAGATTTAGAATTGCAAAACCTGTCAAATTGGAATCAGAATATCTACCCTAGTTTTATTGATAATACCAAGAAAAAGTGAATGAGCTTTCCACAATACATAAAAGCAAAGAACCTCTCAATAAGATTTCAATTGCTCCTCTGAGCAAGCCTCACCCAAACTTCAATTTATGTTCTCTCTCATTTAGAATACCTTCCCTGTATTCACATTTAACCGTTTTAGTGCCAGACAACTGTATCTTCATTTATGTAACATCATATAATAGTTGGTCCAAGATTTAACTTGCAAAGATGTCATTTCACAGAAGAGTGTTTACAGTAATTGAATTATAAAGCACATTTTAGGCTATAGTCCGCATCACCAAATAAGGCGGCTCCGAGAAAACGCTGCATTGATTGATTGATCCGACAACTTTATATGCACATCATTGCCACTTTCCAGCGCTGCTTCCCACAATTGTCAGGTACCAGATTGGTTCTGATATTTGCATTGGTAACACCAAACGTTCTTAAAATAATTTTCATTCTTACAGGTTATTTTCTTGTCGTTATTCATATTCTAATGGTAAGTTTAGCATTTTCGTATTTTAAAGTGGCTTTTAACCCTGCAATACTCGCAAGATAGCTGTGTTGTGCATTGCGGAAATCAGTGCTTTTTTCTCTGTGCGGGCGTTGTTCACATTTTATTCTGAAATTATTGTTACTATCTGCAGAACTTTTGTTATTTCACATAATTTGATATTGTCTCTCAATAGTGTCTTCACTGACCGTCATCATATAATGTGTTATTTCCTGTAATTGGAGATCGCATCTCAACAGTTTATTCACTGACTGATCCTACAAGGTTTTTAGATTTTTATTATTTCAGAGTTAGGTTTTTGTTTTGAAACTCCCAATAGACTTTCTGACTGATATTTGACAGAATTATAATGAATATTATAGTGAATTGCACAAATTTTCAAATTGAAAAAGTATAGAAAATACAGTTTTCAAGGCCATTGTGTGATAAACTGTTCTTTCCTGTTGTGTACAATTATTATTTGTGTTCAACTGTAGTATTTCTGATTTCTTTAATTGAACTGATGGTATTATAAGTATATTGCTAAAAACTGTCAACTGTCTCTGAGATTGACATCCGAAAATAATCATATAAGTGTACCCAGGGCTATTTTTCTGTGGGAACGCAAGGGAATGCAGTTCCCAAACCTTTATTTAAAATGACGTCACAAGGGAACTGAGTTCTCTTACCTATTCTATGCACCTATTTTTAAAAAATCATCATCCTAAAATAAAATATTTTACCGAAAAAAATTTTGAAAATTTTATTAGAATTTACACAATTTTTGGATTCATAATAATTGGGGCTGCCGCCCCGAACTCGTATTCAGCATCTCACCGAGCAGAATAATGGTGTCCCTAGTAGTTGTACACGGATACCACTTGTGGCGCTACTAGAATGCTTGCTGCAAGAAAAGTGCATGACTTGATGCGACTGTACGTATATAGTCAGAGGTAGAATGAGGTAGAGAGAGATTTGGTTTCTGCGCTTGTGTACAGCATTGAAAGGCTGGTGGGGGTTTCATTGTTGGAGTTATCATGTACACCTTCTGTAAAATACTGAATTAAGTATACAAAATGTGATTTATCAATATCTATGACATATCATTTTGAAATTTTGTTGCAGTAATTAAGAACATTGAGCAAACTCCGTGGTCAGATCAACTACAGGATTCACAGTATTTTCATACAACCTAACTGGTGCCATTACTGCTTATTCCTTTCTATACAGAAAAACATCAAATACATGTCATTTATTTGAAAATTTATCTGAATTGTGTCTGTTTAATAAATAAGGTAAGTAATACGTGGATTTAAATTAATTATTTTGATCGTGCATTCAACTAGAATTTACTGCAGTGCCTTTAAAATGATAAATTTAATTGAAACTTTTGACATGAACACAAATTCTGTAAAATCTAGGGATTGTGTGGTGATTCATATATTAAGACCAACACAAATGTTTAAGTGACTTTAAATCACATGTTAATTTGCTACCATTGCATAATTTAAACAACAAAATTTTAACTTAAATATCTCGTGTTTATTAAACGGTTCATTTTCATCAGGCCCAAAAAGTGACTGCTCAAATGTGTGGAGTGAGTGTATGATCAGTCCAGCACTGTGCTCAAGAAGGGAAATTGTCTCCTCCATCGGAGAAGAAATTTATATACCCCAGAAAAATGTACATGCGTGGTAAACTGAAGACCTCACTGAACGACTTTGAAACCAATGTTGTGAGGCGCACATTAATTTTATGATTGTGGAGAATTCCCAACAGCCATGAAAATTATCATGGCACTAAAAGAAAAAATAGGTTACCAAGGAGAGGTGCATTCAATTCCAAGGCTTTTGAACAATATTGGATTCACTTTTAAAAAAGCAAACGATGGGCATAAATTCTTAATAGAAAGGCACAGCATCGTTTTGGCCAGGGACAAATTTCTTCGAAAGATTCATGCCCTTAAACATGAAGAAAACCCACTTCCAAGGATTTACCTCAATGAAACGTGGGTTAACCAGACCCATACTCGGAAACATATTTGGCAAGATTCTGATAAGAGAAGTGGTCTGAAAATCCCAACAGGCAAAGTTGGACGTCTCATTGTGTGCCACGCAGGTAGCAACAGAGGGTTTATACCACAGTGTAAATGGGTATTTCGGTCAAAGAAAGGTATTGGAGATTACCAAACTTAAATGACCAGTATTTCTTATAAGCGTTGGTTTGTAAATGATTTACTTGGCAGCCTAACTGAACCTTCAGTTATCGTCATGGATAACGCACCCTATTATTATTAAACATTAAAATATTGTTTTGTTGCCCATTTATTTGTGTGAAAAAGTTTTTCTCTATTAATTTCTGCCTTTGTTCATAACTATTTTATTCATTTATGTCATCAAAATAATAGAATACCGAAGTTTTATTTGTGGAAGTTTTTTAATGCCCTACAAAAATAATTTTTCTCCCCTTTTGTTTTGCATTATAATTTACCTGATTGGTAAGTTATATTAAGCATTATTCTACTAATCCTCAAATTTAACCCCTCGACACTGGCCAATGTACTATGTATGGCCAACAAAAACTTCATGTCTCCGAGCGATGTGTTATGTGCGACAGAAAAAGTGCTTGATTTCCTTATTTTTTCCCCCTTAATATTCGTTAATTCTGAATAATATGTATTTTTTAGTATTGAAACCTCTGTCTATACTATTTATGCATAATTATGTAAGTATCCTGCCTCTTTACTTATATTAGCATTTACTTACATTTTTGTTATTTTATAATAGATTTTTCAAGTAGGAAGCAAGTTGGAAGCAAGCAATGATGAGGCGAATTGAGACTTCGCTGTGAGTGTTAAAACAATGTGATTAAAAACAATCATTGTGTACATAAGATTGAAATTATATCGGTTTCTTATAGTAAATTACACACAATCTGATTATGGATGTATAAACATTCTGAAAAATCGGGAAATACCTTAAAAGTCTGAAAAACCTTTAAATGTCTTTTTTGTATTCTGTTCTTTTACATAAGACGTCATATGTTGGCTTCTATTAAATAAAAAGGGAAAATTATTTTTATGCGACTTCTGTTATGATTTCAAATAACAACCAAGTAACTCAAGAATAAATAAAAATTATGAACTGCCTTTAAAAAATAACAATCGTAACATTTATCTAAAATTTTCAGTTGAGACATGAAAAACTTGACCTGCGGGAAACTTTTTCCTTAATTGGATTAGAGGGGTACTTGCAGTGTATGAAATATTCAGAAAAGTTTATGTTTACCTTTGAAGAAGGTTGCATGTCAATAACTTCTATAGTTTTTATGTTATTGGTTAATATATAAAAGTGCGGGTGTGCGCTGGATAGATAACAGAATGGTGTGAAACCGCTTCTCTCCAGCAAACAGTCTTTACTTATTTCAAGCTAGCGTAATAGTTATAGTTTTAAAATATTACGTTGTGCGCAAATCCTCAAAAATGTCATAAAATCCAATATAAAGGTGAAAAGTTACGAATTTTTATATTTTTTTGCATTCCCCATGCACATCTTTTGTAGTTCAGTAGCAGGCTCCTCTACTTGGTGCTCGAACTGGCAATGCCGCATTTTCTCTGTGCCGCCTTATTTGGTGATGTGGACAATAGTCAATATTTTTCGTTAAAAATAATTTTTTATTTCATGCTTCTCTCCAAATTCTAGCAATATGATGATTTTGATGGAAGAGTATGTTATGGAGAACATCATGAGTTTTTAGCATAGAATAGCCACTCCATTTTTTCTAAAACTGTGCAAATATAACATCATTACAATATTTTACAATGTTAATTGTGATTGCATGTATACCAGAACATCAAAAACATTTAACTAACTCTATAAGAACAATTATTTCATGTAAGATAATTGCAAGAGTTTAAAAAAATGCTACTCTTTGTAATATGATAATTTAGCCTATAAAAATCAATACTTTGTAAAATATTATATTTTTGAAGCGGCATCGCTTTAAAAAATTTTCTGCAGTATAATTGGCTATGACAAAAAAGGGCTTGTAACTAATTTATTCAACATATGAGATATTGTAGTTACCTGCTTTATTGGACACTGACCAGAGGAATAAAAACACCACTGCATTTCTCAGAAGATCATTGCTGGGAAATTGGCTATTTATTTATTTTTTAAACAAACTTTTCAAATAATTTTATTCCAGTGCAAAATTACAGTATAGCCTCAATTATTCATGAGGTTTATATGGATGACCTAGCAATCTGAACTTAGTTTGAAATTTCCTGCTTACATGGAAGGGGACAAGTACTTATTTATTAAAACTGTTAATATGTCAGATCAATCAAGCAAAAGATATTTCAGCAAAAGACACAAAGAAAGTCGACAGTATTCTTTGCCAAAAAATGTAGCATAAATTGATTTACCTAACTTTTTATTTTAGAATGATTTTTATAAACAAAGGACCATCTTACATTCACAGCGATGTGAAATTACTCTAAGGACAAATTAGTGCTTTTGTAAAATAGTTCATATTTCTACTCTAATAAAAGCTTCTGACTTAATTGTTAGATGAATAATGTAACTGATTAATTATTTAAGTTCCTTTATAAATTAATAAGCAGCAGTGATAAAGTGACTATATTCTGCTGAAACATTTTGCATCAACTAATATTAGGTTAAACTAAGGTCAGATATAGTCAAAGGATCAGAACATTTGTGACAAACTGTAACCCTGACATCAATAATTGAGAGC
This sequence comes from Tanypteryx hageni, assembly GCA_028673005.1. Lineage (NCBI taxonomy): Eukaryota > Metazoa > Arthropoda > Insecta > Odonata > Petaluridae > Tanypteryx > Tanypteryx hageni. The sequence continues at coordinate 116,752,208 of CM054113.1, forward strand.
TTGTTTTACTTTGTGCAAATTTTCTAGCCCATCTGTAAGTTTATTTTAGGTTGTATAAAAATTCCTTCATAAACATGGTCTTCATTTGGGTGGATGTGGCATGTGACCTGTTTTTAAATGCATAAATTTGTACATTATTTAAAGGCATTATATAAAAATTTTGCCTCCAAAAACATGGATTATTGACATTCATCAATTATCGATGCCAACCCAAGTCCCAAATCAACACGGGTAATCGGGGCTTTACCGTATTTCTAAATTGACAATTTTTTGCAATAAATACATACAATATAGTGTTTTCTACATAAATGACAAATATTAGCTTTAAGTCTCAAAATTTGGAAGAGATACAAATTTTTTTTTTAAACTGCAAAATGGCTTCACAGGCAATTGTCATTGGGGACTTGGCACTCAAAGGATTAATACTTCATAATACCATTCACCCTAACTCTCAACTTAGGCTCCCTCCTTTAGAATATCCTCCGAATATCCCTGGATTCTCGTTTTAAAAATTTTTACAGAATCAAGAACCTGATAATAATTAATTGGTATGAATCACAGATATGGCTCAGTCTACTCTTTTGGCTACATGAGTTATATATATGACCTATTGATTTCAAGCAATAAATTGAGTTTCATGAGTTATTTAAGCATATACAGTATACTGTTGATTATTCTTGCACATAATACTATGAAACTGCTATCTAAAATACTTTCACAAAAGTCATTTCCCTTTTGCTTATTTAACAGTGATATATAAACTCCAGCGAAGGCATGCCATCTAGGCAGATAATTTGTGCGTGGCCCATTAAATTCATAAATATATGATACATATTTAACTAAAAAGGTTAACTTGGAGTGTAGAAACAAATAAAGTCTCAGAAAACTTTAGTATGGAGGATATAAGGGGAGTATGAAATTCATATACAACTTCAAACAATTTCAGAGAGAAAAATATCCAATTAAGCTGTACATTTTGTCTGCCAGTAATGTTTGGCAGAAATGATGTAAGATTTGCTAACTCATAATCTTGCCAATCATTTGAGTAAAATTTGTCAAGGCTTCATGAAATACCATCAGAGATAAACTAAGCAGCCCGAGTCACTAGTTAAAATTTACTATAATGCCAAATAACAGCTTTCACTTTCAATCATTAAAGCATTAGGAATAAAGAGAGGTCAGACATTTTTTACTTAATGAAATTCAAGATTACTTTAACAAGTTGACATGAAGCAGAAAATAAATCATCATTTCTCAAAAAATTGCCAAATTAATTTAAAGTATGATTTAGTGTTATTCATCTTTAGGACAATTTTTGAAAATTTTTAACTACTAATGTTCTTCAAATATACATCGTTAGTTTATAAGTCAAGAGTATACTGCATATGCATATAGAGAAGAACCACTAACAGTTTATATACATCTAAGATTCAAAATAATGTTTTTAATATTTTCTATTCAATATTTTAGTTGCTGATAGCCTGCTGAATAGAGAACTAAACAATTTCCATGGTGTTATTATATTATTCAGTACCCCATTCACAATAACTGCAGTCACTTTTCTCAAAACCAGCATCTTACAAAATCCAATTTTGTGACAAACTTTTCATAAAAAAACATGCAGAATGAAATAAAAGTATAAATGCCATAATAGACATTGTCTCACAAAACAATTACCTTCAAAACTTCTTAATTAATACCAAAAATCTAATATCCTATTTTATATTGCACAATTGCATATTCATGATTATCAAATTATATTGCAATTGACTACTGGCAAACATCTTTCCTCAAAAATAAGTAACATGTTGTATTTCATAGAGTGCATGTATTACTAGCTGCATTTACCAATACTTTGCCTAACTTCTATTAATGTAGCATAAATGCTTATACAATTTATTGCAGCAGGTGGTCAAAACTAAAATTTTCTATTAGTTTTGTTAGGTAAAATTCTTGCTTCCAAATATAAACTTTTGCCTGAACATGTAAAAATCTATTTTAGAAAAATATGGTAAAATGTTTTACATTCCAAAAACTATTGCCTCTGCATGAATAAATTGATCAAAGGATACATTGGAATATAACTTGACATCTTGGAATACAAACAGGAATATCAAATAGAACAATCAAACCGACAAATACTAAATGTAAAGTGGGAAGCTCATTCCTTCTAATTTGTAACACAAAGTGATTACACTCACCCCTATTTTTCCTTGATTTTGCAAAAGAGGGCACATCCGGGAAGATCCAGGATGTCAGCTGAGCAGTTGACTGCATGTCTTAGAGCCACGCTTCTGAAACAATAACAATCATTTTTCAGAATTAAATTTCATGATACTCTTTAATTTGAAGATTTTAAATGAAGAAATGGAGTAAAAGTACCTTTTTGTGCAATTATAAAACATCATTTCTAAGTTGCTCAGGTAAAACATAGTATTTGGTTAAAAATACACTTGGATATTTATTGATTACAAACATTCATATCAACATAACTAAACACATGGTTGATATATATGAATCTTTCCATATATAATTACATGCATTAATAATTTATTAACTGCTCTAAGACTAAGAAAATGCCATCTCTAGCTCAGTGAAACAAAATCTGTATGATTAAAAATTCAGAGAAAATCTGCCTATCCCAAATTAATTAATAAAAAGCAATGATATGATCATATTAATATTCACCTCAGGTTTAATATCTCTGCATAACCAAGTACTTCATTTCCAAAAGTTAAGAACTCTTATCTAAATATGAAATCTTACGACGATAAAAATTTATTTATGGAGGCATTGACTTGATGACACGCACTTTGTAGGTTTTTGCAGCAATCAATCAAATTTTCATTTGACTAAATAATAACGAGAAAATTCATATAGAAATAAAATTTAGAAATGTTAGAGAATTCAGTCATTCCCCAAGCTAGTGTGTGGATAGGAATAAGAAAATAGCTAACAGAAAGCCATATTATCAAAGGAAACAATCACAGAAATTTGAACCAAAGAAATTTTACATTGAAGAAATTTCAAAATATAAGGGGATAAAGTTACTCTTCCTGAGTTAGACAAAAGAAATATTTCTAAAAGCAATATTATGTTATTAAATCATTTGTCCACTTCCTCTGAATAGTTCCTTCTAAGGTAATAGGACTAGTAAGAAGGACAACTAACTTCCATCAATGAAGGAATAGGAAAGCTTCAAGCCTAAAACAATGACCCAAGTAAATAAAAATTAAGCATATACTTTTACTAAAAATTTCACCATTTTTTAAACAAAAGCTTCATTTGAGTTGAATAAAAAATAGGATTTGCTTCTACTTGCAAGAACTGGCATTTCTTATTTTCAAAAATTTTCTGTAGCAAATGCTTAAAAATGTGTGAATAAAAGGTGCTTAAGCTAAATTCTTAAAGCACATATATGCTTGACATTTTTTAAGTATGGTGAGGGGCTTGCTAGAAATTTATGAAGTTCATTTTTTATATTTTGGTTGTAATTTTACCAAAACTAGTGATATGGCCAAGTTTATGATTTCAGAAAAAGTGGAAAAAATGAATGCCAATAACTAATAATTACAAAAATTTATTGCACCCTTTTACAGAAGAAAATGGGGAATATATTTCAAATCTGTTTCTACAAGAAAATCAAGAGAAAATATTTGTTATAAGTTAACACAAATTAAAATAATTAAATGTTTTTAAATATTACCAAAAATGTATGATAAAACTATCATATTATACTATCAGTAGTTTTTTTAATGTAAACAAATATAACAAGTGAGAGAAGAATCCCCAAGCCTTTTTTCATAAAAAATATTAGGAACATTTTTATGTAATATAAATTATTTATTTATTTAACATACTTAAACCTAACCACTACAAGTTTATAGTAACTAAACAAAGAGGGTTAAAATGTTGAGCACAAAGTAAGAAAGGCTTAGTCTGAAAATTTGGGTACTCGATCTTCCATATTTATTGAGATATTACAGTCAATCTGATTGATGGAGAGATAAAATGTGTTCATTTACATAACATTTAAGTATTTGCTTAAAACTATACAGTAAATGCTTATTAGTCAAAGTAAATTTTTATTCACTCAAAATAGAGCTTATTCTTTTAGCAATTACTTCTGGTGCTTTAGTTTAACATTTACTAAGTTTGTATTCACTCGGCTCAATGGGTAAGAGCAAAAGGCTGGTGTAATATTTGGGAGATATTACAGTAAATCCAGCGGTAACTGCAAGCAAATTTCTCTTTACTTAGCTTTGCTTTAAGTGATTCAACATTATGGCAAAATAATCAAAATCCACATGAGCGAGACTAAATATTAACCACATGGGTTTCCTTGCTGCCCAATAAGCAAATGATCTGTTACACCTTAAGAGCTTACAAAATACTGTAATACATAAAATAGTTGCATGTCTACCATAAACATTTCAGTCTTGAGAGAAAAGAGAGATGACAATAAGGATAATTTTTACCTAACACAGCATAAAGCAAGTAAGCACAATAAGGGCATCCACACCCATGTACACTATAACTTTCGTATTCAATAGTGAATTTCAATTGCTTCCATCAGATGCCATGTCTTCCACGAATTACAATTTACCCAATTTACAATGAAAGAGAAGTTAGTTCAGTTTCCTTACCTTTGCAGAGAAAAATTCTTCAGTGGTGGGATATCACTCTCTAGGGTGCTAGAAATACTTTTCTTAAGCTGGCCATCCTGAACATGGACTTCATCACAGAACAGCTGTATCACGGACACAATGAAGTTTACACAACTGCAAAGGTTCAAGGAGTAATATTGGGCATTATTATAACACTCTTACTATACAAAACCTTTAATAAAAATTCAACTAATAGCGATAAATCTTTGCATTAAGTCTTGTGAAAATGTAAGCAAGTAAATAAAAACTAAAAATATTTAAATACGGCTGTCGACATACCTATAACATTAATACTCGTAACAGAGACCACTGCATCCTATTCACCAAAGTTCACAGTTACGTCTTGACGAAGAATATGATTAGTACCTTCGCTAAGGACAGAGACCCAAAATTTGGAAGGAAAATATCAAATTGCTCTTACGCCAAAGCTGACCTTGTCAATTGTGGTCAGTTTCGCGGTTTCCGACGTTACGCGCGGCTTAACTTCGATTTTTTATCAAAACACTGACAAATAAATCAATTGAGGCATAACACAATTGTAATTAAACGATGAATCGGCAAATGCAAAAGAGAAAAAATAATCGGTAATAGGCGTTGAAATAGGTATTGGTCGCGCTTCTTTGTTCTAGGATGTTGATGCGACTTTAGATTGAAGGAAAAGGTTCACTGAAAACACCAAAACCACGACGAGAATCACAGCAGGTGTGTCTCAAGTAAAGGTTACGGTGGGGGTGGGTAGGGTTTAGGGAGGAGAAGCTCGGAGGGTCAGCGATGCCGTGTAAAGAGCAAGCCAGGAAACAAAGAAGTATGTTGTCTAATGCAAAGCTCGGCAACCTTTTTCACAAGAAGAGCCACTTTTTGGAATTATGCATAACACGCAACAAAAGAACCCCGGTCATTGGCAGATCCACGGGGGGATGATGGGGGCGATCGTCCCTCCTCCCCTTACCTTATCGTCGTTTTACCAAGGGTTTTACTTTTTGCGATTATCTATGTAAAACAAATGTTTCTTCTAATAATACGTTCATACCTTATATTTTCTACAATTTCTATTAAAATAAATTACGAAGCCATTTTTGTTCGTGGAACTTTTAGTTGTTTTAACGGGGAGAGTGGCTCTCGGGAGCCGTACGCAAATCCTTGGAGAGCCGCATGCGACTCAGAAATACTTTCGATGAGGTAAGCATGCTGGAGGAGTGGCTTACAAGCGAAGCATGGAGGAAATATTACTGTATCTGGCTAAAATACGCGAGTACCTCTAAATTATAAAATTATAAAAGCATTGAATAAATCAGTTTTCGGAGAGGACACTCAAGCGAGATTCAGTTATCTCGATCACGATATTCTAAGGCAGCAAAAGACGCCAAAATAGTAAATGCAGCACATACTCATGAAGAGAGTAATATATGATTAATAAAGCAATGATCATGGTAATTGATTTTTAAAGATATTCATACTGGCAAATTGCACTACTTTGTAAGGGTTACTCCGATGAATGTTTAAATAGTTAAATATTTATTTGAAAACGGAAGCAATAATAACTTAAAATTGTAACATTAACTATAAGGAAATATGAAAATGTCATAGTATAGCAATGCGTACATTTATCCCTTCCTTAGGTGTTCGTCCTTTAAAATTGGCCGAAGTAATCACCGACGACGATCGATAGCAAAAGAATTTTAAATTTCTAATTTGCGTATGATTCAGGGCAGCGTTGGTTAACGCCAACATGAGCTGTTAAAAGACGGCAAGCGAACCACATTTCCTCTTTCATTTAACTTCCTTCCTTAACAGTATAATGCCTTCCAAGGTATGACCAAGGCCGGATTCAGGGGCTCGAGAGCCTTGGCGCATAATTTTTCGCAGGACCCTTCCTCCATCCCAAACAAAGGCTTGGGTCTCCGTGGAGTCCCATTATCACGGGGTCCTGGCGCAACTGCGTCCCGGTTAATCCCAGTTAATCCGGCATTGCTCAAGGGAGTCAAGAACTTACATACCTACTTAAGAAATATCGTATCAGCTCTAATATAACGAGATGTTTTTATTGTGAAATTGCGTTTGAAAATTAGCTCTCGCGTTATATTCGAGGACTAGTGATTTTAATACGAGGGGTAGCTGAAAAGTTCTCAATCCAAATTGTAAGGAGTTGATTGATTTTGAACATTCATATTTTAGGCATTTTCTAGATAGTCGATTATTATTATTAAGTTGTGTATACATTGCCAAAATAAATGTAATTATTTAAATTTAAAAATTTTTTAGCGACTGCAATAATAACTTCATGGAAATTTTCAAATATTAATGTTCATTATACACCAAGCTGAAAAGTTTCGGCTCCCTAGTTCCTAAACAATTATCAATTTGTTTAAAATTTAAGAATTTTTATCAGCCAAATATTTTAATATATCAGAATTTCTATAATCTCTGTTGTTATTTTACGAATTCTACCTTTACAAAAAATCTCTACTTCGTAGCACATTCAGAAATACATAAACATTAAATATTTGTTTAAACATTTTCGAATTTTTAGCGGTCGCATTTTTTTACTTTTTGGAGATTTTCAATTTTTCTAGTCGGTTATACCTATAGTCTTACCCACATAAAAAATTTCCATGAATCACTTGGAAGAAAGTCTTTTAAGTTCTGACTTTGTATTACTTAACAATGTACAAGGCTGGTACAGATACGTGACGACATTTTGTGCCTCTGGTCTGGAACGGATCGCCAATTAACTTCATTTTTATCTCGTGTTAATACTCTTCACAACGCCATCAAGTTTACAAATGAACAATGGTTCCCTCAGCTTTTTGGATTTATCTTTGTCCTTTCATCAAAATAAGTTAGTTCTCTTTTTTCCGTAAACCTACGTATACTGATTACGTCATTCCCAAACACTCGTCCCAGCATTTTCCCCATAAGCTCGCAGCTTTTCACTCTATGCTCCATCGCCTTCTTCGCATCCCTCTTTTCAAAGCTAATTTCGATAAAGAGCTGAATATTATAAAACAGATCGCATTTAACAACGGCTACAATAGCCTGCTGATAGATCGCTTCTTGTCAAACAAACTAAAGAAATTATCTTCACAGAAACTTATTTCCTCTCCCGATATTCCTTGCAATTCTAAGCACCTTCATAGGCCCCCTCTCCTACAAATTTTCTAACCTTTTTCCTAAAGACATCAAACCCGCCTTCTTTTCCCCGATAACTTACGCCAAACTTTTCCTAAATACCAAAGATTCTATATCTAATTTATCCAAAAGCGGTGTTTACAAATTATCTTGTGATACTTGTGACGCTATTTACATAGAACAGACCGGAAGAAGTTTTAAGAAGAGGTTAGAGGAACACAAACGTTGCTTCGAGTTGCGAAGCGCGTCATCACACTTTTCCAAGCACCTATTTGAGAACGGCCATTCCAGTGCATTCCTTACCGAGTTTCTCCACTTCGAATCAAAGGGCAACAGACTGGACCTCTTAGAGCAGTTGGAAATCGTGATTCATGATGCTACAGACGTTTCACTTACTAATGAATTTTTTTTCTCCAATCACTCTCCCTTGTTCTCTTTACTGCTTTCCTAATTATTTAATATACTATGGAGATGCCCGTTGTAATTCAACGGGAAAGTTTTTTTGTGAAATAAACAATGAACATAAGTATACGTTGACTTTCTTTGGACGGCAAGAAAACAGACTTTCTTTCTTTTAGGCGTTCGTTGTTTCAAGTTTCGAACTCCTACGATGATTCTAAGTACCTAATTTTAATATGCGAATGATTAATGTTCTACATTCAAAAGTATTCCTTCTCGTAAATAACGCTACGAATGTTGTTTACATTGGTTCCTATGAAAAGAATTTCTCTCTCCTTCTCTCTCTCGTACTAATTGTAAGAGCATTCAAAGCACGCTTTCACCCATAAGGATAATAACAATAGGATTTCGAGGTTTAACTATGTAATGAGTTGGCATGGCAACATCCCGTTAAATGGCAAGATTTCCCCAAAATATGTGAATTAAGCGTTTAACATGAGGAATTTCGAACAGTAGGCGGAAATCAAATTAACAGAATAAGAAACTTCATAGTTTTCTCTTTAAAATGGGCTATATCCGAAGATCATAAATTAATTCTTTCTAATTTATATCAGAAAAAGAATAAAAGCCTGCAAGTCAAAAAGTCGATTTCTACGTGTTATCATATGGGAAATGGAAAGGCCTACCTTGGAGTCGAAACTAGAAATTTTTTCGAGATTTCTTTTCGTCATCATCTTACAATATGTGAATCAATCGTTCCTGCCAAATATAAAAAATGAATCTCGTTCCATTATCGAGTTATTCGTATTTTTATAGCGTGACAGAGGGAGCCACAAAGAGACAGAAGTTGTCTTTTATTATTGTTGGATTGTCTTTTACTTTGTAATTTAACGACTTTTTTGTAACTTTTATTAATTGCTTTTATTTTCTACATTTGTGCATTGTTTCATCAGGTTATATCAGATCGCCACCGCTCCCGCCACCGCGGCGGCGTTGGTGTGTGGAGACCTTAAGAAAGTACTTAGATTGCATTGAAACACATATGAAAGAGTAGGTTGTACTTCAGTTATTATCAGCATTTACGAATTCGAATGTTCTTTATTTACGACATTTATGTTAAACTTCAATAAGTAGGAGCGGGTAGAGAGATTCTGCCGCCGGAGGCAAAATATTTTGCACCATTAGGGTTGCCAGATTTTTTAATCACAAATCGGGACATTTACATTAATTGAAGCATTTTTGAAATATTATGTCGGGGCAATTCTATGAAATAAAATTCCAGGCTTAATTATATCAAAAACTAAATGAAAAAGGATTGATTTATTTATAAATATTTTGGCAGATATTAAAGTTCAAACAAACATTAAACATTAAAGAAATTATTTTGAAATTAAATTAATTATAAATATTTTACACTTGATTTGGCTTCCTCTAGTATTTTCTTACCAGCTTCTGTATTTAGATATCTAGTCGAAATTCCCTACAACTCGTAAATATTCTTTCACTCGCTGTACCCCATTGGTAATGATAAAATAAAGCTGATGACTTTTAACAATTCATTAGCATCTGTATTTAATTAAAAAATTCAACTCATTTCTCTGCTATTTTTTTATTTAAACATGATTATATTATATATTCCGATCAAAACTTTGAGCGTTGAACGATTTTGTTAAAAAAGTGGGACATTCGAAAGATAAGTCGGGGCGCGGGAAACACGATAACAAGACGGGACAATCCCGGGAAATTCGGGACGTCTGGCAACCTTGTGCAACATACTTAACTCTATGTTTTGCATGAATGTATGTAGAAATCCAAATTGCGTACAAATATATTCCTAAAATATTAAACTCTCTTTTAAAGCGTGAGTCGCTCACCTCGACGCCACACGTATCGAACCGACCCCGTCAATAATCATTCTTCATTATTTACATAACGACGGGGAACATTGCTGAGGATTCGAATGAGCTATTCTTCTTCTTATGCATTGAGTACAATTTTAAAACAACGAGCGGAATTACCCGTTGGACATCAACGGGACTTTATTGTGTGATTAAAATATAACTTCTGAGGTGTGTGTAAAAACTTTAATATATATATATATATATATATATATATATATATATATAGTAAATTTAATTGTTTGATTAATTAATAAATTCCTGACAATCATTTGAATTCTCCCAGAAAATGAAGCGCTTGCAATTTATTACATTCTGGCATCAATATACGACTTGATTTGCCACTCTTTGGCTCCCTTATTCTTCCTCTTCGTATGTTAACTGAAAAATAATATTCTTCAATTATTAACGTTGCAAGTTTGACATTGCGCGAAGCGAATAACACAATTCTTTCGTCTATTTGAAGGCTTAATAGACGCTAATTTATCGGAGGCAACAATGAGGTTCGCCTTGGCAACACACGGAAAGAGTATGAAAAAGCCATAAAATTTCGAAAAGAAATGCGTGTTTCTGACAAATTCTTCCGCGAAACATCTAAACATTGCAAGAATAAGATATTTTATAGTTTTAGCCGTCGAATAAAATAAAAATGGAGAAATTCGGTCCATATTTACATATTTTAATGAATGAAGGAAATAAGTCTTGCACCTTGTAAAATCGAAAATCTCGTGTAAACTTATGGGAAAATATAACTGTCTCTCGGAGTCGAATCCGGGACTTTTTCCGGGATGTTTGATTTTTCTAGAGACCGCTTCGTGGGGGTTTAACGATTGTGAAAGTTTCAGCTCTTAATTCCATTGGGAAATGTCCAAAAATACCGGGACAAACAGACGGACACTTAAGAATTATTATATAAGGATTATGAAATGCACGAAATTTAATTATTTTCCCTACGTTTGTAGTTTGGGAAAGCCATATTTTCACTAATTTTGAAATTGAACAGTTTTACATCCTTTACATTTAGCCTTAGAATGGAAGGTTAATAAAATTTTGACCTTTTCAAAATGAATCAAGTTTACATACTACATATTTATACGAGAATACATTTTAAGTTATCTATCTATATATTAATAGCGTAAAAAATAGGATGTTTAAAGCGAAGATTACAGTCATCTTAACTAGTGACGCATGAAATTAAACTTCTTAACCTGCAGCTTTGCAGAAAAATTAGAAAACTGGATTCGGTCACACCATTGGAGAGATATTAATGTTTTTAGGAGCGTTTGTATACGAGTTTATATTGAATCACTTAGCAACCGATATAAACAAATATTTTGTATAATTTAAATGTACGTAAATACTTGAGAAACACCGGAAAAGTTTTACCACCGTCATAAGTACTATCAGACGTTTCAAGCGAATTAACTTTCTCTTTTCTAACTTTGCCTTTGCTTATTTTGTTTTTGAATTAAATTGAAGATTATGTCTATAGTCTTTAATACATGAAGGATTAAATATAAAATATGTTTTGTTTGTAATGCCAAGATTCTCATGAAAATATAATCAGGTAGAGCAACAAATCACTTCTTCTTAAGTCCTATTGAAATGTATTACATTGATACTTATTTCCTACATTGACATTTTAACTTGCAATGCAGACTATTCCTTATCAGACTGTTACCTATAAGTAGGGCTGCCAGATGTCCTGTATATACAGGACATGTCCCAACATGTCCTGTATTTAAGCAATTTTTAGCGTCCTGTATTGACTTCTTCAGGACATCTAAATATCCTGTATTCAGAATTTTCAAAATTTAGTCTAAGCCTAGCAGCAAAAATTATACAACTTTATTTGAAGCTCTGAAATCATATTTTAACTCGGAAGAAAAAGCTCCTAAGATTATCGTCAACTTTTTTAATGATCCACCGAGTGAAGCAACTTTATATCTTGTTCATAGTTTACAAAATGTCTTTAACAGTAGCATTATGAAAATTGAGAGAGGAACAAACAGTATCATTGAAGTGCTCTGGCATTTAACGAAGCTTGTTGAATGTATCAAAGAAAGAAGAAATGCAAAATTTCTTCCTTTAAGTGTCAAGGCTGTTCTAAAAAGAAATGAAATTTCTCATGAAATGGAAATGAAATTTCGCACTGAATTTGATAATTTATATGGTACTTGCCATGATTATCTTTTAAAATGGATTTCACCCCTTAAACATTTTGAATCCTTTATATGGATGCTACTAAATACTATTCCAACATGGGAACAATTAGAATCCTCATGGGTAGTATTAAATGGAAAAAAATTGATGATAATATTTTATTTACACAATGTACAATCTTGAAGAAAATTGCAGAACAAGAGATGAATTTTAGTACTGAAGAATGGAAAAATAAATTGTGCCATGAAAGGTGATGTTTGATCCTTCAACATATTAAAATTGAAGAAAAATTCTCAAAACTTTTAACTTTGTGCCAGAACGTGTTTAGCATATCGGCTCATAATGCAAATTTTGAGTGTGTTTTTTGTTAATGAATGTCCAGTGGACAAAAGGACGAAATTCGTTGAACGTGACAACTATAAAAGCACTGTTGCAATGCAAATGGAACATCAACATTATTTGCAAAGAATTTTACTACCATGTTTAACAGAATAAAGAACTTTTAAGAAAGGCAAAATCCTCCCAAAAATATAATTAAAAACGTATGTTATTATAAATATAATTTTTTAAATAAAAAACTGTAATGAATATTGTCCTGTATTTTCTCTTGTGGAATCTGGCAGCCCTACCTATAAGTCAACCAACAGATCAAGATTCTGGAGTCAGTTGACATTTTCCTGACTAAACCTTGCTTTATTACACATAGGATGTCCAAGAAAAAAAAATTGGCCATATAACATTAGCAAATAGCGACAATTTGTGTATCGTATAAACGTTACCATAGCTATTGAGTATTGCATTGAAATGAGTAAAAAGTGATAAATATTACGTTAGTTATTTACTGATATATATTACATCTTATTAAGCCAATGTATACATGCATATGCACATAAGAAGCCATACAACAATTATGATCTCGAGCATTTTTATTTATGAGCCGATCAGTTCTGAAAATATTTTTATATATATATTTTTTAAATTGCGAAGAAAGTTTTCATTTGACTCAAAAAAATATTCGACATCAGATTTTCAATAACTACGTAACAGGTTATCGTAGAAATTATTATTGAAATAATCTTGAAATTTAAATAAAAATGAGACTTTTCCACTGGATGCTTTGGATTTCCCTCAGGTCAGACAAATATTTCTTACCAACTCTGGCAGACTAATTTATTAGAATAGATAAATATCTATTAGTATATTTTCTCATGATTAGTATCCCTAAAATATGCTCAATTAGTAGAGATTTTCAGCTATTTAAATGTTAAAATGACCATCACGACGAATATTTACAGAGAAACAAAATGTTCAGTAACAGAGATAATTACCTCAAATCTTAAGGAAAATATTAAACTACTTACTTAGTAAAGGTTTGTTTAAAAAATTGTGATCGCTACAAAATTATTTGAATAAAACTAAAAAAGTATTTTACCAGACAGAATGAGGTACAGTAATTAAATCAATCAAAAAAATTATATATGTACTTTTTGAGTTGATGAGCTTCGTCGAACGTGGACTTGGAAACTCTCAGCTTGAAAAACTTCCTTTTATCACTAGGAAAAGAATAATATTTATACTAAATTTTGCTACCACTTCTTGAGCAAAGGCAAGAATGTGTCAATTACTCCCACGGAAAGCTAACCTGCAAAAATTGGTAAAAACACTCTTCAGGCACTGAAGGACGCAGATCACTCTGCTGATGTTTTCACAATGATAGACAAATTGGAACTAATGCGGACTCTTGTACTTTGTCACAATAGCGAAATACAAGGGAAAGAGAGGGGGTTGAAAACGGTGGTGTGCGAATATGTGCTCCACTCTCAAAGCGACCTACAGGGTGGAAATTATTAAGAAGCTCTAAAAGAAACCCAAACTCAAATAGGAACCGATACCAATAAACCAAAAATGTTGAGCGTGCCAAGGAGCGCAGCCTTCTTATCTCAGTACTGCAAGGGAAGGAAGGGTGAGAAGGCTGGAGAAAACGCAGGAGAGGGCAAATATAAGAGTTGGAAAACACCAAAACAACCGTGAATGGCCTAATGGAAAATATTTTAAGACCACCCAGCCCAGGCATCTTGCCTATGACACTTGGAGGCTGCTGCTGCACATGCATAACTCAGATATCTTTAGAAAATGAAAAAGCAACTGAGGCCAACATAGCAACCACACGGTGGCCTCGGCCCACCGGAATTTTGTCCGGTGTCCCAGCAGCCCAATCCGCCCCTGCATTGAAGCATACTTCAGAATTCAATATGGGATGATAGCATGAATGCTCAAATATTTGAAAATTAATTTTGCAATAAATACAGATCATTAATGTTAAGCATGAAACATACAGATCATGAATTTTTATTAAAAATAACTTAATAGCAATCAAGTTAGAATAACCAAATTAAAATTCTGGACCAATATAAATATCTGCCAAGAATCAATACTAAATTAAAACTAACACTTGAAACAAAAGCATTTATTTTAAACCTTACATGGCAAATGTAAAAGTCAAAGAAAAAGCAATCAATAGGAAATATATAATAAAAATATAGCTGTAAATTTCTTTATAGCAAAATATATTTCACTAATTTCACTTCGACAGATGAAATTTATTTGCATTTAACCATTTATCGATATCAAAACTACATCACTTCTCCTTTTGTTACATTGTCTACATCAGATTGTGATGACTCTGATTTGGACACTGAGCGAGAAACAGTCCTCCTGTTTGGATTTTCAAAAACACTTCCAGCCCCTTCATTTTCAGCACCATCTTCACTCTCCGAGTCCTCATCATCAGAAGAAGATGATGTTGCTGTCGAGCTTGTTGACGAGCTTGAAGATGATGATGTCTCAACTTCTAAAGGTGGCCTACGGTTGGTATTTGCAGGTAAGAAGTCCTTATCATCATCTTCACCGGATTCGCTTTCATCTCGAGATTTCTCCACATCGCCAAAGTCTGGATGGTCAAACTCTGGAGGCCATTCCAGTTCCCCTGAAGCTCTAAGAGAACGCACTGTTTTGCGAAGAAGCACTGATACTATCTCTGCTTTGACTCTGTCACCCTCAGGGATCCATTCGACGACCACTACATCCCCTCTACGGACCCAAACGCTTCGCCTGAACTTGCGTGGCATTGATGCCAGGAAACGCTTCTCTGTCCATCTCCCGGGTTGCATGGACTCTTTCTCCTTGGCATCACCATTGCCATAAACTTTGACTAGTCCATTGTCATCAGACTTCTGTTTGTTATCATCAGCAGTAGTTGTTTCATCTTCCTGAATAACTCTTGCTGATACAGCAGGTTTTTGGTCAGATGAACTCTTTGTCATGGTCGAATCAGCTCCCGTTTTAGTGAGAATTATCTGAGGACTTGATGACCTCATGCGAGATGAGGGAATATTGCCAGCCACCAACACTTCATGAAGATTGTTTCCTCTCCCAGCTAGAACACGTGCTAATGCCTGCCCAGGGCCAGGAGGCTGCCATTCAGGATCACATACCTCCTGTCGAACATGCTTCCTTTTAGTGGCTTTGGACATGTTGCACCCTGGAAAAATCATCCACAAGTTAAATGCAAATATGCTACACAAATTCAAATTCGGCTCTTTTATTAACAAAACTGATTTCTAATTGAATGAATCTAAATTCAAGACTACAACTCCTAAAGCTCTACAGGACAACTTTTAAAGTTAAACTTTTTTTTTGAGAATCACAAAATAAGTACACCACATACAAAGATTGGTTTTTGGCATAACAACAATTGGAAGAAAAATGTTTTGAATGTTTTTTTCTATTTGTTGATTTCAGAGACATTGCACATTATATTGAACTTAATGCAACAATCAAGTAATAATTATAAACAAACTGACAAAGCTATAGCTCATAAGAAGTGCTTGTCCATTAAAGTGAACTCAATGAAAAATCACATAATTAACTTAAATTCAGAAAAATAACCTTAATCAGTGTCCCTTGAAATCTTGGATTTATAATGAATTACTCTCCGAGTAGGTGCTAAAGTATAATGTCCCTTAGCCTTTTTAAAGGCTGTGTAAATATCCAAAGACTCTCCTGGTGGCACGCCATGTCCTTTGCATAAGCCATGCGGATTAGATGGAGTGATACACTCATCATCTGGCTCTTTACGCATTGCTCCATCCACAGACACACCTCCAAAAAATGCCACACTCATGGGAAGGTCACCAAGGCCTACACGAGATGCGCAAAAAGCGCGAACCAACAAGTGAGCTACATGAAGGCGAAGGGCAGCCTCATAACGCCCAGAAAGAGGGACAACATAGCGCACTTCATCATGAAAGCTAAGGGCAAATCTGACATCAAATTTTTTTTTGAGAGACAATGACATAGAAGAATTCTCAGGAATTCCAGGAGATAAGGACCTCATAGCAACCAGCAAAAGATGGAGGAAATCAACTGCTCCACTTTGGACAACCCAGTTGATTCTTGTGGGCAGGAAGCGGCTGCCAACACGCTCTGGTTCCAAAGCCTTGCTCAGTCTAGCCCTCAGGAATGGAGTTTCAGGATATTCCATCCTAGCCACTTTTTCCAATGCATTAAACATTGCCGACTCTGAACCTCCCTCCCAAAAATAACTCTCTTCGGTTTGCATCTCTCCAGATTTTTTTGTTTCAACTTTTTCATGAATCCTTTTTCCTTTCGTTAGCACCATCATGGCATCAGCCTTTTTCGAAGCCTCAGCAGCAGACAAGGAAGGTGAGAATTTCTGCAATAAGCGCATTGCAAAACGATGTCCAGCTCCATAAATACGTGCATAATTCAACACTTTTGCTTGGTCTCGTGTGCATCCAACAGCAGCAGCAGTAGCACTGTGCATGTCAGTACCCTCAGATTTCTGTCCTTGTAATGTTCGCCAACCAAGTGGTGTTCCACCATGTAACCCACTCCCACTTAATGATTCATTCAAATCAACACCATTTGCATCAGATGCATCAGCAAGTAATGCTGCAATCCACAATTCTTGAGAATCAACATCAGCTCCTACTATGCAATGAGTTGCTTTTGGTGGTCTTACCATTGCGCGAAGCTCAGACCCTACTCTGTCAGATTCTGCATTTGAGGCTGTCATCCATGTTGGTTCTACTGCCCTTCTAGTCAGCGTGCCACAAACTATCACCTGTGGCAGTATAAATGAATCATCTGATTTTTCTGCCGATGAAACACCCTTTCCTTTTGTTGGGAGACATACTACCATTTGTGAGCTAACTCGATCTCTGTTGTTACGCCAGTAAGAGATCATTTTGCCGATGGTGAGTGTGGATCTAGCTGTCAAGCCATCCTTCGCTGCATCTTCAGCACTCAGTGTGGCATCTGATGCTGCATCTAAAAAGTCTTTAGACAAGGGATTCCCTACCCGCTTCCCTGGTCCGTCACCATGTGGTAGTCGACAGAACCATACCCCAGGCAAGTCCACATCAGGACAAAGCAATCCACTTCCTTCATACCATTCTGGGAGTTTGTTAGTTTCTTTGCCGAGGGATTTTTTTTTAATAATCCATTCCTTAATAGACATGAATTCTTCCACCATGTGATGAACCTCAATTGGCTTTATTTTGGTTCTCTTACTTTCTGAAAAGGACTTCACATTTTTGGGTACAGGACAGAAATCTATTAGTTCTTCGAGAGGAGGTTTTGGTTGGTCACTTATCTTAGCATCACTGTCAACTTGCAAATGTCTGCCAGGAACTAGTACACCCCATCCATGTCCTTTAACATAATGAAGTGGATACTTCTCCCAACACAGTCGAAAAAGTTTTGAAGCTACTCTTGCATTTGGAGTAAGTAAACTAGGAGCAGGTACCCACTCATCCTCTATATCTGGATCAGAGCTGGATGGTTTTGCACAAAGTTGGCGATACCATTTAGGATAACCTGGCATGTGAGGTCGACGAGATGGTAAGTACTTAGATGACTGAATAAGAGGAAAAAATTTATGTGAAAGGCGTTTCTCTTCTGCAGACAAATCCTCTCCTTTTTCATCACTCAAGAAACTTTTAAAATCTACAATGGAATCTTGAGAAAAATCATTCTTCCTCATGTTTTTAGAAGATTTCCTTAGCACAAGATCCTGTGTGGTCCAATCCTGATCCCACATCCAAAGGTCTTTTTGATAAGCTTCTCTACCCAATTCTGCCAATCTGCAGCTTTCATCAGCCTTGCGAATCAATTTTAATTTAAGCTCTGACTCAAGTTCATCATGAGTCTCAGATGCATCAAAAAGATACTGGTTCCACGATGAATGAGAAACTGGTAGCCTGGCTGTACCAAGCTCCAACATACCAGCGAGAGTTACTGGATGAGGAAACCTCTCAAGGAACTGAGGCAGCAGAGCACAAAGGAGTTCATAAGTTGCTTTAGTATCTCTGGAGCAATAAGTCATCAGCTCTTGAAACCTCAACAATAATTCAGAAGGTGAGGAATCTGGATCAAAAGCATCTCTGGCAGTTTTATCAAGGCCTGGTCCCCCATAGTATAATCGATGAGCTTCTGCAAGGGAATTTAAAGATGCCACTTCCTTCCATGCTTGATCTTCCAACTCAGCTTCTGAAATTGTATTTTCTCCATCTGAGGTTCTGTCTTCTCTGCTTGATCTTTTCCTACGTCGTTCATCAGCAGATAGCACAGCTCTCTGATAGCTGCTTACACCTCCAATACACACATGGGCTGATAGAGTGTCAAAAAACCTAAGACCTGTCCCATGAGGCCAGTACTGCTCTTTTACACGAGCTCGATCATAGGATGCATGGTGAGCAACAATGATTCTTATTTTATTAAGGTTCTTTTGAAAAGAATCAGAAGGTCCACTTTCTAAGGGTATAAGCTCCGCTAATGTTACTGGCTTTCCTTGTCTTGGAGGACCTGGATCACCATTACCCCCATCCTCAGATAACCACTGACACACCCAAGAGTACCAATGAGTAGCTGAAAGAGCAGTGGCCATAGTTGGAACATCTCCCACAGACCGACAAACTTCCACATCAAAAACCAAAGCATCTTCATTAGGAAAGTCAATCCTCTCCATTTCTCCTTCTGGTCCATAACGTGTCCAGCCTGAAAATCTGGACCATCTATGTGGAGCCTTTGGGGGCAAGGCATTCACTAAACTTTGAAGCAGTGCTCTATAAGGCCCAGCTTGTTCTTCCCCAATTTCTTGAAAATGTGATTCAATAGATCCCCCCTTTAGAATGGGCAAAGATAAAGAGGAGATATCTGGCACAATCGTTGTGGACTTCCCAAGCAGTCCATGAGCTGCTAGATTTTCTCGAGCTCGTATCACTTGATTTTGTGTGGGATTCGGTTCCTTTACTCCAAATAACTGCTGGTATAAGGAATGACTAAGCATTTGTATTCCTAAAGCATTAAACCTCCTTTCAGATTTTTCGCTCACTGTAATCGCAGGATTTGAATCGGAAAGCTTATTGGATTTATTTTTTCTCGCTGGTACTACTTTTTTTGTAACTTTACTGCCCAACGTTTTCGAGTATCTTTGAGGAATGTTCTCACATATTTCAGTGCAAATACTTTCTTCAAGGAAAACAGCACCATTTCTGTTTTTATTCTCTTTGGACTCTTGATTCGCAGCTAATTCGTTGGGAGGTCCTCCTACATTTCTCCTGTCTGACACAGATTCATTGGGAAAATGATTCAAATCATTGTTTTTCTCTTCTTCGTAAGTGGTTCTATACTTGCAATACTTACGTCTAAGATAAAAGCGTTGATTTAACATGATACTCATATAATGACAATTTAAGAGCCGTACTCCTAAATATCTATAGCCCATAATTATAGTTTTTCTGAATTTAAATATTCCCAAACATCATGCTTCGATATGGTTGATATTCTTAAACAACGAATCATTATTACAAATATAAAATATAAATAGGAACACTGGATTATAATTTAGATACTGAGGGGACGAAAAAATTATTTGTGCCATCCATGCCTAACAAATGGAATTTCAAAATTAAATGACTTCTGCCAGGCAACAGTAATTGTACCGGACCTCGGATACCTACAAGAAAAAAATGTTAATAGAAATATTCTCCGAGGGATGAAAAATGAACCCAAGATGTAGCAGATAATCTTATTACCTTATATCACTAACTTATCCAAAAATGCCAGCCTGGGACTTAATAATCTGCTCACAACAAGTAACAACAGAACATAATTAACCATCGAACTTCGAATTCTGTTTGGCACTTGTCACATTTGAGATCAAAGTTGCCACCGTACCAAAATTTAAAAAGAAGGCGGTGTTGAAGGTAAAATTTTATGTATGTATTTATAAGGTGACCAGATTCCCTCCTATGGAAAGAACACTCATTTTTTTAATTATTGCCCTCATTAAAATTGTTGTCCTCCCAAGTCCTCATTTTTGAACGCTTTCCTGTTTTCGTCATTACTTTCACGGTGAAAACAAATGTCATGTTGTTTTCGTATGTTGGTGGCTTACGCCGAGGAGTCATGTTTTTGGAGGTTTATTTATTTGTTCGCTTCGTTAGTTTAATCGTTTAGTGTTAGTCTGCCTTTCATGTGAGAACTAATTTATATTTTGTGTCATTTCAGTCTGAACTTTCAATAACGGTGAATGTGCCTTACATCGGTATTAAACCAAAATAAATATAGGTCTTTTATTGATTGATAATTTTATTCAGCTATTTAATTTTTAAAATGTGAAGTAAAAAAAGAAATCCAAAAAATGCAAAACTGACAAAAATTATCAGTTTTAAGAGCTGTTGAAAACGATGAGTCTGCTGTTAATCGTTATGCTCAGTACAAGCTAGTATTGCAGTATGTGGGCATGCCAGCATAACGAAACAATCATTCACGTAAACACCTATTGATGTAGAAGTAATGCTCCATCTGATCTACTTAACACTTTTGTTGTTTCACTGTTAGGGTTGAAAGCAACATTTTGTGATGAAGCATCAATCGAATATAAGAATTACAAGGTTTTTCAAAGATGAAGTGGTGTTAACGCCAGTCACCGAATCATTAATATTTACCCATTAAGGTAATATTTTTTTAATTTACATAAGTGTCCTAAATATCTAATAGATATTTTTGAAATTACTTTGAATTTCATACAGTCATGCAAATATTCAACAGTCATTTACTGAACAAACAATAAAATGTTCAGCTGAAACATCAAATATTAAAAAATCTGAAGCTCAATTGAAATCCATTCGTTGCAATTATCGTGATATGATGTCATTATGCAAATATGGAAAAACGTCATGTTGCAAAGTGAAAACATTTAAAATTTAATCACATTTTTTCTTGTAAACAATATTTTGTTGCATGAACGCATTTACAATCATATTAGTAAAGTAAATATGAAATAAGCCATATATTTCTTGGTTTTTTGACCATTAAGTTTGCCCTTACTTTGTCCTCCAATTTTGTCAAAAAAAATTGGATTAGTTCTGTCATTTGGTTAAAATCTGGTCACCTTAGAATCTGCAAAATGTTTTTGAACCAACAAATTGTAGCAGTAGCATAGACATTAATGTGATGTAATGCCCTGGAGCAACTTAACATCTTAGTTATTATTTCACTGCATAATAGGAGACACCACCAGGCAGGGGTCCTGGAGCAACTTCCATTTGCTCCACCTTTAGCATAAGTACAGTTTATATTTTTCCAGATGAATTTTTTAGCTTATAGTAAATTATATTCTAATCTTTATAAAATATTGAGGTATCCTTAAGTCACGTCCACACGAACGAACATTAATGAGCATACAAACATGGAGTGGTCAGACAACGTCACCGTATCTTTTGTTGCAGATGTAGAAGGCTTCCCCATTTGATGAGACACCAAAAGCCCTCAATACAAATTGGGCAGAAGAAGTTTGATGCTTGGATGCCATTTGTATTAGTTTCTCCAAATCGGATCTCTCAAACTATTTTTCATTGTTTGCGTGTCTATGTCCATTCGCGTGCATCTATGTTCGTTCGCATGTCTATGTTTATTCATGATAGTATGTTCTTTCGCCAAGCGTGAACACACCTTTAGATGCTTGTGAACTTAGGGTACTATAGAATGAAAGCAGTACATGAAATAAGCATTTTTGACCATCTACGAAAGGGATCTCAAACCAGCGAGCAGCACATATTTCTGCTTCTAGTTATTTATCATCAATATTTGAGCTGATTCGGAATGGCTTGCTTGGACTTTTGTTACACATTGTGAAAAATCCTAATCACGAGTCTATGCCATGGGTCAGCAGCTGAATTAACAAGAAATCACTTTTTCCAATTGAATGTAAAGCCCAATAAAAATAAAGTTGCTATACTGGAAAATTGTTTTTTCTTAAAAAATTTATTTCAAAACATTGTTTTAAGTAAATGCAACTTTTCAGTAATCAAAGCCAACTGAATTGGCCATTATAGGCCAGGGATCTCAAACATGTGGCAGCCTGCATAAAGCATTTATGCTACCTGTGAAGCTGCATACTTTATATATAGGGTATGGATTTTTTGGGTTTAAAAAAAATTTCATTCAGAGGATAAATATCAGGTTTTATTATTTTCCTTTTCATTCGGGTTAAAATCAGGTATAAATAAGTTACAGATTTTTGAGGTTTTAGAAAAAGTTCAATCTCGGGTAATATTCAGGTTTTATTATTTTGTAATTTGGATAAAATTATTTTAAAATAAAAATCTTTTTTAAAAGTTTAATCAACAATCAAAACTTTTTACTATTCCTTAAGTATGTTTGAGAGTGTGATATCTTGTGTTACACACCTCCAGGTGAAGAGGAACACCTTGCAGGCTGCACATCTATCTGGCTTCCCATTCAACTTATTTGAAAACACCAGATATTAGTGAAATTATTTTCCTTTCATAGTGTTTTCAACTAACAGACACTTGGGCTCTTTTTTCTTTATTCCATCGAAGATCTAGCAGCGACTAGCTAAGGCGAGATCCTTGACTATTAGTTGCGCGAACAAACCAAGGAGATTAAGATTATGCTACAAAGTAAGCTTACTAATAAATTGTTTACAAAGAGAATGAACAGACTGATCTCGAACTGCACTCAAGTGCTGAGGTGCCTACAAGTGCCAGAATAGAAATTCTGTGAACAAATATAAAAAAATTGTGTTGAAAGAAAACTAATAATTTAGAGTTTTACCCAAACTTAAAAAGGCAATCGGAGGGTAAAAATCGGATAAAACCCAAAAAATCCATACCCTATTTATAAATTATGATTCAGCCAAAGAAATGTATTTTTTAATAATCAAGGAAATTTAAGAAACCTATTAAGTAGATGCTTTCAAAGTGTCTGCAGCTTCTTTTTCATTCATTTAAACACTCAAGTGATTTCCAAACATTTCTTCTCATGTACCATTCACAAAAATTTTTACAACTTTCTGTGCTACTTGACCTGAAGATGTTTAGTTTAGTTTCTTAGTCGTGTCGATTTGCAAAATACAAATATAGGATGTCACAAAAAGGTAAAGAAACAATAAATTTACATCATATAAAGTCACATTGTTAAATACTCTTGGACAATATAAAGACATTTTTCAATAAAGAACTCTTTTAACTGAGTTATGAATATGTTGAATTTATGTATGTTTTTTATACTATTTGGCCATTTATTATAAAAGTGCTTAGATCTGTTTGGATGGAAGAGGATAAAATCAGATTTTATTTCATTTGCTATGAGATGGTAAGGAAATATTGAATGACTGAATTTATACTTAAATATGTTTTAATTTCCATCTCTGTAGTTGAGGAGCCTGTACACATCATTGTTGTATCATCAGCAAAAAGAACATTTGCAATTTCCTGTCGTTTTTATGTTTCTTCTCGTATGGGCAGGTACTGCTAAAATAGTCTTTAAATATTGATAGGAAGCAATCCCACTTGGAGTCTACAGTCTCTGAGTTATATATTTTATCCCAAGTTTCAGTTAATAATAAGACCTTTAAAGAGGATATATTATCAGTACTTAAATTATGCCTGTAACAATGATTAATATTGTTATGCTGTATCATGCTCATAGGTATTGATTATATATATATATATATATATATATATATATATATATATATATATATATATATATATATATTCATTCATTCATTCGTGCTGTCTTACGACAGGTCCTACCAATTAATTAATTGGTTTTTGACTAGGGAATATACATACACGGTGTGGTGGTTTCCCGTTGCCTTCCACACCGGACACACACCCACACAGAAGGGAGGAGGGAGGGAGGAATTATATATATATATATAAATTGAGCAAAACGGTCAGAAATATGTGTGTTAACTACATCAATTGAACACAGATGCCTCTCGAAGTTGGTGATAGCATGATCTATAATCATGGAAGTGGTATCAGTGATCCTTGTAGGGTGGTTAACCAAAGAATTCAATTTATACATTCCTAAAATATTTTTGAATAAGTTAGTGAGAACACTATTCTTAGAAATGTCTATATTGAAGTCCCCAACAAGTAATAGTCTACAAAATGAGCTAGTTATTCTACTAACTATATCACATAAAACATTAAAGAACACATAAATGTTGCCCTGGGGAGGTCTGTAGAGGGCCAAAATGATATACTTGCTATACTGCAGTATGTTTCAACTGCAACCATTTCAATGGAGCACTTAACTTAACCCATTCCAAACACTTCCAATTATGGGTGTTGTTAGAAAATATTGCTACACCACCACCTTTACAGTTATTCCTGTTATAACTAGCAGCAATTGAATATCCACAAAATGTATTGTGTCATTAACTCTTCCTCTTTAAGTCCATGTTCACACACAGCAAAGATATTTGGTGTACTATCATTCAATAATATTTTGATTAGCTCAAGCTTATTATATATAAACTGAACATTTAAATGAATAGAAGAAAGGGCACTTTTATCGTTTCTGTTTACAAAATTATGATTATTTTGTGTGCATTGGAATGAAGAATTACGTGTATGTAATTCATCACTGCAACATCCTAGTCACTTTTTGTCTTCACTATACCACTTTTTGATCACGTAACCACTGACTCACAAGTTTGGTCCATTGATGCACTGTTGCTCTCGTGATTACCTCTGTATAGAATCTCAGGTTTTCTCAGAAGAAAAATAAAACAATTTACTGACAAATATCGGGGCCACAAAGATGGGTCTATTAATTGTTCATGAAGATCGCTATCTGTAGATACACAAAATGATGCATATTCGATATCTACATCAGCTGAAAGTTTGCTCTTTAAGAAATTTTTGAGGTCTTCTGCTTTGGTTCCCTTTACAAGACGCCAAACATGGAGATGTTTTCTTTGGTACGCCGGAAATGGAGGAATTACTCCTAGAATCAGCTGCTCCTATAATTACATTTCGCCCGACGACGTTTGTGGGGAACAACTTTAAAACCATCATTTTGGGGTTTCTCAGGTAGCTCCAGTTTAGTTTTCACTAAAGCTAAGTCTGTTGCTAAATTAATTTCATTGCTATTTAGGCTGGAATTACTGTTAACACTAGTATTTATGCTGCCACGATCCACATCAATCACATCTAAATCTTGAGACTTAACTGCACTTGAGTATCTATTAAATTTAGTATTACCTTTTCATTTCGTAGTATTTCTTTTAACATCTTCATTTCGGCCTTTAAGATAGCCACGTCATCAACAACACAAAGTACAGTATCATTCTTGCGAAGGATACAGCTAGTACATACCCAGAAAATGGACCAAGATTCAATAATCGTATTATAATTTATTTCACTCATATCTGTGCAAGTTTAATGATATTTATTAGTACAGTCGTAACAGGAAACGACTTTACAGCTTGTAAGAACTACATTATTGCAAGACTTGCATATATGCCCACCCTCGCTGGCAGTCATATTTTCTGCTGTAAAACTTTATTTATTTTTTACTGTGTCATAAAATTCAGTATGTATTAAAAATGAAAAAAAAACAAGAAATAAAATAAAAAGTAAAATTTATTTGCACAAAATAGTCAACCTTCTTAAGTACCACATTCCACTGGTGGTACAGGTACAGCAGTTTTGGAACTGCTACTCGACTGCAGAATGTTCTTAACATGGAATACAGCCTACTGATTTGATATGGTGTCTTAATGCGGCCCAAGCATGATTTCTGTTTGAGAGCCATTCTAGGTGCTTAATATGAAAAATAAGTTTGTTTATTGAACCACACCCAAGACCTTAAAGAGCCACAGATTGCTGGCTTTTGGTCCATGCTCTTCTCAAGCGAAGGAAGACAGCCTTTTTGTAGCAGATGGTAGTAGTAGGATAGTTACAAAAGTCAAATTTGCTAGGTTTCTTCCATCCTTACTAACCTGCTGTATAGTGGAACTTAAAAAAAGTTGAGCTTATTTGAAACCTTTTTAAAAGTACAGTAGGTGCCACTTATTATACATAGTTCCAAATCAAGATTTAGCTAAAGAAATTGTCATTTATTGTTATCAGCTGCTTAATATTATATATATATATATATATATATATATATATATATATATATATATAATGTCATTTATAAAATTCATTATACCGTATTTTTTGGGCTATAAGACACACCCCAGTTTTTTAGAAGATTTTTCAGGGAAAAAAGTACTGTATATGCCGGTGTATAATTCGACCTTTGAAGCTCAAAAAAAAATTTCGAAAACTTAAGGTTGACTTATACGCCGAATATAAAATGTGACCCTTAAATAACAGATTAAAAACATTGATATTTAGGAAAACATTTGATCTAATGGCGTAGGTGATCACCATTTTGAATCAGCTGCTCCATTGTTTACATATTCTGTCATTTATTTTAAAAGATTTTAGATAATTATTTTTAATAGTTAATAAAAAAAAATTATTTCTATTACTGAATCTCAAAAATATAAACGATCTATTTGCAATTACAGGAATGAAGGACAAGTAGAAATACATTTCGCCAATAGATGGCAATATGCTATATGACTGATCTTTCTTAAATTAAACAAATGATTTAATAACTCAAAAATCAACACTGCATTATTTGGATAAGGTTACATTTAGGTTTTAAAAAAAATTCCTTGTATTCTTCATTCGAAGTTTTTATGGCAAATATATGCTAGTCGTGCATTTACAATCCAAAAAATCCAGGTCGACTTATATGGCATATATGGTATTTTGGTCATGCATCATTTCTAGCCATGATTAAGTCCATATCTGGTGACATGACTATTGAAGATAACTAATTAGTTATTTTTTATGTTCAAGTGCTTTCTCTTGAAAATGGATAGGATGGTTTTCTTCGGAAACTTAAATCTCCATTGTTTAATGTTTCCAAAATGGATTAGTTTCATCATTCTTTATTACAAGATTCAACTTTATCCAGAGGGTATTATTAAAATAAAACATTCAAACTAAAAAGATGGCAGACTAATGGACATGACTTGATGCAATCATTATTTGTCAAACATATGATATACCAACCTTAAGAATAGATAGATAGATAAAACACTTGTAAAATATTTTAGATTAGCTGGGGTGCAGTAGCACAGCTGCCCCAGGACCTCACATCCTATCTGTTGCAGAAATGCATGTGTAAGGGGTATGGTCTATGAAAAATTGTGGACCAAGTACCAGAATCCTTCAACCCTTTCAACATGGCTCCAAAATCCAGTTTCTCACAGGTGACTGAATTGAATTCTCAAGGTTTTTCATTAGATTGTTACAATAGTCGTAATTTTACAAGTATTTCTTAAAAGTAGGATGCTCAGGACAATTTATCCTCGGTACTACAATAAAAATAAGTGCTTAGAAACATATTAAGTGCTTAATAAACAATTATAAAGTATGAACAAAAACATTAGTTTCGCAGAAAACTGGTATTTTTCGGAATTTTTTTTGTTGCTATACCGGAATTTGGTTTCTCTAAATATATAAATAAACCCGTAAAAATGAAGAAAGTGATCAAACATAATAAAACATTACGGTTAAATGATTTAATATGATTACATGATTATGAGTGAGTAGTAACCACCAACACAATCTGATGTATATTCGATGAAAAAAAATCGCCAGCTGTGAAACTAACGTTACCCAAACAGAGGAAACTGATGGCTAGAGGCAAAAGAAAGGATGCTAAGATGCGATGGCCCCCCACCTGAACCATTAGAACCAGATGTAGCATAATGATGGGAATTCCAGTCATGCTGTGTTGAACGTGTTAATCTGGCCATGGCTGTCACTCATCCTTTTATAGTGGTAGTTCTCTTTCATCATATAAATAAAAGAAAATGTGTATTTCTGTGTGTGTTAACGCTGTAACTCCAAAACCAAGAAACTTGGTAAACTTACGAATGCGACCATGAGGATGTGCACCTCGGGGCCAGAATTTTGATTTTTGGTAGGAGGGGGGGTGGGGAGAGAGGTTCCATTTCCCATAAGATAACACTGTAACTCCAAATCATGCAACTTAGAGACTTAAAACTTGGTAAATTTACTAATGGGACCATGAGGATGTGCACCTCGGGGCCAGAATTTTTATTTTTTGTGGGGAGGGGAGAAGTGAAGGGGGTGGTGTAATTTCCCATAAGATAACACATAAAAATCGATTTTTCAACTTACAGGCTTTTACTCTTTTGCAGATTAAAATTAGAAATAATTGACTTATGATATTCAGACTTGGAACGTGTTAAAGAAAATAAATAATGTTTGTTATTTTTATTGCCAAATTTTGTCTATGATAGAAAATCGCTCAAGTTCTATGTTTAAATCATATTTATTTGAAAATTTTTAGCTTTTTAACGATATGTTACCTTGCTGACCATGTCATTGTTACACCTTGAGATTGTATTGTCGCCTTAATCCTTATACTATATGCGTAAGGAATCCGTACTTTGAATGCTTACTCAATATTTTTTGTCTTGACATAAAAATCCGAGCAATGCTGGGTACTTTCAGCTAGTGGTGAATAAAGAAGGAATCCTTAACAGATATTACTTGATATTACATATAAGTTTAGGGTTACCAGATCTCAAGATAAAAATGACATTTTTCAGTTGATGCTAGTTGACTAGGAGGGTAGAAGTGAGTTTCAAGATGTGATATGTGAAATACCTACCACTGGTCAGAAAAATAAAGGTATTTCTGATTACATAGATGTGTCATATAAACATACAGGGTATTTTAAACAAAATTAATGAAATTGAGGATTACATGCTACAAAATACACATGTAGGTGTTCTATCCATATCAGAACATTGGCTGAAAAGTGAAGTGTTTGTATGTGTCAAGATTGAAATTTACAGTGTGGCAAGTGTTTTTTGTTGGAGTGAAAAAAGGAGACGAGGAACCATGCTTTATGTAAGAGATGATATTCATTTTTAAGAAGTAGACTATGTAAATGCTCTACAAGAGGAAAATGTTTTTGAGGTAGTGGTCATATCCTTAAATGATTGTACTGGGATATCATTGTATAGAATTCCAGGTATGCCTAATGATAGTCTGTTTGACGCACTGCATTATGTCAGCAGTCTAGGTACAAAAATGTTTTAAATGTGTGATATTAATGTTAATATTTTAGACACAAAGGCCCCTCATGTAAATTGTTTGTTCAACTTGTTGGGTACCTTTGGCCTTAAACCAACAGTTTTGAAAGTACCAGGTATGCAAGTGAAGGATGTATCGACATTTTTACTGATGCAGATGATTATATGCCACGTATGTTAACTTGTTTTAGTTAAGATCATAAGTGAATTTGCCTTTCAGTGAGTAGTGTAAGTGGTACTAAAGATGGTAAATTGATTTTGGTCTCGAGACATAAATAATCCTCTTCTCAGGGACAGGTTCTTCCTTGAACTTTCCAAAGTAGATTGGACAGTTCTTACAGTGTCACCTGACCTGCAGGAGGATTTTGGGACTTTCTGGAAAATATTTTTGGGATTATTCAACCATATCTTTCCAGAAAAATATAGAACTAGGACAACTAAACAGAAAAGGGACAAACTTAGATTTAGTCAACAACTGCAGGTCCTTAGAAATAAGCTCCATTCCTTATTGGACCTCAGATCTTACAGAGCTGATGTTAATTTGGGTTCTAAAATTAAAAAGGCTAGGAAAGAATACAAATGTGAACTAAGAAAAGCCAAATCATCTAGAAGCAATGACAGAAAACTGCAGTCATCAAACTATTTGGAACATAATTAATGAATGTAGAGATGAAAATATAAAGAATGTCACATGTTCTGAAATTCTGAAAACTTTTTAATGACTTTCTTTGTAAATGCCTAAGGAAATAATTAGTAATATAGGCAGAAGCGATATGGCATTCAAAGACTTCCTTGGTAATGCAGAGCAAGTACAAATGAGTGTTTGTGAAACCTGTAGATTTCTGTTAGGAATTCATTCGCAGTAGATTTCTATGGTATGAGCTCAAATTTAATTAAATTTTTTGGGTCCCAATTAGTGGAACCATTGGTATTGTTGACAAATCAGGCACTTCAGGAAGGGTCTTTTCCAGAAGCATTGAAAGTAAATCAAGTGGTTCCAATCTATAAATGGAAATAAGATACCATGGACACTGGTAACTATGGGCCCATAATTTTAAAATAATTGAAAGTGCTTTTAAAAGAAGGCTGGAAGACTTTCTTGAGATCCATGAGATGCTATCATGCACTCAATATGGTTTTAGGAAAGGTCAACGAACTAATGCTAAGTTGACAGATATGGTGAAATATATATATGAGGCATTTGAAAATGAGGAGAAATTAAAGATGGTGTGTTGTGGCCTTAGTCAAGCCTTTGATACTGTCAAATGTGACTGCCTACTTGAGAAGTTATATTGGCATGGTATTAGGGAAAATGCCCTGCAGTTCTGTGCAAGTTTTCTAGTCAATAGATACCAGGCATTGTTTTAGGATAAACCAAACTTCAGATTTGAAACCATCTCATATGGTGTGCCGCAGGGTTCATTGTAGGGGCCCTTATCTTTATCATTTATGTTAATGAAATGTATTGTGCTGTGACACCAAATATTAAGCTCATGCCACATGTGGATGATACTTCCTTTATGTGTCGCAATTGGGATGCAACTTTCCTTGATCATAAGATGCATTCAAGCTTTTCACAAATAGGTAAATGACTTGTTCAAAGCTAAAGTTTACACTTTAAATAAAGACAAAACTCAGGAGATAACTTTTATCCTTAAAGGATCTTCCATTAATGACCAGGTACCATGTAAGCTGTAAAGGCTCTATTTTGATAGTGGTTTAACATGGTAAGTACATATTACTAAGATGTGCTCTAAATATGGTACTCTCCCATTCTCGAACGACAATTTCAGAGCGGTGAGATCTGCAATAACGGCGCTGTGAGTGACGAGAAATGGAAGTACGTGAAGTTTGTTATGGAAACAGCTGATGGAAACAGCAATATGAATTTCAAAAAGTTAGGAGTGCATATGCAAAACATAGAGCGACTGTGGAAATCTGTGAAAGAGAGAAATGAGACAGAATGGAATGAACCATGATATGTTAGAATCACATTTGTCGGAATTCCTGTGGCAGCAGAAAATGAAAGACTATAGCAATCCTTTTGAAAGCATTTTAAAGGATATTTTCTTTCTTATTTTGTTTTCTATCGATTAAACGATTATTGAATTACTTGTTTTTTTGATTCGAACTTGAAAAAGGTGCCATGAAAAGGTTTTTTTTGTCAGGTTAGATGGAGGTTGAAGTCGTGTTGGGTGCCTATGGCACCAAGACTGGAACCATACCACCCTTTCCATGCCAATGGAGATACAGAGCTCAAAGCAGAGCCAACACCATGTAGTTCTATTTCTCGTCACTCATGGCAGTTGCTGCAGATCTCACCACTTGGAAACTGCAGGTCGAGAAAGGGATAGTACCCTAAATTTTTTAATACTAAAAATACGTGATACTATATCATTTGAAGTTTTGAGAATTTTATATCTGGCCTTATTTCAAGGCCTTGTTACGTACAATATATTACTATGGGTGACTCATGTCATCTCAGGTCGGTGATGCTAATTCAAAAGCATTGCATCAGGATAATGGCTGGTGTTAAAAGGAGAGAGCACTGTAAACCACTGTTTGCAAAGTAAAGATTTCTCACTACTGTATCATCGTATATTTTGGCATGTATGAAATATGTGGGAGAAAATGTTGATAACACAAATGGATGATGTGCATGAGTAGAACACTAGGCAATCTGGTAAATTATTTCTGCCCTCCTATAGGAAAGTTAAAACATTGAACAGTTTCTTTGGGTTGAGTCTGAGGTTATATAATGTTCCACCTGAAAAAGTCAGACTGAAAACAAATGAACAATGTATTAATATTGTTAAGGAATAGTTGTTATGTATGTAATCCCCTGTATTCTGTTGACGAGTTTTTCTTATGGCACCATGGCTTTGGTATATAAATTGCAATGATGTAACTTCTTACTTTTGACAATTTATGATGTTTTTTAAATTGAATATACATACTTACTTGTACTTTATTAAGAGAAAATTTTTCTCATAAAATTATCACATTTCACTCTATACGATAGAAATAGCAATTTAAAATTTTTCATATACCATTCCTTATTATAATTCAAATGAACTTCCCAATTCTTGTCGAGAAAATTCTTGTAAAATGTGGACATTTCCTCTGATGTTGGAGCTTTCTTTCCGGTCGTCTTAATTTCACCATCCGGAGACAAAGTTTTCATGAATTCCTGCTTTTGCTGAAAATTTAAAGACATACGATTTAGATAAATATAATTCAACACACAAGGTGAAGAACAAGCAATTGCCTTCAATACAAATTATCGATCTCGTCTTACGGATAAAAATAAACTCACGAAATACGGACTTCAAAACGATACTGAAATTCGGGCATATTCAATAGTCATAAAGGCCTATAAAACAACATAAGTGCTTACTTTATGAAATAATTACCTTATAGAAGTTACTATTATGTTTCCTCCAGAAATTTTGGTTCCAGTTCTGCACTTCTTCTTTTTGCAGTCTAAATTTTTTTTCTAGTTCCGACTCATTTCGAGGGATTCTAAAGACAACTGGTCTTAAATTGGAAACTGGATCAGCTGGACCTATTAAATCATTTTTAATTTCTTGTGGATCAAGTCCTTTGGGATGAACAGACTTCCCCATGGGAGAACAGGCAGAAGATTTCAACTAATGGAGAAATGATTCATATATGCTGGTTACGGAAGTCCATGGCGGAACTTTTCTAACATATTCCTTTATCTTACCCGGTGGAATGGTATATTAGAGGAACACCTACGGAAGTATGTTTCGCAGGCCATTCCTTCCTAATAACCAATAGAAGATTAACGTAAAGTAACTGCCTCAACGATTTGTCCTCGATTTAAGTTTATATAACGCCATGCACGCATATCGTGCAAGTTGTATTACTATTTTAATACCAAGATCTGAACATACACATTCAATACATTTTTAAAAAGATATTTTTGTAAAACCTTCATATATTTAAGATAAAATAAACTGAAATAAATGAACTCGCTTCAGCAGAGCCCAAGTGGCAATATTTTGTACTCTTCCTAAGAATAGTTTCTCCTGATATAATTCTCAATTAATATATTCATGACCAAGTGTGTAATATTTGACAACTAAAAGTTTCTGGAATATTATAATGTTAAAAAAAAACTATTTCAACGTTTATCAAATGGGAAACATTTGATGATAAAAAATCATGTGAAGAACGTAAATAACATGGCGAGTGGGTGTAGCTAGTGCAAGTAAGCGATATATGTTAATCGCTTATAAAGTCTAAATGGATTACATACAATCAATGATATAAAGTTAACTTATTATTTAAACGTACATTAAGTTAAATTCTAGATGATTTTGGCATAACATTTCGTATATTTTTTTTATATAATATATTCAGTACTTCCTATATGACATGGTCAAGTAATCGTAATTTGGGAATTTATTTCAGGTTAGTAATTAATTGTAGTCCAATGTTATGTCTTCCGTTATATAAAATCCCAGTTATTAATTTTTAAAATGGAGGGTGCCGAGGATGATTCTTGGGCCCTTTTAAATCTAAGGCGAGCATCATCAACTCAGAATTCATTGCTAGGAAAGGTGAGAGGTATTATTAAATTTGAAATATATTTACACTGATGTGTATATAAATCAGAATTTGTATTTGAATGTCAATTCATGTCGTTTACTCCAAAGTCGAATGATTACATAATTCATTCAGTTTTGTTTGTCAATAATTTCTCTTATCTTGTATTTCAGAGACGAGCATGCAATACAATCACTAGATACGAATGGACTTTCCTAGAAATAGTCAGTTTAAGCCTCGCTGTTGTTTTAGGAATAACGTTATTTCGGATTTTTGATCTACCTACAACTTCAAGTGACTTCACTTTAGCAATTCTCTTGCTTATCAATTTGTGTGTGTAGATGTATTTGTTTTAATTTGCAAAATAAGTAATCTTTATGTTATATACAAGTAAATAATGTGTATTATTTACTTTATTTAGTTTTCTGCTATGTTTATGCATTTCATGGAGTATTATTTGAACAGCCGTATGAAATCCTTTTCCTTGTTATATCTACTGCAGTAATTCTTGTATATACTGTAATAAGCTATCATACAGGAGACATACAAGATTATGTCAAATCGGTAAGGTTTAAATTATCAGTTGCTTTTCTTTTACCTGGTATTTTTACCTAACCATTATTTTTTAAATTTTCACAGGCAAAACTCGTCTATACTTCTTTTGTGGGACCCGTTATTATTGTTACAGGCTTACAAATAGGATGCACCTACAGAAAATCGGGAAAACTAATTTTCAGAACTGTAGGAGGGGATCCATTCATGCAAAAAATTTGTCGTGAAGCACAACTGCAGTGTGTTTTGCTGTTTTTTGATATGCAGGCTATTGTGAGTTGAACTGAAAGTGATTATTTTAAGTTTAAGGTTACCTTATGTGGTAATAATTTTAACAAATTGTTCTAATTTAAAATAAATGTGAATATAATGTTGACATTGCTTTTGCTTAGTCATAGTCGTTAGAAAAAGGTCCAATTAGAAATTCTCCTATGGTTTGTAGTCAGTATATTTGTGGCATTCGTTTAATTGATGGATTAATATTGGTGCTTTTGATACATTTAAAATGATATATTTTGATTTTTAGGTAAAAGCTAAATTTCCAAAGGTTATTTAGTTAAGAATAATGTTTAATGTTTTTACTTAGTTTTCATCATAAACAGAAATATACTTCTATGAATGATCCGGCATCATGATAGTGAATAATGTATCATCATGGTAGCAATGAGTTGACCAATGGCTTAGAGCTACAATTTATTACCCAGAAATTATTAGTTTTAATTGGTTTTTGCAATTCGTCATCACCATGTGCACAACTGTGTCAAATTTCCTGTGATGCAGTTTTTTTCATACAAGCTGATGCTGCACCATTTACGCTACCTGTTCATAATATAGACATTTTCCCTTGAACTATTTTTCTGTATGCACTAGTGTAGCTTCAAGGTTTCCATTTTTATGCATTAATACAAGAGGATATCAAAAAGTAAGGTAAATTCGGAGGTGTATGTTTATAAAATGTATGATATATAACATTGCAGCATACATACATAGTCAATACTGTAACTAGGGCGGGGCATCTGCCCTGGGCGCAACTATGCAAGGGGTGCAAAAAATCCAAATAATAACTAAATAAACTAGAGATGATATTTTTTTTGAAGGAGGTCACATATTTAGTGATTTGCCACGGGCACTAAAATAGCAAGTTATGGTGCTGTACATAGTCACCACCATAATTGAGACATTTGTCACAGTTTGGTAACAACTTCTTGTTTCCAATATAAAAATCCTAGTTAAGTTCAAGTATCCATGAAGAGACACCCTGTTGCAATTCTTGAAAATGTCGACTACCCAAATGTTTTTTCAACTTCATAAAGAGATGGAAGTCAGGTGCTAGGCCTGGACTCCTCAAATTGGAGCTTCAACTCAGCGATTCTTGCAACACTTTAAGCGGGAAGTATTGGATCATCCACTTCATAGTCCAGGCCTTGTACCCTAGGGTTGTTGCGTTACTTTTTGCTATCCCCTCATACGTATTCCTTCACGTCTGCTGAATTTCTTAGAAAATTACATCATATTAATTGAACTAATAATGCTGCTGGAGTCGGTGCAAAAGAAAATAAGTAACATCTTATTAAACATATATGTTAATTAGGGATGGCAAATACATGGGGGGTATGCCACATTGGGCACACGTGCAATTTTACTTGGCATGTGTAAATTTGTATTTTCTCTATAAACTTTATAATGATTATGTAAATGATAAATATATAATACTAGTGTAATTGCCCATCAAATATGACTGGTATGCGTGAATTAAGAATTAAGTTAAAATTGAAATAAAAACTAATCAAACCAACTTGTATAGGTACTAAAAAGTAAACAATAAATATAAAATTCACAAAATGAGTGTTCCAGAGAGTAAAAATAGTTTTGGGCGAATAGAAATTGTATGACAAAGAAATACATTATGCTATACAATTCTTATACGCCCAAAATTATTTTTAATTTATGGAACATCTAATTTTATCTATCGCTCCCTCTCTCTCTCCTTCTTTCTTTCTTCCTCTCTATCCTCTATTGTATTAAAGTATCTAAAGCATGCATTCCTTACACATATAATATAAAGATTAAGGCGACAGTACAATCTTGAGGTTTAACAATGACACAGTTGGCAAGGCAACATCATTAAAAAGCTTAAAATTTTCAAATATGATTTAAACGTAAAACTTGAGTGATTTTGAATCATAGGCAAAATTTGATGATTAAAATAAGAGTTTATTTTGTTTATTTTTCTTTAAAATGGTCTCTGTCCGAAGATAGTAGGTCAATTACTTCTAATTTAATTTTGCAAAAGAAAAAAAGCCTACAAGTGAAAAAAGGCATTTATAAGTGGTCTCTTATGGAGATTTGTGTAGAGCATTCCAGGAAAACATACCAACCTATGTACCAACAGAACCTGGGCTTTTATTACATTAATGACAAATAACACATTGTGAAGTCTGAAAATTTTTTTGTAATAAATCATGAGTAAAAAATGAAATATATGGTTGAATTAATTATATATGAAATAGTTGCATATATTTCAATAAAAAGAAACAATTTAAAGCATTAATAACATAAAACTTGGAAAATAATTGCTGTGTATCATTATTTTCCTCTCTAATTGTAAGATGACTTTTAAACATTCAGATTTATGACTGACTTGGCAAAAGTTTTTGCAGGTGCCACTAGTATATAATAATTTTCCAATGATTTTCAATGCTAAACATTTTCGAGTGTTATGGAATTTTTTCTTCTTTAAATATCAGTTAACTTTTATAAAAGAGGATTTTTACATTTTAATTATACCTTTTAATATTTGGAGCCTTTGGTTTGTAATTTTCACTTCTCAAGTATTTAACTTGAAATCTGAGCCATGAAAAAGGATTGAGTTGTGCAATAACTGATTTAGTGCTGTGACATAAGTACAGTAAAAACCTGGTTATCCATGTTAATTGGAAGTTGTTAGGCATGGGTGATGGAAGAACACGAATAATCTTTATTTATAAAAGCAAAATTTGGTAAAAAATGTATAAAAACTGACCATGTGCTGTATTCACTCGAAGGTGATATTATGAAGGAAATTAATTTGATATTGGGATAATGTAAACATGCAACATAACATAAATACACGTGGGCTAGAATGTTGTTGGCTCTGGTTCAGATGATAGCAGTGTTGGAAATTGGAATTTTAAATGCAAATTTCAGAAAACAATTCATCACCATTGAATTTCACTCCTAATTTTTTCTGCTACTTTAACCTTTAAATGCCAGATTTGTAAAGTATTTTTGTTTGTTTTCTGGAAAAATTGCCTATCTCATGAACTACTGGTAATAAAATTTTCAAATAAAAAGCATTTTATAATAGTAAAAAATAATGAAGAATTACATGCTTCTG
Source organism: Tanypteryx hageni (assembly GCA_028673005.1). Lineage (NCBI taxonomy): Eukaryota > Metazoa > Arthropoda > Insecta > Odonata > Petaluridae > Tanypteryx > Tanypteryx hageni. The sequence continues at coordinate 116,790,503 of CM054113.1, forward strand.
TTTTTTAAAGAAAAAAAACATGTTGAAAAAATATTAATTTCACTCGCTTACTACTGTTCTAGTATTATGACTGAATAAGACAGTACACAAAATGCAGACACTCAAATGAAAGAAGAAAATAACAGGAGAGCCTTAAAAGGTTATGTTTATGGTTTCTTGAATGTGAAAGTGGGTTCAAAAGAAAGCCTGGGCGTAGATCTATATATATCTTATATAAGTGTCTGTTTATTGCTTGTCTGAGGTGTCCCCTTCCCTACACCTTTGACATTTGGGATTCTTTCCTCGGTCTGCTGTGATGTAACTCTTCTGAGATGTTCTCATCCCAACCCTCTGATTCCCTGTCAAAAACGGTCTCTGTAAGCAGTCACGGAACTTAGCAGAACATAATATAGTATGTTCCTGCATAAACAAACATTTCATGGCACTCGGGGCACTTTCAGCATATAAAGGTTAACATCTTCGTCCAAATCTAACTTCTTGTTTAAATTAAAAGGCTTGCAGATATAATGAAAGGCATCAGTGGAGTAATGTAACCATTTCTCCAGTTACTTCAGGATACATCTTTACACAATGGCTCCTTTAAGGATTAACTATTGGTTTTATGTGAGAAGCTTTAAAATCAGTGTAGCCTTATAACTGAAAAATTTCTTTTTTATACTTAAGAATTTCATTTTCAACCTATTTCAGTTCCAAGTGAAAGAAAGAAGGAATGGTTAAGTTCCAGTTCTGGAACCGTTCCTAGCTTTAAAGAAATATGCTTTTTATTGATAAAATATTGCATGAATTAGAACTTTTTTCAGTTATGTTAAGATGTTATGAAAGTTTCTTATAAGCAATGTGACCAAAGGCCATCTTTTAAAATTTTCCTTTTTAACTCAATTTTTTCCTTTCTTTTTTGAGTCTTTCTTTTGTCCTCGTTTTTAGGTTCAACATATTGAAATTGCATTTTTATGCTTTGCATGTTAAACATTTAAAAATCCTAATATCATAGAAGTATATTCTTAGAAGTCTTACTGTGGGCCTGATTAAACTGAGCAATGCTTACCTACCTAGGTTACCTACCCCTGTTCTACGTAGTTTGTTGAAATAAGGTTATAGTAAGTTGAGTGATCTTATTTTGAAAACAGCTAATGGTTAAAAATAAAATTTAAGAAAGAATCCTTAAATTGTTAACTATTCAAGGGGATGTGAAACAAACCTATGATTAAGATTTAGTTTTATTTTTTCGATTGAATCAAGATATTGATTTATATTTTTGTCTTCAAATTCATAAACTTTTCTCAAGTCATTTTCTTAAAAAGTCATCTTTGATGCATTAAACAACAAATTCAATCGTTTTATAGGTTTCTTTCTTTGGATTACAGATGATATTAAAATATCAAGAATCGACTTCCAAACCCATTACTGTGCAACCTCTATAATCTGAACCCACTGTAATCCGAACTCCCAGTAATCCGAACTATTTCTCAACATCAGGTGTAAAGAATCGGTTAAGTGAAGCAAGCATTGGAATGTGAAATTTGAAGCTTTTATTTCATAACAAAGCCAGGCACAGATATCCACTACTAACGCCTCTTGTGGCTGAGTAGATGATTCTTTGAAACATTGTTTTAAAAGGAATGAGCGATATCGGCACGGCCGCCTGATATCGCTCATTCCTACTGCCACGGCACAGTGTGGAGTACAATTTTCCTGTCCATCAGTGTGGATCTCTCACAGTCATTTTACTGAATTGTAACTACATTAATTGATGTTTTATTTACAGAAATTTAATACAATAGATTTTTTCCTCATTGTTTTACATGAATCCAGTAATCCAAACACCTCGATAATCCAAACACGCCCTTGCATTAATTAGTTTGGATTATAGAGGTTGCACTGTATTCTGTTTTTAAGGGAACTTCCGGAATGGAAATTTTGACAACGTTCAGGCTCCAGTTCGGATGCAATTTTTCTGTTCCTGTTCCACATCGAAAAATAGGATTTTTAAATGTTCCAAGATTGCAAAATGTGGTCAAGCATCAAAAATAGTGTTAAAAACAAAATTGGAATGTGACTCAGCAATGGAATGTAGTCATTTTCCACAAAAATATCATTGGAAGCAGATATATTTTTTATAGTAGAGGAAAACTTTCATCACAAGACTTTGTGTTGCAAGATTGTATTTTTAATCCTTGGTTACCTGTGTTGTGCATAATGTGTAACTTCAGTTAAGTTAGGAATATTCAGTTCCTGCTTCAAATGTTCAAATACAGAATTGAACTTGCCATAATTTACGGAAGCATTACCAGTAGTGCAAGCTACTAGTCTATTGTTTGAAAGTACACTCTTAGTCAGACATTCAGTTTAACTTATAGGCTATGGCATATGATGTTTCATCATGATCCTCATAAAAATCTATTATAAAAGTTCACCACTCATTCTTTGAAAAATGTCTAACATCATCGGGAAATAGTTTCTTATTTCCTTTATTTGATGCATCTGTGCCAATTGCTATTAAAATCATTTTAAACTAATTGAAGATAATTAGGCCTTTGTGCAACCACAGTGAATGTTATTTTACTATTTTAGAATTCTTAGATATTCTTTTCAAAAGTTATTGCCAAAATGTTGAGACAGGTAACTAAGATTTTGTTTAACTCCTTGATAGGTTAGTACCACTTCAAAAGAAATTTCTTTTTCTTCTTTAGTAGTTTTTAAAAAAATTGGGTATTGCAATAAAAAGTTCTTTTGCTCTTGTATGTTCTTGATGTCTAATCGAATGTGCATATTTTTTCAATGCTGCAGTTGCATTGCGCTTTACCCTTAGCTTAACTTGACAGCATTGAAAATATGCACTTTGTGATCGTCATCCACTTTCATCAAACAGTTCTTATATTCTGGGAGAATTGTAGTTTCAGATTGAAACTTATCTTTCTCCTCATTGCCTTCACTGATTCATATTTATACATATTGGCTAAGTTAAGGAATTCTGTTAATATTATTATATTAGCTTAATAAATAAAACATTAACAGCAGTCAAATAATGAAGTAATGAATAGTAGTAGTTAGTTGTAATGTGTAGTTCTGGTCCTATGAATGCAGATATATAGGTTACCAAAGAAATCAAAACATCGTATAGAGCAGAAATAACTTTAAATCATCACTATGTATAAATATTTTTTCTCACAGCTGGCCCGGTGGTATGAATAGTGGAATTTACAGAAATGTTATGAAATAATATTCAGTTGATATAGTCTCATATTTCTTGATATTTGTTAAATATATTTTAGTGGCTAAGTAACAAAACGTGGAAATGTTGCTTATCAGTTGCCACTAATAATTGAAATCTGGACAAACTGTGCCTGGATGAACATGTGATCCAGACATAAAGACTCAATTCCAAACTGTCCAGACAAAATTCTAATGGGTGCCAACACTAGCAAGCCCACATCCTTTGTGGTTTTGCTTAGTCTTGATTTATAACCCCCATTGTCTAAATAACTCATTGCAAATGCATACACTGAATGGATTTAGGACTACACCAGCTAACAGTAATGTTCACATATTAACCATTACAATATAAGGTTTATAGTTTGCACGGATGACTCTCTTGAATGGCATTCTTTTCAGTCTCTGCCTGGGTGTTTTAGCTTAATAATTGAGTAAAATATTTTTATTTTGCCTTTTGGTTCAATTTATGCTATTACTTAAAACATTATTTATGATATAAAAATTGTTTTTTCCAAAAATTCTGTCATTCTTAAGAAAATTAGTTTGTGTATGGGGACTCATCCCTAATTTATACACTATTTTTGTAATTAGCTGTTTATGGTGGTTTTCCTGAATGTATATCCTGCAAACAGTGAGGTATTACTGTATATTCAAATCCATGCCTTATTTTTAGACAGCTCCACGAAAAATATTTTTTTGCCATGAATAAAAGTATTAGCATGCTGTGTATGGATCATGGATATTTCCATTTTTCCACCACATTCATTGTGTATGGATCATATTAGCCTCTATTTTTCATGTCTATCATCCTTTTTGTTATCTGTATTTTATTTAATGAAAAGATATTGGAAAATAAAAAGTTGACATTTTAAATAAAATCACTTTCTTTTAATTGGAAGATTTTTAAATAGTGGAGGAATGGAGTATTTTATTTATTTAAACATCTGATAATTAACTAGTTAGGTAACTTGTATTGTGTAGAATAAATGAATTGAAATATGACTGGCACATGAATCAGACCAGAAATATTGTTTGACAGTTTTTTCAGTGCATGTTATAAAGTTTTCCAGCCTGTATGAACTTGCCCACTCCTAAAGTGGTCTCTGTCATAATTGGCTTAGTTGTAGTCAATGATCATTAGACCTAAAAAATTGCATTCAGTAGCATTTCCAGAAGGAAATACTATGCACATATTTAACAATATACCTAAATACAATCAAGTAGGCCTTTCTCTACCTTTTGTGTGGTGGCATTACATCTGTATTTCACTTGAGAATTATCAAGCTTATGACTGAAAATAAATGCCAGAATAAGCATTTCAATATCATAAATGGAAAAATTAATTACTTGTCCTAGATATACCTTTTATAACCTTGTTATGTCTATTGGAAATATCTAAGATAACCAGTTCAGTTTTCAATTTTTGATACTTGGTGCTTATTTTGGAATTTACATCTGTATTGTTTACCTATTAATATTTTCCTCTGACCCCTTTTGTGACTCTAATTTAATAATCTTTACCAACGAAGACATAACTATGTGGAAAGGCAATATAGTAGAACATTGATAAACTCAATAACCTTCACTTTTATTTTGTAAAGATTGGTTTCACAGGCAATTTCCATTCTTAGTCTTAAGCGCATGTAAGTATATGACCAAATGTGCGGAAAGAAGGGTGGAGAGGGAAGATTGGCAGTTATTGGAACTGGGAAAAACACAAAGAGATGGAGGAAGGTTTTAGCTGTTAAACAAACCGCTGTAATTTGGAGGAAAAAGAGTTAGCTTGACTGGGAGGTGTATTAGGAGATGAGAACAAGGGAATGGTGGAATAAAGTCATTAATCATGCCATCATTTTTGGAAATGTCAGCCTGAATTTTTTCTTAGTGTCCAGCTGTAGTTCTTTGAATTGGGAATGTAAACTTTTGGTGTGAATTTACTCCTATGGTTATTAGGTACCAAAGAGGTACTAAGAAGGACCTTATTCAGCCAACATTGTTTATGTTCCAATGTCCACATTTGAAAGTCTGCCAGTTTGGTCAATAAATTCACATTCACATTTGGTCACTACTTATATATGTCCAAAAATGAGCATTTAAATTGCCTAATGACGCAGCAGGAAATTCAAAATCAGTTGCTGTTTTTAAAGTAAATGTGGAAATGGTAAACCCTACCATTTACTTATTCCTCTTGCTGAACATGCTATTGATCTGTTGTTATCTTTTGTCCATTCTAAGGAATGAATCCCTTGTGAGTTATTGTAGAAGTTTTCATTTTAAATTGGCAAAAATTCTTTTATAGAATGCAGTTTATGGCTCATTGTCAGATTTTACCAAAATTTGTAGCAATTTAGGAAAATATTTATTGTAACAATACCCTTCCTGTTTCCTTTCAAACTTTCAGTTAAGTTGCATTGTATTGGTTGTTCATGCTGCCAATATTGATCTCCTCCAAGAATTGCTGGTGCTAATAATTGGTAGTTTTTTTACCATTGGCTGGACTGTCATAGGATACTTGACTGTAAGTGTTAGTTGTAATTGAAAATATGTACTTAAATGTTGATTTTTGATATTTTAAAATACATTATCATCATAGGTTCGTTTTGAGAGCTGTGCTAGTTTTGCAGTTTTCCTAACATTATCAACTGTTCAACCATCATTTATAGTTTGGCATCTAGTGAGTGCTGAACAATATGTAAGTACTGCACTAAAGTATTATTTTTTCCTAACTAATAATTCTTATGAAAGTTCATTAAATTTGAAATATTATTTTCAGCAAACAGATTCCTTAGAGTTCTCTGTAATCACTGTCTCTGGAATAATTTTTCTCTTTGTACATTTCTGTTTAATTGTCAATACACTTCTAGTTTACAAAAATTTTGGGAAAGGTCTTAAAGAAAAAAGTAAGTAGTCATTTGAAGTCCTGATGTTAAATTAATTTCATATAATGCCTTCATTTGTTAAGCAAAATGCACTATTTTCATGAAATGTCTTAAACTTCATTTCAGTTTATGGAAGTCGAGGCGAGAACCAACAGTATGGCACATTCCATGAAGTTGCTGATGAATGACAGATTTTGAAAGTTTTAATATACAGTATTTTTCTCTATACTTATTATAAATAATGAAGTAAATAGCTTTATATGAATATGACCATAAGGTTATACCTGTGATGTATTTTCTGTTAAATCCTGATAGTGTTGCTTTTAAAAATGCCTATTTTCTGAGACAGTTATTTCCTTTTGTAAGCATTATTTTATATATCGTATTCTAGAGGACATTTTTTCTTTCACATAATTGGTATTCATAAATAAAATATCTTACATCAAATTATTTATATTTTTTATTTAATATTTTGGTTACCAATGCATTTGTAACATTGCTTCCTTTGTAAACAACAATTGGGCAGTGAAGATTTAAGTGAGCTTTATAATGTGAAATGTAGACTATTTGTCCGTAAATTACAGAGAAAAATGGCCACAACTTCAAACTGAAGTCCAAACACTCCTTTCTGATCAACAGCGTGTAAGGTCGTGTGAAATTACAAACTCAACCATTGTCTTCCTGCAGTCGCGTGCTCACGCGGACTGCAATTCCGAACGCCCCTCGACGACAATCGAGTTGCGTTCGTCTTTTGCGGCGGCGGCGGGCGCCAGAACGAAAACCATGACACCGAAAACGCAAGACGACATAAAAAAAACAACCCTCCGGAAATATCGCGATTTTTCGGAAAGGTGGTTAGCGGTTCGATTTCTCAAAGGGCGGCGCGCACAAAAGGCCTCCCCCGCGGAAAACGCCTTTTGCCCTTTTAGACGCTTTTCCGGATGACGCGGGTTTTCGGCGAGTCCCCCCTTCCCCTCCCCCCTTTCCCTCCCCTTTCTAATACTACGAGAGAGAGAAAAAGACTAGTATAACGCACCGGGTGCGAGCCGTTAGGTTGGTACCGAGCGCTTTCGTTTTGTTCGCGTTTATTTTTTTAAATATCGGGATCGCCTTTAATAAACACCGCCCACGCACGCACAGCAGGGACGCAGGCGCACAGTTTTCGTACGCACACTTTTTTCGTCCGCGGCGTGGAGAGGGGTGGCGAAGGGGGTGGCGCGCGCGAGCCGTGACGAAGTACGCCAGTCGCCGCGCATGCGCACCTCGGGCGTAAATCTTCCTCGATCGCTTCCTCTGGAGGTGCCTCCCTCCCACTTTCTCCGCGTCTCTCCCCCGCTCCTCGCAGTTCATTCATACGAGTCCGGGAAAGCCGTGGCGGGGAGATTTCTCCCTCCCTCTCCTCCGCCCCCCGCCCGCCCCTCCACCACCACCTCGCACGGCTTCCCACCGCCGCTGCCCTCGACTCTGGGTACCAAACGACAAAATCCGCCCCGCGCTCCTTTCCGCACCGCCCTACGGGAGGGGCATAAACGAACGGTCGCCGGGTTCGGGAGATCGCTGCGACCGAGACCTTGCATCTTTTCCCTCGATTCTCTTACAGACAATCCGGAGAAAAATTAGAACGGGGTGTGCGTCGAGGGATGAAGAGGATGCGGAGGGAAGGAACGAAATTCCAGGATGCGGCTTGTGCGTTTCAAACGGACGGAACGTAGGCACGAGAGGGAGAGTGGCCGCCCTCACCCTCCACGCCCACGCCCCCCTCCTCCCCACACGCCCACGCACGGCCACGCGCCCAAACCGATGCATCGGAGGAGCGAAATAAAACCCCCGGACGGCCCCCCCCCCCTCTTTGCCCCGGAACCGCCCCTCTTTGCCTCGGAACCGCCCATTTTGCCCCAGAACCGCCCCCCTTGCCCCAGATCTGCCCCACTTCCCTCGGAACCGCCTCTCTCTTCCCACGGAACCGCCCGTCTTGCCCCAGCCCCAGCTCGGAGCCCCGCATTGGTGCATCCCACGCATCGGCGACACCTCGCCCGTTCACGCGATTCGATTCCTCCGCCACCGTGGGGCGCCTCACCCTTCCCCTCTACTCCCCCTCGCATCGCCTCCAACACCCCCCCTCCCCCTATTCCTCCCACGCACACACACACCCATCCCCCTCTATATTCTCACGCCCGCACGAACGCGGCAGACGCCCACGCGCCGCCGACCCGCCCTCTCCTCGATGGATCCGTCGGCCACTCGCTCTTCGCCCCCTCCCCCTCTTCCCCTTCGCCCCTTTTTATTATATATTTCTCACGCGCGACCCTGCCCCCGCCCTCCTCCCGGGCTTTCTTCTGCCCCCCCCTCCCCCCCGACGTGCTTCGCCCCGATGCGTGCCGCACGCGGTGCCGAAAGCGATCCCTCGTCACGGCCTTCGTGATCGTGCACCTCCAGAGTCGGTCTTTTCTCGAGAGAGAGAGAGTCTTCTCGCCACACGCACGCGCGCACACGCGAGTAACGTGAGTGTGCATCATGTGTATCTTTTTTAGCCGTGCACCATTATGGCGGCCTGCGCACCCTGGGACTACGGGATCGATTCTCAGAGGCCCGTCCCTCACTTTGTACTATAGTTTGAGTCCGTCGAGGGAGAGAGAAGAGAGAGATAGAGGGAGAGAAAGAGAGACGGAGAGAGAGAAGGGGCGAAGAGGGAGGAACGAGAGGAGAGAGAGAGAGAGGAATTAAGTGGGGAAGGGTGGAAATTCCGATGCTGTTATTCCGAGTAGACGGTTATTCAGAAGGATCGATGAAAGAGGTCGGAGGGAAGGAGTGGGGAGAGGGGGAATAGGTGGGGGAGCTTTCGAGAGAGTGGAGGGAGAGGGAGGGGTGCGGTAGGGGCCGGGCCGTGGCGAGCCGACTCGAAGCCGATCAATAGAGAAGGCAAGGGTGAGAGAGAGGGGGAAGGGAGAGTGAGAGGGAGGGGAGGGAGGTAGCGTGGGAGGGAGGGAGGAGGCGGACTAGGCCAGTCGAGCGGTCTTTGGATACGGGGTGGAGGAAGGAAAAGGGCGGGGAGATAGAGACGGGGAATATGGTGGAGCCGAAGCCTCGGACTGCCAGAAGGGAAAAGGTGGTGTCACACGCGAAGACGAGAGAGAGAGAGAGAGAGAGAGAGGTCCACGCTGGGAACTCTTTTGTGCGAAACTTTTTTTCCTGATTTCTCTCTCCCTCTTTCCCTCGTTTGGTTTCTGGGGAATCGGGCAAACACGTGGGTGCGTTTTTACCTCCGCCGACACGGAAAAAACGTACGGTTTTCTAACGAGAGGTGAAAAAAAACGGCGTTCTTTTGGGAGAAGGTTGTCGGGAAAAACTGCGCGTCGCTCCAACCCGCAAAAGTGAGAAAGAAGAAAGCCGTCGAACGCGTACCGCTAGCCCTTTCCCTCGAAGGCCTCCTTCCCTCCGCCTCTCTCTCTCTCCTTCCTTACACCGATGACAAAAGAACCGCGGAGGGCGGCGAAGGGGAGAGAGGGAGCGGCCGATGGAGCGACGCGCCATTAATTGCGGCCAGGTCTCGGAAATCCGCAGCGAGGAGTGACCCAAATCCCATCGGCCCGTATCGGGCATCGCCCCTCTCCTCCCCCTCTCCTCCCACTCTCCTCCCCCTCTCCTCCCCCTCTCCTCCCCCTAAACTCCCCCTCTCCTCCCCCTCTCCCCCACCTCATTCCTCCTCCTTCCACCTCGGACTCTTTCGAGTCGAGCCCGATGCTCCTTTCTCGCGGTCTCCTCGCTGCGCCAGAGGTCGCCCTCGGCAGCATTTCTAAGACGTCGCGAAGGCGCAACGTGAGACGATCGAAAACAAATGAAAAAAACTAAATGTGTGTGTGTGCGCGCGCGCGTATCTTATTTTATAAGGGGAGGGGGGCGCCTCTTTCTCTCACTCTCCCGCAAATTTCTGACCCCCGAAAATCTGCCTTTCGGTCGTTAGGGGGCGCGTGCCGGGAAGGGAGGCGAGTCGTCGTTCCTCCGACGAATGTCGACTCGCCCTCCTCCCACCTCCCTCCCGCGTGGCGTGGCGCCCCCCGCGGACATGTCCGCCCCGCCCTCTCGCGGAAAAGAGACCGCTAATGCCACCTTCGCTTCCGCATTTCGAGCCGTCGTTCCGTGCCCATGGTGACTGACCCGCGCCGTGATTGTAGTCGCGTGATCCTCGGCAAAAGGAAAAGGACCGTCATCTTTCGTTTGTTTCGAGTGCGCCGGCTTATTTTGAAACGTCCTTGCCCACCGGAGCGCCCCGAATGGGCTACTCTTTCGAAAGAAGTAAACGTCTGGCTGCGATGGGAGAGGGGCAGGGAAGGGAGGGGTGAAAGTATTAAACGCCCTCGGCTCTCTCCCCCTCTCCATTTCCCCTCCCCCCACCCACCCCCACCTCCGCCCTAAACACTCACGCACAACACGCACACACTAGGCACACGCTCGTGTGGGATTTGTTCATTCATAACGCATTCTCGCGAGCCAAATCTCTCTGACTCCTGATTCTGTCTCTTTTATATTATTTTCAATTTTTTTGTTCCGTTTTTTGGGAGGAACCAGCCGCATCAGCACCACATCTTTTATACATGTATAACAACGAAAAAAATATTATTTTTGTAATCGGGAACACTTTTTATCTTCTTTGGCCGCCTTTTCACAAAACGGATCACTTAATTATTTGACGGCTTCCTTTTGTTAAAAACTGAAAAAATGTGATTGGATGTTTTGGGATAGATTTCTTGAAGATTTGTGTCTCAATCGTTATATATACATTCATATATATAATAACTCGATCTACAACTCAATTATCATTTATATCTTAATTTATTACAAATCCCTCCGACTTGTTTTTTAAAAGTCTCTGATGATAAATTCTCTAAAAAATTAACACTTCACTTTTTAGTACTCTGTTCAAACTCCAAATACCCGGTTGAGTATTTTTTATAATTTCCCTCAGCGCCATCGGAATCCTTTTCGCACAAAAGAGGCAGTGAAACACAACGATATTCACTTCCTCTTTTTAATCTTTTGTAATTCACTCCGGATGCCAGACCCGAGAAAACAAAACAAAACTGGATCACTTTTTTGCAGGGGTAATTGTAATATGTTTTTTTTTCAGTGTTAAGGTAAGGGAAACTGGTGTGTGGGGAAATCATAGCTGCAAAACTCTTGTTGAATATTTACCTTCGTTTCAGGGGAATCGGGGATTCGAGGACTTATTTAACTATTCTCCTGAAGAAATCCATGCTCCACAATGCACCCGGTTCTTCTTAGAAAAACAACGCACAGACGCCGCAATTCATCACTTAAAAACACTTTCACAGACTTCTTTGAGGTTTCCATCTTCTCTCTTTACCCTTCCCGATAACTGTTTCGAGATTATTCACAAAAAAACTCCTCCGATTTTCCTCGCTTAACAGTCGAGCACATCTATTTCCTTCTGTCTCACAAATCGACAAATCCAAATAAGAAAAAAACAACTTGTATTCTCTACTCACACTTCATCCGTTAACAATTGTGCCTCTGCAGCTCCTCTAATTTACAATTTTTACTATGCCTTTATGTAAAAAATCGCCCATAAAAGGAAAAGAAATAACCTATGCATGCACAAAAAATTCCCCCCAACCTTCATCTTCTCTTATTATTTTCTCAAAGGGTATTTTTGACCATTTATAATGAGAGCTAAACACCTTCACTATGATTTAGTAATTGAATTTGGTTTGTGGCTTCCACCGTCGTCTCGAGACACAGGAAACTTTAAAAAATGTTTACTCCCATACATTCCCTATGTTTATAATTATCATTAATTCAAGTCGACTCGTATATTTCGGACCCAAAGGAGGTTGTGAAAATGAAAAATGCATACTAATTAATCCTATGAGAGCTATAAACAGTTTTTATTAGGCTCAAGGGGAAAAAACCTCCAGTATACTGAGGACGGGCCTTGTCAATTATGTTGGCAGTATTTCGGCTTGGCCTAGTTAACTTACATTCATTCATGGCTCATTGTTGAAAGGCATGACTCGTCAGCAATATTATAATCGATAAAATGACTTCAACTAAGAGTCTTTTGCTGTAGCATTTCATGCCGAAAAGGGAAAGATCAGATAGTTAATCATAAAACAACTCTATGTATAAAAAAAATTACGTATGCAATAATTTTTTCACTACTGATACATATCAAACTCAGCCATCTCAATACTAATTAGTAATTATTTGTAAAAATCTCAACACAGCACCGCAATACTTGGAACTCCGCAAATTTGCCCCAATTTGGACTTTTTGAAGACTTAAATTTCTTTCTGAATCCGTCTTTCAAATGGGACGGTGGCTTGTTTGCTACTCAAAACCACGAGGATCTGCTCATCATAGGTATTTTTTTGTGCGACGTTTACATAGTTTGACGGTAAAGACCAACAATTGCTTAGTAACAGATCTAACATACAATAGGTTTTTCCTCCTCAGAAAACCGAGTCATACTACATCTGCGTTTCAATAAATAATGTCAAATGCGCCAACGTACATAATAAACCCTTTTATTCGATCCCCCTTCCATTGCCATGAACGTTTTTTTTGTCAGCCTGGGGATTGAATCAAGCACATCGTCAACAAGCTCTCTCTCTACTTATCTCTCCAATTCTTTTTAACACACATTAAAACCACAACAATTGGATTTTATTTTAATGGCCTCCCGCCAAAAAAATTTTGTCCGGCTAAAGAGTAACTGTACATATAAACCTGAAAATTATAAATTACTCTTCTATGCACAGCATATGTCTAAAAAGTCGAGTTTGTATCTTTTTGTTTTTTTTTTAAACCTCAATTTTTACAAAAGAAAAAATAATAATAATGATAATAACACGATGCACATAAAAATGATGTCACACTTCACATCAGATATGGCTGTTTTTTATTACAATGTTTTTCGTTTAAATGTTTTATATTCCATTCACCTTCGCCAGTATTTTTGTGCTATTGACCCGTTCTATTTTCTTTAAATATAGATTAATTTGAGAAAGATTGCAGATTTAAATCAGTCAATGAGTCAGTCTCTCACAAGCCACTCATGAATCCTTGAAGTTTTTTTAAACTCCTAAGTCTCTCCTTACCAAAAAAAAAACAAAAAAAACTTAAAAATCATTATTTTTCCAAATCGTCTCGTAGAGAGTCTGTTTCCATTTGATTCAAATGAAGCGCACAGCGTCTGAAACCCCCCTTTTATAGAAATTTCGATCAGCTTCTCTCCTCGCGCACTCTTGCCAGTTCTGAGGTTTTGGCTATCGTAGGTAGCGATCGCATCGCATCCCCTTCTGCGATTGCAAACCATCCGGAGACGGCTCCGTTCAGGTTCCTTGCTTTCCAAATAACAGGAACAACAACAACGGAAAACAACAACAACAACAACTCAGTCCAAAGATAGAGTTTAACCAGTCTTTTAACGCTTTGAGACAGTCATCCTTTTCAACTTTAGTCAAACGCTTCATCGGAACAATTAGAAAATAAAGCGCACGGATGATTTTTTTCACTGATTCAGGAAGTTCGTTATGCTCGTGTGGGTGTTATTTTTTTTTTCGAGCGGCCGACTAATACGAACGTCGCACGATGCAATCGATTCGGTGCGGAAGGGACGAAAAATAGACGAAGGAAGTGCTACGAGGTCAGAGCGCACGCTAAAAAAAATCAAGAAATCACTCGTTTTAATTGCGAGGGTGACATAGATGCGTCGGAAGGATAGGAAGTGGTTGCTTAACGAAGGGTTTTTTTTCTGCGGCGCGGTTAATAAAAGAAACACCCTCGTAGCTGTTCGGATTTCTCTCCGAGTCCTCAGGGAGCAGGAGCGCCATGATCTGCGTTCTTAGGCGAGGAGATCCATGAATAGTCTGGGCTCCAGTAGCTCTTCCAGACTGGACTCGCATCGATATCCAAGGAAGAGAGCGGATTTCTGCAGGAAAGTTGGAAAGGTAAGAGAAAGGCGGGGTGGGGCCGATTGGAGGTGCAAAGGATAACGGAGGCTCTTTCAGGGAGAGGAAGAAGTTTTGTCAGAATATTCTAAGGAATGGCGGCGAATATGAGGGATGAGGGTGGCGACAGAAGGGACGAGCTATTGCTTAGAAACTATTACTTTGTGTGCAGGTAAGTTGACTCCCGTCTCCCACAAAATGGGAATTGCTCTTTAGCTAGGCTGAGATAGATAGAGAGAGAGAGAGATAGAGAGAGAATGAGAGAAACAAAGTAACTTGATAGACGGAGCTTTTATATTTTTGGTTAAGGATAGAGCAATACTATTATTTTCCTTTAAAACCTCGAAATTCATGATGATGATAATAATAAGAATGTCGTTTCTACCTAAATATTTTTGGCATTTTTTAATTAATTTGTCTCTTCTGCTCTTTAAAGAGTTTGATTGTATCCATTCCCCCTATAAACAAAAATCGATAAAAAAATCGCTTGCTACGGCACTTGGGGCGCCTTCCGCGTGACATCCGACCGCAGTCGGCCCCACTCGAATGGCGGGAGGTGATTTTGTGTTTCATTAGTCACTGTGTGCGCTCTTTTGGAAAACCCATGAAAATCACGGTAATATATGTTTTAAGGTACAATGGCTTTTTGGGTCTTTTTTATCCTACATACATAATATTTATAAATTCAAAACTCGCACATTTTTCTGGAAAACCTTTTCAAACTTCATCATTATTAACCGATGCCGATGACAGTTCTATTGGTTTGGGTGGTAGGATAACTTCCACGATGGTTCGTTCTTCCTCGATCCAAAAGCAAAAAGAACTTCCTGACGACATGATTATCCGGCAAAAACCTCAGTTGTCCTGTCGCTCGTTCGGTCGAAAACATAAAAATGAATACAGAAATCATCATTTCTTTTTGGCATCTACCGAAAACTTCTCGGAAAAGACACGCAGAGCATTTTTTGCGCGTTGTTATTGAAATTCAAAAATTATTCTTGTGTACGTGTTTAAAGTGCGCGTCATCGCAATTTTTCTTCCTACATTTTATATCGTCCGCCCTCACACTACAGACCATTCGTCATAATCTCTCGTCGTCGAAGCGGCGACGCGACGGCAACAGAAACACGCCCCAAAACACTCTCCGATTCGCTCGGAGATGCTCGAGCCCCTCCCGGGGGCCGCATCCTCCGACTGGCAGTGGCACGGATCCCGCGTCCCTCGAATTCGCCTACTAGTGGCGTCGCTAAGAGGCGCCGTCGTAACGGCGGCGGGTGCCCGCATCCGGGCGCAGCGTGCGCCCGGCCTTCCGCTACAGCCTGTCCTCTTCTTCCTCTTCGTCGTCGTCCTCGACCTCCTCGCCGTCCCCTTCCTCCTCCTCCCTGTTCCCCTCCGCCCTGTAACCCGGGTGTTCCGAAATCGCGTAATAGTTCCCGTTGTAGATCACTCCCAGCTCCCTCAGCGTCTCGCCTCTTATCGTCGCCTTGATCGTCCAGTTGTGGCAATCGTCACTGCCCGGCCCAACTCCTCCTACCGCCCCCGCAACACCCCTTCCCGCCGCCCCACCCTCCGCGCCCCCTCCGCCGCTTCCCGTGCCTCCCGTCCCGCCGTCCGAGTCCCTCTCCAGCCTCTCCACGTCCACGATCTTCGACCTGAGCCTCTCCAGTATCACGCCGATGTCCTTGATGGTCAGGTGCCGCCTCGCGTCCATGGACGCAGGCTGGTCCACCAGCAGAAGGAACTTTTCCGACGTCGCCCCCTCCTCCTCCAGTAGGGTCGTCTCCGTTTCGGACTCCGAGCTCTCCCCGGCCGAAGAGGTGCCTCCGCCCGGCGACGCCCCCATCGCGCTCGCCGCCGCCGTCGCCGCGGGGACGGGGGCCGCCGCGGCTGGCACCCTACCCGCTCCCATCGGACTGCCTCCCCTCGGCACCGCGCCCTCTACCCCGCTCTCGATGTCCAGGAAGCGGACGTGCTGCTTGCCCGTGGTCGCCGGAGGCTGTAGCCCCGCCCCCCTGCTTACCCTCGCCGCCGCCCCCGCTCCCCCGTCTTGGGGCTGCGCGTGGTCCTGGATGGGGGATGTGGCCACGGACTTGTGCACGGCTATCCTCCTGCCCTCCTCGTGCAAGGCGCAGCAGTGAAAGTCGCACTCCGTGGCGCCTCCTCCGCCGCCCCCGTGCGTGTGCGGGCCCTGAGGGTCGTGGGCGGAGGGGGAGGGCGCGGGGGGCGAGGAGGCCGACGAGTGCATGGGGTGGTGGAGGTGGTGGGCCGAGCACTCGGCCGTGTGGACGTGTATTGCCGCACCGCTCTCGAAGCTCGATCCCCCGCTGCCCTGGCGAGAGAGACGAGGGGGATGGTGCACGCCGCCGCCGCCCCCCACCACTCCTCCGCCCCCGGTCGTGCCCCCGCTGCCGGCCGCCCCCCCGTAGGAACTTCCGATGACTCGAGCCGTCGCCGCGTCGTGGTTTATCACAGTGATCTGTGGGCTGGTGCCTCCGCCACCGCCGCCGTAGCGGGCGGGGGTGTAGACGTCGTTGATGAGGGTCTCTTTCTTACCGTCCCGCCCCACGGTGGTCGTGCCCGCGCCGTGGATGACGAGGGAGGGCCTGGTCATCGACGTGGAAGCCACGTCCACCGCCCCGTCCACCCCGAGTCCGAGGGAGGGCGAGGAGGAGGAGGTGGCCGCGGAGGAGTTGCGCGGATGCGAGCGGGAGGAGGGCGGGGGAGGCTGGTAATGGTGCTGGGGGTGGTCCCAGTGCAGCACCACGGTGACGCGACCCTTGTTGTCCATGATCTTCCAAGAAGGGGAGGGTGTCTCATCACGGTGCAGCTCCAGCGCGTGAATGGTTTCGCACACTATCTTGGGAATAGCGGAAATGGCTGCGAATGGAAGAGAGAGAGAGAAAAGGGAGAGGAGAAAAGAGTGAACAGACAGAAGAAAGTATCAGGAGTCAGTACTAGTTTATTAGCCACGCAACGGTTCGGGTTATTAAGTTTTATTGTTTTCTGCTTTACTTTTCATCGACCACGACCCTATATGCATTCTTCATATTTTCTATTGCATTAAGAATAAATCAAAGTAATTTTTCGCACTAAATGTATTTACTAAAATAGAAAACAGTATGCTTAATTAATATAAAAAATTATATGAACATGCAATTCTTTGAAGTATCCTCTAATTACGGACACTATAAAAATAATACCATATATTTAGTTAAACTTACGTTTACAGAAACAATACTTTTGTATCTGATCCTCTACCTTAAAGCAAGTTCATTCCGCTTGTTGTGAGTTGAGATAGACGAAAAAGAATGAATTGATGAAAAGAGATATGAAACGCCGAATGTTTAGTCAGAGTCTCTGTTAACTCTAATGATTATCCAACGTCTGCCACTAGATTTGTACTTGAATAACTGTTAAGCTATAACTATGCTTGGTAGGATTCGATTTAAATTGATAAATGTCGATAAACTTCGAATTTAAAAAAAATTTAAATTCGACTAAAATGAATTGTCGTCGATAAGTGACGATTTTCACCACTACATTATCTAGGAAATTTATGCGTTATGATTTTAAAATTTTGTTATCCCCTCTCAAACTTAAAGTATTTTAAACACCAAACATCCAAAACGGTAGAGACAGTCTGTATTTGTCATACCAAAATGCCACAAAACATTCGGAATTTGCTTTCTAATATCGCTTACCTATGTCACTGTCTTAAGGGCACATACTAAGCAGCCGTGGGATCCAAAGGCAAAGGACAGAATATTATGATCGGTTTATTACGCTCTTTCTTCGCCCTCGGCTAGATCCGATAATCCATACGCACTTTGGACTCCATTTACCGAAAAGTCGGGGGACGTCTATTGCGTCCTTTGCGCGACATTATCTGCCGACCTCCTCAAAGAGACGAAATGAAAGGTTTCCTCGGACTGAAAAATGAGTACCGATCGTCATATGGCCTTATGGCATTTTCATGAAATGTATATAACCCATCAGAGAGTGTCTCCCGTGCTTAGTATCTTTTGCATTGCTGTCGTAGGAGCATCGTTCCATGTACGCACACTGGACTCTTTTCTGCATTTATAGTCGTTTATTACTCAACAATATGACATTTTTTCATCAAAATATTAATTCATACATTAGGTTGTATATACTCACGTCGCATTAATTTCTCATTAATGATCACGATAATAAGGGGCGCGAATTAACGAGTAAAATATACTTTCTGATTAATTCCGAAAAATTAACTGTTCCAGGTTGGTGGCCGAAGTCAACAACAAAACATTCACCAAAATATAGATAACAACAAACAAAGCAGCATATAAGAAGCCTTATTTTTATTTGCACACTTTTAATTAAACTTAATTAGAAGCAATTTAATTTATAACACTTTTCTAGATAAAAATTGATGAAATGTATTGAAATAAACATCGATATTAGATATAGCTTTTTATTAAATATAAACGTCGGTGTGTGTGTGTGTGTGTGTGTGTGTGTATTTCTGGCTAATCAACCTCTTGGATTATTATAGCCAAAATATAAACGTCGAAAATTAAAATGTCCAATTAACTGTATAAAAATAAACATTGATGTGCGTCGTTGATTTTTAGGAAAAACGAAAAATGGTAGTGGTCGCTTTTTTTAATATATATTAACGTCGCAAACTACCAAGCCTAGTAAAATGTATTAAAGTAAATGTCGATATTGGTCACCTATTTTTAGGTAAAGTAAACTTCGATTTTTAAGAAAAATAAACGTCGAAAACTACCAAGCCTATAGTAGTAGTAATTTTAAGCGTCGATATTTGTCGAAAATATCTCGGGAAAATAAACGTCGATTTAAATCGTCCATTTTCAAAAAAAATAAACATCGAATTCTATCAAGCCTAGCTGTAACGCGTATCATTAATATAATCACAAAACATAATTGAAAAATATGAGAAAATAGATTTAAAGAAATGAATGCAACTAAAAGACAAGATTGTCGTTATGATAAATGATTGAAAGCGATGAATTTTTTAAATATTTAATTCGGTAATGGGGAATATATTTTTTGCCTTTGAAACAAAAATACCTTATATTCCATATCTACATATTTATCATAAAAAACAAGGCAAGAATATATTTGAAATTCTGATAAATTCAATCTGCTCCAATCAGTTTTCCAATTTTAGAATTCGCCACTTTCAAATAATTAATATGAGCGCTCAAAACACTTTTGTAATATCTCGAGTGAGTATTTTATGATAATTTTACATTCTATCCCCTTTTTACAAGAAAAGCTTCCATAAAATGCACTTGACTGTAGTTTAAAATGAAGAACAAATTCCTATTTTATTGAGAAAGTGTAAGAACGGTTATTCTCAAAAAGTTATTGCAATTTTAATGCAACAACGATTTGTGTCAGAACTTCATATACTATGCAGATTTTCCATGTGTTGGAAGATTTCAACCAACATCTGAAACAGATGTTGAAACACAGACAAACTATTCAACAACGAGTGAAAAATCAGCATTAATCATTTCCTATATCGTGAATAATCATGTACACATTGCTAAATGAATTTTTTACATAGGAAACACTTTTTAACCAATACATTGGTAGAACGGGATTTGCACCTTAAAGAAATATATTATAAATGAATTTGTAGACTAGAGGGAAATAATATCATTTCCCGACTTTATGCTGTAAATCTTCTATTATATGTAGCTCTCTAGTACATTAATTTTACCAATAAGGTGAATTTCTTTCCACATTGTGAATGTTTCCCTCTTAATTGAATCACACAAAGAGCGGAGGAAAGTGAAAGTTATGCTTCCTAAACTATTGTTTAGTTTCATTATTCGATTAATTCTGAAAATTTTAATTCAGTTAAATGTTAAAGAATAACCGAAAAAGAAAATTCCAAGAGCGCTTTTTATAAAACGTTCACGTAAATTTTCAGAAGCTTCGTTCGACCACTTGCTCAAAATGTTTCAGTGAAGTTCCACTGCATTCAATTAACACATACATAAATAAATAAAACTATCATTAACCTTTTCACAACACAAAAAGATTAACGAATATGCATGATTCAACAAACTTTAGATTAAGCGATTAAACTGCCACATTATAATGTAACACTGTATTTTCATCAGAAACTTGGCAAAAAACAAAATGTAAAATCCAAAATCAATCAAAAATTATTTGAAACATACCTCACCACAGTTAAGCAGTTTTTTAAAATCCTTTTTCGAAAGTAAATTGAACATATTTACACTTCGCTTTTATTCTCTTAGCAACGTAAATTAAACGAAATTTTATCATCATTAGACCCGTATAAATAGTTAATAGGGGATTATTTTAATTCTGCAAAAAGGTAGTCGAACAGATGGACGGGCCCCAAAATCAATAGGGTTAATGTGTGTCATCAGCCAAAATTATCTTGAAAATTTTTAACTTACCAGAACATCTTGTTAATAAAGGTGAAATACTCCTTTAGCCAAACAATTTGTTTGGCTAAAGGAGTATTTCACCTTTATTAATCTTAGCCAAAGTTATTGAGCTACTATCAATTAAGAACATCTTGTTGCTTCAAAATATTTCGCACGGACGGATGATGTGAAAATATGAGCGATCTAAAGAAAACGCTAAAAACTAACGCTAAACTAAAATGATCAAAATACGTACGATTTAAAATAAATAACAAATAATTTCTCATTAATCTGTTGCTTATGGTCAGTATCGTATACTAGAATATCTTCCTAATTACAACATATAAAGATGATATCAATTTTTTTAAATATTAGATTACAAATATAATAAATCGAAAAATGATAAATACAGCATGTAAAATAGTTTTACATCCACCAATGTCAATTCAGATGAATGGTAGGCATTTAATGTTGAAACATTTACGGTGGGCACTCACGTATTTCCGTAATTGGGTGATATTGATAACCCAATGGATTTAAAATCAAATAACGTCCTCGTATTTGTCCTATATTTAAATGTCGGGATAACTCTTCAGTTGCGGTTAATACATAATGATACGAAACAATTTTCGATGTTGCAATGATTCGAGTTAAGAGGTTATCCAGGCGTTAGGTAACTTATCCAACAATTTTGTTAAGCGATGTTAGAAAAGAAAATTTATTACTTATTACAGCATTATTCTTAATCAGAAATTTCACATTACATCTTCACTAATTGATTCTGTCTTCGAGTGCAATTTTAAAGATTGACAATTTCGCATACTCGAGAAACACATTTATTAACCGCGACTTCGACCGATGTTCTTTTTTGTCCGAATCTACTTACACTAACGGCACCGAATGAAACACATCAGATACCGGTCAATTATATTGGTCCAACGTTCAAACCTGACTAGAATAATTTCTGTCATCCGATGGATCGCGGCGCAATAAAAAATACTCGCACGAAATCTCAGAATATCATCGCATCAAGAAGTCTGGGCGCGTGCGCATACGCGCGCGCGCACACACACACACACACTCACGCGCGCGCGCGACCCTCTCTCTTAACTCCCTCTTAAGTACAGAGCGGAGGGAGGTGCTCGTGCAGACAATCAACTCACCGGCCCTGATGACGTCGACGCCGCCCACGGGGCCCCAAGTCTCCCCTTGCCGTAGAAGGAGCAGCACGGTGTTCGGCGGCAGAGTGCGGAAGTATTCTCCGTCCTCGACCTGCGTGCCGTCGCTCTCCAGCACTACTCTCACCGCCTCCCCCGAGCTCACTCCCAGCTTCTCCCGACCTGTGCGTCGCCAAAGAGAGACATGGGATCGTTTCACGAGCGGATCGCCTCGGGCGAAGGGGGCGGATCGCCCCGGGCGAAGGGGGCGGATCGCCCCGGGCGAAGAGGGCGATCCACCCGGACGATGGCCGGGCCTTTTGCGGGACGCCGCTCGCCTCGAAACGCGACGCGTGAATCCGTGCTGCGTTTTGAGGCGAATGCGAAACTAAAATTAAGGATTTGGCATTCTTCTGAAGACGAAAAGGGTTTTGGCCCATTGCAGTTCGTTTTTGGGAATAATTTCCTAAAATCCGGAATGAAGTTTCCGTTTCCGCGTTCACATTTTTCTCGTATGAATAAATACAAAAAATAAATTTTGTATTCGTAGTTTTCTCGATCGTGTTTCGCAATTTTCAGAGGGATTAAGCGGATGCGGTCACCTGATGCGATGCAACTCTTTCATTAAGACCGAATAGATCTGTTTTCATGAAAAAGTAAAAAGTTGTTCCCTCTTCCAACAGAGTTTATATTGCAGCGGAATGGATCGAAGATACATCGCCAATGGTCCACAACCAGTATAAAGTTGCTGTTGCTTGTGTGTATTTCTGCCTAATCAACCTCTTAGATTATAATCTAAGTGATAATAATTATTACACATCAGACACACACAGAAGGGAGGAGGAAACCCAGTGCCAGCATTAGCTACTCATAACGAAGAGCAACAAGGGGGCCAACTACTTAACGTCCTTTCCGAAGGACGGAGCACTGGCTGTCTCCTCAAAGCACACAAGTAAGGGACGGGACGATTCCTGGATGAAAAATCCGACCTCTGCCGGATTCGAATCTGAGATCACTGCGTGGAAGGCCAAGGCTCTAATCAATCCGCCACCGCCCCCTTATAACCAGTATATGGATTCCCACGCCGAATATATTCACTTGAGCTGCCACCACACCAATTGCAGTCTTGTTTTCTTCGATGCCTTCGTTTTATTACATCGAGTGACCCTGATTAAACTGAGCTTTACCGCTTTCCTTACCTTCATAATATTTCTCATTTGCCCAAGAATCCTCACGACTCGGTTTATGGATGCTATCACTCTGTTGTTTTTTGTTACATTTAAAGCGATGGTTTATCATGTATTATTGGTAGCATTAAAAATACATAAATATCATAGGAATTTGCTGCAACCGCATGAAAATAACGACGGCTATGATATAAATGTGAGTGACAACAGTCCAAGTCGAGTACACCAGATAATACCGAGAGTGAAGTCTGTTAATGATAAACGTATCGGAGTAAGAAAGATATATTTTCTGGCCGATATTGGTCCAAGAAGTCCGCTTAGAGACGATCTATAAACGTTAGAGAATCGAGACAAAGCGAGAAAATTCCTTCGTTTGTATCGATAGAAACCTTCTTTAAGATTTTTTTTCTATTTTTTCGCCAAATAGTGAGAACGTGCGACAAATGTAAGACTTAGGGATACACAATGTGTAATATTGTCAAGAATGAATAGAAAATCTTGTAACAATTGATCGGCGAGGAAAACGTGTAAGCGTTTTATAGCGTAGGAAGCCTGTGTGTTGAGTTTTGCGAACGTGTGCATGTGACCCAAAAAATTTTAATCGAGGTGACTATTTCGTCCAATTTATATGCATTCCTTGAAGGCCTTCGGATTTTAACTTATTTTTGGCTTGCGGCGATGACAAACTTTACTAGGTGCAAGTATCCAGTTAAAGAATTTGTGTGATTGAAATGGCATGTGTTAAGGCTTTCAAAATTTTTATCGGTTTTAAAAAAAAACTGCTTATGCGTTCGGTTTGTCCGTCTGTCTTACGCGCTAACTACTTCTAAATGAAAGCAGCTAGAGACTTCGTTTTTTGCCAGTAGTTTCAGTATTTCGTCTCGTCGTGCAAATTCCTTGTGGAGGTTCTAGTGGCCAGCGGAATGGAGGTAAAAAAATTAATTTAAATTTGCACTTTTAGTGATTTTTAAATATCCGCTTATGCTTTGGTTTGCCCTTATGTTCTATGCGCTAACTCCTAAACGAAAGTAGATAGAGACATCGTTGTTCCGCCAATCGATTCAATATTCTGTCCCGTTGTGAACGCCTTCTCGGTATGTCCGTCTGCCCCTCTGTCTGTATACATTTTTTATAACATTCTATCAGAGTATTCACTCTAGTATGTCTAAATTTTAACATTTTGTATTATCAAGTTTTTTTAAAGTGCCCTTTACTGTTTGCTTCAGAAGCTCTTTCCTTACTTGTTAACAATAGTATCTTTTTGTGTTCTAAATTTTGCAAAGTATTTAAAAGTTTTTTAACATATGCATAATTTTTGAACAATATAATAACCACACTATGAACATTTATGATAAAAATCAACAAAATTTATTAGTTTTCTTTTTTACACAGCTTTGGAATTAAAAAATATATTTTAAATTAAGTTCAGGACGCTCTTAACACACAAAATTGTCCCGACGCTATATAAGGACTCCAGGGTTATCAATATATTTCCAAAGCGTAAATATGTGCCTCTTTCAGGGAAGTTTGTTATCTATATTGTCGAGTTAAGAATTAATAATTAATGGAAACTTAATTTTTTATTCCTTTGACCTAAGCGTGGCGATAGAGGTTTTTACCTGCATTACGAACTCCCTTCATGACAAGCGATATCAACAAGTGATCAGCACATGAAAAGATTGTTCAATCATCGAAATAGATGTTCTTGGAATGATGAATATTGCGCCACATACACAAAAATCTAATGTATAAACAACTAGTAAATACATACCCACGTGCATAACATCTAAGATAATCAAATATTTTCTTCCTCCTAAATAGTATATCTCAAGAAATAGGATTAGATTAGGCGTTGCCAAATTAAACACTATTTTAACACCACACAACCCAGTTTTATATAACTTGTGTTCATACCACGTAAAAATAAACTGATGTGGGCAACACATGACTTTCTCCATATTTATATGGCAAATTACATGTTGTTAGATCTGGGATCGTTGTCAATATTTACTTCCGGTTGACAATTAAGAAAAGAAAAAGGAGCGTTACTAAGACGTAACTAAGCGTCAATTGTTGACAATAGTCTTCGGTAGGTGGCGTGGTGGTGGCAGCTAAAAATATAAGATATATCTTAAACAATGCATTATATGGAAAAATGTATCAAACAAAGGTTGTAGAAAATAAAATTCCCTACAACTTTTATTCCTATACATTTTTACATTTATCAACTACTAAAGCAAATATTTCTAAATAATGGATGTGACAAGAGTAAACACCCACTTCCGGTTGACCGATTTTTACCAAAAACTAATCAGATCTTCTAACTTTTATAAAAATGTTAAATATAAAATTTTGCGTCAATCTGATTAATAGTTTTTGAGTTAGAGCGCCTACAAAAATCTATCACATACAGACAGACTGACAGACACACGGACATCATCGAGAAAATAGTCAAAACGTATTCAGGGGACCTATAAACGTGTATTTCCGTTGAAATCTCGAATTCGATTTCTTTCATGAAAACAATACTTTCTCTATACTTCGTATATGGAGAAAGTAATAAATAAACGGACGACCAGCTTCGATGCATTAGCATTATCATCCCATTTTTAGTGCTTTTCGTCAATGCTGAAAAGCAATATTATCTTTCCGTGCGTCCGTCCGTACGCATATAACAGGGAAGAATTGGCTTAACCGATTTCAACCAAATTTTGTACATAGAATCTTCACATAAATTTATGACCAAAATGACATATTTAGACTGGATATACTCAGCAGGGGTGCCAAAATTGCAAAATTAAACTTTTCGGTAATAATGAATTTGGAAGGAATTAGCAGAACCGATTTCAACAAAATTTTGTATGAAGAAGGCGTGCAATATAAAATAACAAAATCAAGATGTTTATTATAGATATAAAAATCAGGGCTGCCACAATACAAGTAATAAAAAATGTTCTTTTTACAAGTATTTTTGTTGAACTGTCCCCATCAATTTTAATCAAATACAATATTTATAATGTACATGTATATACAAAACCATAATAGCATATTTGAATCGGATCAACGAAGCAGGAGTGCCACACTTACAAATTAAACTCTTTCTTTAATTATGGATTAGGAAGGAATTGGCTGAACGAATTTAAACTAAATTTTGCATTAAAGATTTTTACAGCATACCATAACGATGTTTAAAGCGGAGCTAAAGAGCGGGACTACCACAAAAAAAAGTAAAATAATATTTCTTTTACACGTATTTCTAGAGAAATGACAGCAAGGATAATCCAATATGGTATACGTATATAATCTTCTTAATAAATTCTTAATAAAAGGCTGGAGAAAAAGGCAGAAGAAATAATAGGGGAAGATCAATTCGGTTTCAGAAAAGGACGAGGAACTAGAGATGCTATAGGAGTAGTTAGAATCATATCAGAAAGGGCAATAGAATACAGTCAAGATATCTGCGCATGTTTCGTAGACTGGCAGAAGGCCTTTGATAGAGTAAATTGGGTAAAGTTGATGGAGATATTAAAAAAGGATATAGGTGTAGACTGGAAAGACAGGAGACTGATTAGGAATCTATAGGAGAATCAAGTTGTAAAGGTCAGGTTTGAGAATGTGGACACCTGCGGAATAAATATCGGTAGAGGAGTAAGACAAGGCTGCTGCCTATCGCCAACCCTATTCAATATATATGGAGAAAGTCTAATGCAAGAAGCTTTAGAAGGCACAGGGGATTTCAAAATTGGAGGAAGGATTATAAGAACAGTGAAATACGCAGATGATCAAGTACTTCTAGCAAGAAAGGAAGAGGAGCTACAAAAAATGATAAATAGACTAGTGATAACAGGTAGAAAATACGGTATGGAAATAAATACAGAAAAATCCAAGGTCATTCGAATATCGGGTAAAGAAGAAAATCTGATCATAACTATTGGGGGAAAGCCATTAGAACAAGTTTCAGAATATAAATACCTTGGAAGTATCATAACACGAGAGGCAAAATGTACGGATGAGATCAAAACTAGAATAGGAAAAGCAAAAGCGGCTTTCAGGAGAAAGAAACAACTACTTACAGGGAATATAAGGGAAGATATCCGCAAGAAGTTGATAAAATGCTACGTATGGGGTATAGCATTGTATGGGGCAGAAACATGGACGCTAAGGAAAAATGACATCAAATACTTGGAAAGCTTTGAAATGTGGACTTGGAGGAGAATGCTGAAGATAAAATGGACAGATAGGATGAAAAACGATGAAGTGCTACGAAGAATAGGAGAGAAGCGAATGATTATACAGACTATCAGAAAGAGGAAGGCTAACTGGGTTGGACATTACCTGAGGAGAGAGAGTATGATTAAAGAAGTGTTAGAAGGAAAACTAGATGGGAAAAGGGAAAGAGGTAGGAAAAGGCTTCAGTTGATAGACGATTTGAAAGGGAAAGAGAGTTATCAAGATATAAAGAGGACAGCGGAAAATAGGAGTATATGGAGAACCAGGTTTAACCAAGAATAATCACGAACCTGTCTACGGACAGACTACCTATGATGATGATGATATAATCTTCATATAAATAAATAACAAAATAGCATATTTCAACCGGGTCGACTAAACAGGGTTACCACAATATTAAGGTTAGAATTTTCTGTAGCTATGAATTTCGAAGGTATTGGCGGAACCGATTTCAAAAATAATTTCGTTTTTAGGGCGAGTATAGAATTGCAAAACGAAATGAACATGCGTAGAACGAATCTAAAAAGCAGGGCTACCACAATACAAAGAAAAATAAATTTTCATTATACATCTATTTGTATAGAACTTTCTGCACAGATATTTAGACCAAAAGCACTTCTTTACAACGGAATACCCGTGTACAACCCTACTTGTTAATATGCAGTTCAACGAAGCCTCGACTTCTTCAGTGAATTTTAGTATAGCTCCTTTTGTTTAATTTAATAGAATAAAAATGGAAGACTTTTATAATAAAATACTTGTATTTTTATGCTATTAAATTTGCGATGGATTAGTGTGTCTCCCATATCGGTTTGGCAATTCCGATATCCTACTTCGCTTTCTCGAACGAAAACAATGTTTGGAACGCGAGAGGCATTTGCTACTAATCCCTTTCTGCCCGTTAATCTTGGAAATGCCGCTAATCCAATGCGCGACATCTTGACTCAAGAAAAGCGTTAAGTTCAATGAGAACAAAATAGTTTATGAAGATTTGACCGCATAGTCGATTTTTTTAAAGCTTGTTGCAGCCATTCAATTTAATGGAGTTTTGCAAAGAATTCTCACAAAATTTCTTCAGAGGTAGATTTCTGGTATCATTCGTATCTTTCAATTTTTTTCATTATTATGATTTTTGCCACGTAAAGATGAAGCTTGCGCGCATCCGAACCGCGCCGCAGGTTGTTCGCGAGAATACTAGCGGACTCGGTTTTCCCACACATGCTGAGAGATTTTGGGCCCACAGCAGTTTCAAACGCTCTCAATAGCTCACGGATTCCCTTCAGATCGAAAAAAGAGACTAAGTGAGAGAGAGAGTGTGAGAGAGAGTGTGTGTGAGAGAGAGAAAAAAAAGAGAAAGAAAGAGGGGAGAGTAGAAGGGAGATCGAGAGAGGAGGGGCGTTGGCTGAGGGATTAAGGGGGATTCGTTGTAAATTCTTGTGTTACTTGCATGGATCATTGTCACTGCTTCTCAGTTTCCGATCGTCCCTTTCTCTTGCTATTCCTGAAATTTTGGTTTAACATTAAAAGGAAGATCGCTATTTTTGATCCGAAATGTCCTTATGAAATCAACAGACTTTTTCATTTCAATGATTATAAAAAGACTGGGAAAACCAGATGCGTATTCCGGTTGCAAAGCATCCGTCATCAAATGAGATTTACCGAAAGTAGATTTATTATTCAGAAAAGTCTTCCGTGTCGGAGAATGGTACATTAACACCTCCCGATAGCAAATTTCCAAGTGATTACATAATTTATCGGGAAAGTTTATAGGTAAAGGGAAATTTTATAAAAAAAGAAACATTGTCAAAAGGTAAAACAAACTCCTTCCATCGAGAGCAGAAAAATTGCTAGATGGATACTTAGTGCCTCTGTCTCTCGATTTTAGGGCGTTGGGTTCGAACCCTTCCTTGGATATGATCGTTTCTGCTCGTCTTCGTTATGATGTATTGAAATTCTGCTTTTACAAGGCCTTGAAAAACTGTTTATCTGTTGATTGAAATTGATCTATCTCTATCGATTAGTGAGAGTTGGAGTCTTTCTATTTAACTGACGGCAACCTTTCGTGCTGATCGCACCATCGGCAGAACCAAATTGGGAGAATGAAGTGGAATCAATGTCATCATGAATTTCGAAGATGACAACATTTCCTTAACGTCTCTGTACCAATTCCGATTTTAAGTACAGAAGGGAGCTTGGAGAGAAAGTGCGAGGAAATTCGAATTTTCGAATTGAAACTCGTTTGAAACATTGTGAAACATGGATCATCTCCTTCAAGTCGGATTTATTTGGAAAAAAATATGGTCCTGATGAAAAAATATGGTCCTGATGCGAATACTCTGAAATCATTAACTGTGGAATGTGCCAGTGTATTTTTGGAATAGATTATTCGAAATTAATCTAATTTAGTCATTTAATAAACATATAATAGATCACAGATTTCGTATAGGGCGGTGGTTCTCAAACATCTTTGTCTGCATCACCCAGTTTTCAGTTCCATTCCCTTCAAGTCACCTTAAGATGTATCTATATGCATATGTATGTAAGTACGGTATATAAGATAAATTGGGCTTTCCTTATAACATATAGATGGACATTTATGTTTTTAAAGAAGCATTCACACATATTCTCCTGGTTTCATTTATTTTTCTGAGCCAAAATATGATGTACTGTGACTTTATTAAGAATTCAGGTCGCCGTGGAGCATTACTAGGAATATCAGCTGAAAATGTAGCGTATTTCAGAGAACCAGGCGTTTATATTCTAATTGTTTCAATTTTAGCGGCTTTGCCGTATATTTTTTTAAAAGGATTAAACATTTGGAGATACCGCGGTGAATATCACAGGTTGCCCCGCCCTAGATACGGCACTGGCCAATCTCATCTCTTTAGAAGTCTATTTGCTACTCCCGAATAGTTGGAAGAAATCCTTTGCGGACCGAATGAACGCTAAAACATCTTCGTTTATATTTTCATACTAAAGAAATTCCTTCTCGGTATGTCCCTCTCGCCTCAGAGTTTCCTCATCTGCAGAAACCCACGCGTACGCTTTAATAAACCACCGCAGCGTGGAGCTCGCGTCGAGGGCGAGTTTATTGGTTGGAGATGGTGCTTTGGGAGGGTCTCGCCCACTCCAAAACACTCGGAGGGAAGAAGTAGCCCTCGAGCCGAAAAGAAGGCCATTCGCTCGCGCTAACGTGCCCCTTCCAATGGCTTCGTTACGAAGGCCTCGTGGGAAGCGGAGTGCCGAGCGGCTGGATCGCCTAAGAAGTTTCGGCGTGTTGTTTGAAATTCAATCGATCGTCTCTCTCATTCAATTGGAATAAAATCATTTTTCGCGAGTAAGGCAGAAAATCTTAGTTCTTCCCAATTGCTGAGTTTTAAAATTCATTTATTTTCCTCTGTGTCCCAAGTGAGCGCGGAGGCCCTCCAGAGGCGATCGTCGCCCCACCGAAACCCGCCCAGCCTCTCCGTCGGCGTCGTCTGAGGAAACAGACGAGTCGGTTTGAACTTTGTCTTCGCCCAATATTTTGAATCTTACGAGCTGTGGATTCGAACACAAAGCATATAATAGAAGTTTTGATTTGATTACTGAATAAGTGAAATTATAAGCAAAAAATAGCTTGTTTACTGCCTAAAATTCCGTTAGTAATTTTTTATTTGAAGCCAGATTTTAATGACTATTAAAAACAAATTCACTAAGATTGGCTTTTGAAAGGGTTTACACTCTGCCGGCCAAAATGTCGCGATCATTTCCATCGGGAGAGATTTTGAGGCATTGAAATTCATTTCGATGTGTCTTCCATGCCACGAACCGGATATAAAAATTTTCGCACCTATTTTGTAACAGTGAGATTATGTTGTGTACTGCGATGATCGCAAAATGTTATATTTTGGTTCTCTACGAACTCTGTAAGAGACGAGATGTTATAATAACTAAAATCGGTATTGTGTGGCACTTAACTCGTTCTTGACGAATTTTACAATTCCTATTGTGCATCAGTTGCGTTCGACTCTGGCAGGGCGGTCCGTCCTCTATTTGGGAAGAGTCCTCTGGGAAAGCGAATCCCAACTAAAGAATAAATCCGAGCGGTGCCATCAGCCCGATATATCGATCGGGAACCTATTACTTTTGATGTCGCTATGTCTTCAGCAGGCGCCGCGGCACATCTATTTCATTGCACATGGCTGCAGACGCATATGCCTTCAGATTATTTCTCGACTTTATGCGAAGCATACATTTATTCGAGGCATAATTGATGTATATTCGGCCATAAATTTTAAGAATAGCTTTATATTGTTTCCAGGGGCGGATTGGCCATATAAGCTTCTTCTGCTGAAACTTATATATTAATTTTTTTATCAATTAGTCATTCTTTTCCACGATACAATTTTCTATCCATGATATTATTTGATTTTAACCACTCATCTAGGTATGCCGTATATATACGGCACACTGCTTTCCCGGCTGTTTGCAATGGTATGCCGTAATATTCCATCACGCAGCTTCTCCAACAACTAGCTGCATCCTTTTAGTTTACCGTCTCAGCAGTAAATGGGCTTCACTTCTTTATTTGGAAAAGATACGCTTCTCGCATCTAGACCCTGATTATTTGGACTTTGGTTTGCGGGTTGCATTTCTGTTACCCTAATTTTAAAATTAACATTTATGTCATTTATAATACTATTATTTTTTATTTTTTAATCACTGAGTAATTGTGTAATTTTTTAATGTCTTTATAACATACTTTTGGATTTTGTGTTCATTAATTATTATTAACAAATTAATTTTTTATTGTAATAATAAATATATTAATATTTTAATTCATGTCGTCTGGTAAAAATAGTTTAAGACACAAATTTTAAGAAAAAACAACTCAAATACTGAATAATTAACGTACTTAAAAAAATTGATTTGCAAAAGATAAAAATTAAATTCGCCTCAATTGCAATTTAAATGTCCACCATCGGTTTCGAAAAATTAAATTCTCAGATGAGTGGTTAAATAGGATTTGATCCACTCTCCGCTAATAGTGCGATGGGAGGGGAACTGATAAAAGCTGTAAAATAGTCCTCTGTTCAGAACAAGGACGCCCAATATGCTCGTCACTAGCCACATGTGGCGAATTGATCATATATATCTGACGAATTGATGCTATTAATTTCGAAAAAATATTCTTTTTTGGTACATTAGCAAAATTTTCCTCATAATAAGGAATTTGGAGTGCATAATAGTAATCATAATTCGAATTAACTTCCTATGTTTGAAGTATGAGAGGTGGAAAAAAACTTATTTTATATGAGTATTTCAAAATGTTGCCGGTCTTATGTTAGTAGGGGTGCGGTTTGCGTGTTTAGCTCCCTGTTTTTGGTTACTGTGGTTTACTGTGTAAGACAGGGGCGGCCAACCTGCGGCACGCCTCCCGATTTGGAAAAAAATAACTTTAAAATATAATGAAAGGGATTTTCAAAATAGTAATAGCAAATAATAAAATAACAAGATTGGAAAGGTGTACTCCATGTCGCAGTACACAGAGTTTCCAAATAGGTTCTTTGAGATTCCACAATATTATCAATATTTTTCGCTCAGATGAGTATTTAACGAGAAGCTAGCGAGATACGTTGTAAAATATATGTAGGTCTTCATGTAAAGTAGTCGTAATTGTTGTTCAATTTTAACCAAAATTAGAATCGGTCGACCAATTTTAGCAAAACTTCCTAATACTAAATTTAATCAAAATACGTCTAGCGGTCCTCGAGTTTTAACGTGCGGACGGACGGACGGTAACGATCTCCCCTACATGCGTTCACTTCGTGCAAAGAAAGCATAATAATATGTATGTATGTAATTCTTTACGTATCTGGCAAAAATTTTAGATAGCACCAGGAGCAGATCAAAAAACTTACCAAAGAGGCTGGAATTTTCCCAAACGGGGACGGACCTGATAATTTTTAATAATTACAAGTAACTCATATAAAATTTAATTATCATATAATTTTGAAAGTGAACATAAGTTCAATGCCAAGTACTTAAATATAAAGTTATGCTGCCCAGAAAAATCAAGACGGGGGGGATCGCTCTCCCTTGGATCCACCACTGGGTGGCACGCGACACATTTTCGACATAATATGTGGCACATTACAGAAAAAGGTTGGACACCTCTGGTGTAAGGCATTCGTATTGATTGATCTCAGTTTACATCCTCAAACTATCTTCTAAAAAACAGCTCATCTTATTCATTAGCATTACATATATTTTGTAACACGTGACGAACATCTAAATCCTATTAGAGATTCCTAATTTAGAATAATATGTATAAGTCACGATTAATGTATCCAACATCCATGTAAACCTCGCGGTAAAAATTTTAAATTTAGTCAGCTATTACGTGTTTCTAGTGTATTTTTCGAACTTTTAAATGTTTTAAGAGAAAAAGATGCATGCACTATCTGAAAGTTTGCTAAATCAGCAAAAATGCGGTTTACCATGACGACGAAAGTTTTTTAAATCCGACAAGAATGGAATGATGTACTCAAATGTCGGAGTACACAGAGTTTTCAAAGACGTTCTTTATGATTTATGTTATCATGTCAAAAAAGGTAAATATTAATGGATTAGTCTAATGCAGTGATCCTCAAAACTGTGTGCCGCAGTAAATATTTAGGGGTGTCGCGAAAAACGTTGTTTAGTAAATAAATCAACGATTCGCAGGTGTTGGTGGGTAATTAGGGCAATAATTTTTCTTCTAATAAATTGATTGTGTAGCAGCATCAACAAATGAATGCGTCCCATATCTAAACATATATAAAGCGTGTCACAAGGCTCGGGTGCCGCGAAACCCTCTTTGTCTTTGAAAGTGTGCCGCGGCTCAAAAAAGTTTGAAGGCCACTGGTCTAATGTATAAGCAAACAGATATATGAGAAGCGATGTAGAAGAAATATTGAATTTGTGATTTGCCGTTTCTTTTATAATCAGTAGTAATTAATAAAACAATAAAATATTATTGAAAACATACCTCACTTGAAATGACGTCCATTCCTTTTTCGCTTTCAAAAGCTGTGTGTATACGTAAAGAAAATTAACGTATTTAGGTTAATTTCTTAGTCGTGGTTAATCCATTTCCTTTCATTTAATATATACTGTAGGAACTCGAAGGAAATTAAACGTATTTATAGTAGATTTTGTTTATCTCAGTTGCTACGATGATAGTTTTCGTTGACAAGAATTAAAAAACACGGGGAAAATTTTCTAAGCTCAAAGTGAATTACGACTTCCTCGTTTAATTTTCTTGAAAACGGCTTCGATAATAATGTGTTGAACATAACATATTATATTTGACTAGTTCTACAAATTTTGTTTGAAGGCTTTATTGGTATAAGGAATATTTTACAAGATATTCCTAGAAGTTCATTCTTTTGTTACCAGAAAAGTTGCACCACTGCTTAGGCCATGTGAATCATTTATGTCATTTTCATATTTCCTTTGCCCTAAAGTCCCAAATACAAAATTTTATGAACATCCGGCCATTAGTTTCGGAGATGAATCATGCGTACGAACAGAGATGTGCGTTCCGCTGCTATCACTTCGATGGTAATGAACGCCTAAAAACTTAAAAATTTCGTGTTAAAAACAAATTCTTGTATTGTATTGTATTCGTATTTAAAAATTGACCGTAGGAAATAGATTTTCATTCTTTTAGGCGTTCTTCGGTTCAAGTCCCAAGGTCGTACGATTTTTAAAGTACCTAATTTTAAAATGCCTATAAAAATACGCTGCATCAATTCCCGTGTTATAAAGGAACGAAACGATCCTGGGACCGAACACGGGCCTTTATACTACACGGATATTATCGGAAACTCACTTTATATGTCAGTATCTTTAAATCTGGAAACACAATATATATGTATATAGGTATATATATATATATATATATATATATATATATATATATATATATATATATATAAGTCACTGAAAGATTTGTTTTTACTATAGTTTTTTAGCTGTTAAACAAAAATTAACGCAGAAATTTCAAATATTAGTTTTATTCATTGATTGGTGTATTTATTCATTATGGGTTTCCCGAGACTCCTTTATTTATATCTGAAAAATAAAAGTAAAAAACTTAAAAATAAAAAAGTTATAATAAAAAAAAATCGTTCAGCGATTTTTGGGCAACCCTGTATATATATATATATATATATATATATATATATATATATATATATATATATATATATATATGCATACCTCCCATAACGTAATAGATGCGTTCCTAGCATCCACTTCGTTCTCGGAAACTTCGTTGCCAGAGGTAAATTTAACATGTAGCAAATGGGGATAAGTTCCAGTACTTCGTAACACACATCGTAGAAGATGTATATGACTTAAAATAATAAAAATATGTATGTAAAACAACTGAAAAGGCAAAAAAGCCTTTAATATCTCTTGCCAGGAACTTTGCATGGAACTTAAATCGTTATAATTACCAACGCCTTCGCCTTAACTTGGCAACAGTGGATTGCGGAACTTACTGGGGGTTAATAGTGCTGGGATCCCGGGATGATGGACTTGGATCTTGGGGCTGTGGAGTAGACGATTTATTCTTTAGGAATGTATCAAGGGTATATTGTCTTGATTTCTTCTTCCTTTCTTGAAGCATCTCACGATAGCCTGCCGGCCTCTACTCGTCGTATCGCTTGCAATTTCTCAGCAAGTGAGATGGATTTTCGTTTCTTCCTCAGAGCACTAGAATCACTACCACTCGATGGTTGTTTGGCTTGCATTAGGGTTGCTCTTAAATTCATTAAATTAAATCCTTAAATATGGATTTACATTCCAAGTATATCTTTAAAGGAATGTAGAAAACACTTCTTAAAAGGCGTCTGAGAAAGTACGAAAGCAATGCTTACTGCGCGACTGACGACTTAGAACTAAAAGCGAACGATATTTTCCTTTGGCATCAGGGAATTTTTTAAAGGAAGAAATACGTAATATAATCCCAAGACACTTGAAACCCTTGAAACTGTTTACGGCGATTAGAGCATTTGTAGACATTTGTGCATACATGCGGCGATGTATAATGTGTCTCACCAAGTCCGTGCAGTAGGGGCTCCAATGGGGCATTTTCTCTCTCTCTCTATTCCCGAAAAACTCTGTCTCTCACCAAAGATAGCCTCGAAACCTTCATACTTTCGCCGCCCTAAACCCCTAAAAATCACATTAAAATACCATTTTTCTCCGTTTTCGTTTTTTAGATTATTTTTCATATTTTGTTTTAAAATGTGTTGTTTTATCGTCCTGCATAAGATTCACAACTTTAAGCCCCAAGAAAATCACTCCAAGTTCGTAATAACAAAAAAAATCTTTGATTTCTCGCGCGTCTAAGGATTTTAAATACATTTCGGGGCAGATTTTGGAGTAAAGTGCTGACTTCGTAAAAAATGAGCTTCGTTAATGGAGGTATGCCTGTGTGTGTGTATATATATATATATATTATATATATATATAATATATATATATATATATATATATATATATATATATATATATATATATATATATATATATAATGTGTGTGTCACGGTAAATGTGCGTAGTCCGATAAATGTGTACATTTCCCGGTTAATGTGCACGTTTACCACCAACTTCGGTAAATGTAAGTATGGCATACTTTTACCGATTGGATTGGGGAAATGTATACGTTTTAACTAGAGACACTGATGTGGATAAACGTCGCAACACAGACCGTAATATGGCGGCGTCGCGGACATCTGATGCACTTTAGAAGTACGGTAAACGTATAAATTTCCTGGTAAATGTGCACAACTAACTAAACTAAATTTGAACATGAAGGAAAATTTTACTCGGCCCCACCGGGTTGAGTAAGTTAGTCGAAGTGTTTTTGGTTCCTCCTCACGGTCACTGTGTTCCCTCCTCGGGTTGGGAAGCGTTTATCTTAATATACACCAGTTGAGCCGAACCCTCGATGATTTTTGTTATAAATTAACGTTATTATTAAAGTGTAGCATTTCTCATTCTTACTACCAGTAAATGCAAACATTTCCCGATTACGTGCCTTTACCGTAACACACACACACACACACATTTATTAGTCGGTGCTTGCATACTGCAAGCGCTTCAAAAATCACCATACACCAAGATCTAAACTCTTAAATAAACCAACACGATCTCCAGGGCAACAGCACTTCAGTCACGTGGAGCTTATATGTATTAAATAATCATAATTTTCCGTGAAATTAAGGCAACTATCCGTTATTTCCAAATTCTCTGGCAATCGGCTCGTGTCCAAGTTTTCTTATTTCAAGTTTAGTGACTCAGATCGTGCTGCATGAGGAATAAGAATAATCATCATTAAGACAATACCCTATACACTAAAATTATGGAAAAATTAGGATATTTTGTGTTAAGATTATGGCATCATCATCCGTGCCTTTAGCACGTATATGGATTTAAAAATTGCGAAATAGGTATGACGCCATTATATTTAACAATTGAAAATAGTTAAAATTTCTCGAATAACTACGAAACACAACATTAAAATACTGTTCAAGTTTTACCTTCACTGCTATC
Organism: Tanypteryx hageni; assembly: GCA_028673005.1. Lineage (NCBI taxonomy): Eukaryota > Metazoa > Arthropoda > Insecta > Odonata > Petaluridae > Tanypteryx > Tanypteryx hageni. The sequence continues at coordinate 116,828,139 of CM054113.1, forward strand.
AGGGTTACTTCTCCTGTTGTGATCCCTTATAGCCCTGGAGAAAAACAAACCTATTCGCTCCTTCCTACAGTCGATATCCCAAATTTAATCGTCATGTTTGTGCTTTCAGTAGTAGGTGAGAATTGCAATTATCTATGATACCCTCAATCACAGTGCGTGATGCAATTAGTGTTTTGGATATAGTAAAATCTTACATATTATCGGAAAAAATATTGGTGATGATATTTTTATAATATGCATGATATTGAAAATTAGAATTATATGCTTATGGGAATAAACTTGATGTTAATTCAATTAAAGAAAAACGAAAAATATATATTTCCGTAACTCGAATTTTCTATAACTCTAATAATTTTTACTTTCCTTTGAGATTCGAGTTATAAAAGTTCCACTGTATATATACAAATATTTAAAAACATTTCCATTACTTTAATTTTCTATTACTCGAATAATTATTACTTTTCCTTGAGATTCGAGTTATGGAAGTTCAACTGCAATTCGTTATAACGGCATTAATTTCCATTAGAAGCATTAAATCACTGCAATCGTAATGTATAAAAATCAGATCCCTTTAAAAGTATTGAGGTCATTGCCATAGTATTGAAAGATTTCCATTGTTGAAAAGAGGAAAAAATTCACACTTTTTTCGATTAGAAGCAGATATTTACGCTAATTCGGTAGGTATTTGAATTCTGCTTTCAAAATTTAAAATTTCCGTTCTTTCATATAGATAACTGTTCTTTTTTCGAATTCGAATCTCAATTTTAAGTAATATAAAAATCCATTTTTAGAAAGCCTTGCACTGAATCCCATACTTTTCTTATGGAGTATTGAAATGAAACATTGGGGTTAAAAAGACCCCTTAAATATAAACTTTTTGTGATTTTTGATTTTTCTAGTCGGTTGTGTTGCTCGACCTACCAACATTCCAAATTTCAGATTTATATCCTTTCTAGAAGTACCTTAGGGTTTTGTGTCATTGAGTGACTGAGTGAGGCACAAGTAGCTATATTATTATAGACTAGTCCTGATCTCATCCGTACATTTTGCTTATCTTGTTATTATGCTTCCAAGGTATTTATAGTCTGAAACTTGTTCTAAAGGCTTTCCTCCGATACTTACGTTCAGATTCTCTTCTTTGTCCGATATTCGAATGACTTTGGATTTTTCTGTCTTTATTTCCATACCGTATTTTCTACCTGTTATTACTAGTCTATTTATCATTTTCTGGATCTCCTCTTCCTTTCTTGCTAGAAGTACTTGATCATCCGCGTATTTTACTGTTCTTATAATCCTTCCTCCAATTTTGAAATCTCCTGTGCCTTCTAACGCTTCTTGCATTAGCATTTCTCCATATATCGTATACTGAATAGGGTCGACGATAGGCAGCAGCCCTGTCTTACTCCTCTACCGATATTTACTCCGCAGGTGTCCGCATTCTCCAACCTGACATTTACAACTTGATTCTCCTGTCTTCTGTCTTTTCAGTCTACACCTATATTCTTTAATATCTTCATTAGCATTACCCAATTTACTCTATCAAAGGCCTTCTACCAGTCTAAGAAACATACGCAAATATCTTTACTGTACTCTATTGCCCTTTCTGATATGATTCTAACTACCCCTATAGAATCTATAGTTCCTCGTCCTTTTCTGAAACCGAATGGATCTTCCCCTAGCATTTCTTCTGCCTTTTTCTGCGGCCTTTTATTAAGAATCCTCGAGATGATCTTCGAAGTGTGTGACAGAAGGCTTATCGTTCTGTAGTCTTTACAGCCTTTGGCTTCTTCTTTAGAGAGATCATTGTTACTTCCAGGAAATCCCGAGGCCACTCTCCCGTGTCGTAAATCTTATTAATTAATTTCGTGATCGCTTTTAGCCCTTCTGCTCCCATGCCTTTAAGTACCTCAGCTGGTATTCCATCGCTGCCTGTGGCTTTCCATTTCTTTAGTTCCACTATCGCTTTTTCTACTTCGCTCTCCATAATACGTGGTCCTAAGTTGTCTTCTTTAATGTTTTCCTCATCTTCCAGTTCTATTTTTGCCGATCATGCCTGCTTGCTGTATAGTTCCTTAATGTATTCTTCCCATACCTGTGCTACATCCTTTGAGACTATCTTCCCATCCGTATTCATAATTCCTTTACCACGAATTCCATTAGACTTCTTATCTTCTAATTCCAGTGCTCTAGCGTACATCATATCCTACCGTCCTAACTTCTCCATTTGTTGTATTTCATCACATTTTTATTTTATCTATTTTTCTCTAGATTTATCTGTTACCCTTCTCAACTCATTATTTATACCTCTATAGTTGGCTCTACCTTCTTCACTGTTAACGTTTTTCCATTTTTGTCTCTCATCCATTTTCTGCAGCATTTCCTTAGTGATCCATGGTATTCTGATTTTATTCTCTTGTTTTCCAATCTCTTTTTCCATGGTATTTTATATATATATATATATATATATATATATATAATATCGTGATAAGTTAACATAAAAGTTTTTAAAAAATCAATGATTTTAATTTAATGTGGAATGTTTGAAAAGATACTAATAAAACGCCCAACGTAAAAACGTACTTCAAATATAACTACTCCTACTGTAAAAATTCTCGCCACAATTTAAATAATATTAAGTGCATCGATATTGTTTATTTGAAGATGATGAGCAAATATGTGATAGGTAATAATAAATTATGGGAAATATTTCAAGAAAACGTCATATATCAATCAACATGCATAAAATAATAAAATTGAAAATAAGTACATCCGAAAATTTCGACTATCAATGAATATATGAATTTAGACGCATTAGTAATACAGCATAAATGATATTTAATGAGACCTTTACAAATGTGTCCAAATGACAATATTCAGATTGAAAATAAAACCCATGCTTTAAATGTAGGTGATATTATCAGCTGAAAACCTTTAATTATCCACGACAAATTACTCCTGAATCTTGATTGAAATCTAACTGGCCGTTATAGAATCATTCTAATCAATTACAATAATATCCTTCCCTCAGCATAACGGAATCACAGAGTGAAAAGATGAAATTGCCCTTTATATTAATTCGATTTGAGATATCCATTTCGATGAGACCATGTTAACAGGTTTGTGTTTATAAATCGTATACTTCGTATTATATGTAGCAGTGATTTGCGGTCGTAACGCGCGTCTCAAAATATTTTAGCGTCTCTCAAAACCCTTTCCACTTTCCACTGGATCCCAGCGCTCGCATCGCTCGCTTCCCGCTCACCTTTCATTTTTCGAAAACCTTCCCAACGACTGCTTCAACCTGAGATGCCCAAGCCTACCGACAAGTCTCTATAGATCCTTTTCTTTGGTTCCCTCTCGGAGCGACCCGTGGCGGCTCACATCCAAACCGTGGTACACATTAGGATCACTCCTTTACTGCCATTCTACCTCACTGAGCGTGTCTAAAGTATTCTGGCCTATTCGACCATTTCTAATTCAATCTGCATCAGTCATCCAGAACAACTAAAATTAGAGTAGATTATTATGAAGAGGTGTCTTCTACGTTATCGTCGAAATTATGATTAAAAACGGAATCCGACCGTTCGAATAATTTTCCGAGACGTGTTGCGTATCTTCGATAAATCCACGATTGTTTGGACATAACAGCAAGTGGTTTTCATCGAACCATCCTGACCGATATTTCATCCGGTCATAGATCATCACAACCTTCACTCTAATTGCGAAATGGCGATGACTATTACATTTTTGAGTAACTTTCTCGATTAAACGATCGGCAGCTCGTTAATCAGTTGGGTAAAAATAATGAGGGCGGATGGATTAGATATTATATAAAAGGCACTTAATAACCGGACTATTGTTTATATTCAAAAGTTGTCCATTAAAATACAAAAAGGAGAAATAAAGGGGTAGGTTAAAATTAACTAAAATATTGGCTTCTTTACGTCCTTTAATTAATCATAAAGCTCTGTTTTAATTGAGTTTATATATTCTTCAGAATTGCTTTTCTCAAACTGACCTATTTTTATGAAATTAATTGACTGCGCCGTAATTTTGTGTTAATCTATAATTATTATTCAAGTAGAAAATAAAATTTTCAATGTTGGATCCACGACAATTTATTCAATTAATGTTGTTTAATTTCTACTAAAGAATTACTTACTTTTATCTGTGGGTAAGGTTACGTATTAAAAAAATCTTTATACTCTCGCAAAATGTCAAAATGAATACATATACTACAGGATAGTTCAAATTTAACAAGATTCGCACACATCTTCCTCATAAAAACGACCTGGAATTTGGAGGAAGTATACATTTATCACTTTAAATAGTTAGAAAGTTATGTTATTGTCGATGAAAAATTAATTTTTGCCACAATTTTGAATTTATTTAACTAGCATTATATAGCAATAAACTGTTCATTTGATCACAAATTCCGAGTTTGTATCTTGAATCTGACAACTTAAATGAAGGTAAAAGAGCATTTCCATTTTAATCAAATGGAAGAAACAAACACTTTTGCAGCTAAGAACTTGATTTTATTTTGAAAAGTGGACTTTCTGACCCCTTAAGAGAGCCTGCTGAAATACTGATCGAAATCGATTCAGCCATCATTGACTTATTCACATTAATGTCATAAACCCTATGTGCAGTAGGAAAGAATTAAACTGGATTCCTTTATGAATAATATATATTCAGTTTGTTTTAAAATAGTGTCATGCATAACTTTCATAATTAATTAATTAATTAAATTCACTTCGTTTAAAATTGTTACGCAGCACTATACTAGGATAGTTATAGATGTAGCATGATTTAAATTAATCCTCATCGATGAATTTTTTCTCTATAAGAACTCTGGAGATCATCATTCGATAGAATTAATTTTAGAAAAGAAAAAATGGCCGATATTCGTAAGTTTTCACAAAAATGAATCAGAACATCAAAATACGGCGACTGAAGAAATTCATTACTATTTTTAGCAGAATGTGACATTTTATTTGAAGGTAAGAAAGCTTTCTGTTAATTGAGTCACGTTGCCTCTATTTTAGAAGTAGGGATATTATTGATCGGAGTAAACTATTGGATAACATGCTGGACGGGAACATAGACATGATGAGATAAAAAATACAATTCTGCTGTATACGCTTAATTTTTTCTTATCAATTGCTGACACGTGGTTTATCTAGAACTCCGTTTTCCAAAAGAATTTCTATTCGCCAAACTTGTGGCGAACGGATCAAAATATTCGTCACTCGACATCAAATACATGCAACATTAATGAGAAAAATGCTTATTTAAAAAAATCTGATGTGGTCACCACATGACTTTCTCCATATCTGTAATATTTCTAAAAATTCCAAATAGGTTACATAATAATAAATATATTAAGAAACTGCGAGAAAATTTTACCTTACAAAGAACCGAAATAAACTTAAACCATATATTTGATATTGGATATAGCCACAAAGCTCCAACAATTAAGAAAAGAAAAAGATGCGTTACTAAGACGCAATTAAGCGTCAATTGTTAACAATAGTCGTCGGTAGGTGACGTGATGGTGGCAGCTAAAAATAACAATGCATTATATGGAAAAGTGATTCAAACAAAGATTGTAGAAAATTAAATTTTCTACGACGTTTATTCTGATACATTTTTACATTTATCAAATATTAAAGCAAATATTTCAAAATAACGGATGAGTGACAAGAGTAAACACCCACTTCCGGTTGACCGATTTTTACCAAAAACTAATCAGTTCTTCGGACTTTTATAAAAAAGTTAAATATAAAATTATTTCACGTTGACCTGATTAATAGTTTTTGAGTTAGAGCACCCACAAAAAGTTATCACACACACACACACTAACACACACACACATCATCGAGAAAATGGTCAAAACGTGTTCAGGGGAACTCAAAACGTGTATTTCTGTTGAAATCTCGAAGTCGATTTTTTTCATGAATACAATATACTTTCCCCTATACTACGTATATGGAGAAAGTAAAAATAGGTTTTAGATGGTATCGTTCAGTATAATCTGTTTTGGTTATATATTACATATCCAGAAAAAGACGTAAGCAGTAACATTAATATACTGAAAAAGTAACATACTACACATTTTTACAGTACACAGTCCATAAACTGACAACTTTGGAATTTAGTGTTTACGGTTTGGAAAATTTTCTGGTTTCTGAATATACCTATATGCAAGGAGTGATTGGAAATTAATAAGACTGAATTTATATTCGCAGAATCAGGCCAGAGACTGCAAATCGTAACATGTCACTACATATCCCATGCATTTTCATCTCAATAGGCGTCTCACTTATTCTTTTAAGTTTTCTATATAACGCTCGTAGAGTGAAGTGCTGTTTAAGATACGGATCGTGGGTTTACTAATAGAACAACAATATGTTATAACTATTGTGTGCGTTTAACAAAACAGTTACAAAAACTTTTCAAATTATAAAAAATGCATTCAACGGGGATTGTTATTCTCGCGGTAGAGTTGTTGCGGGGCATTACTGAATTTCTGAAGGACGAGAATAAATTCATGATGAATCTCGCCCCGATTGACTGTACACATAATGGTCTGAATCATAAGTCAATCAAATCGATGAATTGATAAAAACTAACTGTCGCATTTACTTAAGAAAAATAATAGCTTACGTGGGCATTAGTTGTAGAATGGTTAATGATACATATTTTCTACAGTGATTTTGGCTATAGGAAGACGAAAGACAAGTGGATACCGAATACCATAAACGATGACCAAAAAGCAAATCGAGCAGCATTTTGCATTAAATCTAAGCTAAGGTCAACCTTGAGCTTTTTTATTACGGCAATCATACAATTTAGGGTGTTTTGGGGTGGGATGCGATTATATAGCCTCTCCCACTCAAATGCCAACCTCACCTGCACGTGGTGCACCCTGCTTCGCAGACGAGACTCTGGCGTCCGAGTGACTCTCGGGATAAGGAGTCTCCCCTCTACCAAATGCCAACGGCCTATTTGGGGGGCGGATGGGAAGGTGGAGGGGTAGGGCACCCTCTTGCCCTTGGGGTGGGAAACTGCCCCTAAAGGCGGAGGAACTATTTCGATAGTCAACGGCATAGGACGGAGGAGGCAACAGGAAACCACTCCATTAAAGATCCAATTGGATATCCCGAGGGTATCAACCATGGAAGGTCAGACAGGAGTTCATGGTTGCAGCGACAAGGCTTAGCCTTTAGATGAAGAAGAAAGAAGAAGAATACAATTTATACATTGTCTGCTGCAATGTTCGCTCTCATTTTCATGACGTGTGTGCGGAAGAAATTTGCCATGTGCAACTTTTTCGGACATTTCAGACAGTTGTGCACCCTTTTTCCGGGGCGCCATTTTTTCCTTAACAGTCACAAAAGGTAAATACGAGTAAATGCATCTGGGTATGTTAAAATTACGAATTAGGATGGGGTGGGGGTGGGAATGGCGCAGAGTCGGCATATACCAAGATTTTACGACTAGTCTGCAACTAGCGTTCGCTTTTTAATTTCACGGTAAACTATAATTCCACAAATTATGCCCGTGTGCGCTGGCGTTGCAGACCGTGTGGGCGCACACACGCGCACAGCTTAGAGGGAACATTGGTCTGCTGGGGGTTCCTCGTATGTATGTATGGAAGCCCTTTCAACCAATATTCTATGCATCTCTAGAAATATACACAATAATCTTTCCACATTCGCGGATTTCATATTCGCGCAAAAATTGTTGTAGTCTCAATGTTCGCGGGAGGTAAATGTCACTTATTGCATAGAAGATTCTCACTAAATTAAATGAACAAGAAATCAAAGAATATTTAGAAAAGATTAAAAATGTATTGACCAAGGCCTATGTGACGAACTTCCCTTGCTATCAACAAACACTGTTTCGAAAGGTGATATTGAATACTATATGGAGACTGAGGAACTCTCAGATTTGATAACGATTAAATGCAAACTTACGTCAATATATAGCAATGTACCAGCAGCTTTGATGATATATTTGACAATGCCCCAGTAACTGTGTCGCCAAATGAAAGATCATTTTCAACATTACAGTCAATAAAAGCTACATACTCACTTATATGCCTAGAAGTAGATTAAGTACATATCTATCACTTCTTTTAGTAGAGAACTTAGAAATGAAAATTGAGGAGTGAATAGAGAAATTTTCAGATGTGAAATGCCAAAAAAGTTAATTCAACTTTCAGAGCCATTCAAAGAAATTCTTCGCAGTAGAAAATGAATGATGTTTATATACTTTCTCCATACATAGTATAGGGGGAAGTATTGTTTTCATGAAAAAATCGATTTCCAGATTTCCACGGAAATACATGTTTTGAGGTCCCCTGTAAACGTTTTGACCATTTTCTCGATTATGTATGTGACAGTTTTTGTGTCTTCTCGAACTCGAAAACTATTAATCAGGTCAACGCTAAATTTTGTATTTAACAGATTTAGGAGTCACAAAAACTGATTAATTTTTGTTAAAGATCGGTCAACCGGAAGTGGGTGTTTACTCTTGTCACTTATCCGTTATTTTGAAACATTTGCTTTAATATTTGATATATTGAAAAACATACTGGAATAAAAGTTGTAGGAAATTTAATTTTCTACAACCTCTATTCAAAATATTTTTCCATATAATGTATTGTTTAAGTATCTTAAAAATTAAATTATTTATTTGCCACCACTACGTCATCTACCGACGACTATTGTTAACAATTGAAGCTTAGTTACGTCTTACAATTAGTAACGCTCCTTTTCTATTTTCTTAATTGTTGGAGCTTCGTGACTATATCCAATATCAGAAGGCTATGGTTTGAGTTTATTTCTGTTCTTTGTAATGTCTAAAATTATCTCGCAGTTTCTTAAAATATTTATTTTTAAGTAACCTATTTGGAATTTTTACAAATATTACAGATATGGAGCAAGTCATGTGGTGGCCACATCAGATTTTTCTAAATATTTGCTTTAATATTTGATTAATGTAAAAATATATTGGAATAGATGTTGTAAGAAATTTAATTTTCTACAACCTTTGTTTCAAACATTTTCCCATATAATGCATTAAGAGATATTTTAAACACTATTTTTTTAGCTGCTACCACCTACCGGTGACTATTGTTAACAATTGACGCTAATTAGATGTGAAATACTCCTTTAGCCAAACAATTAGATGGGATGAAGCACCCAGAAGGCTACGGTATAACTCTATTTCTGTTCTTTGTAAAGTCTTTAAATGTTTCTCACTGTTCCTTAAAATATTTATTATCATTTAACCTATTTGGAATTTTTAGTAATATTACAGGTATGGATAAAGTCATGTGGTGGCTACATCAGATTTTTTAAAACAATAATCGTTGGGTTGCACTTTTCACGCTGAGCAGTGTGGTTTGGAGAGACAGCAGCTAATCACAGAAACAGTGGCTAGTCACAGAACATGTCCAGCGCTGAATTTAAATGAATTTATTAGCCACAGCTCACGCAGAATTTTTTAGTGGAGAATATTTTTTTAAATAACCAGTTCGTGGACAAATCCAGTTTTTGTACGGCCGTTTTATTATTCTCTACTTTATTGCAAGTTTAAACACTTTGCCACACGGCGAACCTTTTTCCTCGACTGGTATCTTGAGTGTTGGCAGGAACATTTCAATAACAATCAAATTCAAAGAAATCACAAACACATACATATATATCTGTCTCTTTCTCTGTAACTTCTTCATTTATTGATATCTCTCTTTCCCTTTCTAGTCTCTATCAGCTGAAACCTTATCCTTATCTCTTTCTTCTTCCAGCTTTCTTTCTAACACGACTTTAATCAGATAATATCAGATAATATTTTATTCAGCTACCTCTTTCTTATATTCTGTATAATCATCCGTTTTTATCCTATTCTTCTCAGTATTTTCTAGTTGTTCATCCTACAAGTCTTCAGCATCCTTCTCCATACCAACATTTTAAAGCTTTTCAAGTATTTTATATCATTCTTCCCGAGTGTCCATTTTTATTTTTCAGTTTCAGTTCAAGAAACACTTTATTGTAAATCACTGCTCCATATATAGCATTTTATCAATTTCTTGCCTATATATTCCTTTATTTTTCCCGTGAGTCGGAGTTTCATTATTCTGAAAGCGGCTTTTGCTTTCGCTATTCTAAGCTTTATTTTATCGGTGCATTTTGCATCTCTTGTTATGATGCTTCTAGGTATTTACATCCTGAAACATGCATTAATAACTTTCCATCAACCCTTAAGTTCAAGTTTCAATCTTTTCCCAATATTTGCATGACCTTTATTTTTCTGTATTTATTTCCATTCCGTATTTTCTTCCTGTTATTACATGTCTATTTATCATTTTCTGGATTTCCTTTTCCTTGCTCGTTAGAAGCATTTCATCATCAGCATATTTTACTGCTCCTGCAATAGCGTTTCTCCATATATATATTGAAGGGAATAAATTCACCACTTCTTACATAAAACAAGGAAATTTTTCGTAGTTTTAATAAATTATCAATGGCAGAAAATCATTTTACAGAATCAAAAAATACGAATAGATCATGATCGCGAAATATATCAGAAACTAAAGTGGAACTTTTATTTTTTAAATATTTAAAACACTATTCTTAATTGAATACACATTTTCTCTTTGGCGTTTTACAAGAAGTTTTATGAGTTTTCAAAAATTGGTTATATAAAATGTAGAAACTACCAAAAAATTGTTTAAAATGACCTTCACATTTGTTTACTTTATAACGTCTTGTCACCAACTTCAAAATGCTGCACTAATTCCCATTAGCGTTCACCTTCATATTAAGCGAAAGCTCTCAACTTGAGAACCCATTGTGCAATTTCAACCCAACATCCATCTAAGTCAACAAGCATGAAAATATGAAAATTTTTCAATATTAGAATTGGTGATTAAATCGCGAAATCCATTACACGGGCTAAGGGCGAAAGGGGTTGTTAGACATATATGGACGAAGTGTCTGCTCGGAACGTAGCACGGAGTTAAATGGAGGGACTGAGAACGGGAGTTCAGTCAAACTTTCAGGATTAAATTTCAGACTGCCGTATGCAATAAGCTTAGATTCCAGGACCGGTTTTTTCGTGCATTTGTGCATTGCCACCATATTGGGGCCCATTGACTCAAGGTAGCGCATTTTAGTTTGTGTTTATTAATAATAATTTTATTAATTTGGGATTTAAATTGGTCGAAATCGCCCTTAGAATAAAAAACCTGTTTCGAACTTCCAAAGTCGACCAAGAGCAGAGTGGTTCTCCAAACGCAATATGACCGAATTCTGAGGCAATCTTCCGTGAATTTTAGTCTTCTGGGTAGTCTAACGGAGTTTAAAAAAATATAAACGCATTTTCTCCTATTCTACGTGTAATTTAGTTTGAAAGGAGGCAAGTAATTTCAAAAATTTAGAAATATACTCACGGATATATACCTAAAGAATTTATTTTTTTATTAATAAAAATTAATAAAAAAATTAATTAAAATTAAAATTAAAAATTAATAAAAATCATATTTCGCTGTCTACTAAGTATAGAGAATATGTAGAATACCTAAAAAGTTTTTAGAGAACGAAAGGACTTAAAATTGCACATTTAAACTGTCTTCCACTTAACTTTTGAAATAATCAGCCAGATTTATAGTTTTTTTTGGTGATTGCTCTTCTTTGAATAGCCTTAGTGTTTCTTTCTTTCCTATTTTAGTTTATATTAGGTATATATTATTTCTTTTAGTTAATATTAGGTATTTTTATAACGGTTGTCAAGTGGATTGTTAATCCTACAATATGCTCGTTCTCTTGTTATTTAAATGGAAAAAATTAAAAGAGAAAAATATTTAAAAAATGAAAAATTGATAAAAACGGATGTTAAAAGAGTAAACACCCACTTTTGGTTGACCGATTTTTAGCAAAACTAATCAGTTCTTTTCCCTTTAACAAAAATATCAAATATAAAATTTCGCGTTGATTTTTTTAGCTGAAGTGCCCACAAAATTCTGGTCACAGACACATACACACGGACACACAAACAGACACACCCATATACATCATCGAGAAAATAGGCAAAACGTGTTCAAGGAACCTTAAAGCATGTATTTCTGTTGAAATTTCGAATTCAATTTTTTCATGAAAACAATACATTCTCTATACTTCATATATGGAGAAAGAAGTATAAAAGGCAGAAACAGACTTTCTCCTGATTTGTATTTAAGTTTTTGTGAATATTTCTCGGATATATATATATATCCGAGAAATATAATGTGTGTGTGTGTATATATATATATATATATATATATATATATATATATATATATATATATATATATATATATATATATATATTTATTTATTTATTTATTTATTTATTTATAAACACACACACGAAGCTGTACATACGTCATACAAAAATTTATCTTCAAAGCTACTTTTAACTCCTTCCAATAGATGTCATGAAATATTTGTACCCATACTAACTAAATTATTGCGAAATACTGATATGAGAAGCAATCATGGTGTTTTTAAGGCATAAAGGAGTAAATACGGCGATGGTTTATTTATAACAAGTCAGGAAAGAGATACTGAAGGAGACAGTAAATGGCGTTTTATTTTTTCATGAAACATTTTAGACCGACGGACAAACCGAGAAAATGCGATAGAATACTGAATCGATTGGCGAAAAACCAAGTCTCTAACTGTTTTCGTTTAGGAGTTAGCGCATCAGACAGACGGACAAACCAAATGCATAAGTGGATTTTTTAAAAACCTCCATAAAATACGAAGCTTCAGAGAAGATTTTCCGCTCTGCTCTTTAGGAACTAATCTGTAACATTAAGCGATCAGTAACATTAAACGCAGCCGAATCTACTGACGGGGACATTGTACCAAATGAGCATGAAGAGTTAAAAAAAGTGAATTTTGGAGATTGTGTGTGTTTACGCACGCGTTACTACCTGTGTGTATTTTCTTTTTCTTACGTGTTGATAGCACACTTACATGCGCGAGCCTGGAGTGTTTCTGTGTGGATCGGAGGCACGTTAAGTGTACCATACTTGTCCCAGGATTTTCCTGCCAAACTAAATTTACTTTTTTTCTTCTTCCATACTTATTTCTTAATTATTACCTTCAACGCTTTTTGTGTGCATCGGCCTCCAACGGAAAAGTAGTGCAGTCTATACAAGCGGCACTCAACCTGGGGGTACGCGTGGTCTTTCCAAAGGGTACGCAAATATATTATAGCGGAAGGTTAATGTTGTCCTACAGGACTTTCCCACTTGACAACCGTCTTCACCATCTTCCACCTGTTCCTCATCTACCTAGCAGTAATCTTCCTTTTCATCAGTTTCCTTTGGTTGAATAAACCAACACGAAGATATATTAGTATATTATATTAGTATTACAATTTATTCGTGATGAATGGTACAGAGCGCAGAAATGACGGAGGGGAGTTAGAAAAACAGAAAATCGATGGGCGATTATGGTTATGAAAATAAAATGTGGGAGGAGATGAGATGAAGAGATTTCTGCAGTTATTAATGCAATTATGACGGATTGGTTCAAGTTTGAATAAAGGGAATCTGTGAGCTGTTGGGAAATAGTAACTCATTATAAACCATGGGACACATATTTCTTCAAAAGTGTTTTAAGTGGTACGCCGACAAAAAAGATTAAATATCACTGGTGTATAGCACTCATGGTGTTGCTTTATGGCACCTATGTTTATTATAAATTCTATATTCATGATCTTGACGTTCAACTGCGACACTAATTGTAAGATCTAAAGGGCTAGAGTTCGATCATATTGTGAATCCCTTAATTTCAGTTTAGTTAGCCGATGACTTAATCCAGCACTTTGATCCAACATTTTGATGTAACGCACGAATTGCCTAACGCTGTTCTTTTTACCAGCTGCGTTGTTCATACGCTGAAGTGAGGGCTAATTATAACAATATTCCACTACTTATCATAAAAATTACCTGTTACTACCTTAAATGCATTCAGAAAATAAACGTTTTAAAAACTGAGAAAAATCTCAAAATATTTGATAGAAATTAATAACAAATGATGGATTTCTTTAGAGATTAAAAACGCTGATACTCAATGAAACATGAAAGTAGTAAAAAAAGGACTTGGGAAAGTCATTGGTAGTAAAATTAGAGCTAATTATTGTACCATTCTTACAATGAAGATTGCTTTTATAATAACAATTTTTAATCAATACAAACTGAATGTCTTAGTTATTTGATGAAAAGACAGTATAAAATAAAAGATAATATGTCGTAATAAGCTAAACTCGGGGGCATAGCTTTATTCTTCGGTCAAATCTCGTATTGATCAATGCATCTCGTTGCACAAAAAATTACTTGGTCCCGTTATAAAGTACCGTTTAAAATTCAAATTATCCAACGGTTCAATCAATATTCTAGTCCTTAAAAATCATCAGATGTTGCATTACTCGAGTTTGAGCGCAGAGCATATTAATTATTTGAATTCATTTTATAGTTACTATTGTCTGCGTTAACACGAGAGGAAAAGAGAGAGACATAGAGAGAAAGAGAGAGAAAAAGAGAGAGAAAGAGAGATAGAAAGAGAGAGAAAGAAAGAGAGAGAGAGAAAGAAAGAGAGATAGAAAGAGAGAGAAGGAGAAAGAGTGAGAAAGGGAGAAAGAGAGAGAAAAAGAGAGAGAAAGAGAGAGAAAAAGAGAGTGAGAAAGAGAGAGAGAAAGAGAAAGAAGAAAGAGAGAGAGAGAAAGACAGAGAAGGAAAGTGAGAAAGAGAGAGAAAATGGAACGATTGCTTAAGATGTCCAAGGTGAGAGGCAGAGATTCGAAATATGTGGCCGTAGGAAGCAAAGGCATGTAATAAGACGATATAATAGAGGATTGGGGCGTACAGAGATGGATTTGGATAGGTGGGGCGATATTGAGGACGGGGACCTGTAGTTGGCTTGAGAATGGGGTCAGAGGGAGACGCAAGAGGGGAGAGAGAGAGAAAGAGATGGGGAGGGGGGAGTGGGAGGATCAACAGGGGAAGAAGGGGGAGGGCGATGCAGAGGAGAAAGGGGGGGGGCGCCCTTTGTGAATCGTGGAGCAATGCAGTGAGTTGCATCGGCTAGGAGTTCACCTGCACGACAATCTGCATTACCGCGTTCTATTTAAGGAGAGGCGAGGATATGGAACACAGGATTTGGCGGAAGGAAAGGTAATTAGGGTGAGAAAGGAGGAAAATGTAGGAATGCGGGAAGAATGGGAAGACGGCGATGGGGAGCAGGAGGAATATCGGTTCGACATAGATTTGCGAATGACCGAGGAGTGTGGCGATGTAGGGAGAGAGAGAGATTAGGCGAGCGAGAAAGAGACATTGGCAGAGGGCAGCACTGCGGCTTCCTTGCGTCACCCACGATGCGGAGGTCATGGTTCTTTCGATCAAATCGCGGAGACGGAGAGAAAGAAACGCAGGAGAAGGTTGAAAATCCACGCGAATCGCTTCGCGCCGCAAAAGAACTGCGCTCGGTCCAACTTTGCGCTCGATTCGCGCCCTTCTTTCTTCGATCTTTTAGAAATATTTAAATGTAGCCGTGGCTGTCGAGCGCAGCCATTTTGGTTGGTCGTAAGATAAAAAATTAGATGCTGTGCGTAAAAATGTAAGCTGGATGAGTCATGCGGGTTACTGCGAATTATTTACGAATGCCTGAATTATTCCCTCTGAGATGAAGAGCTACGTTTTACAGAGCACACTTCATTTTTACCAACTTTTATATTAACTTCCCCGGTTATGTATATGTATGTCTTGGACTCCGTCTTAATCGAAAAATCCGAAGCTACAGAACTCGAGCGATTTTATTAAGAGCTAAAACTTTCAAAACCGTTAAATCTCCATGAGGTGGTGCGTAGAAAAATCAAGCATCCGAAATAAGCCTCGGGTTCGACTTCAGGAAACGATTATATTTTTCCATAACTTGACACAGAGCTTTCGATTTTTAAAGGTGCAAGATATTTTTCCTTCGTTCATAAAATACGTAAATATGGACTAATTTTCTCCGTTTTTGCATTATTCGACGGCTAAAATTATAAAATATATTATTCTTGCGATGTTTAGATGTTAGACGAAAG
Source organism: Tanypteryx hageni (assembly GCA_028673005.1). Lineage (NCBI taxonomy): Eukaryota > Metazoa > Arthropoda > Insecta > Odonata > Petaluridae > Tanypteryx > Tanypteryx hageni. The sequence goes on from CM054113.1 coordinate 116,844,282, forward strand.
AATTTGTCAGAAATACGCATTTATTTTCGAAATGTTATGACTTTTTCGTATTCTTTCCGGATTTTGCCAAGGCGACCCACGTTGTTGCCTCCGATTGGATTAGAGTCTATTAAGCCTTCAAATAGACTAAAGAATTGCGTTATTCGCTTCGCGCTTTTTATGAAGCATAGAAATTATAGTTGTATCAATGTCAAACTTAATGCTGCAACGTTAATAATTGAAGATAATTATTATTCAATATACTGCGTGTGGGCTGTGGGCATTTTTAACGATGATGATTTAAACATGCAGATTTCTGACTGACTTCGCAAACGTTTTTGCGGGTACCACTAGTTATTCAGTAAACTGCATGTGAACTGTGGACGTTTTTAACGGTTGACTAAAAGAAAAAAACCTTTCTTTATTTCTACACGGAAATATTACCTTTTTTGTAAGTATAATCATTATATTTTACATATTTTATGTTTATTAACGCAAATATGCCTACGCATCAGTTTAAAATTTGATGATAAGCAGAATATGGACTATTATTCATAAATAAAAAATAACATTGTGCAGTACAAAAAATGTGTTGGTAATAATTCATGAATAAAAAATGAAATAAATGGTTGTATTAATTATGTACTTTAAAAATTGCATATATTTCAATAAAAAGGAACAATTTTCAAGCATTAATAACATAAAACCTTGAAAATAATTGCTGTGTATCATTATTTTCCTCTCTAAGGTGACTTTTAAACAATCATATTTCTGACTGTCTTCGTAAAGATTTTTGCGGGCACTACTAATCAATTAAAATTACACGTGAAAAGATCGAGGTATGTGGTAAAGACATTCTTCATCTTTATTTACATTATGATTTAGTTTTAGTTGGTTATTTTTATAATTTCATTATGTTGACAATAGTTATAACATTATCCGTATTATATAACCGTAGCGATCCTTTTCAGAATTTATATTGTAGAAGCGTATATAAATTGTAATCATCCTTAGTTGCAAAGAGTATCATTATATATAGACGTTTCTTACAGAGGAGGAGGAGGAGGAGATAACATATAGGAGGATGCTAATGTTTAGGCACTTCCAGATGAGCTGGAGATTCGAAATTTTTTCTTAGGTAGGATTTTGTACAAAACCGACTAGAAAAAACGAAAATCATGAAAAAGTTCAACAATGCGACCGCTAAAAATTCGCAATTGTTTAAACAAATTTTCAAGGTTTATGTATTTTCGAATGTGCTACGGAGCTGAAATTTTTTTTAGAGGTAGGATTTGTAAAAAAACGAAATAGGGATTATAGAAATTTTGATATTTTAATTTGTTTGGCAGTTAAAAATTCTCGAAGTTTAAACAAATAGGTAGATGCGTATACACTACGCCGCAAGTTAGGGATCTGAAGTTTTAAAATTATTTAGAGGTTAATCTATGTGAACGAATAAACATTTCAATTTATCCATAAAATTGCTATTTTGGCAGTTATGAATTATTTAAATTTAAACAATTAGATAAATTTTATTTCACTTTTAATTGTACTATAAATTTAAAATTTGGCATAAATGTGTGGCATTATTAACTCAATGTGGGAAAAGTATAATATTTCGAAAATTGCAAAAATTAGTGATTGTTTTACTCCATTATTGTTCCATAATGAAAAAACGAAAATCGGTCCCGAGGAGAAATCTTTTGAATTAAAGAAATATTTCTCATGATGAAATATCTCTCTGAAAATTAATGTTTTTTTCAAGGTGCGATTAAATGCATGCAGTATGCAAGCACCTTCTACTAGTAAATAAACTATTCTCCACTATTCTCATTGTTCGTAGCAACGACTATAAATAAAGCACGTTTACTTCAATGCAACCGTTCCTTCGTTTCTTGACGAGATATTATTATTATTAATAATAGTAAGTTGTTATTTATAGTAATCAGTTCTATTTTTCCAACACAAGAGGTGCCGGAACGCGAAAGAAGTGAGTGGGGGCGAAAAATAGGGACTGAATGTAAATCGTCAACGGAGGAATACGCGTAATTGTACAATATGAGTAAAACATCATTGCATCGAAAATAACTTCATTTCATTTGTTGTAAGTTATGCAAATCAGCAGTTTTTGCATTGAAGGTTCCGGAACGGCGTTCCGGTACGTTCTGCCAGAAAAAGCACTGATCGTGATTTTAATAAGAGTAAGTTTTTATTTTTATCTTAAAACCTTTATATCTCAATTCCTTAACGCGATATAAATGGATAAATCAGTATTTTTATTAATGAAACAAAATATACCTATTCACGGTATATGATCCAACTTCTTACTACTTATATACCAAACATTTCTACGTTTATCGCTTAGCTGTCTTCTTCTGTCTTCCATCCCCTCAACTGTAAAAAGGTTAAAGCTTAGAATAGAGAGACGCCAACGCCATTCGGCGGCTGGTGGACGCTATGGAACTTTTTACGCCCATGCAAGTGGAAAGGTTATCATAATTATATTATAGTGTTTATTCATATTTAGATATTAACTACGTAAAAGTTGGTTATAAAAATTCATTTTTATTTTTTCACTTGCTCTATTATTTGCAGGTGGTCGCTGATGATTTATTTTCTCTGCGATTGACGACGTTACGATTCTAATCCGGAGGGCTATTTGGCTCGCAACACTTTCTAGATCAACGGACACGTTGAATTATGAAATGCACGGCGATGACCGCACATTTGAAACGAGAAGTATATTAAAGTAAAACTAGTTAATTGTAAGTTTTCCTCGTTTTATTAACATGGAGCGATAAAGTTGAAGCTCAACATAACAAAATGAAATATTAATAAGCTTTCAAATTAAAAAAACTAAGGAAAGCGAATAAAGTTGATCAACATGAAAAAGACAAAATTCAGGAATTTTAACGTACAATTTCTTAAAAGAGCATAATAGCTGAAGAGTAATCAAACTACTACAGAATCGTTCTAAACAGCCATTGTCAAATGGGTTTGGCCCTTCTCGGTGCCAAGGTGAGGAATCAAAGTTAAGAAGTGTGGAAATTATGAAACAGCGTGAGTCAAATATGCGAAGGCGATATGTTGCCTGTCTGCCGTCGTCGAATAAATGGAACATATACATAAGAACTGATAAATTCAACTTCCTTATTCTAAATAAATATATGATTAGTTTTTAAATTAAATATTACAGATACAAGAAGTCGTATTTTTTCACAGGCACTCATTCAAGTAATCACTCAGTAATCCGATTTCGCACAAAATCTTCCTTGGAACACGGGTTGGTGATCCCTGTGCTAGACTATCTTATCTATCCTCAACTTCCGCAACTCATCAAAGCAATTCACACCTGATATGATTGATTTTTTTTATTTTCTAAATTTATAATAATTATTCTTCTGTCCTTATTGGCAGAATAGGAACACTCATTTTTGATTGCGCAAAATTAACAGTATTTTTAAAACTGTGTTTTGCATATTTCATCGAATAGCTATACGATCTAGAATAGAATTCAAAAGATAGAAATCACTTGAAACATTATACATCAGTGTCCGTTCTTGTTTGAAGAGAAACTTGTTAAGATAAAAAATTTAACCTCTTAGCCTTAATCTTACGGTTAAGGAGTTAAATTTTTAATTTTAACATCAATTCCACCGTATACTCCACCTTTACTTATTTAAGTAAATACTTGTATTTCATTTATATACATTTTCTTTTATAATTATGGAATTTGTAAGTAAATTTATGTCTAACGAGTAAAACAGTTGACAGTTGGTATTTTAGAATATTACTTCCAAAATCAGTTTACGAACCTATATGATCAACATGATTGAAAAACAATCAATTTTATGATATTTATTTATGAACCATTAACATTGCATTCATCTTCTTCTTCTTTTAGAATTTATTTTTGGTGAATTACCACTGAAGACGGCTGCTTTGTAGCCGAAATGCTCATATGGTTTTTTAACCTTGTTATGGCTATTGAAGATACCTGAGGGAAGTACATTTTTTTAAAAATGCTTGATCTTGAATTTTTTTAGCCATAAGACGAGCTCGATAATTCCTTGTTGAATTAGTTAACTTTGCAGATGGAGCTCATGTATAAAGATATTTGTAAATAATTAAAAACCTCAATTTGCGTATAAATGCGTCATCTGTCCTTGGGATTTATAATGCAGTCATATATATCCCGCAAGTTCAATTGCTCTGCGAAAGATAAGCTTGGATTCCCAAACAAAAGTAGCATTAAATATTCTTAAGGCTCGTGAAGAATAAATTAAAAGAAAATCAAATTTTATTGTTTAATAGTTCTCCCTCAACTGCAATGCTTAATTATGATGTACGCTATGCACAAGTAGTGCATTCATTTTTTTATGGTGAGGTATAACGTTAATAGGCTGCTTTATAGCTGGAAAGCGTAATTTATTTCTTTGAACGTTTTCTTGGCTCGAGGATTTTCCTCGATCTCATATTCACAATTTTAGATAATGTGCTCGGTGGAATTGCAATAATTCATGGAGTTTCATGCTAAAAATTCCAGAAACCAAAAAAGAGCGACTTTCCATCCCATTTATCCTCACAGTACGCGATTAGCAATGGTGGGGAATATTTATTCGAGTTTTCAAATTAATTTCGACGCAGGGCTAGCATCGTGGGACAAAAGGACGCACGCGCGGATCGGTGATTACGAACGCTCTTTTAGCGTGAAGTGGTAAGGATCGAAAATTTGAAATGCAAAAGAAAAGCGTAAATATATCAAAGACAGGGTTCGATAATATCTGGTCACTTCTCAAAAAGTCGAGTCGTTAATTCAAATGAAGAATCGAGCGGTAGAATTAAATAGGCGGTTTCGTCAGTCCGAAGGTAATAAACGCGGCCACGCTAACACGCGCACACGGCCATTCTTGAACGATCGCTCTGAAATAATCGAACAAATCCGTTTTAATAGGAGTAATTCGACGGAGCTCCCCTTTCGCGGCGGTCCTATTCGAGGTGGGCGCAACACTCCAAGGCGCAACAGTGGATCCTTGAGAGATCGGAGAAGAAGCTGCTTCTATACTTCATAAAAAGGAGGGGGAGGGAGGAGAAGATGGGCGGATAAGGAGGAAATGGGAGGAACCGAGCAGGTATAGGGATTTGAGTCTCTCGACGTCGTAACACCCCCCCCCACTCCTCTCTCCCTCCCTCCCCTCTTCTCCAAAGTTACGAAACATCGCCGAAAGGGGCGGACCATCTCAAGTATCCGCGGAAACCCCAAAAACCTCCTCGTGCTCCCTCCGATACCTCCCACCGCCCCTCTCTAAGGCTCTCCTCGCGCACATCCTCCTCCCACTCCTTCCTTCCCCTCCACCCCACTCCCCCAAAGCCACGTAGCCGCAGGGAACCCATCATGCACTAACGCTGCACTTCTTTCTCCCGCCCATCCGGCAGAGGGGAAGTGAGACGTGGTGAACGAGCGGGGATGAAGGCGGAGAGAGGGAGGAGGAGGAAGGGGGGCGTTATAGGAGGGAGAGTGGAGATTATGGCCGGAGAGGAGGAATGCAAGAAGAAGGAGGGAATGGACGGAAAGGAATGCGGAGGTAAGGCAGAGGTAGGGCGGAGGAAGCGGTGGAGGAGGGAACGGTGGAGTAGGGAGCGGAGGAGGAGAGAGCGGTGGAGGAGGGAGCGGTGGAGGAGGGAGCGGTGGAGTAGGGAGCGGTGGAGGAGGGAGCGGTGGAGGAGGGAGCGGTGGATGAGGGAGCGGTGGAGGAGGGAGCGGTGGAGGAGGGAGCGGTGGAGGAGGGAGCGGTGGAGGAGGGAGCGGTGCGGGACGGAGCGGTGAAGGAGGGAGCTTTGGAGGAGGGAGCGGTGGAGAGAGCGGTGGAAGGAACAGTGGAGGGATCGGTGGAGTAGGTAGCGGTGGAGTAGGTAGCGGTGGAATAGGGAGCGGTGGAGGAGGGAGCGGTGGAGGAGGGAGTGGTGTAGGAGGTTGGAGGAGGGAGTGGTGGAGGAAGAAAAGCTATGTGAATTGATTAGCGGGTGTGGGCAAGGAGAGGGGCGGAGAACGGACTGGAAAAAGAGGTGGATAGTCGCTTGATGACATTGATGAAGGCGTTTACGCATCGCTTCTCCACTTCTCGCACTCTCTTTATCCATTCTGTGATCTCTGCTTCCGTCAGGATTTCCAATTTCTGCGTCATTCGGGTCGCGAACGGCGGTAATCAGAGTCGAATGACCATGGAAGACGGAGGTGAGAGTCAGGGAAAGGGGAGAAGAAATAGAGGGAGGGTAGGGTGAGTGGCGTGAGGAAAATGAGGAGAGTGGGGGTTAGTGGTGAAGAGGGAGGAGGGGAGTGTGAGTGTGAGTGGCGTGGAGGGCGGTGAGGAGGGTGGAGTAGAGTTGTGTAGAGGGAGGAGGGGAGTGTGGGGTTGAGTGGCGTGGAGGGAAGTGAGGAGGGTGGGGTTAATGGCGTGCAGGAAGGAAGGGAGTGTGGGTGTGAATGGCGTGGAGGGAGGTGAGGAGGATGGAGTTGAGTGGTGTGGAGGAAGGTGAGGAGGGTGCAGTTGAGTGGTGTGGAGGGAGGAGGGGAGTGTGGGTGTGAGTCGCGTGGAGGGAGGTGAGGAGGATGAGGTTGAGTGGCGAGGAAGGAGATGAGGAGGGTAGGGTGGAGGTGAGTGGCGTGGAGGGAGGAGAGGGTCGAAGCAGGGCGGGGGGCGGCGAGCAATTGGAGGTTATAAGAGAAGGTGGGAACTGTATCGGTGATTGCGAGACGATGACAATTTCGCTTATGTTGCGCTGCAGAGATTACGCCTGCAGATCTGTTTCTAATTACACCATAAGAATTCAAACTGCATCAACTTTGAGTAATCGAAATGTTTCATATATTTATGTGGCTTATGTAGTCACCTTTACGTTCCGCGATCAACTTCCCTTTTGGAAGCGTAAATATTTGACGCAGAGGAAAGAGTTAAAGAGAGAGAGAGAGAGTGAGTTAGAGAAATGAAGGAAAGCTGAGTGAGCGAACTACTTCATACGAGTAAAATGCGCTCAGATGAAGAAATGCAAAGAAGCTGTTTTAAAGAGGCCGCATTCAGAAAATGCACAAACTTCAAAATCAAATCTCTCCTCACGGAAATCGAGTAATTTGCCTGGGAGTTTCGCATAAAACGTGAATATTATATAATCGTATTTTGACAAGTTATGAATTGCCATCAGAATAAGTTATTTCGGTGCGAGTTCACTCGTATCCATTCACTTGCGTGTAGAAAAGTAGTCGCGTCCCACCAATAAAGAATGGCGCCAACCGCACAATCATACGATCTGTAAGGAAAAACATCCAAAGCTAATTCGATTGTAAACGGCTAAGCAGACTTCCCGACAAAAGCGATCGCAAATTCTTTTACTAAGTACACAAATCCTACGCGAGAGAAGAAATTCGTTAAAATGTCGGACGGAAGCAGAACAAGATGGAAAAGTATACTTAGTTAACAGAGATTTCAGAGGCGTTCTTTATATGAAATACGTACAAAACGGTATCGAAAGATTGGTCGGTTCTTGAATTTTTGTACCCGAAACTAAAAGTCGTATTTAACTTCTTTGTGGCAAATGAAGTCCTCTACCCGAATGAAATTTTTAATCTATACCTTACGGATCATATAAGACGTAGGGAGAGAAAAACGTGTTATTTAATTGTTGCTTGACGGATGCCATTTAACGAGATACGTGTATAAGTTTATTAAAGTATTTATGCAAAGTGGAAGTTTTAATTGACGGATTCAGTTCAAAATAACAATTGGGAGATAAATGTTAAAAAGGATCACTCTTACTTAATTTAATTAAAATCCATCTAGCGGGTTAGGAGATGAAAGTTACGACAGACGGACGGACGGACGAGACGTTCCGATAAGGCGTTCTGCTACTACCGCTTCGCTGCTAAAGAACGCCTAAAAAGCGATAAACGGAAACTCAAGAGAAAAGTTCGAAGAGAGAAGTAATCATTGCGAACGGGAATGAGACGGATGAACCAGTTATCGGGAATGGATGAGAGATTCACGGGAGTGATATAACGAGTAGCAGGGAGGAAGGAGATAGAGAGGAGGGGAAGGAGATCCTAGGAGGAACCTGCAAGAGAGAGAGAGAGAGACAGGGAAGTGTGGAAAAGAGTCAATTTTACGTCGTGGCGTGAAAGGTTGAACAGGACTCTGTCGGCTGGAGAGGAGAGAGGTTGCAGGAGTGATGAGAGAAGGAAAGGGAGGGAGGGGGAAAGGGAGCGAGGGGAACGGAGGAGATGGGGGAAGGTGAGCGAGATGAAGAGAGGAGAGGGGGAAGGTGAGCGAGGGGAGAGAGGGGAGAGGGAGGTGAGAGGGAAGGGAGAGGTGGAGGAGAGGGACGGGAGAGAGAGAGGGGAGAGGGAGGGGAGATGGAGGGGAGAGAGGGGAGAGGGAGGGGAGAGGGAGGGGAGAGGGAGGGGAGAGGGAAGGGTGAGGAAGGGGAGAGGGAGGGGAGAGGGAGTGGCGCGAGAGAGAAGGGGAGGGAGGGGAAATGGGAGAGAGGGGCAAGGGAAGCGAGGGAAGAGGAGAGGGGGAGGGGAGTGAGGGTGAATGGAAGGGAGGGGAAGTGGGAGGGAGGGGGAAGGTGGATGGGAGAGGGGCGGGAGGAGGAAGGGGAGCGAGAGGAGAGGGGGAAGGTGAGCGAGGGGAGAGGGGAGGGGAGAGGAAAGGGAAGGGGAAGAGGAGAGAGGGGTAAGTGAAGGGAGCCGCGCGAATGTGAAGGAGTCAGATGTAGATAGAAAGGAGGGGAGAGAGAGAGAAGCGAGATTGATAAAGCGAGCTGAGGAGCAGTGCCATCGCCGCCGTAGCCCGCGGTCATTTAGAAAGAGAGCCGAAGGAGTCATGGAGGGGGTTAGAGAGAGAGAGTGGAAGGGGGAGGGCCTCCCCTCCTCGGCCAGACGCCCCCTCCTCCGGCCAGACAGATAGGGCGGAGGGAGGACGAGGAAAGAACAGTCAGACGGCGGATCACCAACACCAGAGATCGCAGAGGCGGCTGCTGTCACAGTGTCGGCGTATACGGCCTGGGAGTAATGAGCGGAGTACTCTCCCCCGCCCCTTCCCATCCCTCGCCATCTCCCGCGCTTTCGCCTCCTTCCTCTCCCTCTTTATTCCCTCTATCTCTCTTCCTACCGGGAAGGAGAAAGGTGAAACGGGGACTATTTGGCGTATCGTCCCTACCCTTTCCTCCGAACCCCTCCCTCTATTTGGACCTCGGTGTTTGACGATGCAGTGGTGTCTTGCGACGGAGAGGGGCTCTTATAGACGGCCCGTTTGTTTGTGTGTGGAAGGGGGGACGGCTGTGAGATGATGCGGCCTCTGTGCCGATATCCGCCCCGCCCTGGCCCGCCCCTGCCCCCCTTGTCCGCTCCCTCTTGACCGGCCCTCCCTTTTCCCCTACCTCTCTTCTCCGCCACTTTCCCTTCGCCAAAAACAATAGACATGCGCTCGGTAAATCAGGTTCTCCAACCCACTCCACATATTATCGTGAAAATTCGAACAAGAAAGATCTGACGGAGGCAGGTATTAATCCGCGTCTGCAAAAAGGGGTCGCAAAATCTCCTAAACTTAAGAAGGTTCTCCTAAAATGGGAATGTGGTTCCCTCGCCAGAAATGGAAATGTATTCGAAATACGTTTTGAAACTAAATGTATCTTCTCTCATGTGCAGGTGAGTATTCAGCGTGACCATGATTCTCTGAAAGCGGTGCGTGAAATTGCAACTAAACTAGAGACCTCTGTTGATTATATATGATTTATTTTGAAAATTCACCGAATTTCTATGGTAGAATTGTCCAGAATCTTTTAAACAAAAAGGTCCTGTGCATAGAAAATCAACAATATTTACACCGTAATATGTAAAAGCATTTGCGTTATTAAAATGGGGAATGAATATACGGAAAATATTTGTTTTTTGAATCATTTTGCGTAAATCAAGCTCGTAAATTAGGTGGAAAAATCAAGTGAAATTGCTGATAGTACTATTTTACTATTATGACAGCAATTAGACTTTACATTTAATGCACAGCGCTGCAATAATTACCTGACACATTAACGGGCTTAAGGAATATGCTGTAGGTGGAAAAACAGTAAAAGAACCACTGGCAGCTGCGTTCTAAAATGAAACTTGAAGTTGTCTATTCTCATGACATCGAAATTTGATGATGTAGTTTTAGAAAAAGAAATTTGTTCAATAATTCGATGATAGAAAAAAATTATTTTCATAATTCTAAAATTTGTGCACACTAACTAATTAACACTTGTTTTCAATTAACTGAATCAAATATACTATATAAAATGATATGCTTATTACCGAGAAAAGGTTTCTCACCGTATTAACATCAGTTTCAATTTAAGTTGTAGCTGTTGTTGACATCTAGAAACTCCTTTGTTACACCGATGAACGTTAAAATTTTTTAAAAAGATAAATAAACAGAATAAAATAATTTAATTTTTAACATCACTTTTGAAACAATTAAGCACATCCAATATTAATATTCACCTTTAAAAGAAAATTGAAGTTTGTGAGTGTAAGAGTTGAATTTCACATGCACATAAATTTTTGTGCGAAGACGATCATGTATAATATTATATAAATTGTGCGGGCCAATTTCGACTCTCGAAAGGATATTTTGTGGCAAGTCGGTAATTTGAAAAGTACTCACCATATACTTATATCAATATATTTGTACGGTGTAAGTATTTTTTACTGTTAGTACATTGATGCATTATATTGATGATTGATTTAAATAGGCTGATATACTTCGCAATAATGAGGACTGTATAGAAATACAGAAGTTTTTTTTTCACTTTAAAGTGAGAATCTGCAATATTTATTATCCGATAATAAATAACCGAGACACTTAGAAGAAAATTACGAAGTTCTTCTACATATTGTATTGTTTTGCCGTTAAATCCAATTGAGAGTGACTCATGCTTAAAACTTCTAGATGTATTTCAAACTAACCATTATCAGATTTAGCATAAATGGAAAGGGTCACCATTTCTAAATGGAGGAAAACTCCTCACATGTTCTAAATGCGTCCAATATTTGCTACAATGTGTACTTCTATGCTATATAGGAGTTGAAAGAATTTAAATAATGGTTAATTTGTTACTGATAGGATATTGAAAGATACAGCACATTCATGAAAGCAATTTAGTCCATTAACTCTATAATAAAGATCCAACCAAGAACATTCGCATATTTCAAACAAGGGGGAATTTTCTTGAAATGCAGGGTGCCACTAACATTCAATATTGGTTATAATAAAATATTAAGAGATTTCCAATAAAGACTATTTCATGAGACTTTTCACCTTTTATGATGAACAGGATCGATGGCTTTTAAAATTCAATGGAAATTTTCAGCTTCCGGTTTTCTAGAGCATTGCATTTGTTAATTGCGATGTTTGATTTAACTCTTTGATTGAGCAATAAATCTAAAAAACCCGATTGGCGCACGACATATTAATATATTTATTTTTTCCTTCATAAATTTCAGAATTGCATGCAATAATAATGAATCTAAAAAGAAATTATTTCATTGATCATTACTCTGACGTAGCCGGAGTATCAAAAATGGCGTTTCCTAGGACACTCCTAGGGCACTCTTGGAAATGTTTATTTTCGTAATTACGACTTCAGTCATATTGCATACTGAATGAATTACTAAAAAAGATAAACACATTCTCATCATATATTAGTAATAACTTCTCAGGATTTGAAAAATGGTGGAAATCACGTGGCCGATCACCAACACGCGTGCCAACACCATACACACACACACTTTCTCTCTCTCTCAGAATTATTTTTTACTAATTCTCCTTCTTGTGCTTCTAGCTTCAATGTCTCGAAAGGATACATTCTCTCGACACCTTCTTCATCGGACAACGCCCCGGATAGACGCACAAAAATCATATCAAAAGAATGGCCAACGAGAGATGTATGAAAAAGCGAGACTCCTTGGCATCTGAACCGAAATTTTATGCCACTACAAGAAACTATGAACCTGCTTGAAATTCAGTCGAAGATGCGAATACCTAAAGGATGGGAGAAGCCTAAATAGGCATGAAGGCATGCAAATGGTGACATATAACATTCGTCATCATATGTATCCTTCGGCAATGTGGAAAATAATTTTTAATTTTCCGTATAATTCTTTTTCAAGCTCGTTCACAATATCTCTTTAAGAATGCTTTTAATGCCGACTCCTAACACCATGCCCCCCTCAGCGCACCACCACGCTCTCTCCTCCAATCCCACCTCTCCTTCCACTCACCCCTCCATTTTCTCCAACCCAACTCCTCCCTTCCTTCTTCTCTCATTCTACCGAAATGTAATATTCGACAGGTGCAGTTGCTATGGCCACGCTAAGTACTACATATTTCAAGGTTCAAATGCACCGATAAATATTCACTAAGAAGAACTGAATATTTATCGGTGCATTTTTCGTAGAGTGCTATTTAGAGTCATTTATTTATTTAATCCATAAACAGCACACAGGTCTTTACAAAGTGATAATGATATTAATGAACAGCATAATTAGAAATGACAACACAAAATGGAAAAAAGCTATAATAAAACTAAGAGAATACATTCAAACTAGGATTAGATGAACTGGTTCCATAAAACTAGTGTTGGGTTTCTGGCTGCCAGGAAATTGACAAAATAAGGGTGGCAAAGAAAACTGTCCGATGAGAAACGCGGAGATGATAATGGCGGATGTGGACGAGGAACACGTCATGGGCGAGTTGGAGAATGAAAAGAGAATTAAGGGGACCATTTGGGGCAAAATTAAACAAATTGAGAATTCTGCGGTATGAAAGGGGTGCGGCGTCTAATGAACCTCTAATAAGGTCGGGAAAAGCGCCAATTCTAATAATTATCAGAAAATGGAAGTAACGTTTAGATTTGATAGAAGAGGAATAGTTCACATGAGACAATGATGATCAAGATCTCTAGATCCGTGAATTTTTTAATAATTTGGGAAAATTTAGCCTCTTGTCAAAGGTCACTCTCAGATACACTTGTTAGAGATGAGTCGCATTGCGTTTACAGAGTAGTGTATAAGAGGAGGGTAAGAAAGAGTGGAGTCTCTTTAACATAAAGAGGGGCTTCTTGTGGAGAATGGTTGGAAAGGGAAATTCAATGAATTTAGAAGAATTGCAGGCAGCATTTAAATTGTCGAATCGCTCGAATAATTTGCAGCTATCGATATATTGGAGCGTATTACGGCGATAATTTCGGCAATCAGCAAAAAATGCGAAGAGGAACAAAAGATCCTTTGTGATTGATGATGATGCAAGAAGGTGGAACCCACCACCACCGCCAAGAATCGGAAAAAATCGTGCTGAAGATGTTTAAGATCTATAGCGTCACTAAAATAAACCTAGCAGACTTCAAATTGAATAGAATTATCAAATTCAGAAATAATTTTATGGCATCTGAGAGTCATATCAGCGATGAAGCGATCAAACGGCTGATATCCAGGCTGCTAAGAGAAAATATGTTGATTGGTTAAAGATTGAATAGATAGCTCTATCTAATATTTGGGAGATGATAGGAAGTACAGAAATGAGACGATATTTTTTGAGGCGAGCTCTGTTACCTATCTCCAAAATCGAGATCACTTTAGCTAGGGAAAGTAAGAGAAGATTTGAATATTGTCCATAAATTGAGATGCCCGTCAAAGATACGTTGTTCCATCCGAGGCAGTGACCTCGTGAGCGAAGCACTAGTGCGAGAGTGGTGGAGTTCGAGAAGCCAGGACGATCCAAGGAAGAAAAAAGGGGGCGGATCGAGGGGGAGGGGGACGAGAAACTCGATGCGGAGCAATTGCTAAATTGTCCATCTCTCGTACGCAGATTCGCAGGCTTAATCATTTCGTTTTTTACTACATTGGTGCATTCACGCTAATCTCGGCTCGATAAAAAATGTAGACTGTCGGTCGATTCATCGGGAAGCCTTCGTAGTATAAATCCGATCTCGTTTTCAAAAGCTCCTCCATCCTTTCTCTCTTCTTCAATTCTGTCTGCCATCCACCCCTTGGTGCTAGGCCATCCGATATCTCTCTACCCTTACTTCCTCTGTGTACACATTCTAACGGTCGTGCGAGGAGAGAGGTGAATGTGCGGAGGGGTGAGTTGGGGTGCAAAGGGGCGAGCGGGGGTGCCAAGGGGCGAGCGGGGGTGCGAAGCGAGAGAGGAGGGTGAGGGTTCAATGAAGGGGCGACATCGTAAAAAGGGATAGATGGAGAGGAAAGGGGCAGGTGGAAGAGGGGAAGGGGGTGAGTGACGAGTGAAGGGGTGAGTGGAGAAAGGGGCGAGGGAGGTGGGGAGGGGGAAGAAGGGGGGTGGAGGGGAAAAAAGACGTTTGAGACGAATGAGACGTGGTATGGGGTGAACTACTGTTGTAGGCGGAGCCATGGATGTAGCCCCGCCCATTTTTTGAGGTTCGTGGGCGGGGTTTGAGGGGAGGGAGAGGTCTCCTCCGTCGGAGGATGTGGGTATAGCCGGAGGGTGAGAGAGAGAGAGATAAAGAGAGAAAGAGGAATGATAGAGAGAGAGAGGGAACGTTAGATGGAGAGGAGAAGGGGAAAAAAGAGATTGAAAGTTAGAGATAGAAGTAGAATGAAAAGAAATTCAGAAAAGATGAGAAAACGCCTTTAAAAAAATGTCAAAGTTTTTGCAAAAAATTAATCTGCCATATTTTAAGTATGTAAAGTTTCTATGATCAAACGAAAGATGGTCTTTGTTTGGGATGCCCATGCGTTACATGCAACTATTTACGTAAGGTTAAAAAACGAAATTGAAAAAAGTGAGGTGTTTGAAAGTGTGGATTATAAAAGGAGGATTTCATTTTTGTTTTCCGCTCCATTCGTACACAGACAGTATAAATATCTCAATCATTGAGTATAAATCACATTTCTATTATTTCATGAACTTGTCAATATAAAGATCACTAGCCATTATTATTGAGATCTTTTTTCAGTATAAAAGCGGACTTAAATTGACATTTGGAAAAATGCGAAAAGTATTCAAGTATTATAACTGCTGTATAATTTTCTTAAGACGAATACATTTACGTGTTGACGATAATTGTTATTTAATATTATATTTTTTCACCAGAGGCAAATTTTATTTACTCCAAACATTAAACGTGCTAAGATGTTCATTCCAAATAGCTCATATATAGCTGTATATATTTGTATGTGGCTAAATAACAGCATTTGTCCCTGTTTGTGTGATAGGGATAATCTCTATGAAAGCGCTATCGAAGACACTGATCAGTTTTTAGGAGAGGAATTTCATATTTATTGGGCCTTTTTGAGAATAAGGTAATAATATAATCCATATACACGCAATTGATGCTATTTTTGAAAGAAATATTTAGAAAAAATTCAGCGTAAATTTCTCGGACGAGATCTTTATCACATCAAATGTTGTTCAAATGGTTTGCTTACTATCCTCACCTTCATCTCCAGTTCGCATTGACGCATTTGCCAGTTTTCACAGCTTGCTTCTCTCCCTAACCCTTTTCCCATACACCCTTCCCTCTTCCACCTACCCAACTACCCTCCCCCAATTCCTTCCTTCTATCTCCTATCCACCTCTCCCTCTTTCCTATCCCCTTTCATCAACAGTCGAAGTAGCACCAACACAGCCACTCTCTCGCGCAACTTAAACACCATTAAAAACTCTCACATAGGTTCTCAAGTATTGTCACCAGTATTTTGGCTTTAACAAAGGATAGATAATTTTGAATAAATTAAGCAAACTGCAATTTCTATGCTGCGATTCAAACTAAGCCATCTAATTTCGACATTAGACGAAGCAATGCGATAATGTTTTTGACGCACACGTCGACGAAGCAGAGAGAGAGATAGAGAGGGAAAATGAAGGAAGTGTCAATGCAAGCTACGAAATTAATATTTAAACAGTCAGTTGTGCATTGAGGACGTCTTACGTCATGGCACATCTTTTCTGCAAATCTGGAATTGTACACGAGAGATCCGCTATAACGCGGCCCATTATGCCGCAGGGCTCGGTAAAACGCGGATTTGTCTTGGACTTTGATTTGTTTATCAAGATATATTTCCTGTTTTTTTAACATTGTTTGTATTGAACATTGGTGAAAGTATAAATACACTACAGTTGAGAAGATTTTGCCATATAATACACACGACTCACTATTACCAAAATATCCATAATAATACTATAAATATCTAATAACTTCACTTATTTATAGTGCTTTACTCACGAACTAGGTTAACTATCATTATTTCTTTTAAAAAATTTACAAATTAAGAATAAAAATGAGTATAAGAGTATATATACATATACACCTCAACATTCGCGGCTTTGATTATTCGCGAGGGGAATCTTGGTACGTCGATTTGACACTCGCCGTATATTAACATGAACATTCGCGGATGTACGGGGTGTCATGCATAAGTTTTCGCTTTCGATACATCAGCAGTGGAATTGTAAGATTCGCAGATTTGACATTTCTACTGATTTTCAAAAAGTAACCGTTGAAAATTTTTCGAGAATTTTGTATGGACTAAAATTATGTACACTGACTACAAAAACTATTAAATCATAGCTGTATAACTTAATCGAAGCAAATAGCTGAGACAAATTACGGTGCCGTAGACAAAGACGCAAAACTGACAACTTTTTATATATAAAAATTGTTAAATTGATATAAACCTCTTAATTGAGGATTTTTTCTAATTTTTTCGAACATTTAATTCTATATTTCAACCGACTGATTGAGCCATGTTTTGCTCTATTTATGTCAATGTTATTTATGGAATTCATTCAAAATTCATGAAGTTTTTTTAGTTTGTACCTTTAGTTTTCTGCCGAGCAATAGCAATACTATAACTTACTATAAGGCGAACGTGGTGCGAATATTGTGTTCTTGTCAACTATCTATTATCCTCTTCTTCGAGTTATAACATTTTAAGTAACCTTTGATATATCTATTTTCCTGTAGAGTACATTGCCCCCCTTTCGAAGGTACATTATATTGCCTTTACAATTAACTGAAAATTATTCGCTTTCAATAATCTATAACATTGCTTACTTTCATAGAAACTCACTTTCTAATCTATTATATTTTCGGAATACAGTTTTATATCATAATTTTCCGAAATCAAGCCCATAAAGATATCAACAAGCTTCCCTTATCTTGAAATTTTGTTTCGTAGAGGTAACTAAAATAATTTATATGTCTGTATGATTAATTGATATATAAATGTATTTCATATTAATATTGATTTCGTTTTTTAGAATACCTGCTATAATTAATAAAAATAAGAGAATGCGATTTTCATATAAGATGCTTTGAATAATGATAATAGAATTCTAAAGGAGCTATGCCGAATCGTTCTTAATTTTGACTAAAACCTCGAAGTAACTCAGTCAACTGTAGCAAATAATTATTTTTAACAAGTTAAATTTGACATTGGCATTAAATTTTGAGAAAGTTTAAATTTCTGACACGAGATGAATTAATAGCTAACGTACCAACAAAAAAACCATAACATTGAAAAACCCTGTTTTCCGAGAGATAAGCGTTTGCTGTTTTTACGTAGAAGTCAAGCGGAATATATCGTTATTACCCGCACACGGCGGAGGAATGGAAAACCCGATCGTTTTCCATTAAATTTTCCTTGGGCGTTGGTTATGAAATTATCTAAATTTAAACAGCTTACTCCTGACTACTGCATACAGTTCATTCAGACGCAGGAGTTGGAGAGAGAAACGAGGAGTGAAAACGGAAAGAGATAAAAACAGATAATTAGTGAAAGAGAGGGAGAATGGAGAGAGGGGAAAAGGGAGAGAGGGGGGCGGAGAGGCATCTATATGAATGTATCAACCAAATAAAAAAGAGATGAAGCGAGCGAGTGTATCTTTTCTAGCAATCCGCTAGATGCCCTCTTCCCATTTTGAAAGTTTCGATGGTGCGACGGGAAAATGTTTGAGCGAAGGCTCTGCAAAAATCTCTTGTCAATGAAGTATTAAAAAAAATATTTCAAACACGCATACATACGCGCGCACGTATCTTTACCTCGCCATTTCTGCCCTACTCCATAGCAAATGAATTTCCCTCCTGAATGGTTCAATCAGTTTGACATTCCGTGGACAATGCTATATGCCACGACTCAAATTAACGGCTCGAGAAAAATGAAAGCGAAAGAAAAATGTAAGTCGGCTTATAAGGAATTTACTTGTAAATTTCATTTGAATCGTCTCTTGAAAATTATTTAATTTTAAAGGGAAACATCGGTGGTTGGTGCATAATATACGATATTTAGAATGGTTTTCAAAGTTTTATTTAAATGAATAACGGAAATGCTATTCGAATGTGGCATCGGAGGATTTAAAAGAAAAGATGCATAGCGATATTCAGCGAAAACGGGATTGGCGAAAGTTTCATTTTTCTCATTATTAATTTATTTGCTCGAAAATAATATTTTCTACAATAGAACATTAGGTTATAGACTAAAGTTTTCACATGTGCTGTAAAGATTACATTGAAGTAACATAGATTCTTTCTTGGAGTGTATTTGGATATTTTTAAGTTAACCAGTTTACTTATTTATCTAATTTTGTAAAGTTGAAAATGAAATTTGGAGATTACGGTGTACAGAATGGAACTAAAATAAAAATTCCTGAACGATAAAATAATGCAGATGAGCATTCACACATCAATAAAAGAAAACAGAAAAAAATAAAATTATACTTTCAAGTTTGCAGGAGTTTTTCCGAGTGATTGTGCGTGTGTGTGTGTGCCTTTTTTTTCTTTAGGCTAGTTTTCGAAAACAGGCCCCTGTGGGCCATCGTCGTGCAAACTTGGAAGTATAATTTTAATTTTTGAGTATTTTCTCTTTTTGTTAAATAGAAATTAACTCCTTAACCGTAAAATTTTAGGGTTAAGGAGTTAATTTCTATTTAACATCAATTTCGCCGTAATCTCCATCTTTACTTATCTATTTTCTCTTATTGGAGTGTGAATGCTCATCTGGATTATTTTACGGTTCAGGAGTTTTTATTTTAATTCTAATTTTATTTAATTATTTTATTTTATATCACCTCATAAACAGTCGTTAACGGCCTTTTACAATGAGCGTAATAAAGTTAACAAAGACGAACACATACAGCCATGCCCTCGGCAGAATTCGAACCCGCTACCCTAGCATTGGGAGCCAGACACGCTAACCACCTCTCTACCAAGGCCGCCGTAAAGAACTACTTCATATTTAAAACGTAGATTAGATAGATAGTTCTATAGAGAGATAGATTAATGGCCAACGGTCAATTTTTACAATCTCCTTGCTAAAATATCTTTTCGGATTTCAGGATAAGGTAAATGAGAGGCGATCGAAAATCGCGAAGGACATTATGCAAAGGAAAGAAACCGTTCTACACAGAATTGCACAATGGAGGTCGATGGAAACGAAATAAAATAATACGGGTCCACTCTGCCGAGAGTTTAATTCTTCGTCTTTTACGCGATCCTTTAAAACCACGAATTAACATCTTCAATTTGGGCAGCTCATCGCTCGGGCGAAGAAAAACCGTTTCTCGACGGAGAAGGCGGAAGCAGAGAAGTGGGGAGAGGCGGAAGGATGAGAGGGAGGCAGAGGCGGAGGAAGAGAGAAAGGGGTTAGAAGAAGAACAAAAGGAAGTCCCTCCGAACCTATGAATATGGAATCTTTCGCGCGGCAGGGTGAAGAAGATGACGAGGAGTGAAAGGCAAAGAGGGAGTAACGGGAGAGAAAAAAGAGGGGAAAGGGGAGAGGAAAAAGAGAGAGAGGGAGAGGGAGGAAGAGGGGAGAGTGAAAAACGCGATCGACCACGCGGTTTGTGCAGATCCATGCAAGGGGCGTCTGGAGCGTGTGTCCCATAATGGAGGTGGAAAAACCTTTTTGTTCCATCCGAGGGGACGCTTAAAAGAAACCGATTCCTCTGCACCGCGATACTCTCCCTCTGCGCCTGTCCCAGTGGACTGCGCGAGAGGGGCGACGAGTGAGAGAGAGAGGAGTTGCGATCGCCTTGCGTTTGGACGTTTTTTTTTACGCGGAACGGAGAGGAATTGGGGGGAAAAGTGGTGGGCGAGAAGGGGGTGACAACGTAGAAACCCAAACGCTTCGATCGTCAAGACTCGCAATTATTAACGGAGGAGAAGTGATGAGTAGAGGCGGAGAGAGCTGCGATCTGGTTGAGGAGAAATGTTTCACGTAGGAGACGGGAGGTGGAAGGAGGGAGGTGGAACGGATGATGGAGGAGGAGGAAGGAGGGATGATGAGGAAGGAGGAACGAGAAATGAGGAACGAGGAAGGAGGATCGAGGAAGGAGGAACGAGGAAGAAGGAAGGAGAAAGGGACGAAGAATGAGGAAGGAAGGATGAGGAAGTAAGGATGAGGAAGGGGAGATGAGGCAGGAGGGATTGGGAATGAGGGATGAGGAAGTAGTAAAGAGGAAGGAGGGATGAGGAAGATGGGAGGAGGAAGGAGGAATGAGGATGTAGGGACGAAGAAGGAGGGAGGAGGAATTAGGGATGAGGAAGGAGGGATGAGGAAGGAGGGATGAGGAAGGAGGAAGTAGTAATGAGGAAGGAGGTATGAGGAAGGAGGGATAAGGAAGTTGGGATGAGGATTTAGGGATGAGGAAGGAGGGAGGGATGAAGGAGCAGGAATGAGGGATGAGGAAGTAGTAATGAGGAAGGAGGGATGAGGAAGATGGGAGGAGGAAGGAGGAATGAGGATGTAGGGACGAAGAAGGAGGGAGGAGGAATTAGGGATGAGGAAGGAGGGATGAGGAAGGAGGAAGTAGTAATGAGGAAGGAGGGATGAGGAAGGAGGGATGAGGAAGGAGGTATGAGGAAGGAGGAAGTAGTAATGAGGAAGGAGGGATGAGGAAGGAGGGATGAGGAAGGAGGTATGAGGAAGTTGGGATGAGGATTTAGGGATGAGGAAGGAGGGATGAAGGAGCAGGAAGGAGGGATGAGGAAGTAGTAATGAGGAAGGAGGGATAAGGAAGTTGGGATGAGGATTTAGGGATGAGGAAGGAGGGAGGGATGAAGGAGCAGGAATGAGGGATGAGGAAGTAGTAATGAGGAAGGAGGGATGAGGAAGATGGGAGGAGGAATGAGGATGTAGGGACGAAGAAGGAGGGAGGAGGAATTAGGGATGAGGAAGGAGGGATGAGGAAGGAGGGATGAGGAAGGAGGAAGTAGTAATGAGGAAGGAGGGATGAGGAAGGAGGGATGAGGAAGGAGGTATGAGGAAGTTGGGATGAGGATTTAGGGATGAGGAAGGAGGGATGAAGGAGCAGGAAGGAGGGATGAGGAAGTAGTAATGAGGAAGGAGGGATGAGGAAGGAGGAAGTCG
This sequence comes from Tanypteryx hageni, assembly GCA_028673005.1. NCBI lineage: Eukaryota > Metazoa > Arthropoda > Insecta > Odonata > Petaluridae > Tanypteryx > Tanypteryx hageni. Next base: position 116,865,694 of record CM054113.1, read on the forward strand.
TAATGAGGAAGGAGGGATGAGGAAGGAGGGATGAGGAAGGAGGAATGAGGAAAGAGGGAGGAGGAAGGAGGAATGAGGAAGTAAGGAGGAGGAATTAGGGATGAGGAAGGAGGGATGAGGAAGTTGGGATGAGGATTTAGGGATGAGGAAGGAGGGAGGGATGAAGGAGCAGGAAGGAGGGATGAGGAAGTAGTAATGAGGAAGGAGGGATGAGGAAGTAGGGATGAGGAAGGAGGGAGGGATGAAGGAGCAGGAAGGAGGGATGATGAAGTAGTAATGAGGAAGGAGGGATGAGGAAGGAGGAATGAGGAAGTAGGGATGAGGAAGGAGGAAGTCGTAATGAGGAAGGAGGGATGAGGAAGGAGGGATGAGGAAGGCGGAATGAGGAAAGAGGGATGAGGAAGGAGGGTTGAGGAAGGTGAGATGAGGAAATAGGAATGAGGAAGGAGGTATGAGGAAGGAGAGATGAGGAATTAGTAATGAGGAAGGTGTGATGAGGAAGGAGGGAGGAGGAAGGAGGGATGAGAAAGGAGTTAGGAGGAAGTATGGATGAGGAAGATGGGAGGAGGAAGGAGGGATGAGGAAGTAGAAAAGAGGAAGGAGGGATGAGGAAGTAGTAATGAGGAAGGAGGGATGAGGAAGATGGGAGGAGGAGTTAAGGATCAGGAAGGAGGGAGGGATGAGGGAGGAGGAAGTAGTACTGAGGATGGAGGGATAAGGAAGGCTGGAGGAGGAGTTAGGGATTAGGAAGTAGAGAGGAGGGATGAGGAAGTAGGGATGAGGAATGAGGGATGAGGAAGTAGGGATGAGGAAATAGGAATGAGGAAGGAGATATGAGGAAGGAGAGATGAGGAAGGAGGGAGGAGGAAGGAGGGATGAGAAAGGAGTTAGGAGGAAGTATGGATGAGGAAGATGGGAGGAGGAAGAAGAGATGAGGAAGATGAGAGGAGGAAGGAGGGATGAGGAATTAGGAAAGAGGAAGGAGGGAGGAGGAGTTAGAGATGAGGAAGGAGGGAGGGATGAGGAAGTAGTAATGAGGAAGGAGGGATGAGGAAGGGGGGATGAGGAAGGAGGGATGAGGAAGGAGGGATGAGGAAGGAGGGTGGTGAAAGGAGGAAGGAGAGAGAAGTAAGGGCGAAGAAAGTAGATGGAAGAATGGAGGGGGAAGAGGGAGGCGTAAAGATGGAGGAGGAGGGAGGTGGAAGGTTGGAGGAGGAAGGAGTAAGAAGGGAGGGGCTTTAGGTCGATGGAAGGTTATGTGGAACGGAACGGGTCTGGTATGGGAACGGCTAGGTTGTGGAAATAAGGGCGGGGCGAGGGACGGCCGAGGTGGGCTCCGCGGTGTGTCGGAGAGGCTGCGGGGAGGTCAGTGTGGGGCTGCGACAATAACTAGGGCTAGCGGCGGTGGCGGAGAGGCAACGGCGGGAGGGGAAGGGCGGAGGGAGAGATCGGAGGGGCAGTAAAGAGTCTTTGGCCGCCACGAGTAAGAAGGTGACCCAATTATTTTATTCGAAAGACGAAAGGGCAGGGGGGAATGGTGAAGGAATCGCCCCTCGCACAGCGTATGGAGTGAAACGAGCGATTTAATAAGTTGAGCGGTGCGGAGGCAGATAGGTAATTGACCTGCTACCTATATTTTCTTCAATTAGCGTGGAGTGGCAAGGGGAGATTAGCTTCCTCTATTCGCTCTATTGTCGTCACTTTCTGCCACCAGTTGAATTTCCAGGTCAAACGCCATAAACTACTCGATCAAACCGTTATTATATGTTAATGATCGTTTTCATCTCCTGGATTATCTGTATTTTATAATTGCGCGAATCAAAGATCAATTTTTATTTTGTAAGTAAGCTTTATTTGCCGTAGATTTTGCCGCGACTTTCAATTTAATGACGTGCCACTATTTATTCCGATACTTTGGAGAATTTTCCTTTTATGTGACTGCGAAAACGAGGCAGATTCTTTATGTTTGACGAATTCCCAAGGAGATGTTACAAATCTTATAGAGGTATGCCTTTGAAGAGAATGATTCTAAATTACAAAATCGGCCGGAAGGATCACATAGCTTGAATATTTAAAATAAAATAAATGACCGCGATCATATCATATAAAGTAATTTGTTGATCAAATACATTTCTAGAGGACAAGTGAAGTTGAAATCACATAATGAAAATTTTGGCAGTACTTGTATGTAATGATATTGCTAATTAATTTTGATAAAGAGTAATTGAAATGAAAAAGTCTTGCTAATAATAAAATTCAGTCAAAAAAATATCATATGAGTATTGACTACTTAAGGCGATCTAATGAAGACATTATTCCTATAATGCCATACTATTCGTTAAATTTATTTGGAGAAAGTGAAATCCACAACGTCATGATGAAAATCAAGTTTATAGGATTGGGAAATATTAATGAATGTTAATAATGAAAATAATCTGTTGGATAAATTGGAGAACTTGGTGAACAATTAATATTTATTAAAAACGAAAAGTTTATTGATCATGAATTCATTTTTTATCGATTACCGAAGCTCAAAAAACACGGAACAAATTGACACTATAAAAATGTGTTTGCAGATTATTTATGGAAGGTTATTTACATCTTTATAACATTTAGTCTATGAAATAAAATAAATTCTGCTTTAAGATTATTATTATTCTAAGATTTAACACTGTGAATTATCATTAAATAGCATTAATGCAAACTATTATTAACGCGGAGAAATAAATGACATACTAAATTTAGGAAATTTTACAGATAAGTTATCACAAAGAGACATTTTATATCAGTCATAGTAATATTTATATATTATCAAGTAAAATATGTCTCAAGGTACGAGTGGTTTTTACATTTTGTTTTAGAAAATTATTTCAAATTCAAAGAATTAATTATTTTAAACGCTAATGAAATCCGATAAATATGTGAACATTAGTAAATTGATATCTTATGGACATAATTTGAGGTTTAAAATTCTGTGAATTTTTACTTATAGCATATAATAACTTTCGAAGATAACTTTAAAATTTTAAAAAGAGAGATGATTGTTTGTTGATTACCAATCGAATCCAGCAAGAGTAAAGTCGTGAGAGAGTATTCATTAAACTTAAGAGGGAAGAAGGAATTCGATGAATAAAAAAAAAACAAAATAAATGCGTCAAATCTTCAGACAAAACAATTCTGCCGGTGTGGAATAGTTCAAGATAAAAAAGATCTTGAAGAAGACTTTCAATGTCCCAATGTCTTGCATTAAGAGTCGTAAGTTGTGCATCACTCGACCGAGGAGGAGGGGCAGAAAAGTGGGATGATTCAGGAGTGAAAACCCCTCGAGATGGTAAATAAAGCACGTTTTTGTATGACAATAAGGCCACTCGCGCTTACGGGAAGAAGTTGCAAGATATACGTACAGACACCCACGTGCATCTAACAGCGTTATTAATTTTCGTTATTTCCATCCTCAGGTTTCTCGTAGACGAAGTCATTCACCTCTTCCCCCTCTCCCTCGTTTCTTCTCCATCCTCTTCCCCCAATTTCTCCCCCTCCTCCTCCTCATCTCCCCCTCCTCCTCCTCCCGCTTAATACAACCTTCATCGAGAATTCATCTTACCACATTGTTTTATCTTTCTTTTACTCGCGATCTGACTCAGCTTAAAAAAATCGAGCCAAGCGAAGGAAGAGACAAGGAAAGGGGTTTGAGAGAGAGAGAGAGATACGAGGGGGAAGAGAACACACGGAAAAAATGAAGAACGGGTTAAAACGTGCCGATGGTGTTGTTAGTGAGGTGATAGGAAGCGGAGAGTAGAGGGGGCGAGGGTCGGAAAGGGGCGGGGAGGCGTGGTGGACGGGCCAAGACGGGAACGGGGCGCGGGGCAGGAGGAGAGGAAAGAATCGAAGAGCCTAATTCTCTAAAATGTGCGAAAATTCGGGAGAAGAGGGCAAATAAGAATGTGCGCGCGTCTCTATGCGGCCAGAAGAAGCTAGGGGCGAGAAGGAGAGGACGAAAGAGTCGATTTTAGCTAATCAATCCCCGCGTAAAAGTGGCGATGGGGTGCTTCCAGACGGGTCGGTCCAAAAGGAGGACCGCGGGCGCCTAGGCGGTAAAGGGGATAAGAGGAGGGAGCAGAAGGGAGATAGAGAGGTCGCTTCGGAGGGAAGGAGCGGGAAGACCCGCAAGAGGGGCAGGGGTCGCGGAAGGACCGGTCCATCCATAGCGACGACGTCCACGTGAATCAAAGGTCGGCCTTTAGAGAGGGAAGGCCCCCTCCCGAACGAACGCACGGCACTACCGTCACGTCAACAGTAGACTGCTCCTCCGCTCCCCAATATCGATCTTTCTCCCTCTCTCTCTCTCTCGGTTCGCAGGCGGCCGCCATACAGCCCATGCGTTCCTCAGGTCTTCTCCACGTCCCATTCGAGGAAGGTAACGCACCTCGAGGGCAGGGGAGAGACGTTCCATCCTACACGCCGCCCACCGCCACTCTGCCTACAAAAACCTCCCTCCCTCTCCACTCGGCCCCCCCCCCTCGACCCTCTTCCCAACCTCCGCAGTACTTGCGGGCGGCAGGGGAGAGAGAGAGGGAGGAGGGAGAGGAGGGGAGGGGGAGGAGGGGGGGAGGTCCGTTCCCCTCCGCCACTCCCTCCGTGCGGAACCCTGCGTTTCCCTCACCCTGACCTCGATTGAATGCACCTCTATCTCACGCGCTCCCCACTCCCACCCTCCTCTTAGAGTTCCCACTAAACAGTCGGTTGGTTGGTGGTCGCTTCAAATAATACATGAAGAGGGAGGGAGAAAGGGGAGATAGGGGGCTAGTACTCGTTGTCGAGGGAGAAGGGAGGGAGACCTCTCTCTCTGTCACTTCTCTCGTACAAGTGCTTCTTCCTCTCCTCTCACCCTTCCTCCCTCACTCCCTCCCCCACCCTCTCTCTATCTCCGCTCATCTTCTCGCCGGACCGACCCCTCTCCAACTCCTTGCCTCTTAAATGATTATCCCCTCCCCTCCTTACCTTCCCCCACCCACCCCCATCCTTCTGCCGATAGGTTTCTTCAGATAAGGGAGGGGTGGGTGGGTAGAGGGAGGGAGGGGAGGTCGTAATGGTGAAAGGAGAGAGGGCGAGCGTGTTGCGAGAGAATTCCGTTTAAGAGAAGAGAGACACGGGTGAAAAGGGGATCCCATTCTTGGGGTGGTTTCCAAAGGATGTGATTTAGGTGCTGCCCTCCGTGGAAGGGAGGTCGGGATGGGAAGGATGCGATAAAGAGGGGGAGAGAGATAGGCTAGAGAGAGAGAGAGAGAGAGAGAGAAAGATAGAGAAAAAAGGGGGAGAGATAGAAAGAGACAACCTTGCGTTAGGCCCAAAAAGGAAGCCAAGGCCGGGCCGAGCCGAGCCGGGCGGATCGCGTCGAAACTTTATCGATCTGAAGAGTAAATGGGTGCGAGAAGAGAGTGAGAGAGATAGAAAGAGAGCGAGGGAGAGATAGGAAGAGAGAGAGAAGCAAGCGTGAGTGCACACGCAGGAGGGAAGGCCAGTGAAAGAAACACCCGCGCGCGCGTGTGATGTACGGAGGAGCGAGTTCGCTTTCTGGAGTGGGAGGAGAGGGATAACCATTCTGCGACGAGGAGGACCTCTCTTAAACGTTCGCCTCCCCCTCCCTCCCTGCTTTCCCCGTGCCGCCGAGAGAGGGCAAGGCGGAAGCACGTCGCCCTCTTTGCCCACGCGCCCAATTGGGCACGTGGCCGCTTGCGATTCCCTTTATGCTTATCGTTCTCGTCTTGCCTTTCCACCGATTCTTCCTTCCGCGACCGCTACCGCGCGAAACGGGTCGAGAAGAGGACGACAATTGCGAGCGATTCTTTCTCTCTAAACCTTCATCCTGGTAGTCTCACTGATGATTATTTATTGGCTGGATTTTAAACTCTCTGGGCACGTAACCTCTCGAGTCCATCTCGGCTGCGCTTTCCTATTTCTCGCCGCCGCCACTTCTTATTTCACCTAACCGTTAAAAGTAAACTATTTCGTCACTCTGGTCTGTCTGTCGCTTTCTGGTCGCGTTGCCATAAGGGACGGAGATCGGCGAAATAGCAGGGCAAGGACACGGGTGACCTCGCCGAGGTATAAACCCTGAGACACCGACCGAGGAATCGGCCGTTCCGCGTTAGATCTTTTATCCCTCGGTCGCTTCGAAATCTCTCCGAAAATGATTTCCTTCGAGCAGTCAAAGGAACCAGAGAGAGAGAATGAGCTTAGGCGACCTCCGACCCCGAAGCCTCTCCTTCTCGACTCGCCCTTCTTATCGCTTTCTCCCGAAACTTCGCTCTGCCGCGACGCATGGGTCTCGTGCCCGCCACCTGTTCCTCTCGCAAAACACTACATAAACAACGGAAAAGAGGAATATCCTTTGTATAATCGTCCGAAGGGAATGACCGGGGAAATTCGATTTGGAGAGTTGGCAGAGGTAGAGTTTCTATCAAAAGAGAGAAGGAAAGACGGGGGTTTCTGGGGACTCGGCGCTCTGCTGTAGTACGCCCACTCTCAAACTGGCATTACGAGAAAGAGAGAGTGAGGAAGGGGGAGGAAGAGGAGGAGGGGAAGGGAGAGAGAGAGGGAACGAGCCGTATGCGGCACGATGGGACGAGGAGCGAATGCCTCTAGCAACACGCATCTCCTCCCTCCCTCTCATTCTCCTGCACCCACGTGTCAGAGGCGACTCCCCTACGCCCCCAACTCCCCCCCTCTCCCACCTGCATCCCTCGCCTCATCTCGCTCGCCTTGGAGAATGAAAGTGTTGAGCCACTCTCCCCTCTCATCCCTTCATCCACTCTCACGCCTCTCTCCTCGCCGACTCTCTCGCTCTCCTCCTTACTCAGACCATGTTCATCTTGATCTTCAACTATTCAAAACGCCCTTTAGCTAAGATCCAGGTTCCCCGCCGCTAACGCCACTTTTGTGGCAGATATTGGTACCATAGTGGCCAATTTTTACCGAAATTTTAAAAGTATACGACAGCAATGGGCTCTGAATGGAGGAATTTTTCCATTGGACGTAATTTATTTTTCCCATCCGCCTAGAGAGGGAGAAAGAGAGAGGGAGTGGGAAAGATACACGGAAAGATTTTTTCCGTAGAGAAAAACAACCGCGAGCTCCGGCCATCATGGAGGCGGTGTAGGAGACGGCGACCCCTTCCCCCCCCCCCAATAGATGGCGATTCGCTTCTTTTTTAGCGTTTCTTCCTTTTACGGAGATACACGTTGATCTCGTCACAAACACGAATGAGTCTTCCGCGCATCTTCGACGTCCGAGTCAACTTTAACCCCGGCAGAAGATCCCGATAGCACAACGTCCATACACTCTTTCGGGGGCACACGCGTGTCGTCGCACAGTCGTTGCACCGCACACGCTTCCTTTGTCGCGAGGTTGAGAGAAGAAACACGACACGTCCTCTCCAGGGGCTGGATGGGGGGAGAAAGAGGCACCGTCGGAGTCCTTCCGAAAGGAGGAGCAAACGGCCACTCTACTCACCTCTCACGAGGAGCTCCTCAAAACTGCTGACCACCAAGGACTTTCGCACGTTTCTCCAGCTGTCCCATATCTTGAAGGGCCTCTTCCCTCGCGCCTCCTGTCGGAAGATAAATGCGCCATCGTTACGATCGCCAATCTGCGCGATTGAAAGAGATTCTCATGCTAGCACTCGGGTGACACGGAGATATATTGTCATAAAGTGAACCGAATGGATTCGCGAAAAAACCGTTCAGGATTTGCAAACGGAAAAATCTCTATGGAAATGTTCGCGGTGGCATAAATCACGCGTGCAGAAACCGGGACGATCAATGCGGGAAAGATGGAGGTGGTGGAGTGACTGAAGGAGTTCAAAAGTAAAAGGCGCTTCAGCGAGTTGAGGAGAGCAAATAATGGAGAAAGAGAGAGAGAAGTGAAGTGGATGGGAGAGAGAGGGGGAGGGGGGAAGGTGGTGTCGCACTGACGTCGAGGTGCAAGTATGACTAGGGGACAGGCAGCACGGCGCTCTCAAAGAAATAGAAGCGCAACCGAGAGACAGTCGAGGTATCCTTGGGAGGCATGCATCTCCGCACTACGAGGCTGTCACTCCGGGGGACGAAGATACAGGATACAAATGAAAAAACGCATGCAGTAGTAAAAACCTTGGAAATGGATGAAACTAGAGCTCTATATGTTTGTGCGTGTGTGCGCGCATACACACACACATACATAAATATATGCATTCATGCATAAATAGGTAAATAAAATACCTCCTCATGGGAGGTTAAAATGTATAATATATTTCAAATAGATATGAATTAAACCTAAACGAATGTAAATGCTCACTAGCATTTTCGTCCGCCGTTTCTCATTCCCCGATTAAATCGAATCTCTCTAACTGAATTCGTTGGTCTGTTACACGATCGCTCTCTTAAAAATCCGTGCTAGTCCAGTGAACCGATCGCCTCATAAAATGTGCAGGTATGATAGGTCAAACCAGGGAGACGATCATTTCTCTTAATAGGGGTGTAAGGAGGGCGAGAGAGGGGGAGGGGGGAGAGGTGGGAGGAGGGAGGGGGTGTGCTGCAGCGGGGAGGAAGAGGGACTCGGTTGCACCGGTGACCGTGGGCCTCCTCGAGGACCCTTCCCTCTCAGGTCCTCTCTTTTTTCCGAGAGAGGGCCCTCGAGCGGTTAAACGCATCCCTCTCCGATGGCCCGCGAAGGCCCAGCTTCCGACGACGAGGCGCGCACATCGCACCGCCACTCCCTCTTCCCTCCTCCGCTTCCGCTCCGCTCACTATTAAACACGAGAAAGGGGCGCCCACCGTACACACAAACGATTTCCTCTGCCGCTCCCCTCCGCCCACGTCCACCCACCTTGCCACACCCCCGCCGAGGGACCTTCCCACCGCCCCCGATCGCACGCACGACGCTCGGCTCCGAAGCGCCGGGGGGGAGGGGGACACCTTCGCCCCTTTCGGCCGACGTCACGCCCTCGGAGGGAGTGGTGGCACGCATCAACCTCACCGGCACCACCACCGCCACGCCGGGCGTAATCGCGGTCGTCAACCCAAATTGAAAGTGGGCGGGAAAGGTCGGAGCGGGCCACCTCGCCCCTCCCCCCCTATATCCTACGCCCTCCCATCTCTGATTTTCTCCCCGTCTTCCGGCGGCCTCCTTCCATCCACCTCCCCTTTTTTATCACTTAAATACACACGCACGCTAGCACACACGCACCCTCCTCCCGGGATGCCCCCTCTCCCCCTCGATTTCACTCCGATCCCGCCTCCCGCACCCGCCACCGGTGTCCATCTACACTAGCAGCGTCGGCACCCTTCACCCACTTCCCCATTGGACTCACCTGCTGACCTACTACCCCGATGGTAACTCCCTCTTCCTCACTCTCCCACACGGCCTAACGTGCCTCGACCCCCTCCCCCCTTCGCCATTCCCCCTTCCTCCCTCCCCCCTTTCCCCCTTCGACCCTTCCCCCTCCTCCCGCGGAGATGGGAACCTCCGCAGGTCGCATACTGCATGGGCAACGGAGGTCGTCGAGGGAGGAGGAAATGCACTGAGTGGGAGATAGAACGAGATGTGTCGAAAGCCACGATGAAGAATACTACGCTCTGTACGCCACATGGAGCACTTTTGTTTTTTTCGTAATGCTAAAATAAAGAACCTCGCCCCATAGCATGTTTACTTACTTCCTAAGGGTTCGACCACTAATAATTTCGTGGAAGAATAACACGGAACAAATTCCTAAGAGAAGCAGCTTTAGAACAATTTTTAATAAACATATTTTTACTCTTTTGCAATCATTCGCGCTGAAGATCAGTGAGAGTATGATACTTTTCCACCATCCGAGAGGATAATTTTATTCCGGGATGGTCGTCCATTTGGACATCAACACGGCTTCTCTCTCTCTTTCTCTCCATATTCCTCTCTCATGGACGCCGCCCGAAAAATACTTGCACGGGAATAGAGAATAAGGCAATGCGGAAGGGACACGGTGAGAGAGTGGAGTTGGGAAGAGACGGGAGAGGGGAGGGGGAGATGGAGGAGGAGGAGAGAGGTGGGTTTAATCGAAGGAGGTGGGAAGGGGGAGGCGGATGTGTGTAACGTGTAAATGGGTCGGGATGACCCATAAAAAAGGAGAGTAACGAAGAGGGAGTGAGAGAGGGAAGGCGGAGGAGGTGGAGAATTTTCGAGCGGAGTAGAAAAAAAAGGAGGAATGAGAGGGAAACGGTTGAAGGGGAGGAAGTATTTCGATTTGGTCTCACGGTTCGAACACTTTCTCGCATCACGAACGATGAAACACTCGAATTGACACAAAAGATGAAACGGTGGAGGAAGGAGGGGAGGAAATAAAGGTGGGTCGGGAGAGAGAGAGAGAGAGAAGGGAATATAAGTGGGCTGGAGGATCGTAGGGCCACCGGAAGGCAAGGTGGGGAGGACGTGAAGAGTGATAGAGAGAGATGAGTAGAGAGAGAGAGGCGTTGAAGGTAAAAGACGGAGTCCGTTAATGATGAAAAATGATTCGAAGGGAAACGCCGTGCACTGTTCGTGAGAAGACACGAGAGTCCGTTGGAGGGCGGAGGACTTTTTTAATTAGCGCTCAAAACGACTTTCGAGGCGATAAAGAGAGGAGGCCGTGGAGCGAAATAACAATCGCGGAGAATGAAGCGGCAACACGGCGACACCGATCACCAGGTTAAATCCGACGATCGTTTCCCGAAGGTTTAACCGCGGAGGATCTCCGATCGAGCGAAGACCCGGAAAAGAAAGACGGAAACCAAAATCAAAATAGCGGCGACCTCGTTTCCTCGGATCTTCCGCGGCGAATTCCGCGATGCCGAATAAAATGTCCACCGAGCGACAAACCCCTAGGGAAGTTCCCTTTCGTTAGGGCGGGCGGACGGACGGACGGGGGAAGAGGTCACTCTTTCATAAGGAGCGGTGGTCTCGCGACATCAAAAGGCGAAGGTGGACCGCGCCGGATCTCTTCCAAAACAGTCGATCGTCACGGGGTCACTTCGGGGGCGGAGCGTTTTCCACGGCGTGGGGGAGAAATAATTCGGGAATGGGTATATTTGCGAAACGCACCACTCGCGAGCACACGCACCAAATTCATCAGTGATAAAGGAACGCCGGCGAGGATAACCCCTCTCGTGGAAGAGCCCTTCTTATTCCAGAAAATCCTGGCCGATTATCCACTCCCGGGCACTTCCCCCGGACGACGGGTCGCGCGCGTGCCGTGTAATCCAAGAGAGTGCGGTATTCCCTCCCTATCTCTCCATGGCGGTGGGCTTATGGGACCACAGGATCGTGTCACCGTACCTCTCTTGCCATCACGGCATGATGTCTCTTGGCCGGGGGGGAGGGAGGCTGGTTCCGTCCTGCCGTCGCTCTCCCACTCTCCCACCTAACCAGCGGCCAGCAGCGGACTCCAACCGATATCGCCCGCTTCTCCTCCGCACCCAGTATCTCCACCACTCGGAGGCTGGCGGGCGAACGGACCGCTACGAATCGACTCGCGCCACAGCCTCCCCCTCTACCTCCCTCCCTCCCCCTCCCCTCCCTCCCCCCTCCCTTCTACCCGCTCGCCGTGCCGCAACGGCTCTCCCACTGATCTCTCTCTCTCTTCCCTCGGCCCGTGCCGTAACGCGTGGACCCGACCCCTCCCCTCTTCTTGTTCCGTCTCCCTCGCTCCCTCCTATTCCGGCATGCGGCAAAAGCACGCCCACGGTGCCTGCCTGCGAAAACGGGCGAACGATTTGCGCTTATTCAGTTTACGTTCGAGACGGCCTCTCTCTCTTTCTCTCTCCCCCTCTCCCTCTCTTTTACTTCGCGCTTGCGGAATGTCGATATGATTCAGGCAAAGTTGCGAAGAGAAAGACGCCGGTGGGGACGCCATCTTGTTTCCTCCCGATTACGGCGGGAAATGCGGAGTCTTGAAAATTTTCCTAGAAGCGGAGGTTGCGGAAGGGGCGCCAGACGCATCAGAGTCGCATTAGTGCCCATGGGCCGCCAGTTGGACATGCCTGATCTAGACGATGCATCGTGCGATGGTACACAAAGACTGGATATGGCATTAATCGCACTTCACCTTATATGATTAAATGGATATTAATTTTTGAAAAGTGATTCATTAAAATTGATTTCTATAATACTTTACTGCTTTCATAATAACTGTAACAATAGTGTAAGGGTTTCCAATTCCACGAATGCTGGTTTTTTCAGAGTGAACAGGTACTTCTTTATATAATACATCTGTCTATTATAAATAGTTTCTTCTAACATAGAATATAAAAGGATATAAATAATTGGGGATTTGTAGAAGCACTACAGACCTGAAATTAAAATTATTATAATTGTTTTCAATTATTGAACAAACTGAACGATAGAATGGAAACATAGTTTGACTAAATTGTAGAAAGAGTAATGCCATAAGCTTCTAATGCTAATGAAGAAAAAATATATTGACTTCATACGTATTTCGCGATTATTTTTATCCGGATACCAAACAAAAGTCACGCATGATTACGCCAGAATCCTAACACACAAAATATAATTTTTCCATTAATTTTAGTGTATAACGTAGACTATTGTCTTAATGATGATTATTGTCATTGTTAATACAGGGTAATCTCAGTAACGAAAGATGAAATACGAAAACTTGGATGCAGTCCGATTTCCAGAGAATTTATAAATTCCGAATTAGTTCCTTAATTCCGCAGAAAATGAGAAATATTTTGCGAGGTCTCTTGCAATTTATTGTCTTACTATACGTATATATGAGCTCCGCGTGGCACAAATGCTGTCGCCATGGTAATCGCGTTAGTTTATTTACGAGGTTAGATCTTGGTGAATGGAGGTTTTTTATGCGCTTGCAGAATGCAAACGCCGACAACCCGTAAAAATAAAACGCTAACTTTGGAAATCAGTCGCGCTGCAATATGAGTATAGCATATTAATCATTTGCATTTTAAAATTACCTAGAATCATCGTAGGACTTCGGGACTTGAAACAAAGAACGCCTGAAAGAACAAAATATCATTTTCCTCCCGTTGACTTTCGAATACTAGTCGAATCGGCCCACAAATAAGTTTTTAACGCAAAAAATTGACGTATTTTTACGTGAAAATCATTCGTTTTCAAGGCGATTTGCATTGTTGTTGGTTTCGTTTAATTGGGAATGATTTACTGGAATTACTAATCACGTCGCATCTGTCCATATATTCATGATATTTCGATCATATTTTGAAGTTTAAACAATACCTTGGTTTCGAAAACGATATGTCGGTAGCAAAAATAAATAAAAATCTCATAATTCATTGAAATTGTTCTTATACGCAAGTGTTTTAAAGTAAGATTTAGAGATTTAATTTGTTGAATTTTAAAATGATTTGGAATACATTTTCTGCGAAAGGTTTTAGCGGTGGTTCACTAATTTAATATGTGTATTTTCTGTTATACTTTTCTTGTTTACAAATGAAATTTGTTTTCCAATTAAAATTTATTAAAATATATGAGCCAAAATTAAAAAAGATGGAAAAACCCAATGCAAGCAAATTTTGACTAATTGTACGATATGATGTAAAATCTGTTCCCAAATTTCAACCTACAATTATATATTTGAGTCATTAATGATATATATAGAACGAAATCCTCTACTCTGAATGTTTCGTTTTATTTGTCGTTGATTGTATATGGAATTAATTTGCCATTTAAATTTTTCTAACATTAATAGGATTGGGTTTGGTTGGGTTGGATTTTTTTATATTTTGGCACACACTGTAATAAATGTGGGTAGAAAAATTGATTTCATAAATAGAAAACAACGAATACCACGAAATATTCAGCGTTGAATAATGAACCTTTTACTAAAAACAAAAATACAATTTCCTGTAAGATAATGAAAAACTCCTTTGTGTATAATAAAATGTAAAAAAACATAAGTAAAAAATTCATATAAAAATGTCCCACAAAGTAAAAAGAGATTTGGCCATACAAAACTTGCGTGGCGTAATCTTTAACAAATAAATCATCATAAATTTGATATTACCAAAACAATTTTTACTGTCTGTAACATTCAATTGGGTGAATTTGAGATTTATTTTACACTTTTTAGTGCATCTATGGGTTGATTTCATTAATTTTTACTTTCTCCAGACAGAGTATAGGCGAAAATGTTGTATTGATGAAAAAAAATCAAATTCCAGATTTCAACGGAAATAAACGTTTTGAGGATCTTTGAATATGTTTTAGTATGTTTTCACTAGTTTCTCGATGATGTCTGTGTGTGATTGTGATAGGAATTTTGTGGGCGTTCTAACTCGAAAACTAAACAACAGATCAGCACAAGAGTTTATATTTAAGAGTTTTATTAGTGATTCCGGGTTTGAAAAGGTTTTGGCTAAAGCTGGTCAACCGGAAGTGGAGATATATTTTGACATTATTTGTTTTTCAAAATAACTCCTTTAGGATTAACTAATTAATGAAAATGTTTGTGATTATCAACGTTGTAGACAATTTACTTTTCTATAACTTTTGTTTAAAACATTTTTTTATAAAGCGGATCGTTTAAGAGATATTTCGACTATCCTAAAATTTATGTTAGGTACGTCCCTAAGTGATACTTTAGTTTCCGTTGCTATAATAAAAATTTTTTAATTGTTGATGGGGATGCCTAGGTTGCCAAGGGTAATTTCAATTGGGATCAAAATTATCCCAATGACACTAGCGTCATATTATGCGAACATATTTTCTTAAAAATATTGGCAGCGATCCCAGCGCCGCCAACGGCAATTTTAATCGCGCATTGATATTTTGTTATCCATAGCAACAAATAACAATTTTGTTTACTTATTGTATTTTCATCGTGAAAAGTGGTTCAAAGTATTTTTCACTGGGAAAATTATTCAGTGATTAATAATTATTCACTAGTGTAATTGCCGATAATTATTCTTAAGAACGCCGATGTCGAGAGCAATCATATTCATTATCCTGTATGGAGAAAGTCATGTGCTGGACATATCAGATATTTTATATAAACTTTACTTTAATACTTAATTCAGGCATACCCGTCATTTTTGAAGGGCAATTTCTCTAGTGATACCAAGGCCGGCTTGATGGCGCTGCTAACGGTGACTGCACCGGGCCACGCACTTAAAGAGATCCCACGCTCTGTAAAAAATATTTATTGTACTTATAAATATCACACATTAAAAAAAATAGAAAAAATCGAACACTGTCATAGTGACAGAGATTGCTTTATTTATTAAAATTTACTATTAAAAAATTTTGACGTGTAAGAAGCCCCACGGACACACTTTTCATCGGCCCCATGATTTTCCTAGCTTTGAGTGTTACTATAAAAAAAACAAGTGCCCCAACAACAAAGGTAATTGGCGAATTTCTACAGATTCGATTTCGACCAAACTTTCACTGTTTATTCGGGATAACTTGCATTGTGATCTAGGGGGTGGTCGTTAATTTTAACGACTCCTAAGAAATAAACAAAAAAATATTTTCTTTTTAATTTTCTCCATTTGAATAACATGGGATGGAGTGTAATATCTGTTTTATTTGAACTTAAAATTACTTAAAACCAAGATAAGAAATCGGGACTTGAATCCAGGTTTGTAGAAAAGAATGAAGTTTTATTTTTTTGTCTTCAAATTTTAAACTCGGAGCGAAACTGTCCAAAATTGTGCTTTTAACAACATGATTACAAGATTTTTCAAGCGATAATTTTTGTCGCCCTAGCAACCTGATTATTGCCGACTGCGTTCTCTTCTCCCGGCGAGGGGGAGAGGTTATTGTTAGCTGCGCGCGCACGTTGTCTTGAGAGGGAAAGAAGAATAAGGGCAGGCAGTAATATTGTAATTCTCTGCCCATAAATAAATCTTATTAGTTCAATGTTATTTTTCATTATTCATAAATATCACCGTAAAATATTTTTTAAAGTTTCTAATAATTTCCTTCAGTAGAACTAAGAGTTCTATAACAGCCGTAATAAAGAAAATAATAATAATATAATTTTATCTTCTGCTTGACGCTTTCGTTTATGTAATAGCCGACCAACTACAGTCATCGAGTGATTTTAGAACAAAAATCAAGTAAGTAAAAAGATTTAATATCTTAACAATAATTATGATTCAATAAACAAGTAACTGCCCGTCAAATATGAGGGGTATGCGTGAATTAAGTATTAAAATATAAATTACTGAAACCAACTTTTACATGCACTAAAAAGTAAACAATAAATGCAATATTCACATAAGTGAATGTTTCAAAAAGTAAAAATAGTTTTGAGCAAGCAAAAATTGTGGCAAAGATCGGTTAATGAAGATTTACTTGTTAACCATTACGCTACCCGATTTTTATATGCCCAAAACTATTTTAAATTTCTGGAACATACAATTAGTACGTGAATTTTAGATTTATTTTTTACTTTTTAGTGCATAAAAAATTGATTTCAATGAAATAAATGTTTGTTTTAGTCAAAGATTATAAACTTGCTCAGCTTTTGCAAAAAATATCCTCAATTCATCAATTTTAATCTCTATGTCTGATTTAATTAGCACATTATCAATGAATAATCGAATATTTATTCATTTTCGTTGCCGTCGTATTGTTTATCGTAACCAATGTAATGTTTAATCTTCAAACAACGCCAAATTATCGTGAATATGTGGACAGGTGCGACGCGAACTCATAATCCCAGTCAATCATATGTAATTACACGAAACCTACAACAATGTATATCATCTTGACAACTCAAGGTTTTCACGCAAATATTCGTCAAATTTTAGCGTAAAAACTAATTTGTGCTCCGTTTCAACTCACAGAAAATGAAATTTCGTTCTTTACAGGCGTTCTTTGTTTTAAATCCCGAATCCCTACGATGATTCTATGTAAACCATAATATGCTACACTCACACGTGCGTTAATCAAATGGAGAAAATAAACTCTGCTGGAAGCGGACCCTTAATATTATGATAAACGATGACTTAACTAAATGGTGCAAGGGGCAGATTCCAATACATCGCGAAAAAATGGTCGAAATCGAAGAAACCATTCTAGAGTTATTTTACTAAACGTCCTGCCAATTCCTTCTCAGACAGAGGAGCCTTACAGAATAGCACAATCATACAGATCTAGAGTATTATTGCAACGGGTATCGTTCGTGAATGCTTTAACTATATAAAACTAATTTAACTTTTGTTGCATATTCAACAAACAATTCCGTATATTAATAAGGTGACCAGAATTTTTTAACCAAAAGGAAGGACAGATTTGATAATGAAAAAAACCTGTTTACACGGGTTATTTCATATTTATTTTGATAAAATAATAGTTGTTAACGAGTGCATGCACTAAAACAGGCTTACGGCATTTGAAATTGTTCATTTAAAAAACAATATGATTGCCCAAAAAAAACGAATGCCTCTATATAATTTTAGAAACAACTTTTTCACAGCACCACAAGGCATATTTATCTAAATTTAGATTATGATAAATCATATAACATAAATTTCAACTACTCCAGTTCAAAAGTGAATTAAACAAACTTTCAACATTAATATTCAGTAATTACAAGTGTTTTAGACATTTGAGATTAAACTCAATCCCAACATAACCAAATTAACACCAAGTATAAAAGAATTTATCATTGAAAAAATCTTCAATATTGCAAAATAGTAATAATAATTCGAATTTTTATTTTAAGGGTAATATTTATAACATCTAGTCCATTCTTACATATCAGCCAGTATGGCAAATACAAACATCCGTGACCTTGGCAGGATTCAATCTATCACAGCTGGCGAAACTATAGCTTATTCTGAATAGAACCTGAAATTATTTGAAAACTATTATTTCTGAGCCAAAATTTATTCAAAACATATATATTTGTTGAAATCTTTTAACAAGCAGCATGTTGGAAAGTTTAGCATACTGAGAACTGTGCCTAGGATGAAAGATGCTGTTTCACAGGCAGAACTCATCGGCCTATGCTGCAGCAAGTAACTAGCATGCGCAGAGACAACAAACCTAATAAAATTACATGACACTGGTTAACATATGTAAAATGAAGGATGAAAACAGAAAACAGTTCCAAAAGGAGTTCACCAAAGGACAAAAAGATGAAGGACAACATTTGAAAAAAGACTTTCCTTTTAAAGTAGAATGCCTGGTCACCTTAGCACATTCACTGCAGGCTATGAACTCGACACTTTTATTAAAAAGCAGAGATAAGATGAAAGATTGTTGTCTATAACAAAGATAAAAGTAAGCATAATCTGAATCTGCAAACAAAATTTTAGAACATTAAATCTAATGCACAACATGTAAAAGGAATATATATGAGATGAATAATACTACCAAGAGTATTTTTAACAACAAATACTTACACTATGTTGATAAAATTCTTTTTTGCACGAAGAACGGAAACAGTAAGGTAACTTCGAAAAAAAATCTAAATAGAAACTCCTGAAATATTCAAAATGCATTATGTTATATATATATATATATATATATATATATATATATATATATATATATATATATATATATATATATATATATTTCTATATATGTTTCCTACTAAGAAACACTTCAGATAATTTATATTATTAAAAACAGAAACGATAAAACCAAATCTGAAACACTGGTTTTCGGAATGTTGGGAGAAAAAATACTCAGCAGAAATGGAAACGATGCTATTCACTACGAAGCTAGAGTGGCACTGAAAGGCAAGATGCCATTACAAAAGTATGAACTGCATACGGGTGTTTGTCCTACCGCTTTGAATAGAAAGACTCGGGTGACTCACACGGTGAATTGCCCGCGTGAGTCATCCGCACTGAATGTGTTAATATCAATCACAATAAGAAGCACATTGACATTTTTTCTGTACATACTTGTTCTTCCCCGGTATTAACCAATTTTAAAAAGTAAACCACCCAATACACTCAACCACATATTAAGTGATCATTAGCTTTTAAGAATTAATATTAAAATTTGAGGTTTCCAGTTGAGATTAAACTGACTTCAATTGAATACAAAACAAATCTAAGTTATAAATCAGTTGCTTTTTATTGCATATTATGTATATCTTGTCTGCATATATATTAGTCAATCTAAATTAATTATTGTGTAGGGCAAAGACAAAGTAGAATTTGATATTAAGAAAAAATCTAGAGAATTTTTCTAATAAGACTTGCATAGCATTATTATTATTATTATTACACATTTACCAAAATTATCTAGTGAATTTAATGAAAATTAATTTTTATAATCATAAATACAGATGTTAATAAAGTCTGAGTGCACTTTTAAACTTTAAGGACTCAGTATGTACACATTATAGAAACGATCTGTGAGTGGCATAGCAAATAAATTTAATTAAGTTTAATCCTGGAAACATTTATAGAATTCAACATAAACAACTTCAGCTTTCAATCCAATTTTCCCACTCATGGAAAACAGTGCACAATTGCTGTTGAGGGAACTCACAAATTGCATTCTCGATCTTGGTCCTTAAGTAACCTGGTTTTGATGTATAAACTACACTTCTAGCATTTTATCATAAAAATTTGTCTAATGGTTACATGTCAGGGGAATGATTGATCTACCTCTGCCGATCCACTTCCCCTGGAAGATGCCATTCAGTAACTGTGACATAATCCATGCATAATGGTATGGAACACCATCTTGTTGGAAGAACGTGGTATTAGAGAGATTTATTGGAGAAGTTTGGTGATAAATAATTCTGCAGCAATGCAAGATAATTTACTGATTCTTCTACAAAGAAGCAAGGGTCACTAATGCATGACTTCCTTAAAGCACATCAGTTGTTGGTTTTTGGGGAATCTCTTTCATTTGCCACTTTTTAAATATTTAATAATATGTGTGCAGTGATAAAACTTGATTAAATTTAATATTACATGACATTTACAGAATGTTTCTGTCATGTGCACATACAAAATTATTAAAGTTTAAATGTGCTCACTGACTTTATAAACATCATCTATTGTACTGTATCTTGATATTTTATATGATAACTAGAAATGCAACTTAACATATGAGCTGCTCAGAGGCCATAAATGACAATTCAAGAAATATAGAATTGCATAAGTATCATAAATAAGTATATTTCTATAAAATTTATTTCCCGGCAGATGCTTTGGTAAAATTTGGCAAGAATCAAGTACCCTACATTGTTGTATGATATGGTACATTTCAACAAGGTTTATATTCTAAGTGATAAGTGCAAAAGTCCATCAATATGATAGGAAAGAATATATTACTTGTTATTTAAATTAATTTTCGTACTTATCATTCATTGAAATAATTTATTTATATCTTTAAAATGTAAAAATTTAATTCCAAATAGAAACAAAGTAACTAAATCCTATATATATATATATATATATATATATATATATATATATATATATATATATATATATATATATATATATATATGTAGCTGAAGAAGGAGTATTTCCGAAAGCTTTACGTTTGTGATGTTTCTGTGTTTTTGTGTTATTTTACGTGTGTCGCTTCGACATCCCCGGGGCCTCGCCAACCTGAAGTCGTCTGATTGGTGAGTGCTCACTGGGTTTCCTCATCCCAACACCTTGTTGACATCCATATATATATATATATATATATACATAAATATCAGAACCAAGTTTATCATTAAAAATAAAATTTCATTCTTTCATTTGTTCTTCCATTCATGTCCCTTGTTCATGTTCTGACTTTCAAATGCAAATTAAGCATACAGCATTCTGTCCTTGTGCTGTCTACATATCAAAGATTGTTATATATTAACGCTTATTTCACATCATCATTGATTTTGTCCTTTAGGCAAATGAATGGCAATTAAAGTTCATAAAATATCATTCATTTCAGTCTTGTTACAAATCTTGTCCAAAATTTTCATAATATAATCATTTGAAATAATTCATTCAGAATACGATGAGGTATGTAGCATTTTATTATACATGCTCAATAGACATGGCACAACATTCAATTTTACCAAAGGGACAAAATTAATTTTAATGTATTTATATTTGTAATAATAAAAACAATGATATTATAACAACAACTTTCAATATAAAATTACAACTGTTTATACACAATATGGAAACAAAATTATAAAGGATAATTATTGTTCCAAAAAGCAATTAAATGCATAAAATAGAAATCGTTTAAATCGTTTTTATATAAATTTAGCTTTTAAGTAGTTAAAGACAAACTGTATATTAAAATAATTACAATATTTATTATGAAGTAATAACACTCGTCTTTATATGCTTGTAGTTTCAAAATTGGATGGCAGGGAGATTGATAGCACCTGGGGGGTAGAGAGGTGGTGAACCTCTAAGCTGCAACAATGTAACTATCAGTGGCGGCTCGTGTATAGGCACTGCGGAACTGCAGCACCCCCTATTTCCACTTGATATTATCGATAACATTTAATATATTGAGTCCTTTTTTCTTTAATTCTTTCTTTATTTTTGTAGTACAATATATATTCCTTAAGCTTAATGTCAATACTTCAGTAGCCATCCCCCAGTTTATGAAAAAGATACAAAAATCTTTGTATGGAACTGTGCGCTTCACAGTGCCAGCGACGTGGTGTTTGACTGTTGTGCGCATGCGCACATAGGAGGGGGGGTGGGGAGGAAGGCGGGACTGCCAGGTAGAGAGAGCACTGTTGCTCTCACAGTGCCGGCTCTGGTGTGATGGTGGAAGGAAGTTTTTTTTTACTCAGCGTGTGTTGTGCTTAAAAACCGTGTACCATATTCTTAAGTGTGATAAAGTGTAGAAGAGTGTAGAATTAGATTATTATTCTGCTTCCAGCTATTCTATTTGATTCATTTTTTTTCGGTTCTTTTATGGATTTCATTTTTAAATGAATAGATCAAGCTTGAACTGTAACAATTTAAGTTAAAGTAAGTAAAAAATGTTTGGTTTTTTTTGTTAAGATTTTATCAAGTTCCTGAATAAATTTTCTTTTTATACATGTTTTTTTCCTTTTACACAATTTTAAAACAAAGGCTAAAAATTTTCTGGAGCAGCACCCCCACTAATTTTAGCTACGAGCCGCCACTGGTAACTATCCTTGATGACAGAAGATTTTCAACATAAAAAATTCGAAATTTTTGTTCAAAACGAATATATGTGATGCGTATTTCAAAATCGACAGTAGGAAAATGAATCTTCAATCTTCAAGGCGTTGTTTGGTTCAAGTACCATATTCGTACGATGAATCTAAGTAATTTTAAATGCGAATGAAAATAATGCTGCATTGGCTCTTGTAAACATAATTCCTATATAAAATATGAAGATTCAGAGGGAAATACCGAGGGAGATACTGAGATACAAAATTACTTATCTGATACTTACCAAATTAAACTGTATCCAATTCATTTTAGTGATAATATATGGGAACTTTGGTTCCACTATCACAAATTTAAGGAATTGTGTCCTCCAGGCAACAATGAACAATCAATATCTTGTGTCCATTTGCCAAACTGATTTAACCTAATTGGCAAGAAGTTCTCCTTATCAGTTGGTATATTATCATGCTGCTCCAAAAAGTATAAGATGAAAGCTTTACTAAATTGCCCCACTCAAAAGGAAAGCCTTAGAGACTTTAACCTTATTTTACATATTGTCCAATTCATATTGGTTTCTGAGTTTCCCATTATATAAATTGTAGATAATTTTCAAATCCTGGAAGAAAACTAAAAACAGTAAAGTATGCATCAATAGCATATATTTTGCTCAAAAAAATTATGAGATCAAAGCATTAATTATAAAAATATCATCAAAGTCCTCTAATAAAAAAATAAGTACTACAAATACTTAAAAAAATAGCACCATAATGATATTTTCTATTGTAAATTCAGAGAAAACTTGAAATTTTTGGAAATATAGGTATGTTAATATATATGTAAAATATTTGTGGAAAGATCTTATGAATATATGAATCTTATATATGAAAAATAAGAATTTGGAAAATATTTTATACTGTATTCCAAAATATTATTGAAGTCACAAAACTATAAAAGTTTCTGTGCAACAATTTTTTCTTGTAAACAAGCAATGAAAGTTATTTTGGTAAAAATTTAAAAATGTTTTAGAAGAAATCTTTATAATGAAATGATAGAGAGTAAAAAATTTCAGAAAAACGTATCGGTATTTGAAATTTTTCAAATAAAAAAAATCAAAATTTTAGAGAAATTTAGTTTGTAATTCTTCCAAGTTTTGAAATTTTTTAAATATTAAAATGAATTTGGAATTTTAGAAATTTTTTATGCATCTCAAATTTATTTAATTTTTCGAATTCTTCGTAAATTTAGAATTCCTGAAACTTTCAAGCATTTGAAATATTTTGAATTTTTCTAATTTTTTAAAAAATTTTAATTCTTCAAATACTTGAAATATTTTAAATTTTATTCCACTATGGAAGCCTTAATTATGCAGAATTCCAAATTTTGGAACAAATAAAACGAACTATGTAAAAATTTCACTATACATATTATATATTGGAATATGTATTATACATCAGGGGTGGCCAGACATTTGAGTCTGCAAGCCGCACATAGCACCCTCAAAAATATTAAGAGCCTAACTCATGCAAGAACTAGCAAGAACTGTGATAATGGGCTGGCAATGCAACACAAGGAAAACTAAGGAAAGATATTAGCAAAATACGTGTTTATTCTTTAACAACTCTGAAAAATAAGTTGCCTATATTTGTGAATATTTAAACATGCCTTCAGGAGGTTAAGATAAAATTGATTCAGGGAAAAGATGGATAACATTCCTCCGCGAGCCACACAGAGAGTACAAAAGAGCCGCATGTGGCTTGCAAGCCGCACTTTAGCCATGTCTGTTATATATAGTGGAATTTTTACATTACTAATTTTATTTTAAACTAGCGTAATTGCCTATAAAATATGATGGGTATGCATGAATTAAGTATTAGGTAAAAATTGAAATAATAATTAATGATAACAACTTTTATATGCACTAAAAAGTAAACAATAAATATAAAATTCACATAATTGAGTGTTCCAAAGCGTAAAAATAGTTTTTGGGGGAATAGAAATTGTATGACAAAGAAATACATTATTAAAAATTAAATTTAGGAGCCCTATGGTTAATTAAAATAATCAAAAAAGGAGAAACCACCTTATAACCATAAATACATTATGCTATACA
Organism: Tanypteryx hageni; assembly: GCA_028673005.1. Taxonomy (NCBI): domain Eukaryota; kingdom Metazoa; phylum Arthropoda; class Insecta; order Odonata; family Petaluridae; genus Tanypteryx; species Tanypteryx hageni. The sequence continues at coordinate 116,889,931 of CM054113.1, forward strand.
ATTCTTATGTGCCCAAAATTATTTTTAATTTAAGGAACATTTAATTTTCTCTCTCTCCTTGTTTCTTTCTTCCTCTCTCTCCTTCTCTCTTTCGTATAAAAGCATTCAAAGCACCTATTCCTTATGCATATAGTATAAGGATTAAGGTGACAATACAATCTCATGGTTAACAATGACACGGTCGGCAAGGCAACATATCGTTAAAATGCTAAAATTTTTCTAGTAAATATGACTTAAACATAGAACTTGAGCAATTTTGTATTGTAGGAAAAATGTGAAGATAAGAATAAAAAACGTTATTTATTATTCTTTAAATGGTCCTGGTCCAAAGATCATAGGTCAATTATTTCCAATTTTAAATTGCAAAAGGGTAAAAGCCTTTAAGTAAAAAAATCAATTTTTACGTGTTATTTTATGGAAAATGGCACCCTCCTCTCCACAAAAAATCAAAATTCTGGTCCCAAGGTGCACATCCTCATTGTCTCATTAGTAAGTGTGCAAAGTTTAAATTTTCTAAGTTTCTTGGTCTCTGAGAAATGCTGTCCACACACACACCGCCTTTTATTTATATAGATTTTTTAAATTTTCGAATTAATTAATTAATTTTAGTTTTCGAATCACATTTTTTTTATTATTCATATTTATGAAATATTTCGATTTTTTATTTTAAAAATTCAAAATTTTGAAATTTCTGGAATATTTGGATTTTTCGGTATATGAGAAGAATTTTCTATTTTTGACAACTTTATGAATTCTTTACATTTTTAATATTTGAAATATTTTAAATTGTACTAGCCAGGATATCTTTCGAGCAGGGGGAGAACCATTGCCTTATATCAGGTATTGTATTGACACTGGTGACCATCCCCCGATTTCTGTCCCACTATATTGTAGGGAATTGAGAACACCATTTAATAATTTCCATTCTATCGTTGAATCTGAAAATTCTATTCCCCAAAACACCCCCTACTTGAAATGCCTTGCACGAGGAGTACGATATACCCATGATGGAGATCATAATAGGCAGAAAGCATATGGTGATGCCAGAAGGAAAGATGCCCCTCTTATGCGATCCTTTAGAGGATGTCACCAACATCATATGAGGTGGTGAACCCCAAGGACTCCAACACTCCAATGGGAACCTATCACTCCTCTTCACTGAGTTTCTGAGTGAGGGCTGTTTGCTACCATCCCTGTAGTACCTCTATGCAAACGAGGGAAACCATCAAAGAATATGATTCCTGGTTCCTCACCGGGACGTCATCAGAACTAGAGTGGGAGACTGTAATGTGGTGGCCTCTGGCAGTGTTCTTTGGTGGCATTTGGCAATGCTGCACTAGCAACATCACTATGATACTAGCATCCTCTGGCATTTTTGGAGAGGAGTAGCATTTAGAGTGAGATGTGTGCTTAAACCGACTACATGCGATGGCTCCTTTTGCTTGCGATTGTTCTTTTCTGTATTCCTGTATTTTGTGATAAGAGAAAGTTGTACACCATTAAGCAAAACCTAACACTTAATAAATGTTTGAAAAGTGGTTTTAAATGTGAAAATAAAAAGTTTGGTATCTCGGAGGGTACAATATGAGGATAGTTAGCAGAAGAAGGAAGGCTATGTTCATGCATCGCTAAAAAAATGATAAAAAAGTTGTACATGCATTCTGTATTGAACAACACGATTGTGTCCTCTGTTATTCCACAGCTGTCTTATAATGTGGGTCACAGCTCTTCCTTCAAAACCCACTTTATAACTGGAGAGCAGTGTAGGATGATTCTAAAAGACAACAAGGTTTGACAAGAGCACCCAGGGAGGACAAAAAACTTCCCTTTGCGAACATCTACCATCTGACTACACAGACGTACTTATTGATTTCCAGAAGCATGTAATTGTGATTGCAGAAAATTCATGATTACCTTCAGAGCCAAATGGGTAATGCAGATGAGACAAGTATTTCTTTTGACATGCCATCCAACTACACAGTCAACAAAAAAGGCACAAGAAACATCATTATAAAAACATCAGGGAACGAAAAAATGCACAATATTGCAATGTGCAACCTTGAATCTCCTCCTTTCTGCATATATTTAAGGTAGAAAATTAAATTTAGCCCTATTTTCAGGCTTCTCTCTCCCTTCCTCCCATTCCCCTACCTCTCTCCCTCTCTCATCCCCCTCTCTCTCTATCTCTCCCTCTCTCTACCTCCCTCTCTACTTCCCTATATACCTCCCTCCCACAAAATCTCAAGCTTTCCAAAACTTCCAATACCCCTTATGATACCGTATATACTCGTGTATAGGTCAAGGTTTTAAGACCATATATTTAGCGAAAAACTCGGGGGTTGACTTATACACGAGAAATATTTTTGATGAATTTATTTGGTAAACCTAAAGTCCAGTAACGTGACGGCGGCAAGACGGAAAACTGGCATCATGATAGATGCGTAATATGGTAATTCCGCAACGTATATAAAAAATACCTCATTGATGATTCGCAGAAAGGCAACACTTACCTCTAAGTGTCGCAGATTAAATTAGTATCGCCGAAGTATTTATGGTATAAAAATTATGGTACTGTGCGCATAACTGGGAGAAAGGTAAACAAGGTGATGCCGAGAAAGCGACAAGAATTGTAACTACCTGGAGAAAAGGCGGAAAAACGGAAGACAAAAGTAAATACAAGATTTTGAGGTTTGTAATGAAACAACATAGGTAAGGGGAAACATGTAATATTCTTTATTGTAACGTCGGCAATAATAGCATCGCTTTGTTTACCTTTCGCATCCTTACCTTCCACGTTCACATTTGTCTTCACCTAGATATTGTACTACGCACTCATACCTACATATTACGGAAAATTGAAACTTACGAAATATTACGCTTTCCCACCAGGTTAGGTTGGTTAGGGTTTGGCTTGGTTTTCCTTCCACGTTCATATTTGCTCTCTCCGAGGGGTAGGTTCCTCCATTTTACTTCCAAAAACGTGCGAAACACGGATTTCCTAGGACCGAGTAGTCTTCCGCTTTATCATCAACTTCAGCACCACCTATCCTCCGCGGTCCAACGTCAGTATTGTTCCCTGTTCTTCTTTACAAAGATAGCTTCTGAATGAGCGCCGGGACCAGGGCCGTGCAAATGGGGGGTGCATTGGATGCGCCGCACCAGGGCCCCCGATCTAGCGGGCCCCAATCGAGGGAGCATAGAATTTGAAATGTTTAAAAAAATTGTTTATTTTGACTATTTATCAAAATATAATAATATTAAAATACATAAAACATATTTGTGTAAATTCCCTGTGTGTGTCAAGTTGATGATAACATTTAATAATGTCTATTATAGGTGATTGTTTTGTTTTGACACTTTATCAAAACATAACAATATTGTAATAATTATATTTTAATAATATTAAAATAATTGTAATAATTTATACTTAATAAATAAATGCTCCACTTAATATTTTTTGTCTCAACATAAATAAACGAGGCCCCTTAACCCCTTTTGCATCCGGGCCCCCAAGTACCTTTGCACGGCCCTGGCCGAGACGAAATATGAAGTCTATCCCGAGCCATTCGATCTATTACGAATGCATATACAATGTAACGACTTTTGATGTTATGCAGAGGCACCGTGGGAGACATCGGACTGCTTTGCTGCTACTTAGACACAACGTAGTTATAATAATAATACTTTATTTATCATTAAATGGGATTTTCCCAATAGATACCGTCAAATAATAATATATTGGACTAAAGGGAACTTAACGTGGAACTTAATGGATCAACACGTATTGTCGTGGGGGGGGGAGAGGGGGTGCCGGTGGTTTAGTGGTTAGGACGCTGGCTGCTACTCGCCTGCTGCTTGAAAAGGCAGTGGGTACGAATCCTGCTGCAAGTAGAATTTTTACAAGGTCGCCCGGCCCCCTGTTTGTTTGGTTTGAGGAGACCGCACAAATTCAGCTGTTCCATCCTTCGGAAGGGACGTTAAGCCGTTGGGCCCCCTGGTGTTCTTCGTAAGAGCAGGCAAATGCCGGCACCGGATTTCCCCCCTCCCTTCCCCGGCTATTCATTGCACTACCTCTAAAATACCCACTGTGTGTAGGACAGAGGCGAATCGGCTGGGCACTCAAACTCAAACACGTATTGAATACAAAAAAATTCGTTCTGCTACAACTGAAAATCTGAAGTCAACTTATACATGAGATATACGAAAAAACAAAAAAATTATGAAAGTCGGAGGTTGACCTATATACGAGATTGATTTATACACGAGTATATACAGTATTGCTGGAGCTTTGTGGCTATATCCAATATCAGAAGGCTATGGTTTGAGTTTATTTCTGTTCTTTGTAGTCAATAAGTTCTCGCAATTTCTTAAAATATTTATTATTATGTAACCTATTTGGAATTTTTATAAATATTACAGATATGGAGAAAGTCATGAGGTGGACACATCAGATTTTTTTATTTCAGCACTGCACAAATGCCAAAATGTAGGGATTATAGGCATAGCACTTGACTGGATTAACTCATACCTTTCTAACAGATCACAAAAAGTTACCCTTACCATTAACGAAAGAAGGTTTTGTTCAGATCCCCGACCTATAGCCACCGGTTTCCCTCAAGGATCTATTTTAGGTCCTGTACTGTTTATTATTTATATAAATGACCTCCCTAATACACATATTAAACCTGATGTCAATAGCATAATTTTTGCTGATGACACTAATTTTTTAATCTCTGCACATGACATAAATTCAGCTAAGGTAAATTGCTAAAGGATCATGAATTATATGATGGATTAGAGCCATACAAATAAACTTTCCCTTAATTGCTGTAAAACTAAACTGTTATCATTATCAAATACTCCAATTGAAATATCCTTCACATTGAATGGCGAAAATATTTTCCCCATACCATACACCAAATTTCTGGGCCTATACATTGAGCAATCAGGTAAATGGTCATTACATGCATCCAAACTCCTAACTAAACTCAACTCTGCCTTCTATTGTATAAGATTTCTTAAAATCTCAGTCTCTCAGGAGGTTATGAAATCTGTCTATTATAGCTATTTTTATAGTAGGACTACTTATGGCATTATCTTCTGGGGCTCTTCACCAACTATATTACATCAAGTCTTTATTATTCAAAAGAAAATCATATGATGTATGCTAGGTACAACATGTAGAACTTCATGTAGACCACTGTTTGACAAATTAGGTATGTTATTCATCCCATGTGTGTATATTTATTGCTTAGTAATTTTCATTAAAAAGAATTTTCATCTACTCGAAAAAAATAGCTGCATCCATAACTATGGCACTAGAGGAAAAAACAACATTCACCTGGAGCACAATAATAAGCTATTAGAGGGCCTGCTACCATTGGTGCCAAATTATATAACAAGTTACCTAAGACGATCAAGGATTTAGATAATCTAAACAGATTCAGAAATTCCATTAGGAATTTTCTACAAACAAAATGTTATTATACTGTCAATGAATATATGACATCAAAAGCTTCAATAGGTTACATGTTTCTGAATAATTTTGTATTACCCATGGATTGTACTCATGAAAGCCATTGTCATACTTTTGAATAATATGTGTCTTGTTTTAAGTAGTAATTGTTTTCTTTTATATTCTTTTTTTGACGACTCCAATATCTACCACTATTTGTTGTATGATCATAATGACAATAAATCTATTATTATTATTAAATATAATGGCAACATTTGGGATTTTTAAATCCAAATATGTGCTAAAGGCATGGATGATGATGCCATAATCTTAACATAAAATATCCTAATCGTTCCATAATTTTAGTGTATAGGGTACTGTCTTAATGATGATTATTCTTATTGCTCATGCAGGGTGATCTGAATGATGAAACTTGAAATAGGAAAAGTAGGACACAAGCCGATTGCCAGAGAATTTGGAAATTACGACTAGTTGCCTTAATTTAACGGAAAATTATAAATATTCTACTATAACTCAAGGAATTTATTACCTATTAAATATAATCTCCATGTGGCTTAAGTACTGTTGCCTTGGAGATCATGTTGGTTTATTTACGAGTTTAGATCTTGGTGTATGGCGATTTTTTGAAGCGCTTCCAGTATGCAAGCACCGACTACTCATATATATATAATCTCATGGTGGAGAATTCTGGGTAAAAATTGAGACGAAAATACTCTTGGGTAAAATTTTCCAAAACGCATATTTTGCCAGAAAAATGCGTTCAAAGTTGAACAATGTGGCAACACTGTATGAGAAATGTTCACGTCTCTTGCTTCAGTTCCTTTAGATAACGTTTTGCTTACTTTTATTTTTTATTTAATTATTTTTATCTTGGCCGAGGTGAAAAGAAAAGCACATTGCACCATAAATCTAATTTATTACAGTAGTGCAGTAAATTACAACAATTGTTCGAAGTGTCCCCCATTGGCATCAACGAATGCCTCTGCATGCTGAATCATTAGTCTGAACACTGCAACATGTCAGAAGTCACTGTTGTCACACCTGCACGGAGAAGTGCTATCAGATCAGGAGCATTCTTCACTTGTACAACACAGACTTTAGGTGACCCCGCAGAAAGAAATCGAAGGGGTTGAGGTCAGGAGACCTAGCGGGCCATTGCGTCCAATCCGTCAGTCTGGACATGTAGCATTGAAGTAATTTTGCACATTCCACCCATGATGAGCTGGTGCTCCGTTGTGCTGATACCACATACTCCTGCATATGTGTAATGGCACATATTCCAACAAATGTGGAAGGATGTCCCGTAGGAACACAGAAATGCCTCTCTTCCCGGTACAGTATTGCCACATCCTGCAACTTTGAATGAACTGGAGATTCGAAATTTTTTTCTTAGGTAGGATTTTGTGCAAAAATGACTAGAAAAAACGAAAATCTTGAAAAAGTGGAACAATGCGGACGCTAAAAATTCTCAATTGTTTAAACAAATTTTCAAAGTTTATGTATTTTCGAATGTGCTACGGAGCTGAAATTTTTTAGAGATAGTATTTGTAAAAAAACGAAATAGGGATTATAGAAATTTTGATATTTTAATTTTTTTGGCGGCTAAAAATTCTTAAAGCTTAAACAAATAGGTAAATGTTTAGATACGACATAGCAAGTTAGAGAGCTGAAATATTTAAATTATTTAGAGTTTAGTCTATATAAACGAATAAACATTTCAATAAATCCATGAAATTTTTATTGCGGCCGTTAAAAATTATTTAAATTTAAACAATTAGATAAATGTTATTTCACTTCTAAATGTGCTACAAATTTAAAATTTGGCAGAAATGTGTGGCATTATTAATCCTGTGGAAAAAGTATAATATTCCTAAAATTGCAAAAATTAGCGATTGTTTTACTCCATTATTGTTCCATAAGGAAAAAACGAAAATCGGTCCGAGGAGAAATCTTTTGAATTAAAGAAATTATGAAATCTCTCTCTGAAAAATTAATGTTTTTTCAAGGTGAGATGAAATGCTTGCAGTATGTAAGCACCTTCTACTAGTATGTTATATCCTCCTCCTCTGTAAGGAACGTCTATATATAATGATACACACAGTAAAACCTCTCTAAGATGGGCACCTATGTTCCATATGATTTTGGTTGCCTTGAGAGGTGGTTGCTTTAGAGAATTAAAATTATGTGAGAGTGGAAAATGATATTTCTTCAAAGGGAATTCCAAAACCAACAAACCTTATAAGTGTACAAACTTAATTTTTACATATTTTGTCAAATAATGTTAAAATCTTCATAGATCAAATTATGAAAAAAACTTAATAAATTTACATTTAAAATTATATTAAACCCCCATTAAATTTTCTTTTTCAACTTGCTACGTATGAGTAAAATAGCCAAAGCAAAACAATGTATAAACTTAGAAAAATAACATACTTTAAAGTAATCCTGCAACCAAGTTTGTCCACTTATCTTTGATTTTCACTGTATACTTTCTTTTTCTAGGACTTATTCAAATTCATATAACATTTTTTTATTTCCCAATTCACAAGATAAATTTTTTTAACCGGGTTATTGCCCTCCAACTCTCATGCATAGGAATTGAAATTTCTTTAATGACTCCATTTCCTTCATCTTCATTTTCTTCACTAATTACTATCAGTATTTTCTCCATGTTTGTTGAGTTCTTCCCTCAGTTTTCACAATCATCGTCACGTCTGTATGTTCTCCATCAAATTGATATCTATTTCTAAGTTGGCTTGTTTTCCAGATGTAAAATTTTGTTCTCCACTGATAAAAGGTTACTATTATTTTATTCTGGTCCATCACATTCAATTCCACATTCTCAAAACATTTTTAATAATGTTTGCTGAAACTGTATCCCATGCTTTGGTTATATATCTGCATCATGTAATAGTTCAATTTCTACTTTCTCATGTATGTAGTATATAGGTCAAGTATTGTAATCCTGAAAAAACTTGACTTCGAGATTTTGATGGATATACACATTTTAGGTGTCTATATAAGTGGTTTTCGCCATGCAGTCTATATGCCTGTCTGTTCGCAGTTCTAGGGCCCAAACACACATGTAAATTGAATGATATCTCGATTTAGGCATTATATCTTATATATTATTATATCTTTTGCAGAACCTTTTTTGATAAAAATGATATTACATAAAAATAAAAGGTAGTTTTTATAAAAATTAGATTTATTCAAAAATGGCTCTCGAGAGTTTGATTAAAATCAATCCAATTGTAGAGCCTGATGTCACAAATAATACTACATAAGCCATATATCTCCAAAAATCACTATATGGCATCCAGTGATATTACAATGTATGCTAAGCAACCTTACCTAAGCCCTATGACATCACGCCTTTGCCGTGATCCGCTCAAACTCTTACTACAGCCTCCACTGCAATCCACTAAAAATCTTACTACAGCCTAGACGGTTAAACTAAATCGAATGATATCTCACATTTGTGGATAATATATTCATAATAGATACTCTGAAGAGATGAATGGTATGGTGCAACAATTAAGGGTACTTTATTCTTGGATATTTTGAAACAAAATTCATTTTACTCAAAAAATGGCTATAAGGATTTTGATTAAAATCCATCCAATTGTACAGCCTGATGGCACAAATAATACTAAAGCCATATGTCCCAAAAAAATTACTATACATCATCCAGTGGCATTAAAATATATGATAAACTATGGCCAACTTTGATTTATAAGCATTTTTCTTTTATAAGCGTACACAGATGACCAAACGTATTTATATACCTGTTTATTTCACTAGTTCTTCAACATTTTAAGCTGTGTTTATTTTTGCTGCTAATGTTGTTAAAAATGTCATCTATACAACAATTTGAATGCTTGAATAATCCCTTGGTCTAACAGCTGTAATACAATGAATGTGTTGGCGAACAAAAATAATATATATGATATATGACATGGAGCATTAGCCAACAAAAATAGAATTTTCCTATTTTCTGTTATCTTATTTTCATAAAAATTTTCAAGGCACTCGGTGAAAATATTAGTTGTCATCAATGCTTTTTTATTGCCATACCAATCGACTAGTTTTCAACTAATACGTCTTGTAGTTCGGTTTAACACAATTTCTCTACAACTTCTCTACGATTGTGAAAAAGGTCTAGAAAGCAGAAACAAGTTTAAACATAACAAAAGTGGAATACTCCTTTAGCCAAAACAACTAGAGGGCTGCAAAACCCAATGCATTTCACCCACAAGGTGGGCATCGTCAGGGGTAGAACCTGTTTCACCAGTGACTGGAAGCCAGTTGGCTTGTGGGCGAAATGCATTGGGTTTTGCAGCCCTCTAGTTGTTTTGGCTAAAGGAGTATTCCACTTTTGTTAGTTTTGGCCAAAGTTATTGAGCTACTATCAATTAAGTTTAAACATGTTTGGCTTGCTCTTGCAGTGTGCTTACCATATATGCTGGTCTACAAGGTGATCCGGTTTCTAAGTCGACCATAATTTTTCGACTAAAAATAGATATTTTACATATATTTGCCATTTACGTCGAGTCACTTTTTCACTCAATAAATCTTATAATCAGCAAAGTAGTGATAACAAAATAATAATTGTTAACCTTCCGATTAATTTTATACCAAAAGATGTCGAATGTTTGTTTGATATTTATATCTGCTTGTCATTTATTGCAGATGACAATGAGTTCATCATCGTAACATCCTATCCAGAGGATGAATTTGGCAATTTATATGAGACTGATGCAGAAAGCAAGGGATTTCATGGTAATTAAACTGCAATGTAGAAAAATACCATTCTTTAATTTTTTAAAATTTCCTTTGGAACAGATATACTATCGTACTCCCCAAACTTTTTAAATAAATGTTGCTATGTATTTACCATTGCTGTCTTTATTATTTCCAATAAAACAATGTTAATAAGAATCCTATTATGAACCAAAATACTTCAACCAACATACTCAACCCGGTTAAGTCTCACAAAATGTCCCTTTGAGGAAGAACCAAAACACTTCAATCAACTTAGCGAACCCAATGAAGTTGCACAAAATATTCCTCCATAAATTTTGCTAAGTATACTAAGTATTTACTATCTCTCAAAAGTGGGGAGTACGATAGTATACCTAAGCCTTTCCTTTTACCATTTTTGTAATTTTCTATAGATAGTATGTTGTTATCTTTTGAAAAATTATTTCATGTATTCAAACAAAAATTTTTAATTCTTAGTAATTTGTTGTTTAAAATAATCATTTTACAAATCTTCTAAATAACATTGCTAACTAAATGCTAAACAGTTGAACAGCTGATTCAAAATGGTGGTCATCTACATTGAAAAATACGTTGGAGTTTGTGGTTCACATTTTATCGGTGATGGGAGTAAGAAACCAAGAAAAGTTATATCGCTAGAGCAAAAACTAGATGTATTTAAGCACTATGAGAACAATGAACAAACATGTGACATTGTTCATGATAAAGGTCATAATGAAGCAACACTATGAACCATCCGTGTTATCATAGTTTCATTTTTGTAAAAATGAGTTAAATGTATGAAATATACTTTAAAAATAAAAAACACAAAGCATTAACCAAAGTACAGTTATAATAAAGGAATACAATTAAAAATATGTCAATCAGGTTAGGATGCTGGAAAGCATCTCCCATATTTACATTATTAGGCATTCATTACCAGCGAAGCAGTAATAGCAGAACACCTTATGGGCATGTCTGGTCCGTCCGTCTGTCTGTCATAACTTTCATCTCCTAAACCGCTAGACAGATTTTAATTTAATTAACCCTTAATTAGTCGCGTGGGGTCAATATGACCCCAAGCAATGTTTTTTCGTCAATATCTAAAGAAATGTATTAACAATCTAACCCAAACTTGTTCTACCTTCGAAACTGACATTCTAGAAGAGAAATTTGCATTTTTGTTTTTTTATTAATTTGTTATTTTTGATATTTTTATATTTATATTTATAGTATAAATATTGTAAATATTGAGAAAATTAAACTATTTTAATGTGCTATTTTGGTGTGTATCCATTTGTTATGTATATACGAGGTTAAAAAAGTTGCTTTTATTATTACATCTCTCTACCTGTTGCTTTTTTCTCTATTGGTCTAGAAGGGTTAAACGCAATACAGATTATTTTTATCACATCAGAAATACAAATAATTTTCCTGATAAGCAGTATTTCATTGTTTTAACACTAGTTCTCTTATGATACATTTCTACTTCACTAATTTTCACTATAGGTTGGTTACCCCTCTTCCTCCCATCTCTTCCCCCCCTCTCCCCCATCCAATGTACCCTTTTCCCTCTTTTCGGAATTCTCCGGGTGTTTTCTTACTTCGGCCGCACATATGCAACCATTTTCTTCCCATAGTTTTCTACCCGCAATAAAAGTCACAAACAAACGCACGTGGTCTCTCTAAAAGAAAGCTGTTCACCTTTTATTACCGCTCACCCTTTTTAGCACGAGTTTCTCCCTTATTTTTCGGAATAAGCACGAACACGAATGAGATCGGCAATCTTCAAAGTTTTTGGATCTCCTACCGGCCGCATGACGGTCACGGTTGCGACGTTTTAGACCAAAATATGAAAATCCTATTTTCAACAGGGTTTCTATGGAGAAGTCCTAAGTACGTTCACACTTATAGGGGAGGACGCGGTTGGACCTCGGCACGAACCCCTTGGGTCGCTCGAGGAGGCAACTTTTGTCCAAAGCCCCATCGAGGGCAATCCTCGGTGACAGCAGAAGTGAGCTTGAATCTTTCTGCTTGTTGGGGGCAGACATAAACTACTTCATGCTGTAGGTGGGGGCCGGAAAGCGACCGTGCCGCGACCGATGTCTAACCCACAAGCGTGAGTGATCTCCGCAAAAATAGTCCTATCACTAATAAAGCCCTCAACGCGACCTTCATGCAACAATGCAACAAAAAGTGCGATCAGCTCTGCGCTGCTTATAATGTTGGCAGAAGAACGAAAAGATGGCAGTTAGTTGTGTTTTTTCATTTGCTGAACGTTTCTGCCACAAATGCCTTTATTGTTCATAAACAAAACGTTCAAATGGAAATGACAAGGCGAAATAAATTTCTTGAAAACATTATCAAAGGAATTAATAAAGGATCTACAGATTTTGAGGTCTCAGAGTCAGTTTATATCTAGGCATCTCCGAAAGCGCATATGCACTCAACAGGGACTTGCGGAGGAAGGTCCAACCGGGATCGGGACTATCAAGGGGAAGATGCGAACATTGCCCAAGAAATAAGGACAATAAAGTGTCCACTAGATGTGGAAATTGTGGAGCTTTTACTTGCAAAGACCATATGTTAATGAAGTGCATTGAATGTGGGGAGAGGGAAAGTGATTAGAAAATACAAAAAATATTTTAATTTATTTTAATCAATGTTTATTGTAAAAATTATTAATAAATAATTGTATTATAATGTAAGATTGATTTTATTTCCAGTAAAATATAAATAAATTAATATATTATTGCTTATCTTTAGAAATCATTTTGGGGTCATATTGACTCCACGCGACTAATTACGGAACTTTTTTTCACGCGACTAACTAAGGGTTAAGTACGAGTGATCATTATTAAAATATATTGCCCAATTGTGATTTTCAACTGAATCTGTCAATTAGAACTCCACTTTACATAATTACTTTAATCAACTTATACTCATATTTCGTTAAATGGCATCCTTCAAGCAACAATGGAATACCAAACTTTTCTCTCTCTAATTCTTATATGATCTGTGAGGTATAGTTTAGAAAATTTATTCGGATAGAGGACAACATTTACTCCAAGATAGTCCTGGAGACCACATAATTATGAGTTATGGCTTCGGAGATAAAAAAATTCAAGAAAATCCCAAGGAAAACATTGCATATATTTTACATTGATCACAATGACGGTTCTTTCAGCAAACAAAAATTAAAAATCCATGCTCTCTCCCATGCTCTTATATGATCTGTGAGGTAGAGTTTAAAAAATTTATTTGGCTAGAGATCATTTACTACAAGATAGTTCCCGAGACCATATAATTAGGACTTATAGTTTCAGGAATAAAAATTCGAAAATCACACAATCTTTTGATACCTTTTCATACGTATTTCCCATTAAGAAAGCCTTTGAAATCTCTGTGAGTATACTTTTCCATCTTTTTTCTTATAAGAAATTCGTGTGCAACTAACATGATTTCATGTTACAGAAAATATTTTAAGAACATCTAACGTGTTAGCTGGGGACTGGATGTATCGTGGTCTCATAGCAGTATTTATTATTGGAGATTTTTCTTTTTGACCTCAGTCATTTGTCCACAGGAGTATGATCTTTGTTTAATTTTCTTAAAACTAAAACACTGTGAATCTTTCCCGACTTGATTTATTCAGTAAAGCAGGATTCATTGATGTCTCTTGGATCATATTTTTTAATTAAATATGGTAAACGTGAAATCCACTCCATCAACCACTGTTGCACTTTTGCCACCAATAAATTTCAAAATGATGTTGTTGTGACAGCAATATTTTTCAAGCCACCCATTGCTGACAACAAAATTATCGATATTTCAAGTTTTTGCAAAGCACAGCACTTTTTTCTGTAATATATGACCACTAATATGTAATCCTTTTACATGAGCACTATCGAGCCAAGAACAGGACAACTCATTGATTTCCTTATAAGGTTGATGAGATTCATGCTGAACACATTAGTTTGCGTTACTGAACCCCTTTTTTAAAAATGTCTTTGTCTTTTAATATCTTTCGAATTTTTTCTGATTTTAAAATGTCTTTGTCTTTTAATATCTTTTGATTTTTTTCTGCTTTTGTATTTTTTCCACTAGTCTTCTTTGATATAAATCTTTTTCAGAATCTTCTTTAACTTTCATTCATGCTCCTAAATTTAAAATTTTCATTTTTTTGCCATTGAGTCTGTACACTTCGAAGGGCTAGTATAAACTGAAAAATAATATGAAAAGTTTGGAAAAATCAATGTTTGCTAAATTAAGGCTTTAATGGTCGGAGTCAGGTTAGAGGAAGATAATTTTACTAGAAAAGATATGTATCTTCTGAAATCATTCCATGTTCTTTTGTTCACCTAATAAGGAGGATGGGGCAGATGATGGTTGTCTTAGAGAAGATAATTGCCATGGAATAAAACTGGTAATATAAAAATAAATTGGCAGTAGAAAAAAGTATTATTTGTCAGTAGAAAAAATTAAATGGCAGTAAAAAAGATAAACTAGCAGTATTAAAGCAGCAGTAAAGAAAGAGAAAACTAGCAGTATTTTAATGCAACATGGCAGTGAAAAAAAATAAAATGCCAATAAAAAATATTCCTTTGAGGAGGAACTAAAAACACTTCAACCAATTTACCCAACCTGGTGAGGATGAGCAAAATGTTCCTTCATGCAAACATTTCCCAAAACAACAAAAGAAGAACGAAAATAACCATGGGTGACTTATACTGAAGCTTAGCCATAATTTGGTTTCCCTAATTGCAATTTTTTACTGCTGCTTGAATACTGCCAGTTTATCTTTTTTACTGCTCTTTTATTTTTCTACTGCCCATTTATTATTTTTGCTTGAGAAATTCTACTGGAAAAATATTTTTTTTACTGCCCAAACAAATTGTAGCAAAGATAATTTACCTAGAAAAGATATCTTTTGATACCAATCCACGAAACTGTGATCACTTCAGGAGCTGGTTGCTTCTGGAGACAACCCATTTATGCCCATGGGGTCGTTTTCGACCCACCGATGTTTACGAAAGTTTTTGGAGTCATTTGATTCATGCTGATTCTGAGCAGGCCATGAATCACAGGTATGAGTCATCGAAACTTCTCTACACTTTGCTCATCACCTTTCACTTCAGCAATGTCCAGATTTCTTAGCGTGAATTCGACATTTTGTGGTCTTCTTTTTGTTTTAATGATGGGAGATTTGAGTTGCTAGTGAGTACATATTCTTATTATATATCACTTCCTAGGTCTTTGTACACATCGATAATAATAATGATGTAATTTGGTGTTTTTATCTTACTGTAATAAGAGTCTTATTTTTTGTGGGTCATTTTCAACCCCATGGGCAAATGAGACTTCTTTTTATAATTTACTCTTCAGGAATAAACCCATGAGCGCTGCAAAGATTTTAGAAGAGATAGAGAAAGTTCAACAGGAGGAATTGCTATCAGGAGATATTGGAGGTGCTGGTACCGTCCGTGAAAATAGAGCAAATAATTGCCCATTAGAAGACATCTCTGTAATGAAGAAAAAAAGAGGCTATTATTGCAGTTCTATCGACAAGAAAAACAATATTATGGCAGTAAAATGGAAAGACAGTAACGTGGTTACTCTTCTATCAAATGAGTTTGGAGTGAATCCTTTACAAAAGGCCATGAGGTATTCTGTGAAAGAAAAAAACTAAGATTTATATACCTCAGCCAAACGTTATAAAACAATATAACAAGTTCATGGGTGGAGTAGACTTGTTAGATAATAACGTGTCCAAATACGAGATTGGAATGCAGGGAAAAAATGGTACATGCCTATAATTTTTTGGATTTTAAATGTGTGCATGAATAATGCATGGTCTCTTGCTCGAACATTTGGCAACAAATCAGATAATTTGTCATTTCGCAGGCATGTAGTCACTTTATTGCTAAAAATATATGTAGTTTCCTTCAAGACCTTGACCAGTGAGATGATCTACTTCTGTTCCTCCTTCAGTACGTTCTGCAGGTCAACATCTTATTATAACTGGACAGCCACGAAGAAGATGTACTCTTTGCAATAGTAAGATGGTAAAAGCTTGTGGAAAGTGTATTGTACTATAAATGACAAGTGCTTTCAATAATATCACCATTTTTAAAGAGCATTGTAAATATTGTAAAAATTTTCAGTTTATTCAACAACTAGTTTGAAACATTTGTTTATTCAATTTACAATCAGGAAAAAATATTCATTTTGTTGTAAGCTGTTGTGAAAAACTTCATTGATCTGCCCATGGGGTCATTTTCGATCCACCTTATATTGGCATTATTAATATATTAAAACTTTTTTCTTATTTTTCTGGTGTTATAATTACATTATACTACTTTATGGAATCAGAAACAATTCTGCCAACACTAATAGTTCTGGGCATAAATAGGTTAATATATATATATATATATATATATATATATATATATATATATATATATATATATATATATATATATCTCAGAGATTGGAAAGTTCTGGTTCCAGAACACAGAAGTTCCAAAATGGTTTCTGTTCCTGGATCCAGAACAGGAACAGAAAAATTGCTTTGGAACCAGAACCCAAACTGGAACAATGTTGTCAAAATTTCCATTCTGGAATGGTTTCCTTAAAAATGGAATAATGGGTTGGAAGTTGATTCTTGATATTTTAATATCATCCATAATCCAAAGAAAGGAATCTATTAAAAGAATATTATTAATTGAATTTGTTTAATTGATCAACGATGATTTTATAAGACAATGACTCAAGAAAAGTTTATGAATTTTATGACGATAATATAAATCCAATATCTTGATACAATCGAAAAAATAAAACTAAATTTTAATTTATTTCACATTCCCTTGAGGAGTTAACAATATAAGTGTCATTTATTAAATTTTATTTTTAAACAGTTGTTTTTCAAAATAAGATCACTCACTTACTTTAATTTTATTTCAATTGATGCATATAAAAAAAGTTCAGTTGAAAGGAAAGCAAAATGTACATACTCTGCCTTCAGCAAAATCTAAAGAAAATCGATCTATACAACACATTTTTAAAGAATCAATCTTTCTCTACCCTACAGATGAGAAGGAAATTAAGACAATATTTGAAAAGATAAGTACTAAAAATTCTTCTGGATATGATGATATTCCTTGCTCTATAGTTCAAGGCAATGTAAAATTTCACCTTCTTTCTGTTCTTACTCATCTAGTTAATGAATCTTTTCAATCTGGAATCATTCCTCATCAGCTAAAAATAGCCAAAGTTGTCCCTATCTTTAAAGGTGGAGATGTCCATAATATGGATAACTTTAGACCAATATCTATACTTTCCATCTTTTCAAAAATATTTGAATGTGCTATGCACAACAGAATAATTTCCTTCCTTAAGAAATTTAAAATTATTTCAGATTTTCAATTTGGTTTTCTCAAAGGAAGATCAACTGAGAAGGCAATATATAAATTCATCAACTCGGTCCTTCATGGCCTGGATAGACATGCAAGTACCATTGGTATTTTTTATGATCTATCTAGGGCCTTTGATTCAGTTGATCATGACATCCTACTAAATAAATTATATAACTATGGCATCTCAGGACAAGCAAATAACTGGCTCAGATCTTTTCTTACAAATAGAACACAAGCAGTCTCAATTTACTCTTCATCTCATCAGATGAAATGTTCATCTAGCTACCTCAACATAACAAGAAGCATTCCTCAAGGAACAATTTTGGGACCTTTACTTTTCCTTATTTATATCAATGACCTACCTTCTTATTTAAACTATGGAGATCTCTATATGTATGCAGATGATACCAGCCATCTGCTAAAAAATATTAACAAAATGCAACAAGCTATTGATACCATGGTGAGCTGGTGTAATGACAATAATGTTATCATCAACAAAAATAAGCCAAACTTTATGCAGTTTCACCCTTTCCAGAAAAAAATACCTTCATTACCACATCTAAAAATTCAGGACACTACATTAGAAAATTTAACAACTGTAAAATTTCTAGGCATTCACATTAATGAATGCCTCAGTTGGGAGTTTCACGTAAACTCTATGTGCTCAAAAGTTGCAATGGGATGTTTCCTATTGAGAAGGCTAATGCAATTAACAAATCTAAATGCTGCAAAATCAGTATACTATGCTTATATCTATAGTAGACTAAAATATGGTATAGTTGTCTGGGGACATTCACATCACACACAATGACTATTTAAGCTTCAGAAATGGGCAGTGAGAATTATGGACAAATTAAAGAAACTATCCAGCTGTAGAAACAGCTTTAAAAGACTCAATCTCCTTACATTGCCTGGAATTTATCTTTTCTACACAATCCTGTTTGTTAAGGAAAATCCGACTCTTTTCAAACTTAAGCAAAACAAAGATGTGCATGATTATGACACAAGAACAAAGGATGACTTAAGACTTATTAAACATAATCTAAAAATGTACAGTAATGGCCCTGCATATGCAGGAATCAAATTCCTGAATAAACTGCCTACAAATATAAAAAATATATCCAATAATAATATTTTTAAAAGACGACTAAGAGAATATCTGGTAGACAAGGTATTCTATTCAGTGGAAGAATTTATGCATTTAGAACAGCTGGTTTCCCATGTTGTGTTGCCACATGTATAATATCAATTGATTTCCTCTGCGGCTTATGTTTTAGATTTCCAATGTAAATAGTTGTATTGAAAATGTACCAACTGTGTAACACTATTAGACAAGCTTCTTATTAACTCCATTTTTTGATATATGGGTATTAATTTCGTACTTATTTGATACTTTTTTTTCTTTTGTCTGTATTATATTTAATGACCTGTCCTATACTTGTGTATGCTAGTCCTGGGACCAATAAACATTATCAGTATAGATGTTCAAGGGAGAAAGAGTTAACGATTATAAATGTTGGTCTATATTCCCATTGAAAGGCATTGGAGTTGTTGCTATGGTAGTTAATATTTTTCATTGTTGAAGACCGAAAAAATTTCATAATTTTGAAACCGAATTTGGTGATGAAAAGTGTTGGTATGACATGGAAAGTGTTATTATAATCTAATACATATAATTGGCTTAATTGATGCATACAAATGTTCAATTGAAAGGAAAGCAAAATGTACATATAGATGTTCAAGGGAGGAAGAGTTAACGATTATAAATGTTGGTCTATATTCCCATTGAAAGGCATTGGAGTTGTTGCTATGGTAGTTAATATTTTTCATTGTTGAAGACCGAAAAAATTTCATAATTTTGATAAAAATCAAATTTTTAAGCAATTTTGTCTTCAAAAATAAACTTCATCCTTTTTCCACAGTACAGTGCATCTCGACTTTGTATCTTTATTGTAAATAATTTAAAAAGGCAATTTTATATAGCCCTGCACAGTTTTCAATGCTTTTCTTATGGGTGTTTAAAAATGGACTTTGGGGTCAAAAACACTCCTTAAATATAACTTTTTCTGAAACTTCTGATTTTTTCCAGAGGTTGTACCCAATGACCTATCTTCCTTCCAAATTTCAGCTCTGTAGTTTTTCTAGAAGTACCTTAGATTCTATATGATATATCCTATATATGTAAGAAGCAGTTATTTATAAAATTATTTTTTATTGAATATTAGGTATTGTTTATAACGGTTGTCAAGTAGATTGCTAATCCAAAAATATGCTCATTCCCATTTTAAAACCCCTCCATTATGCTTAACCTTTTATTGCAGTTAAAATGGCACATTCATCTTGCTTCTACGTTATGTAGATGTTGCGTTATAAATGCACAAATAAACAAATTCTTCAAAATATTTATGGTAGAGATTAATTTTATTATTTATTAATCACTGAGTAATTGTGTAAATTTTGAATGTCTTTATACCATATTTTAGGATTTTGTGTTCATTAAATATTATTAACAAATTAATATTTTATTGTAATAATAAATATATATTAACAGTTTAATTTATGTCTTGTGGTAAAAATAGTGTAAGACAAATTTTAAGAATAAACAACTCAAATACTGAATAATTGACATATTTTTTAATTGATTTGCAAAAGAAAAAAATTAAAATCATCTCAATTGCAATTTAAATGCCTATCACTGGTTTCGAAAAATTAAATATCCAGATGGGTGGTTAAATACGGACCACTGAGAGCTTTATGACTGTGAATGTGGCCAGAAATTAATTAAAATTTGTTCACCTCTGGCATAGATGTTCACCAAAAATGCCTGATATTTATATTGCCAACCGTTTCGAATATACTGAAATATATTAGCATCTTTGGATGAATCACGAAATTGAAAGTGAAAAATACAATTTCAATATGTTGAACCTAAACAAGTGAAGATATAAAAATGATTTTTTATAACCAACTTTTATATAGTTAATACTTTAATATGAATGAACTCTATAATATAATTATGATAACCTTTCTGCTTGCATGGGTGTAAAAAGTTGCACAAGTGTCTACCAGCTGTTGAGTGATGTGGGGGTCTCTATATTTAACCTTCAATCTTTTTACAGTTGAGAGAATGGCAGACAGAAGTAGAGAACTCAGTGGCAAATGTAAGAATGTTTGGTATAAAAGTAGTAAGAATTTTGATAGTAACTTTTGTTTCATTAATGAAAATACTGACTTACCCAATCATCTTGCTTAAAATCAACGAAAATATACTGCTAGTTCAGAGTAATTCAGCTTTAGATACTAGTAGAAGTAAAACTGTTGATCACCAACGAGGTTTTCAATGGCCTTTTCATAGGGAAAATAGTTTTCAGAATAATCTTAAATGAATAAAGATAAAAAGTTTTTAAGATAAATAAAAACTTACTATCGATAATAATTCCGATAACTAAAAACTTACAATTATTAGCAGAAATACCCCTTCAAAAATGCAGGAATGCTCGTATCAATACAAATCCACATTAGAAATAAAGAGATTCTATTACACCATGAACAATGACAATAGTTTGTTTAACCTCGTTGCTATAATGGATGTTTGTAATTTCTTCCGATTCGCTTCAACAATATAAATACAGAAAAGGAAAGCTAAGGTTATATAGTACAAATACTGTGATAACTGTTGTCAAAATAATGAAATTATAAAAATAAACAACTAAAAAGAAAACAATTTAAAAAAATAAAAAATATGAAAAATGCCACTAATACTATATATCTATCTTCCCACGCAAATTCAAATTAACATTTATCGCAGTGCCAACATGCAGATCTGGTGGCCAAGGTGACTAAATCACTCGTCTCAGGTGAGGTGGTTATACAGGGTGTCCCAGGAGGAAAGGTCAATATTCTGGGAGGTGATAGTATCGGTCATTCTAAGAAAAAAGTTCATATCATACAAGTGTCCTATTCCAAAGTTTCCGAGATAGAGCTATTTGAATGTACAGTTGCAAAATTATTGATAAGAAAGACATATTACGTACTCTTGCTAATATTTATTGTTCACATGAAAAATTTGTTACAGTTTATAATAAATTTTCGAAAATTTCACTGTCAACATTAATGCACTTTACAACTCGCGTGAGAACATGGCATGTTGCTCGTCTGAGTTCATCTTGACGTTTATTTATGCAGGCAATAGCACCCATTATGCGATCGAGCAGTTCGTCTCGTGTATTCACTTTTCTTGTGTACACTTCACTCTTCATCCAACCCCATAAACAAAAATCTAATGGGGTTAGGTCTGGAGATCTTGGTGGCCAGTGAATGGTACTGCCACGACCAATCCACCGATTAGGGAAAGTGTCATTTAGATGTTGCATCACAATTCGGGTATAATGAGGGGCAGCTCCATCATGCTGAAAGTACATGGCAATCCGTGTAGCCAAAGGAACATCCTCTAGTTGTTCTGGTAATTCATTTTGCAGAAATTCTAGGTAATTTTGTCCTGTCATATGATCTTCTAAAATAACGGGACCAATCAACATGTCATCGATCATACCGCACCACACATTGATAGAGAAACGAAGTTGAAAATTTGTTACCACAGTACCATGTGGATTTTCATGAGACCATCGATGAGAGTTACATGTGTTGTTGATGAAAGTAGCTTCATCAGTAAATAGTATTAATGGAAGCAATCGATGATTAGTATGTAATCAATGACAAAATTCTAGATGCGTGGCACTGTACCCTAGGTGAAGATTTTGCACACGCTGTGGATGAAATGGATACCAGCCGTCTTCATACAATGTTCGCCATACACGTGTTCGTGAAACACCGAGACGTGTAGAAAGTCTTCACGTGCTAGTAGTAGGGCTACGCTCTACCATTTCAAGAATGTTTTCTTGTTCCTCCACATTTTGTTGACATACTCGTTCAGATGAAACATGAACACTGGGAAGTGTACCACATTCACACAGTGTATTGAAAACCTTGGAAAACACTGTACATTCAAGTAGCTCTATCTCAGAAACTGTTTGGAATAGGACACTTGTCCATACGAACTTTTTTCTTAGAATATATATATATACATTATATATTAACTAAAGGAAAAGAAAAGGTAGTGATGAGGGTGGCAACAAGGTGTTGAGGGAAGCCCAGTGGACACTTACCAAGTTGAGGACCAAGCTGCCAGGCTGCTGGGGGCATCAAAGAGACATATGAAACACACGAACACAAAAAAACACGCATATACTATACAACACTTTGCAATACTGCAGCACATTGTGGAGAATTTGATGGGCACTCCCAATGGACACATTCGCAATGTTCAAAACCTCTCGAATGGTCAAATGCCTGCCTTCTTGGATCAGGCCTTCAACACATACCACATTATCGTCTGTTTGTGATGTTGATGGTCTGCCACTTCGACACTCATCTGTCAGGGTGGACCAACCTATAGCGAACTTTAAGCACTACCTTGACACACCACGAACACTGATAGCATACACTTATTCCAATTTCCGGTGAATTTCTGCAGCCGCAATGCCTTTTGCCCACAGAAATCGAATCACGGCACGCATTTCCTCCTTTGACCACTCATTCAAATGCATCACCAATTCAAACTGACAATGTTGCATTGATAATGCTTTCATACTGCTCTCTCATGGCCTGTTAATGAAATGTAGCATGCTCTACACAGGCATGAAGTTTAAAACCTCCAATTTCCATTAGTTTGTACAAAATACACCATCAGTAATTAATTTCTGAACATCCTTCATATATACACACACACATACAGTAGTCCCTCGCCAATGGTAGTATTGCCAACCATGGCTTTGCGTACCAATGGTTAGCGAAATGTATACCATTTTACCAACCATGTTATGAGGTTTTGAGCAACCATGATTTCAGATGCATAATCATTATATTTTGCTACAATGATTTTTCTTATATCTGAATAACCATTATTTTCACAGAAGAACAGCTATACTTACTATCTCAGTTTATGCATTCGCAGGGAATGGCACAATGGTGAGCTTCTAAAACCAATGCTAACATTAACAAACTTTATTTTGGCATGATCAAATTGAAAAGTGATATGAAAGCCATGTGAAGTTTATGAGGTCACTCCAGTTACAGAGTGACTAAAGATAAGTGACCATGCATGTATATTTTTTGGGACGTGATTTTCTCCTTTGACAGCATTGCTTGTGTGCAATATAGTATTGAGAGAGAATGGCTCTTTTAGGCTGCTACATAGTTACACATTGAGCCACCCTCAATTTTTAGGCATTCTTTACCAGCGAAGCAGTAGTAGCAGAATGCCTTATGGGCACATATCGTTCATCTGTCTGTCGTAACTTTCATCTCCTAAACTGCTGGGCAGGTTTTAATTAAGTATGAGTGATCGTTATTAAAATTTATAGCCCAATTGTGATTTTGAACTGCATCTGCCAAGTAGGACTTTCACTTTATATAAATACTTTAATAAACTTATACTCATATCTTGTTAAATGGCATTCATCAAGCAACAATTAAATACCATATTTTTCTCTTTTTAGCTCTTACATGATCTGTATGGTATAGATTAAAAAATTTATTCGGATAGAGGATAACATTTACTACAAAAAAGTCTGTGAGACCAGATAATTATGAGTTACAGTTTTGGAGATAAAAAATCAAGAAAATCCTGAGCAAAACAGCGCATATTTTGTTTACATCGATTGCTAAGATGGTTCTCTTGACAAACAAAAATCCATATTTTTCCCCCATGTTCTTATTTGAGATGAGGTATAGATTAAAAAATTTATCTGGATAGAGGACATCATTAACCACAAAAAGGTCTGCAAGAGCACATAATTACAAGTTATACCATATTTACTTGAATCCAAGATGGTTTTTTCAAAATTTCAGCATGCGAAAATTGAGGATCGCCTTAAATTTGAGCACAAAGTGGTGTACCATCAATACATTACTGTACACTATACAACTAACTGATCACACTTCAGAATTTTTTTTGAGCTCCAAAGGTCGACTTATACGCCGACATATACAGTATATATATCACTGCCTTTAAAAATAATGGGATTCCATGGAAATTTTGGGTTTGCAAAAGATTCTGTGGCTGAAAAGAAGACTGAAAAGCACTGCCTTAAGTAACAGTATATACACTTGTCAAAAATTATTTTTAGAAAATTTTGGTTTTAAGTCTCTATGACTCATCTTATCACTATGAAACTGATAAATCTTAATTCTTCAAAACAAATGAGCTTTTCGGCTGCACGCCAGCCATTGTCAGTGTTAATTCACAATAGTAGTTAATAGCGGAAAAATTTCTGGTGAATTGGTGAATTAGCACTGATGTTGCTGCAATCTAGCAGAAATGAAGATCTGGTTTTCACAAACATTTGATGGTTTTTGGAGAATTCTGACTTATCAGTTTGATCTTAGCTATAAGATGAGCTTGATCATTCTTTTAACGTATCACTTGTTATACTTAAAACATCTTAATCTACTTTTAATCAATGGTGACAATTTTTTGAACAAAACTAGAAGATTGGGATGAAAACACCCCAGAAGAATTAACTCACAGCAGACTGAGGCAAGAATGCTCAAGGTCAAAGTAAATAGCCTCCTATCTAGATCTAGGCCAAAGCTCTCAGACCCGCTTTCACACTCAAAAAACTATAAACATAACCCAAGAGGGAGCTCCAAACCGATAATCCTCTCCTCTTATTTTCTTCTTTAATTTGGCATCTGCATTTTGTGAGCCATCTTATTCAGTTGTCGAGGGGTAATAGTGAAATTTTTGTAATAATATTTTTGACCTGTTTCTTTCCTCTAAAATACAGAAGCATACAATTCTTTATTATTTTCACTATAATACAGTGGAAACCACTTAACACGAAAACGGATAACGCGAAATATCGGTTAACACGAAATGCAGGCTCGGTCCCTACCGGTGCCTATACATTTCAACGTATATTAGTTCGTTTTACGCGAAATGGTTAACAAGAAATTTCGGTTAACACGAAAATTTTTTTCGGTCCCCTGAAAATAAATCCCCATCAAATTATGTGGATAACACGAAACGACCCACTCGTTTCTTAACATAAAAGTATGAATAATCTCACAACCACAGCTGTACCTACTCCTTCCCCCTTCATTAGTAGACCTCAGAGAAACTCACGCGCCCCCATTGACAGGGTTGCTACCGAGATTTCCTTGGCAGCAATAAACTAAATTCTGGGAACTACCATCTTCGAATGAAAGGAAGGATTTGGAGGTGCATATTGTTATCTGTACTGTACCTTCCCTTTTCCCGTCTTTCAATACGCTCAACTCCTCCCTTGCTCTTGTCTCTAGACCCCTATGCAGAACAGTTCTACTCAGTTAATTCTGAATTTCCGTGTGGAACGGTTAGCGAATGTGTAATGAATCTGTGAGCGAAGTTCTTCTTTCTTTTTCGGGATCGTTTTCAGTTGTGATTTTATATTTTTATAAAAGATAAAAGACCCACATAAAAATGGCTGGTAAATTGCGTAAGCAAAAAGCAATACCGCTGAAAGTGAAAATGCAGCTCCTACAAGCGGTTGATAACGGTGATAGAACCAAAATGGACATCTGCAAAGAGTTCGAAGTTCCCTTTTCAAGAATTATAAAAAATCGTGGATAAAATAACAAGTGTTTGAGAGAAGCATGTTTGAACCGGAACGGAAGCGTCTATGCAAAGCACGAGGATTTGGAAGCGGCGCTGATCATCTGGTTTAAGCAAGCAAGAGCCCAGAATGCTCCAATTTCTGGTCCTGTTTTGATGGCAAAAGGCTGACGCTTTGGGATCAGAATTGGGCATTGAATTCAAGTCTAGTCCTGGATGGTTGGAGCGGCTCAAGGTGAGGAAAGGGATAATTTTTAAGAGTGTTTCCGGCAAGTCGGGAGACGTCTCCCGTGATATGACATGTGGGTAACTTCTACCTTGCCTAATTATTAACAGACTTTGCGCCTAAGGACATTTTTAATGCTGACAAAACCGGGATTTTTTTTCGCTGCCTCCCAGAAAAAACTTTAGCTTTTAAAAATGAGCAGTGCTCTGGTGGAAAAAAATCTAAAGAACGCATTACGGTAATGGTGGCTTGCAATTCAGACGGTTCTGAAAAAATTCCGATGTTTGTTGTGGGTAAATTTCTGAATCCTCGCTGCTTCAAGAATGTAAAGAAGCTTCCCGTGGAATACACCACAAATAAAAAAGCTTGGATGACGAGAAACATTTTTACAGACTGGGTTAGGGCATTGGATAAGCGCTTTTCACGCCAGAAGCGCAAAATAGCTTTAATTATCGACAACAGGCCTGCTCATCCAGAAGCGGAAAAGCTGAAATCAATTAAACTGATCTTTCTGCTGCCTAATACAACAAGCGTATTGCAGCCATGTGACCAGATTATTATAAAAAATCTAAAATTCCACTATCGGAAGTTATTACTCCAGAAATATTTATCTAGTATTGAATCAAATGAGGAAATTAAGCCCGTGACTCTTTTGGATTCCTTACATTGGTTGTATGCCGCTTGGAGGTCAGTTACAGCAAAAACAATCGAAAATTGTTTTCGCCACGCTGGATTTTCCTCTTCGCCAATAGCAGATAGGTTTTCTGGACAGGATGAAACTGAATCGACTACGGAAACTAGGGTAAATACATCTACTGAAAGTGAATTGTGCGATATCTTCGGTCGCGTGTCGTCTGTAATGAGATTGACAACTGAAATCACACTGAATGATTATATAGCAGTGGATGACCATATTGCCACTACACCACTTTTAACAGACAGTGACATTGTGGACATTGTTAAATCAAGTGCAACAAAAGAAAATGAAAATAGTAGTGAAAGTGGAGATGACTGTGACGACAGAATGTTGTCAGTGCCAAGTGCTGCGGATATCCGTGGAATGCTAAAAAGTGTGCGTCGGTTTTTGGAAAATCAAACAGATGGGGACAGTTTGTATGAGACGGTTGATGATTTGGAACAATTTGTCGAAAAAAATATCATTATGAATGCTAGACAGAAATAAATTACGGAATTTTTTGTTAAGAAGTAGACAATTGAACTACTTTAGCGACCTTGATACTTAATATTTGTGCATTGTTTTTATGAAATTGTTGAAATAAAATAATTTTCTTATGTATATATGTAATGAATAAATTATAAGGTTTTCATTATTATAACTAATTACTGTGCTGTTTCCGTTGCATATTTGTTATGTCAAGATATATCAATATCTCAAATCAGTCTCAAAAAAGGTTATAATGAAATTCGTTTAGCACGAAATTCGGTTAAGACGAAACGTTTGTGCTGGTCCCCCACATTTCGTGTTAAGCGGTTTCCACTGTAATGCTTTTTAGTTGAACATTTTATCACCTATGGTTCATGTTACCAAATTTTTCCAGAAAACATACAAAAATCCTTCAAATAACACAAAATAAATTAGGCAATTAAAAGTTGAAGAGATAACATCTTGAAATGAAATGTTCATGTGGTAATCAATCAATTACTTAATAAAAATATTAGGACCACCTGAAGAATCTCCTTTAGCCTGTTCCACCTGAAGAATCTCTCCCCCAGCCCACTCTACTTGAAGAATCTCCTCCTCCAGGTGGTGCTGATGGGGAGGGGGTTCTTCCTGTGATCCAATATTTCCAACCCCCGGGTTGGGTTAAGTGGTTGGGGTTTGGGTTTGTTTCATTTTCCTCCTCTGGGTTGGGTTAAGTGGTATGGGGTTTGGATTCATTCTATTTCCTCCCCTGGGCTGGGTTAAGTGATTGGCAGTTGGGTTCATTCCATTTTCCTCCCCCGTATTGAGTTAAGTTATTGGGGGTTAGAATGCTCTACCTGAAGAATCTCCCCCCTGGTCTACCTGAAGAATATACCCCTCAGGTAGTGCTGGGGAGGAGGGAGATTCTTCATGTGATGCAAATATTTTATTAAGAAAAATGCCATTGCTAAAACTTTCTTGGTTAAACAAAAATACATAAAAATAAAACACAAATTTTCCCAAAACTTTTGTATTATTAAGTCATTTGACTAGAGGTGTTACATAAACAGTTTATAACAAAGGCTTGGAACTATACAAAACACAACCTATTAACAGCTCTAAGTAGCAATAAAAAATCATGACCTATGAGCTAGGTATTTAACAGAAATTCCATATAATATTCATGCCTCCAAAGTGAAGATAATTAATTTTCTGAGCCTCGAAAAATTAATATAAATCTCAAAAAAGCAAACATGATTGTGTATCATCCAATGAAAGCCATTCAAAATTGCCAGAAAAAAAGCCTGACAACCAAACCACGATAATCATGGTATGCCAAGGGTAGTTTTGAGCTTCCTCTTACATTTATATTAACAAAATTAGTTGCAATAAAACCATAGATGGATTTTCTCACTTTCAATGGAATTGTACTCTGATAACATGATGTTGTACCTCAAATCAGTAATAACATGGCAAGCTGCCAAAATACGTTTCATAGATATATTTACATATAAAATGCTAAGTGTTGCTCTACCTTTGCAAGTAGGTAAAATGTAACTCACCATAGACAGAGGAATCACACTAACCAGGGGTACAAAAACTCTTTGCATCACCCTACATTTTCTATCAACTATGATGAAAATGTTTCAAATTTTCCAAAAACTCCCTTAAATCTCCATAATATCAATCTTGTATTTTTAGATAAGTGTCATCAAACATCTCCAGCTCTTTGCTAAGATAGTTTGCTTTGTTCCGTAGCACCTTTGCTTCATTGGCTGCTTTGTCCAAAGCTTTGATTTCTTTCTCTAGTTCTTTCATGCGTGTATCCATTTCATTAGTCGATTCATCTACCAAATGGCACAGTCGTGCAAATGTGCTGGACAGCTCCCTGAGGAAATATTGACAAAATTTAATATTGAGGGTTTGTATTAGAAACCATTAAGTATACAACATCAGTTTAGCTTATATTAACTAAAGATTGATGTTTTTAACCAACTGTTCATAGGTAGAAGTTAGAGATAATCATCATCAACACCACCATATTAATTCCAGAAGTGGCAGCTGTCAATTTTCTGAAAGTTGAGCCTGCCCTTAAAGTGAAACTGTCAAAACATTGACAGTAGTGTAACCTGTTGTTTATCTGGAAATAGCTATAAATCAGAAGAAAAATTCAGCCACAATTGGGAGTGCTGCTGACCACGTCGAGAAGAAATATGTTTTCAGGTGAAAGAAGAAGACTCCGGAAATGAAGGTGAAACATTGGCGAGAGCCTAATTATAAATGCAGGATTACCCTAAATACAGCGCAGGATATTATTAATGTTTATTAATTATTTAAAGGTGAAATACAGAAAAATTTCACGGTTTTCTTGTTTTGTTTCTTTTTCCCCAATATCGTCTTGAAAAACTCAAAATCTCAGGGGTCGATTTATAATCGAGTTCACGTTATATTCAGGCTAATACAGTATATTTGGCTTATAAGATTTAAGTAAATTTTTGGGGAAATTTTACAGAAAATTATCTTGTCTCATTGGATGGAAAATACTACAATAAATATTTCTTACTTCATGTAATAAAATAGTGAGTACTTTATAAAACTACATTTTTCAAGTTTTGTTAAATGACAACAACCTTAAGAAGATGATGTACACCAATTTTAGTAATTACTTATAAAAATGAACAAAATTTATGATTTTTGCTTACTGTTGTACTTGATGACTGCAATTAGCTGAGGTAAGATCTACAATAAGCCTTAGTTTCTTAGTGGCATGAGCAACATACTGCTCTTTAAATGTTCTCTCCTTTGCTTTATTGGTCCAGGTTAATCTTTCATAAAGGTACAAGAGACCATAGATAGCACCAGTGACAGCAATTACTCTCCAGCCAATTGTTTTCATCATCTTTAAAAGATGAAAAAATAAATTAATGAAGAAAATAAAAGGAACTCAGTAATAAGAAATGCTGTTGTTTGGCCTATAAGAGCAATACAATCACAATTATTTAACAAAGCTAATTAGCCATTTTTAAACAATAAATTCACAAATATGCACTATATTCATGAAAAGTGCTTAACACAATTGCAGCTGATGACAAAGAGACTGTCTTTTCTTGGCTGAACATTAGAGATCAGTGAAGGAGATTCTCTTCTGAACATATCACTATTTATCACTTTAAATTTTGACATTTGTAAAGGAGAAAAAAAATCCTGTACTTGACCGGGTACTCCTCTCCTTCTCAAATGTCAAAATTTAGTTTCAGCTTTATGCAAACATGCATAACATGTCATTTCATCAACTTTGTTTCTTATTTATCACTTTTTACTACATTTCCTATCGATGATGTAATTAAAATGTTTGTGTTTGTACATGTTTTTACAATCTGGAAAATTTATCTTTCGCTAAAAAGAACCCGTCATTGCTCTGCATAGATGGTTTAAACTTTCGGCAAATTTTCTCTGCAATCTTTATATTGGTTTTGACTTGACTAAATAGGAACAAACCAAGGCTCTGCAAGAATGAAACATTGGATGACTAATTATGCACAGGATTTGTTCAAAAACAGAAACTAGTTTCACTGCTGTCAAGAAACTGAGAAATCTTTTCATGACTTAAAACTAAAAGGCAAATTCTGTGCCAAGGGTGGATAGCATGGCACTGGCAAAAATGTTATGGCATTGGGGAAATAACATTTACCGTATCTGCCCGAATATAAGCCAATGTTTTTTTCAAGATCTGTCATGAAAAAATCACCCCTCGGCTTAAATGCGAGTTCGAGAAAAAATTTGGGGTTAGGGTTGTCTCGTAGTTACCCATTGATGGCAGCACATCTCTCATTGCCATCGCATTCAAATGATAGTACTATATTTTTCGCAAAGTAAATATTTGACCTACGATGAATATTAATGAATAAATAATAAAGCTAGAATATTGAATTTAGCAGTACCCGTGTTTTGTTGCCGTTGTTACTTGTTCTTTCATTTCTAAATGCTATTGGATATTTTCTTTTGTTTCTCAGGGTTATGCAAATGTATCATTAAGAATAGTTAGCAATTTCTATTATTTTTCATTATCCATTAAAAGAAGTTCCTTTTAGTTTTACTTGGCTATTGTAGTTATTGCTATAGCAAATGTAATGTTTATATGCATGTTAAAACCTCGTTCATGGAATCTATTAAAATTACATACATTGGCTGCACAGACGATTACGCAAAATGCGATGATGGCTTTTGATGCTCAACTGTTTGAATTACGGTAAAACGTTACATGGAATGTGTATAAATACAAAAATGCAATTTTTTAAGGCAATGTAAATGCTAATTTCACTGGAAATAGACTTGAATTAACAATTATCTTTGCGAGGTTGCTATTGCTTTATTTGACCTTCTGTGAAAACGAAGATGAATGAAATTATCGTAACTGAATGTGGAACATTATTCAACAAAACAAAATTATTAATTGGAGTATTATTTCAAATGTCAACAACTAAACCATTTCCTACGCTATTCTTCGATCTCCAACAATGTATTCTAGGCCGTGCATGCATGCCCGGCACACTTCAGCATAAAATCTACAAAATTTACTTTTTTGTCAAATAATGATGGAAATTTTTGGGGGGTCGGCTTAAATTCGGGTTCGGCTTCTATTTGGGCAGATACGGTACTGGTGAGGCAAAATTATTTGAGTATATAAGTGCTAAACAGTTTCTTAAAAAATTCCAATCAGAGGGGGAAGATCACTGTGATGAGCAGCTATACAATTGCGATAAATCTACAGTTTTATAGGATGTTACCAATCAAACCTCGGAAATTGAAATCAACTCCGAACAAAGAAGGCTCTAAGTTAAGCAGGATAGTCATACTTGTGTTATGTTTAAACAAAATGGGTACACATAAGCTGCCACCTTTGTGTATGTGAAAAGTAAGAATCTGGATTTCTCTAAACAGCTCCCTAAAGAACATCAATGAGTGGAGACTATGGTGAAGATAATATACAGAAAAAAATCAATTCCAATGCCATAATTTAATAAATAGTGTGCCAAACAAAGGTAGCGAGAGAAGAAAAACAAAGGTAGAGGGAGAGGAAAAAATAAAGGAAAGTTAAATAAAAGGAAATTAACAATTTTTCCAAAGAGCACAGGAGCCTTCTTTGACAAACACACCAATTCAAAAGTCAAGCACCTCCCAACAATAACGTGACTTATAAAGATGCAATCACAAACAAACTCATACAATTGAGACACGCACACACTTGAAAAATACAAACCATGGGGAAAAAATAAATAAGAAAGGAAAAGAAGCACTCTAAATATTGCACTTTTCCAAGCTCTCATCAACAATTGGTGATACATTCTAAAATGGTTGCACATTTTTTGGTAATTTAAATGAGAGAAAGGAAGAGGGTTGAGGTTTAGTCGTTAGTGTGAAAAGATCAGAAAAGGGAATTGGACCTCTGTTGTAATTCATTCCAATGCCTCTGTATCTGTTAATGTATATACTTTCATAGGCATCTAGTTTTGAATCTTGGAAAACAATTTTCAATAATTCTAGGCTCTGGATGGTGACAGGATGATTGAAACCTGAGTCATTTAAAATTTATCAAAATTGAAATCAAGTTCTGAATTATTTGTTTTTATTGACTCATATTGTTAACTTTAGTGGAATATTTTTCATTTAAATTAATTTTTCATGCAGCTTATTAGAGATTTATGTTTTATTAATTCAAAATGACAAATTACATTTCCTTGTCTGATGCTGCAGTATCACAGCTGGAATGTAATAACAGACCTGTACCAATTCCGTGAGCACTTAAATAAAATTGCTTATGTTGCTTCATCCATCCTTGCAGAAAATGTTGAAGCAATGAAAGCTGGGAAGCTAAGATTTTCAGGATAGTTTTGAATGGTGACACACATGAACCAGATTGATTTCGGGGCTCATCGGACTGTTCGTTTGCCTTTTAGCATGATTAAAAAAAAATCCCATATGAACTATTTATACGGGTCCATTATGATGGTAGTTTTGTTTAGTTTACATTGCTACGACAATAAAAGTGAAGCATAAATATGTTCAATTTATTTTCAAAAAGGGACAAAGATCATATTAAAACTGTTTAACTGCAAGGAGTTATGTTCTGAATAAGTTTCAACTGATTATGGGTTTTATGTTTTCATTTTTAACAAGATCAGCATGGAGGACGCACACTGTACGTCCTCCCAATGTCTGATTGACAGGTGGAGGGCAAATGGTGTGTGTCCACAGGATTTATATTCAGGACCTGAGGATGCAACCATGCTTCAACATTTTATCTTACTGGTTGTGGACATCGATCATCACTCGGAATTTGTTTACAAATTAGGATTATTATTATCTTCATGTGTATACTGCCCATTTTTTACTCTGAATTTTCTTCTGCTCTCTAAATATTTAATTGCATGCTAGGTTATGCATCTTCTATGACTCTTCCAAATAAGTGAAAGAAATTTTTCAAAAAGTGAAACGGAAAAGTCTAAGAAATGGATGGCTATAGCTATTTGTGGAACCAAGTGTAATTAGGGTAGGGAAACCACGGTTACTTACTTCATATGAAGTAAGTTTCTACATTTTGTCCTGATGTGCCAGCATTGTGCCTTCAACATTGATTAAGGGAATATCACTGCTATGCATAAAAATGTAAAATATATATGTGTGAATACTATGTATAGCATTTGCATTCTTCTACTGTTTGGCTTTGTCGGCTTTTAGTTGATGTAAAGAAATTTGTAGGTTGAACTTTCTTAAAAATAAATATTTTTAGGAATATGTCAAAGTAATATAATGCATTGATATTTTATCTAATACTAGGGGCCCTGCTCCTACGCATGTCAACTCTGCCCTCTGCTTGCTCTAGGGATTCCCAGCCAAGTTCAGAATTTTTCATCTTCTCAAATTTCACATAAACGTTTAGCCTTATGCGCTCATGCATAACAACTCTATTTCTCAACATTCCATCTTGCTCTAAAAAATCTTCCAGACAATACTCATATACAGCTCATATCATCAACTGCGCCTTAGAGAACAATTTCACAATTCTTCTCATGGTTATGTTCCAATGTATAGCATTCCATAGTATCAAAAATTAAAAATGCAATGAAAATTTTTTTTAGAGAATTTAATTTGAATTTAGTCAAACATGGTAACATTTTGCCAACTAAAATTGCTAAATGCAGATTTTGGGGATATGTCTCTCAACAATGATGAAATTAAGCAGAAGAATAAACAAACAGGATTTACAGTTTTTATTTATTTTACCATATATACCTGAATATAAGATGAGGTTTTGTTCCAATTTTTATGACTGAAAAATCGCTTGTCGTCTTATAATCGCACGGTGTGTAATAGTGTGACTGACAAAAGAGCCGAAGGCAGAGATAAAGCACATTTACACTATGCCATAGAACAGGACACGGGACTTGCCTAAGGCCAAATTCTGGAGGGCTGAGATCAGCAAACACTCTCCAAAGACCAAGTCCACTGTTTACACTTCCTCTCTTGATTCCGAGACTTCTCGCCCAGTTTCTGTTCAATCATGATGGATGAAACCTCTTTTGGCGATCGTTTCTAGTGCTGGGGGCAAGCCCAAGAGCAAGTTCTGCCGCTTGTGACGTGATATTTTGTTTATTCAGTTTTCAAAATACAGTCCCAAGATTGAGTTCATGGTCCACCGTCGAGATAATTGGAGTCGGGATGGGAAACAGGGATTTTCTTAACTGCGCATGCGTCCTCTGCCTTGTTCTTGAATTCACCACAATTCGCACCAGAGAAGCTATCATTTGGGTGAATCCCATATTACCTGATGTTTCTTTTGCTGCAACTACGAGAAAATTTTCAGGATGGAGTGGTCGAAAGACGCTGTTGCGCAATTTAATCGACGAATGGAAGAAAAGGCCAGCTTTGAGGGATTTAAAAATAAGAATTTAAAGGACTGTTTAGGTGAAATAGCTATGGCATTTGGTATTTCTTCTGAAAATATAAAACATTTTTTTTATTCTGCGCATTTCTGATATTTACAATGTCATATTTACGCTTCTATTGAACAAAATGGGACAATTTTTTCTATGTGGCTTCTGTAATGACTATAAATGAAGGCTGTGTAAATGAAAATTTTATAAGATTTATGCAGTGCCTTTTAAAAAATAAGAAATGTACCATTTCAAATTTTCATTTGCGACATGAAAAACTTGACCTGTGAGAAACTTTTCCCTATAAGGTTTAGAGGGGTAAATCCAGCAAATGAAATGTTTAGAAAAGTTGAAATATTTTTTTGAAGAAGATTGAACATCAATAACTTTACTAGTTTTCACATTACTGAGAACTACATGAAAGCATGGGCGCGTGCTCAACAGATAAGTGATCAGTGTGCTACATAGGTCTTTTCTCCAGCGATTTGTGCATGATGTAAGATTGCGTAAAGTATATATTTAACAAATGTCATGTTTTTCGTAAATCCTCAAAAAATTTCATAAAAATCACTATAAAGGAAGCACTAGAAACGATCGCCAAAAGAGGTTTCTTCCATCATGATCGAACAGAAACTGTGCAATCTCGGAATCGAGAGAGGAAGTGTAAACATTGGACTTCGTCTGCAGAGAGTATTTACTGATCTCAACCCCCCAGAACTTGGCCTTAGGCAAGTCCCATGTCCTGTTCCGAGGCATAGTGTAAATGCGCCTAGGCACCTGGCGTATTGTTTTTACGATCAAGACTTGTGTATATACACTTACTGAGTGAATTATCTTCTTTGTATCATCAAAGTTGCAACTCCTGGATCTTCTTGGCTGGCTTCATACATAGTAAGGTTGTATGGACGAAATATTTTACACCAACATACATAATTTGATCGTGTCACGATATCATAGTATGTTGACCAAAGACAAGGTGAACCATCTATGACTGTAGTAAATTCCATGATAATTAAAGTTTTCGTTATTGTTAACTATCCAGTTTTATGTAAAAATATGGATGACCATGTTGGGAAGAGATGTTCTACACCTTCACAAATATCGAAATCATTGTGTAATAGTTATGATGCAAACTTTCAACTTTTAGTGGTGAAATATGCTGATTAAACTAACAATTGTGCAGCAGCAAGAAGTTTTGGTGTCACTGAGGCAAATGTGCGGTAATGAAAATAAAAATGTAGGAAATGCTCAAGTGTGCAAGTTCAAATCGGAAAGCATTTCATGGGCCTATGGAAGGATGTCATAAAAATTTAGAGGACCAGTCAATAATAATTGTGCAAGAAAAGCACAACACTGGACTGCCAGTCTCATGGGAGAGTATACAAATGAAGGCACTAGAATTGGCATCGACGTTGAAGATTTCACGGCAGCAATTCGAGGCAAGTGCGGGGTGGATCACCCAGTTTATGCTGCGGTAACAGCTTATCTCTGCGGCGAAGAACATCATTAGTGCAAAGACTTCCCACATATTCCGTTGATAAAATCATTGAATATCAGCATTATATTATTCATTTATGGTGTGAACATAGCTATCTCATAGGCTAAATGGGGAATGCAGATGAAACAGCTGTGTTTTTCGATATGTCAACTAACACTACAGCTGATTACAAAGGGACAAAGTCAGCGATAGTTAAAACCAATGGAAATGAAAAACTAAGGGTAAAATAATGTTATCTGTATTAGCTGATGGGACAAAATTGCGACCCTTCGCAATATTCAAGAGGAAGAATTTACCAAAAGAAAATCTACCTCCTGGTATCATTTACATATGCAATGAAAAAGGCTGGATAACTAGTGATTTGATGATTCAGTGGCTGAGTGAGGTTTGGGATAAATGGCTTGGTGCTCTTTTAAAGATGAAATCAATGCTAGTTCTTGATGGTTTTTGAGGACATCTTACAGATGATGTGAAATCCAAAATATCACACCTCAACACTGATCTGGTGGTCATACCAGGAGGCTTGACCTCCCAACTACAAGTGCTTGATGTGGTCATTAATAAGCCCGTTAAAGATCACTTGCAGCACCTTTATGGGGAATGGTTGCTGTCAGAGAATTGTCCTATGACTCCAGCAAGTAAAATGAAAAAACCAACAGAGGCTCTATTGGGAAAAAGGATTAAGACTGCATGGGACAGTATCTCACCAGCATCAATAGTCCATGGATTTAAGAAGTGTTGGGTTTCTAAAGGTTTGGATGGATCAGAAGATGACACTGTGGGCGAGGGAAGATGATGCAGCTATTGGAGATTCCTCCAGTAGTAAAAGTGAAAATAACAATTAAAATGTGCTATTGAGAAATAATTTGCATGATAAATTCTAATGTTCCAAAATATTCAATAGAAAATTTCAATCAAAATTGCTTATTTCAATTGGTTCAATGTTTATTACTCAATGGTATAATAAACCTTTATCATTGTGTGCATAATAAATTCTTTTCTTTCATTTGGAGTTAAAAATGGGAGGTCGTCTTATAATCAGAGTCGTCTTATATTCGGGTATGTACGGTATTTCAAAACACATAAAGGCCCATTTATTTTTTACTATAAAATGCTCAGAAAATGTCAATATTTTATTTTTTGTGAGGATGATTTCTTAA
Source organism: Tanypteryx hageni (assembly GCA_028673005.1). Taxonomy (NCBI): domain Eukaryota; kingdom Metazoa; phylum Arthropoda; class Insecta; order Odonata; family Petaluridae; genus Tanypteryx; species Tanypteryx hageni. The sequence goes on from CM054113.1 coordinate 116,928,198, forward strand.
AAATTGTTTTCAATATATATGATTCATAATTCATTATCAGAAACCAATGCAAAAGAATTTCTCACTGCCCAACCAGTTTTAATAGGCAACCCATGCTCAAGATGATAAAATTGGAAATTACAACTAGTGTAAAAATTAATATTTTTATAAGAGAAATTTTTAAATACACCCACTCCCCGATTAATGCTCTTAATTGGTGCCAGGAAAATCTAGCGATAACTGAAACAGCATTATTCAGAGCATGTACTTCCATAAGAAATGATATTATAAGATTTAATTCGTTCACGAGATTCTATTAATATGTGTGTGTTGGATGGCGAATCAACCTCATGGGCTATTATCGCTCGAGATTCTATTAATGGAAATGAAAATAGGTGGTATTATATAAATAATACACCAAAGTATTCTTTGTTAACCATATTACGTAGTGTAGAATAGGTCATCATTTGCATTGCAATTATAATTAAAATTGAACAGTAAAACTTGAATATAAATGAAGAACATAACGCATTTTATGGAACATATGTTGATCTCACGCTGAATAAATCGCACAGGAGCATTAAGGAATAGGAATTAGAGTAGAAGAAGATACCTGCATCTACTTATATATATAGGGTGAGGCAATAGTCACTATACAGCCACAATTTTATTAACACAAAGAAAATTGGAACATAATAACATAAGCATCATGACTGAAGATATTTCAATTAAAAGAAGGCAACCAATAAATGTGTGTGAAGTTATATACAGTATGCCATATAGGATATATCGATATTCGGAGTGACAAGACAAAAACAGAATCGTATATCGAAACGATCAAAACCTTACTACATTTTGATAAAGAAATATTGATTCATAAAAGAATTATCACATGTGCTTGATAAATAAAGAAACACGGAATGAGACCAAATAAAGGAAGAATTCAAATATCTTGGTATTACATTTAAAAAAACTGAACAATCGAAAAGGGAGCAATAAACAACAAACAAACAAATGTTGGTGCTCTCCAGCTTTTAGTCACCGTAAAACCTCTCTCTATATTTTGTCCAACAAAAACATCAACAAGTGTACACAAAACAATCAAGCAACTGCAAATACTGATGTCTTGTGTGTTGTAAATGTGCAGAGGTACTGCACAGTAGACTTTGTAAATTACACCAGAAATTTTGAAGTGTTAATGTGGAACATGCAAGCACAATTCTGAAAAAGGTATTAAATTATTTTCAGCGTTAATGCAGAACAGCATTAATCGGGATAGTGTTAAAGCGGGGAGTGGGTGTATAAGCTTTTAAGGCATTCAATTACATGAACAAGTAATCACTCATTTTCTATTTTTTTTTCTTTGATTACTGGTTTTTATTTAATGTAATATATCTGATATGAGTCAAAATTATGCTTAAATCTTTACGTAGTTATACTTACAAAACCAGCAACAAGCATTCCCCCCATAGTTCCTTGTGAACCAATAGATGCTAATGCAATCTTTGATGGAATTGACCAATCCATATTCTTTGTTTTAGGAAATACAAGTGAATTATCCACTGACTCCGTAGGAGTTAGAAGATCGCCAGCTTTCTGTGAGATTTTAGAAGACATCAATTATTCCTTAATCAAAACACATTGTTATTATAACAATAAAGTATTACAAAATTAATCAAAGGTAAATTACTGCCATTTATAGCCACAATATATTTTTCTAACCTCTTTATAGTTGAGAAGACATAATCTATTGGAATTTTTTCCGGAAAACCGCTGAATAAGCGATGTAATTCCCCAAGAGAATCTGAATTCCAAATCTTCCTGGAAATCAGCACAAAGGTTGTCACAGTTCAACCTGTACAATATCTCAAATGGCTCTCTCCTAGGAAGGATATTAAGAGATACTTGTTTTGTGTCTTTAGGCAACAGCGAAGACATTCTCTCTGTAATAAAAAGTGGTCAAATTGGCAAATGTTAATATAAACACATCTAACATTTGAAAGGAATAAGCTAACTGTAGAGCAGCGTTTCTCAACCTTTTTGATAACACGACCCACCTAAGCTACAGGAATTATCCGCAGCCCACCTATTTATCAATAAGTGAATAGATAAGCAGGAGAAACTTCTATAATCATTACTAAAAGTAGTGGGTTGTGTATAAAAAACATAAAACAATTTATTTAAATTGTCATTAGTTACTTTTAACGTTTGATTTTTACCAAATATTAAGTTTTGGCTATACTTTTGAGACAGCTTTCACTCCTTTTGTGGCCCACCAGTTGAGAAACTGCTGTAGTGGATCCAAGGGGGGAAGAGAATGAGAGTAGGGGGAGATGTGGTTGATGACTGACAACCACCCACCCTCTTTGATTCCCACACTTCTCTCTCTGACATTTCCTAAAAACTTAGCCATAAGGTCTTTATCTTCCAGTTTTGGTTCTGGTTAAACCTTTCCATTGGTTGTCAATTAAGGAAACAACACAAATTAATACATATAAATTGTCTCTAAGTTTCTGGGTTGTTTCATAATAATATTCCATTGTTTTTAAAATTCTATTCCTTACATAACATCTACACAGCAGTATTTTGAAAGGGAACACTTTAGGTTATTCAACTTAATCAGAGTTATGGTGTGACATGTTTTCAGGGATTTGCCTTCATGAAGCAGATTTTCATTAAGTCTTATGCAGAAAGCATCTGCTTCTGAAGATTTCTTTGCAAGCAGTGTGTTGAAATTCTATTGCGGGTGACCCTGAAATGCAGCACTTGTTTACAGGAAATATTCGTACATGTGGCCATCTTGCTTTGTTTCTAACGGATCCATTTCCTGTATTTTTTCCCATCTGAATCTGGACAGGAAAAAGCACTTGCGTGGCCAAACCATTATCAAGGTGCCAGTAGACAAGAATGGGTGAAGTGTGCAAAGTGGAGTTTGTCCCTTTTTTACATTGATTTTAAAATGAACTCGATTGTAAGCTGAGAAGCACTTCTGAATGAGAAAAAAAGGTGGAAAACGGTTGACTTACAATTGAGTAACTACAATATTCATATTAAATTGGTATTTTTTTGTCTGAAGCTCACTATGCAGAGAATAATTGGTGGCCAGACAATTTGAGTTTTGCTCTTTGCCTCTAACCTGACATACGAAAAAAATCCTAAGGAGTTTCCCTTAACAAGAAAGATAAAAGAGATATGACCCTACAATCTGTACAAAAGCATTTTATTAAAGACGGAAAATATCTAAAGAAAATAGACTGCTTGATAATGAAGAAGCTGATCTACCGAAATTGCTCGAGTTGTGGTATTCTATGAAATCTCCAACCCTACTGAATGTATAAAAGAAAAAGTTAGGGTGCAATGCAAAATGACTTTAGTAAATTCAAAATATGAAAAGGTAATAACAGTGTTACAGTACAAAGGTGTTGACATACAGCTTTCAACTTGTCACCAAGACTTATCATGCCTTGATAGGCTTCCGATCCATCAATCCATGATCAATAACCAAGTACTGATGAGACACAGCAACCATGAAAAATCCACCATTCAACAAAATAATGTATAACTTCTGGTATAATAAAATAATGAATAAAAGATTCAGTATTGCAACTTATTCAGGATTCAGAATTATTAGACACATTTTATAATTGTTCTGGTTCTTGATTAGCATTATAATTGAGTAAATCAACAAAACATGTTTCATGAAGAATTATCCTAATGGTTAGTATGAAAGTATGAAAAAATCCTTTGTCACTTACCTGTCATGTCCCGTTGGCTGGCTTCAATATTGAGAGCTAACGCAGTGGATAAGCGAGCCCGAAGATTACTACCAAGGCCAGCTTCAACGTGTGAATGGAGCTCACGCTTGTATACATTCAGCACCAATGGTTCTGGATGGAAAGGCAAACTGAATTCATCAACTAAAACATAAAGTCGACGTATCTCTTCACTCAGTGCCTTAGATACCTATAAAACAAAATTTCCAGGGGGTTAAATGTTTTTTTAATTATACTACATTTATATTAAATAAATTTGAATGCAAAATTAAATATGAAGGATTAAACTGCTAATGAAGAAATATGATGTATCCAGCCTACAAATCTATAAAGCACTAGTATCCTCCAATAAGAAAAGGAATATCAGTCTCCTCTTTTAGACTTCTCTATTTTCGAGGGTGATGTAAAAATACACAAGAAGCTATAAAAGAATTATACTTCAATTTACAGTATACTTTCTCAAAATTTTACTTGTTGATTGGCCAACAAGCAAATGCTTTGGTGTCTTAGAAGAACATCCTGAAAATATGTTAACAAAAAAACAAAACTAAGCCTTTCTTTAAAATACACACAAAAAACTATGACACAAAAGTCACACTGCAAAAAAATGTATTGGAGAAATTGAACCCTCCTTTCCCTTTCATATGTCATCTATTCCGGGGGGATGAACTTTATAATATAATCTTCAAAAGATAAATTGAAGTATAATATTTAAAAGAAAATGTTCTGATGATCTTTTTAAAAGATAAGTTAAATATTAATGTTCTTTTTAAAAGACCAGTTAAATTTATTGTTCTGATGTACTTTTTAAAATATAAGTTAATGTTTGGATGTTCTTTCCAAAATATAAGTTAAAATTTAATGTTCTAATGTTCTGAAAATTTACAAGTTTTTCTTGTTATATTTACATTTAGGCATTTACGTGATATTTTTCTATCAATATTAATGTTGTTAAATCTAAATTATATTTCATGATTTTTATTTAGCATATTTGCATTTAATTGTATACTTTATATTACAGGAACCAAAATAAATATTTAAATTATATGTACTTGTTTAACATTTAATTATAATTATGATTTTTTTTGCATGTTATATAATACAGCGTTTGAGCTAGGGGTGCGATTCATGTTCTTTGCCCCCAGTGCCATTACACCTAGTCCCGGCTCTGGTAAATACGAGATATAAACACAGCATTTAAATGCACAGCTATCAAGAGCTACATTTCAGAGTCGACTCTGTCTTTTATGGGTTAACCAGTGTTCTCATAAATTTTATAGGCTTACTCATTAATGTTACAGCCTGTAATCTCATAAAATTTGCATATTTGAATGCAGGATCACCACTCATTTTATGTGAAGTGTTTATGTATTTTTTTTTTGCTTTTCATCAACAATGATTTAATCCATTTCTTACATTCTTTTATAAGAAAAATTACCTTTGACAAAGAACATTTTTAATGATATGTGAAAATGTAAGTAAATATTGATAATTAAATATGGCCTAAATCTAAAATATGATCTAAATTAATCCTTTAGTCATTGAATGCTTAAGAAGTTAAGCTGATTCCTATAACTACATATAAGCAATCCTTGGTAGTAGATCACTTATCCTTGATTTTAAAAAAATCATACATACAATGTGTAAGTAAAAGGGAACACAAGAATAAATTTTAGTGGATGTCAATATTTGCTGTTCATGGAGTATGCAGTTCATTAAGAAAGAGAATACTTTTGTTAGTTATAAGGAAGGAATTTTGCTGAAAATATGCCACATCCCAGCCCTTCAAAAACACCAACATCGAAATCCTTAAGAAAATGTTTGTTTTCAAAATAACACTTCTCACTCCCACACAAAATCTTCTTGGACACCTGCTCATAAGAATGCATCTCAGATCCCTCATTTGAAAAGATATAATAAATCAATAAATTTGGGTTGTTGTCCTAAAAAAATTTGTTGAAAGGCACGTGTCAGCATAAGCTTGAAGCATTTAAGGTTAAAAAAGAATTATTCTGGTAAGCTAATGGGGAATGGCTTCATTAAAAATATTTTATGAACTATATTTTGGAATGTTAAAAAGTATATACAATTTGATAGTAGAAGAGCAATAGTGACTAACCCTTTGCTCAACATCTTCAACCATTTGATGAATCTTATCCTTCATCTCCTGCGTTATAATAAGTAGTTGCTGTTCAGTGTAATTAAGCCTATTTCCCACTTCCTTTTTGGCTAAGGTCTTTTCAGCTTTTTTCTTTAAAGCTCTTTCATATATACCATCCATAATTGCTTTTGTCTCACTAAAAAGGAGAAAAATTCTAATTAATCAAAATAAAAGTATATAAATAAAGCAAAGAAATCACAAAAAATTACATTTATAAAATTCACATTTTCCCATAATTTGCATATTTATAAATAAGAGCTTATAAAAGGTAAATTGCATTGAAAAAGGAATTGTGCATAAAATTAAAATTCCGCTGTATATACAGGATTAGCATAAATGATCTTTACCATTTAAAACATTTTCTGCAAAATAACAAAAAAATGTACTAAGCTCAAACTTTCAGAAAGTAAGGAAAAACTAAATATATATCCAACTGAGATATTTGTAAAATGTTTATTTGGTTGCAATGAATACATGTTATTTGTTCATTTGTATTAGCAGGGCTTCATAAGCAACATGAACACCTGTGATGATACAGGAAAATTTTCATGCACACCATCAAGAGAAATTCCTTTTCTTATGTACTAGCATAATTGCCTGTCAAATATGACGGCCATGCGTGGATTAAGTATTAAATTTAAGGCACTTCCCATTCTTCCTATCTCTCATTCTCATCTACTCACAAAGTTTGTTTGAAATAGTATTACAGTAAGTCATAAATAGTTCTGGATTCTCCCATTTTATAACGGCTTTTTAAGGGTGCTGCCAGTCTAGCGTGACAGGATGAACTAGATCATTATATTATAAAATTTTTGAAATGCCATATGGTCTATGACAATCCTGAGGAAAAATGAGGAGCCTATACAAAATTTGGTTGACCTGACTGAAGAAACAGCTGAGATATTGAGCGTTATGATTAATTAACAAGAGAAAAAGGTTTTTATAGTGTTTGATTTAAAACTAACTTAATAATTGAATTATTTTGCTAACTCCTTTTAACCCTAGATTACTAACCATTCGTCTGGCAGACGATGACCAAAACAAGTATACTCCCCCTACTCCATATTTTTAGCCTACTTTCCAGAATGGAAATAGGTTTATAGTTTTGTCATTGTGCCTGTCTGTCTGCCCCCCCTATTAACTTTTGAACCCATAGACCAATTTTCATGAAACTCTCTTGTTACATGGGCTGAGCTCCCGAGGATAGTTTTTTGTCGACAAGATTGAAGTCCGGGGTCGATTCCAGGAACTATCTTTCCCATTTGGCTTATATGGGAAATCTGAAATCTATCATGCAGGGTAATTTTCTCTTGCACATTAAAGTATCTTAGAAATGTAATATCGGAGAGAGTTTTGCACTGTTCTCTGAGGAAAGGAATGAAGATTCTAATGTTTATCAAAGAATTTTGCTTAACAATTGTATTTCTTAGAATCTCACTAAATACTGGCGATTTTGCAGTTTTTATCACTCATTACGAGTGTTGCCAAACTATTGTTGGACTCAAATTCAGTATATTCTAATACATACATGCATTATTTTTGCCGCACAAACACGCATGATCAATTTAATATTACGTTTGATTGTATTTGTAGTATTTTTTTAAATGCTAAATTATAAAATTTGGGAACACAAAGCACTACATATCTGTGATGACTTTAAAGCTATTATAGCCAATATAAGTATTAAATAAATGATTAAATGGAAAGTAGGCATCATAAGTTCTGTTTGAATCATCTTGTTGAGTTCTAGGTTTGGCTTTTTTTAGTCTCATTTTAGCTTGTGTTTTTCTAGTGTGACACAAGGGATTATTTGCTATGATTTTGTGCTACGCAACTGAGGTCGCCTCACAGATGAATGGTTAGCCTTAACAGTACTTGGTGATCCTAAAATTAAGTTGTACTCTTAAGTCGATGATCGCTAATGTTTTGCAAATAGAGCTGCCTCAGGAGAGCCAGAATAAGGGTGAACTGAGTAAACGTTTGATATTTACATTTTGTCCTTGTCAAGCAAGAAATTGATGAAATAAAGTGATCCGAAGATCCTATGCAGACAGGTATAAGCTGTAAAGTTGGAAATAATTTTGAAACGAGAAAAGGGAGGGAGAGAGAAAGGATTTTTCTTCGATGTATCTCTTCGAGGACATCCATTGGGGCAGTTTGATACTAGCTTGGCTAGTTCCGTCCCAACCGAGAAAACATCCACATTCAGAAATAAGAAAATCAATCTGCTACGATAGTTCAGTGGTAGAATATCCGCCCGGCAAGTGGAAGACCCGGGTTCAATTCCCGGTCATAGCAGACTTTTTCTAGTTTCAAAATGATTTCCAAGTTGACATTATTTAAATTTAACATACAAGCTGCATTTTAGTTACAATATTATCACATAAGAAATAATTATACAATGAAGTATTATTAATAGAAAATACCTTGCAATTAGTTTACCACGCTGAGAATGTTGGTCAAATTTTGTTTTAACCGCCGATTTTGATATGCATTCCTCAAATTTCCTCTCAAAATCTTGGAATTCAAAATACCGGGTCTGAAAGCCTTCAGCAATTGCTCCAGCTGAAAGAAAAGTTAAAATACATTATCAACCCAACATAGAAGTAATGTTGTCCCCAAAAGACCTTTGAGAAACATTTTTATCAACTTTCTCACTACAGATAAAAAAGAAATTGTAAATGTGAAACCCACGGAGTGTATTTCTAAGAGAAAATATGAAAGTAAAATAGTTTTTCAGTATGATGTTTTATGATTCAAGTCATCTATAATCTGCTGCTTTGTTATTCAGCTTGTGATGCAGATAGAGTACCAATCTTAGTATAACGAATAAAAGGGAGCACAAATTCTTCAAATGTGTCAAACAAATGTGTTAGGGATGGGATGGCATCCCTTGTATAACATCATTTCACTTAACGTATTTTTTGCTAAGCTAATGAAGTCAATGGTTACGATGTTAAGGAAAGAGACTTGAAAAGGCATAAGACCATCCATGCAGGGCATGTACGCGTTCTAATAATATGCAACTGTTGTAACAATGAGAGCATAGGCAAAACTTTCTTAGACACATCCTAGTCAGGTCCCAGTTTGTTCATTTAACATCCACATACTTCTTCAAAAGGTTTCATAGCATCCTTTCAGATGATGATTGATACAAAGAAACAATCCCAGGCAAGTATAATTAGCAATTACTTTCTGCTGTAGAAATGTTCATGCATCATGGTATTCTTAGCAGAGCCATTGCATGAGTTAAGTCTGAGAGACAACTGCCTCCAATGGCACTAATCTAGGGGTAACATCACCAATCTACACCTGCGTCTTTAACATGGGTAGCATTTTGTCTTTTTGCCTCGGGCAGCCTATTTCCATGCAACAACCTTGGCTCTCAAGACTCCTCTTACTGATGCAGTCACTACTGATTCTGATGAAATTTAGCATTAGTTCACCACAATATCTATACATAAAATATTTATGCAAACTTTCTGAAAAATGTCATGAAGGCTTTTTCCGAAATTTACCATTAATCTACTTGACTTCCATTCATTTTGGGGTTTCAAAAATTAACTTCAACATGCTTTTTAAGTCCAAAATGGATTATTGAGTGTTGGTCACAATTTTCTCTTGCCAAATGTCACTTTTGTTTTACCTTGATCCTTAAGAAAACCTCTTAAGCAATAGTAACGCCACCACTTGAAAACATAAACTTTATGGCCAACCCAATATTTAAAATAATTTTTTCTGGAACCCTAACCAGCATGACAACACATATTAGGCATTTTTCTCTATGGAACCACATCAAGCTTTCTCAGATCTTGTTCTTCATGACCCACCTTGCTGCCTCATACTAGCATCTCACCTTTGTCTATTAACCTTTAAATGCCAAATTTATTTTGGAGCATTTTTGTTCATTTTATGGAAAAATCATGTATCTCATGAATTACACCACCTTTTTGAACTTCACGAATTATTGGTTTCGGAAAACTGACGCGAAATGCAAATTCGCGAAGTGCAAGTCCTCTTTTCCTATAAGACACAATGTTATTTTGGGAGTATGGTTCCCAGTCAGCCTATAATATCACTTTTTTATCATAAATAATACAGTATAATAGAAAATTAAGGAAAAAATAACAGCAACATACCAGCAAATGTAAACCTAGCATCATTAAGTAAAAGAAATTATTTTAATTATCCTCAAAACTGGTAATAGCAAATGAAAACCCAGCATTACAAAGCACATTTTCAGATGTGATTTTCGATCTTCTTTTGTTCATTCCAAGGAAATTCTTAAATTTAAATTGATGAACTACTGAAATGGAATGTTGAGTTCATGATGCACAGATGTTTTCTTGAGTACTGCAACAAACATTTCCAAGCCGCAAAAAAAACACTAGCATTATAAAGTGGTAACGTTTCTTTTATTAATTACATTCGAAATGCATAACAGAAAATAAAAACTTAGCATAAGAAAGTGATAGCATTTCTTTTAATTATGTAAAATACGTCACAACAAATGAAAATGAAGCAATAAAGTGGTAACATTTTTTTAGTAATTGCGTTCAATATATGCGGTAGAAAATCTTACGTTACAAGATGATAGCAAATCTTAGATTTAAATTACAAATTCGTAACAAAAAATTAAAACCTAACAAAACAAAATAACAGTCCCCTAAATTATGTTCAAAATACAAAGATAATAGTAAATTAAAACCTTACATTCCAAGATGATGGCCTTTCTTTAAATGCAAATAATCGGCGTGAAACAGAAGTAATGGTCATAAAAAATGTTGTCACGAAGTGCAAATTCGAGAACCGCAAGCACGTGAAATTCAAAAAGGTGGTGTATTGGTACTAAAATGTTCAATTAAAAAGCATTTTATTGTAAAAATAATGAAGAATTGCATACTTATGTTTTGTAGGGGAAAGAAACATGCCGAAAAAATATAATGAAAAATATACGTCCGTGAGCTATTGCATTTTGTGTGCCCATACGGGCACATTCGGCATTTAAAGGTTAAGTTCAAATTGCCATTATCTTATTATTTTTCTTAATACTAGTAGTATTTCCAATTCATCTTTATTTGTTCTATAGCTTTGGGGTCGAAGAATGTAACTTCACAATTTTAGTTATTTCTTATGGAGAAAATTCTATTACTTGAAGTATTTTCACTTAAAGTTGCATTTTTCAGGAACAACATTAAGCAAAGAAAATCTGTACTTGGGAACTCTATTTAGAAGCTTGAAAGGCTAGATTACAAATGATAGCAGATCTAAAACTCTACTAAGCTTGCCTTTTTAAAATAAGAATGATAAGAAAACTATCCACGTTGAAATAAATAAAATATTATTCCATCCAGAGGGTAATATATCAAATTAACTAACAATAAGTTAAGTTTTTGCTTTAAGAATACTTTCTTTATCTAGTAAAATTGCCATGAAAGCTTTATAAACAATATTTTATTATAATAATACTTCCCCATCTGCCTGGAATCCCTGAGAAAGTGATTTTTGCTATGAAGAAATCCAATCTCTTGCAGTTAATCCTCAGACAATAACTTTCAACAAAATAATGAAATATTATATAATATGACAATTTATACAAGTATTCAATCAATAATGCAGAAGTTAATATTAAAAGGTTTATTTATATTGTAACCATGCAGTATGCATTCTCACTGTGAGCAGGTAGGCCTTTCTGTTCTTGTAATCGGGCATTCAACACTTCCTTAGCAGCAACAAAGAATATCCTTTCTGATGCCTCTTCACGGTTTGTCACTTTCAATTCATTAACGAGAAAGTCAACAGCCCGCTCCATATGCTGAGCTCGGACCTGAAATTTCAAAATTAGATTGAGAATAAAACATGTATTACCAAAGAAATACTTCTGAGAATTATGTTAAATAGTTCTAAAAAACAGATTTGCTATTTCTTAAGATGTAAATAAACATCCTTTTTAAGGATTGGCATGCTGGAAACTAAATATGTAATATGCACATTTCTTAATAGGATAAACTTAATTATAGCAACCATATCATGCAAACTTGACAAATTTGATATGAGGATTACCCTCCTGAAGTAAGAGTAAAAAAGTGTCTCTTCACAGAACTATTTATTTTATCGTGTGAAAAATATTATTTTCCAAGACTTGATCATATCAAAATGAATTTTTATGAAAAGCTAAAATACAGAAATGGTTCCTTCTTGAGGAAAGGTGTGTCCATTAGATACCAGACTCCTCATTATGATTGTGCATTAAACTGCTTGTTGTATATATTATTTCAAAATTTTAAAGCTCTGAATCTTCAAAAAAGGTAGGAAAGATGCATGTTTTGTGTGTGCATACATGAAGAGAATTAATTTTTTTTAATTTGAGCATAATGCACTACCTTGAAATATTTGAAAATCATTTAAAACACTTCACTTGAGTTAAGTAGTTTTAATGTATTCTTTATGTTCAGGTTCATTCTTTCACCATAAATTATCCCTTTTTTATCACCTACAAAATGCTGTATGTGCATGAAATAAAAATAAACGTATTCACATTAATTTCTTCATCCTAGATTGAACTAATTTTTCTCAACATGCACTTTTAATGCCCAAATTTGGGTCAAAAATGGATTGTCCCATTTAATTTGTCCCTTATTATTTGCTTCTTTTCCCAACACTCCAGGCCATTCACTTGCATTTGCCAACATACCTTATCCAACAGATTGGCAGTTTTACCACACGATTCTACAATGTCTTTTCGTACAAAAACAGTTCAGACCGTGGAACTTTTTGTATTCTCTCTTCAGCTAGAATTAACCTGAACTAAATTATAAATTTTAACAAATGATTAAAAAGTATTTATTAAATGAAACTGTAATGTATCAGCTAGAATTAACCTGAACTAAATTATATATTTTAACAAATGATTAAAAAGTATTTATTAAATGAAACTGTAATGTAATAAGTGTTGAGTAAAAATCAGCAGAGGCCACTCATTCCACAGAGGAATACAAACTTCTGCCAAATTTGAATTTATCAAATTTACTGAGTTTTCTTACAAAACCAGAGATTTGTTATAGCTGAACTGCCACTTGTGTAATATAGAAATGATGCCTTTATTCTGAACACCAAGAATTAACTAATAATATACATTATTGTTTTTTTCATTAGTACTATAGACATTTTTGCTCAGCAAAGTAGTTGGTAATAATTCATTGATATGCAGGCCACATGCATCCCACAGTTCATATGTTGTGTACCTTTAATTTAGAGAATGAACTTAGGTAAAATCATCATTACTATCATCTTGGATTTCCATTATTCTATAGATTTAATGACATATTTCTCTATGGGTTGAAGCATCCCTGTGATACTAGGCAGATATAAATGAAATTTAATAGCTTCACTTCCATTAGCCTGCCTGCCCTTGGGTGTTGTTAATGCTGATTAAACAGAGATTCACTGTACTCATATTTGTGCATTAAATATCTACATAAAAGTGCCACAAAAGTATGTATTCATACTTTCTCATGCTGAAACAAAATCAGTCAACCAATTTTCCCAATATAAAGCAAATTAAAAAAATACAGTAGTTTGGGAAATACTGACAGAATCATACTGAACAAAAATATCTTCAGTTTAGTAATGACTCGATGTACAAAAAAGCAACTATTACCAGTAAAATACACAAGGTCAACAGATTTTGAGAGAGAGAGAGACTAGTATGCAAACAAATTAAATTTCCATCCTAACAATTATTTCATCCTCATTTGCCTTACTTTCTCTAAACTAATCCAATCATTGCACAGATATCGCATTGTGTCCTCCTCCAACAAAAATGGCAGAGATGCATGCAGAAAATTGCGAAAATTAAAATTGCCCCATTTCTTAAGTGTGCACCCATGCTATTTACTAAAACAAATAAAAGCCAATTTGTCAAAAGTTTGATATAATTAATAATCAACCTTACCTCACTTTGCTCATTACGTTGCTTTAAATGGTGAGATATGAGAGAAAAAGGAGTTATATTAATAATTTTTTTACCTTCGATTAACAAGATTATACGACTTCTAATCAAAGGAATTAATAGAACTATAGGCTTACCTGGTCAAGATATTCTGGTTCTGTTGCAGATGCATCCCATCGATTGTTAAGAATGAATATGTTCGGCTTTGAAAGTCGTATCGAAACTTTATGGAAAAAATTCTTTTCCTAAAAAATCATAAAATAACCAAAATAAGATACACTGAATTTCAAGTTTTAATACGATTTACACATTTTCAGTATAGTTATGAATAATATATTCTGTAAAAATGCATTAAAAATTTGAGATACAGCTGGATGACCAAAATCTATTAATTAATTCATTCACAATAAAATAGTTTCCTGATTAATGCACTATTTTTAATAACAAACAAGAAAATAAAAGCAATCTAAAAATATATTACTTTCAAGTAATAAAATTCAACAGAATTATCAAGCTCGTCTCGTGGCTGAAAATTCAAGAACAAGCACTTAAAAAATATTTTTCTCAGTTATCTCCAACAGCCACAACAAGGTTATAAAAAACCAGATGCGCATTTTGGATACAAAGCAGCCATCTATAGTGGTAAAAGATGCTTCCTTTTAGAATCTATTTTTCAGCTTAGTGAGGCCCAAGTCTCTGGTGCAAGCAGAGGGTGGGTTTGATGTGCATAGCACGTAGGGGCAGCACCCATAGTAGCAATTAAAGAACTTAATAAATATGAAAAAGTTTTATGCACAGAATGTATTGGACAATATGACCATGTCCTTGGTTATACTGTTTGTCTTATAATGCGAGTCATAGCTCCTCCCCCAAAACCTGCATTATAAGTGGTGAGCGGTGTACGACTTTCTTGTTAGATTTTTCTCAAACATTTCATGAATAAGTGGCATTAATGCGGAAATGTACAATCAAAAATTCTGCTATCCATCTTATATACCTTTGGAGATATTTCCAAAATATAAATTTCAAATGGGTCCCAAACCCAAACTTGTATATTTTTCAAAACTATCTAAAGAAAAACAAATGGCAACAGTAGCGAAATCTACCCTCCATGTTTCAGCTCTCTATCATTTAGTTTTGTCACAATTTCAACTTACGCAAGACAGACAGATGCCAAAGTGAAACTATTTTTTTAACCCCTCAAGCCCGGAGGAGATTTATTAAATCCCACCCATACGGCCAGATGAGGTTTTTAAATTTTCACGATTGCGTTGCAAACACGCTCGAAAATATTAAAATAATCATAACTTTAGAAGTTTTCTCTTGATTTTTCTGATTTTTTTTTGTGGATTTATGAAAAACATGAAATTTGTAAATATCTATTTTGCCTAAAATATTTTACATACAAAGATTGTTGGAGTAGAAGAGAATGTAAACCAATTGCTAATTTTCTGGCGTGCATTCGCGCTTTATATATAATATTCAGCACCGGAAAATCTCTAGAAGATATTGATGTGCAATCTTAATAAAAAATAGCTTAAATTAGTAACTATTTCATTCTGTAAGTCTACCCATCTAAACCAATTAGGTGAAAAGTTTTACGCATCTCAACTTTTTCATGTCTTGACTGGAAATTTTTAAGTAAATGTAGAATTATTGATTTATTAAAAGATGATTTTTTTATAATATAAACGTTTTAGTTACACAGTCATCATTCTTAGTCATTACAGATGTCACATAGAAGAAATGGTTGCATTTCGTGCATTGGAAAGGGAGATATGACATTGTATAAAACACGGAAAACTTTAGCTTATAGGTCCTTCCCAAATATTTTCAGAAAATTTACACATGCGTAATTGGATTCAGCAAGAAATGCCTTATAGCTTAGTAAACACTTATAGTAATCTATTGTGTAAATATATGGAAGAGCTTTTCGTGATTTTTGCTGGCGTGTCCTCTTCTTGCCTACTCGCTTCATCGCTGCTTTGGCCCTGCTAGCACAACAGCGAAGCACTCATCTGAAGAGGAAAACAGACCTCGTCTTCTTTCAAGGGTCATAGAAAAGGAACCCAATTTTCTGGGTTCCCTTTCCTCAGGTATTTATGGGTCAACTTTAGAAACCGAAAATCCGTAGGTCCGTGGTAAAAACTAAACTTCGATCCCAAAACTAAACATATATTATATGTAAACAATTACTTACAAATAGATATACTCAATTCCCCGCAATTTTCGTCGAGATTAAAATAAAATTCTAAAGGTCTTGAAAATTATATGACAGATATTATCCTTCTCACAAAATGCCTCTCTTTGAGGCGCGGCACTAAATTATCGGAAGAATGTCAGCCTTGGATTTTGAAATCAGCTGTTGTGACTTTGACGCTCTCCTATGAAGCGATGAACGAAGGATCGCGCGGTAATGGAAGGGAATGTTTACAGAAATGTTTTTACTCGACCTAATTCCATTCTTCATCAATTGCATTGTAAACATATGTAATAAGCTGTGCATAGACAGACGTAAGATGTTTTCCTTTCTTTCTTTACATACCGACGAAGACATTTGTCGCATGACATAAGCCAAATATCTCCACCAGGAAAAAAGATGAGAAAAAACGTGCTCTCCTTTGAAATGATACACAGTTCCCACATTGCATTTCAAACACCAAGGAAAGGTTCCTTGCTACATTGAAAAGCGACTTTTATACGGAGAAACACCATCATAATATAGCAAAATTGAAAATTCTATCGCAAAATTCAACGTTGATTATATATTTTTTTAAAGAGAAAAAATACAGGACAAACATAGATAGGAAGTACAAAGCTTCCTCTTTCAAAATATATATATATGTTATTTAGATTTAAAGAAGTCTCTAGCGTCAAAAGATAAAATAAATTAGGGCTGCCGCAGGACGTAATAGTACGCCTGACAGCCGATTAGACAGTTTTTGCAGGACGTAATAGTACGCCTGACGGCATTGAGGGGTTAAATGTTCTAAACATTTAATGCTAAACATTTAGTGCTGATAGTGATAGGACATTTTAAACTGAGTAGGTATGGCTATTTTCTGATTCTACGGTGATTGTCACTCATAATGGACAGATAAGTCGCGTATGGCAACTTACTAGTGGGATGCCACATCCTAATGCACTTGCACTCGAACAATCACCAGTTGATCACTATAATAAAAATATGTTGAGCCATTGGAAAACATTCTCTTCTTTTAATATTTTTTTAGATTGAAGTAAACCTCATCTACAACTAATATAGCAAAACTTCACCAAATATGACATCCCACATTTGATTTCATGCATTATCCACATGCAACAAACTTCTCCAAATGAAGTGGGGTGATTCACTTTTATGAGGTTCAACATTGAATGGTTAAATTGCAAAAAAATTACAAAAGTTGCAGATTTCAAGTGCAGTTTAGCAAGTTTCTTTATTATATTTCATTTAAGCTGTAATTTGTCTGATATGGGTCAAACTGTCATGATACCTAGAAAAGTGCTGATTGTATTTGCTGTTCTACAAGTTTTCTCTAGGCACCAGTGCCTTCCTTGATTATGGCAATGAAATTATACTCATAGCGACTGATTTCAATTTGCATTCAGATATTGAGCTACAGCAGTGGCGGGTCATTTTTATCCGCGAAAAAGCATTACTGTAACAAGTTTGAGACAATGGTGAATGTAGTTCAACTATAGGCTCTGAATAAAGAAGTTGTTGAACACTTAAGCTGCAACATAAAAACTACATAAAAGGTAAATTGTTTGAATAAAAATGAATAATTGCTTTTATAAAAATAGTATTATGTATAGAAAAATCTCAAATGTTTTAATACCACACACCAATGTATATTATCTTTGCATGCCTCTAGAACAGGGGTTCCCAATCTTTTCGGTGTGGCAAGCACTAAGTTATTTCATAGAACATCGAGCGAGCAGCACTACAGATTATTATCATAAAAAATACTACATAAGTCACATGACTAAAAAAAACTGGTCCGGTCCAGTGATATTATAATGCTTCTCTCTGGACAAGATTTTTGATGAAAATAACTAAGCAATGACGATATAATGGAGCAGAAATTGTCAAAATAAGACTAAAATGTTTGGAAAGTGATTCAGAAGATAAGTCAAATATATTTTTTAATTTTGTTTAGAGTTTTTAATCATATTCCCCAGCAAATCACAAACACTGTACCGATAAAAGAATTAATAGACTAGATTTCTTAGAATTTTTTCACAAAAATGCTTATTTGAATTTTTTTATTATTTATAGTTCTTGAGAAATGCATGTGTGATATGAATTTAACACAATGACCTCCACATCAAATATAACAAGTGAACCTCAAACTGCATGTGAACAAAATCAAAATAAATGATGACTGATCCTCCAGTGTAACTGACTGACATTTTGAATAAGCAGTTTAAATTGTTACATTTTATTTAACAGAATTATTTATCTCATATGATTTTAAATAATCAATTTAAATACTAAATGTGGATAAATGATATTGTGAATCGCAATAGATACCAATGAATGAAAATAATACAATGCCGTACATGCCTTTCCAATCATCAAATCAATCACACATTATTGTGAGTTTTACTCTCATGTTTTCTTCAAAACTTGAACTGTATGGGACCTCTGTTTTTTTTTGAAGATTTTATAAAAAATATTTGTTTAGTGAAAGAAGTGGATAGATTTATATGACAAGTATTGCCTTATTATTTAATCTTAAATGTAACTATTATGCTGCATGAAGATCATTTTTAGGATATATTTTTCTAACTTGAAACCAAACCATCCTTTTACTTTTTCCAGAAGTATAGAAAAAGTAGGTATTCATTTCGTGAAAAGATTGAATTCAAGATTTCAATGGAAATACAAGTTTTAAGATCTCCTGAGTGTTTCCATTATTTTCTTGATGATGTGTGTGTGAGAGATAGGAATTTTGTGCATGCTTTAACTCAAAAACTACTAATAAAATCAGCATGAAACTTTATAATTAAAAGGTTAAGTGGAAAATCAAGATTAGATAAGGTTTTGGCAATAATTGGTCAACCGGAAGTGGATATTTAATCTTGTCATTTTTCTGTTTTTGCCAAATATCTGTTAGAACTTCATTGATTTAACTACTTGTCATTATTAAAGTGGTAGGCAATATAATTTTGTACAACTTTTGTTGGAAACATTTTTTATAAAACAAATCATTTAAGATATATATGGATTATCTGTCTGAAATTGTTAAGTATGTCACTAAGTGATACCTTTCTTCCCATTGCTATTATAAAATTTTCTAATTGTTTATAGCTACGCCTACACTGCCAAGGATAATTGTAGTTGTGATAAAAATTATCTCAAAGCCATCTAGCATCATATTTTGTAAATAAAGTTTCTAGGAAATATTGACAGCAATCCTAGCACCTCCAATGGTAATTTTAATCGCACATCAATATTTTGTTATCCATAGCAACAGATATTAATTTTGTTTACTTACTGATTTTTCAATTTGGAAAGGGATTTGAAGTACTTTCCAAATTTTGAAAGTTATTCAGTATTTAAATATTATTCACGAGTGCAGTTTCCGATAACTATTCTTGAGGACACTGATGTCGAGAGCAGCCTGTAATTACTATGGTAATCATACTCATTACTCTGTATGGAGAAAGTCATGTGCTGAAAACATCAGATTTTTCACATAGGTTTAATTATTCCCCCAATGCTCATTCCTGTATGTGGCATCCTTATAGAACATAACTCCAACATTATGGAAAGTTTTGCTGTACAATAGAAGTGGTTCTTAACCAAGGGTGCCTGGAATCCCTGGGAGTGTGGAGCACTGATGCAGGGGGTGTGAGGATGCTCAATTTTAAAGCATCACTTGCTATATGCTTTAAGCAACCAGAGAGTGCCCTACCATTTTTTAACAAGTAAATAGTTAACCTGTTCGTAGACAGTTGCGGTATGGATAAATGACCAAAAACGCACATTCATATAATTGATAAATTTATTCCTGAGAGAGTTCTCTCTCTGTAGGTGAAGAAGGAGTAGTTCCGAAAGCTTTACGTTTGTGATGTTTCTGTGTTTTTGTGTTATTTTACGTGTGTCGCTTCGACATCCCCGGGGCCTCGCCAACCTGAAGTCGTCTGATTGGTGAGTGCTCACTGGGTTTCCTCATCCCAACACCTTGTTGACATCCATATATTCATTTTACCTTTCCTTTTCCGTAAGTTGTTATATATATATATATATATATATATATATATATATATATATATATATATATATATATATATATATAATTACTTATATAAGCTCTTTTTCTGCTTAAAAAAGTCATGATAGAAGTATCCGTCATGCTTCATCTGCTCTCTTGAAAATGGGCATCAGCTGCAGATGAATTGATTGATCTGAGTGCCAAGGAAATTCTTTGAAATGAATTCACCATCAGGGATCTGGCTGATTTATGCTGTTCACAAGTGGATGTGTATCAAATTATATCTAGCAGTGCTTTGCAAGCCTTAATTCCATTTGCAACAAATTACTTAAAACAAATTATTAATCAAAAAAACAATATGCAAATGAAGTTTTCAACATTGAAAAGCCACAAATGTTTGGATAAAGATTTTTTCCCACAAATTTGCAGCTTAGGTCATATTCTAATGTTGTTTTAGTTACAATATACATTTTACTTTAAGAAGCCATAAATTTTAATACAATATTTAATCTCAAAAACCCACAAATTTATTTAATTAAGAATTTCTTATTTAAGCTTGTTAGTATGCAAAAAATTCTATTTCAAAATGTATCTTTTATATTATTTTAAGCATTTTAGTCTTATTATACTTAGTAATGGCTTTAAAAATATCAAAATGCTTTCTTTTCAATTTCTATTAACCATTAATCGCCGAATGTGCTCGTATGGGCACACAAAATGCAATAGCTCACGGACGTATATTTTTCATAATATTTTTTCGACATGTTTCTTTCCACTACAAAACAGAAGTATGCAACTCTTCATTATTTTTACAATAAAATGCTTTTTATATGAGCATTTTAGTACCAATAATTCATGAATGTCATTTTTCCATAAAATGAACAAAAATTCTCCAAAATGAATTTGGCGTTTAAAAGTAAATCTGATTTCAATTTTTAATTGAAATATTTTTATCATTTATTATTACACAAACTAATTATCCTGGCTTTGCCCTGGGCTTACAGTTTCGAATTTTTCATGCTCATTTCACTCACTAATATTTTCATTCAAACTCAAGGTACTCTCAAGATAAGTGATCAATATTCCCCCTTAACTGGTATAACAAATTTAATATAGATTCAAATTTGATATTTCGCTAAGAATATTCAAAATAAGTTGTGTACTTTTACAAAAGATTAACATGGGCCTCTAGTCAGCATATGATTTGTATGGCACTCCCCTCCCTAAGAAATAAAAAATCTGGTACATAGGTGCACATCTTCAAGGTCTCTTTAGTAAGTGTACCAAATTATGTCCTCAAGTTTCTTGTGTTTCAGGAAATGCTGTCCACAGACAGACAGACAAATGCTGTCTTCCATTATAATAGATTATACTTTGGTAGAGATATTAATCTTTTAATTTAATTAATTAGTTTTATGATCACAAATGTTAGGTCTGATTAATTTAGTTATATCAATCTCCAAAATTCCAACTACATCAAAAATTCTAATTCTATTAAAAGCAATATATGCATGCTCTGGCACAAATAAACTATTATTTGTTCAACTAGTGCTATTGTTCATAAAAATAATGGTGGAATTTTAATAGTAAAAACTTAGGTGAATCTGTTTTATCTTGCAATAGCTTTGGTCCCAAGCTCATATCTTATCTATAAAGATTAAAAGTCTTCTCTGTTACTATGTAATGTAGCAGCGGTTTCTAAACATTACAAAGCCATCCCTCCTCTCACCTAAGAAAACTATCTTCATCCCTCCCCCCTTCTATACCATGTTCAGTCAGTTCATAAACAACACCAATTGAGCAAACAATTAATATAACCATCTTAAGGAAAAACAACGAAGCAAACAAAGCATCTTAGCCACTTAAGGTCTAGAATTTGGCTGCTACATACTGTAGGTCTCAAGATTAGGATGGTTAAACAGCAAATATATGACAAATCCTTTGAACCCCTGCAACCTACCCATCATGCCCTCCAAAGGGAATGTGCCACACAGTTTGGAAACCACTGTAATATAGTGTCCTTTTGTTTGTCGCTCTCCCTCCCTCCATAACTTTCCTCCTACCCCTTCTCTCTCCTTCCCTCTACTCCCAATCTATCGCTCTCCCTCTTTCATTCTTTCTTTCCTTCCCTCCTTTTCTAATTCTATCCATTCCTTCCTCCTCATCTACCTTCCACTCTATCTCCCTTCATCCCTATCTCTACCCCAGATCCCCCCCTCTTTCTCTACATCTATATAGTTTTTTAGATAAGCAAAGGAATCCATACCAAATGTCAGTCCCATCGGGATTATGCAATTTCACAAAAAATCCAACAAGGGTTGCCATGATGGCACACAATTTTTCCTTCAAAAAATGCAAAATTTTGGCATTAAAAATGAACTTGTTGACTGAATTGGCATGCATTAAAAAACTGCACGAGAAAATAAATTTTCTTTCTTTTGGGCAATTTTTGGTTCAAGTCCCGAGCTTATATGATGATGATGATTATAAGTAATTTTAAAACAGTAATGAAAAAAGGCATGCATGCTACATTTCATCTATTCTTATGTTATTGAAAAGGGAAAGAAGAAATGCTTCTGGAATTAAATGTGTGACTTCAACGTAGATGGTAAGCAGCTTAAAATTTAAAAATGGCATTGCCAAGCAATTCCTGAAAGTTTGGTCAAAAAAGAATGAAAACGTTTTGAGTTATAAGCAGTTTTCTCTTTCTTCCTATTTATTCTACTATTTGTTGAATTTGACAAACTAAAGAATAAGAAGTCATTGATTTATAGAAAACTTCCCAATAATTCAACAGGTATGCCTGACCCTTTATCCCATATGTAATGAGACAGCCTAACAAAGATTTTCTGCAAATGGAGATTTCAAATTTGTTAGGATATCTAGCAATTTGTAGGTCCCAAAACTTTAGATTGCCATTTCTTTTGTTTTCAAACATGAAGGAAACTTTGAAATGGAGAGAGTTAAGAAATGGACTGATAAGGTCGACCTTAATGAAACACTTCACATACAAAAAATATTGTTTGCATAACTATATTACAGGGCAATGTTTTCGTTAGATGATGACTGGTATTGAAGAGTTTTCTGTCCAAAGAATCCATTAAAATTTCCACTAGTAGAGGGAGCCCATTGCTAGGCTCTCTGTTGGTTGATATAATTTCTCTGTTAAAAATGACATTTTTTAAAGTTAAGGCATAGTGTAATGGCACCCCCTGCTTGCAATGAAATGATCTAAACCAGGGGTCACTTCACTTCACTTGAAATATTGTACAATTATCTAAACCAGGGATTAGCAAACTTTCTTCCAAGGCAGACTGCCTTGAAGGTTGCAAATGCCTAGGTAGGCTGCATAGTAAATCGCAAATAGTTTAACTTAAATACAGCTTACTTGGGAAGACATCTAGAGATTCTGTGGTATCATATAAGCTAGAATCAAGTTTAAAAATTTTTAAGCATTAACATTTCAATATCCAAGATTTTTTGCCACTATTACAATTAACAAATACGAAATTGTCTATGTTAAATTTTACAGGCCACTTTTATCCAAGCATTGCAGGCCATGTGAAATGTTCTCGGGGGATGCATGCAGCCTGTGGGCAATAGTATGATGACCCCTGGTGTAAGCAAATGTAAGTTTAATTCACATCAGTATGGAAATGTTAATAAAACTCAATTGCCAGGTAAGCAGACGAACCATGTTTATTTCCCAGTCATATCAGAGATTTTCCATAAAGCTCTGTTTATTCTACATTTAAAAGTATAAAAATAAATTCTGCATATATATAATAACTCATACTTCTTAATAAAAAACATTAAAATAGATGAGGAAAGGCAGCACAATGGCTTGAAAGTAAAGATATAAGGAAAAAACAAACATAAACATCAATAAAAAATGAAAAATACCATAGAATTTGAAGCATTTGATCTTATGGAAGAAAGAAAAAAGCAGTCAAATTGAAGAAAGTAGAAAAACTGCTAAATTTTCTAATTTATGGGGTTCAATGCTAACATATTGCAGATTATCAATTATATCTGAGAAAAAAGAAAGTTAATAACTGAAGTAAATACTTGAATAGAACAGTCCGTCACATATACTGGCTACTCATTATATTTGTCTTTGTGCTCCAAATTATTATCAATGTAAATCGCATAAATTCAAGTTTGATTGATATTTAAACAATTTCTAGAGGGGCAAACACAGTATACTGTTTCATTGAAGCTTTACACAATTGATTCACTTGAATGCCATCATCAAATGATAGTAAGGACCTTGCTTTTTGTTCTGTTAATGCCTTCAATTTCATCAATTTCTGTATCACTAAAATGCTAATTCTTATAAACACAGTTGTGAACGTGTGATAATATAAAAATGAATTTTTAGAAATAACTTTTATATAGCTATTACCTTTAACTCAATTTCATTTACATTAGCTTAAGTTACATTATTTACATTAAACTTTGGTGAAGCTCAAAGCCTTTCTAGTTCTGCCAAAACACTGGTTACAGACATTATCAAACACAACTTTTGTTGCTCTCTAGTTCTGAGATCTTGAGCAAGCATGACATATACTTGATCAGGGTGAATTTAATATAATAACTTATAATCACATTTTAAATGGAGCACCTTGATTCCATATCTTATATATACTCATATTTTGTTCAGCTAAACCAGTGCTCAGCAACCTAAAGTCAATGACAGGTTTTGTTTTTCTTTTCATCAAAATTTTTCAATTGACCCATTGCATTTTCCAAAAATCATTTATTTACCCACCATCAAAAACGGTTGCTGAACAATGAGGTAAAGCTTACAATTATGGCCATGGGCAAAAATTCAAGAAATATTTCTTGTCTTTCATATAATCCAATGCAATGTACATAATTTTGCTAAATAAGCAACAATGAGGTTTTTCCTGAGGACGAATGAATTTCTCATCAAAAAACAAAATTTTCATATTCAAACGAAATTTGTGCAACAAATAAACAAATATTTTAAAATCAACAGTGGAATATGAGTTTTCATTCTTTAATTGGTTCTTTGGTTTAAGTCCCAAGGTTGTACAATAATTTTCAGTAATTTTAAAGTGCAAATCAAAAATATGCTACACCAATTCCCATGTTATTGAAATGGAGGAATTAAATGGTCCTGGAATTGAACTCGGGCTGTTCTATTACACTGTGATTACCCATGACCCTCTTTAGGTATTAGTCTATTCAAAACTTAAAGAATGGTTCAAATAGATTCATCCATTTTCGAGTCATTCAACATTCTTTGGGATTTGAGTACAAGTGCAGAAATATGCAAATTACCAATAGAAGTTAATATAAAAGTTATTAAAAGAAAACAATCTCACATCCTATAGCTAGCACAAAATACCACCTCAAACATTAAACAAAAACAGAATAGAACTGTGTAAAATTTAAAGTAAAATATGCATTAACCCTTGAGTAGGCATGTTGGAGCACAAAGAGTAATACAGCAAGTAAACATCCCACAGACATTTTTCCTTCAAATTGGCAATAAAGTCTTTCCTAATATTATATCATCAAGGTTTACACTGCAACTGTGCTGTTATTTTTATATTTGGCTAAAATTAACTCAATATTAATGAGTAGAATAAATTAAGGTCATTGATAGCGTACTTCATACACAACACATCCGGTCACACCGGTAATGTTTTTAATCTTGCCAATCGTAAATTGTATTATTTAACTGAAAGTGACAGAAATTATCGTCATATTTTGAAGGGTTTTTTGACAATATGTAATTACTTTCCAAGTTTTGCACCCAATTTCTACAACATCACCCCAAAGTAGAAAGAAATGGGCAAGAGAGAGGAAACCAACTTTTAAAGAAAGGTATGCATTTGATAATCTTATTAATAAAAGAGTTATTCCACCATGGACCAATTCTGTTATTGAGTAGCTGAAACATTGCGTGCAAGCCTCTTTTCATTACCATTTTTAAATTGTTTATAATCATCATACAAACTCGGCACTTGAACCATAGAACCTTAAAAGAATGAAATGTCATTTGCCTGCCATCAAGTTTCGAATACGAGTCAAATCGGTCCACAAAACAGTTTTTAAATGCGAAAATTTGATGCATTCTGACTTGAAAATCTTTCATCATCAAAATGATTCGCAATGTTGCTAGTTTTGTTTAATTGCAAATGATTTGATTGGGATTATAAAATCATGTCACATCCACATATAAACAATATCTTGATAAAGATAAACAATACAACAAAAATAAATAAATATCCATAATTCATTGACATTGTTCTGACAGCGGTTCACTTCTTTAATGTGTATTTTCCGTTATATTTTTGTTGTTTTCCAAAAGAGTATAAATAGAATGAAATATTCAGAGTAGAATAATGAACCTGTTCCTAAAAACAAAACTACAATTTGTTTTAAAAATAATGAAACAATTCTTTATGTGCACTAAAATGTAAAAAATAAGTCTAAAATTCACATAAATAAATGTTCTAGAAAGTAAAAATAGGTTTGGTCAAACAAAAGTTGTCGTAATCTTTAACAAATAAATCAGCACTAATATTTCTGTCACACAAATTTACATACCCAATACAAATTATACTTTCTGGAACATTCCATTAACCTTAAAACGCTGGAGTTAAATATCCCTTAGTAGACTCTTGCTGCAAGATTTAATTTTGCACATTTAAAGTTATCTTGCATTCGATCAGAAAATATCTTGTATTTCTTGAACTATTAGTGATAAAATGTTCAAATAAAAAGCATTTAATAAATCGTTTTAGAAATAACGGGATTATCGTTTTAGAAATAACGGGATTAAGTCTTTTATAGTAAAAGAAAACAAACGAATGCAAATCAGGCATAATTCTATAATATAACAACGATAAATTCAATAAAAAACTTTAGTGATAATTTTTATAGTTCATTTTTCATGCATTACAATACGAATTTCATTCTGCATTGCACTTAGAAATCCTGCTTTGTTTAGAATTCTTCAAAGCAGGAAAATACATACAGACCAACACCGTATATTTTGAATTTTGCCACTAACGTCTGTATTTTCCCTTCTCTGAGCATACTCAAGATCGAAGGCAATTTTCCTATATGGGTCAATGTTTATTTTCTTTCATCTCTAATCGACCAAATGGGGAACCCGCTTGCACCTTGTTTTCCTTTTTGGGAAGTTTTTGAAGGAATAGCTGATGCCTCTTCTTTAATAAGTTCCCTCAGAAAAGCAAGGTGAAACTGCCGATGCATCATTTGCCTCCTCCCCTCCCCCCCCTCAGTAAAACAGCTATTGAGCACTGTGACCTTGAGAAGGTGGAAGAAGAGCTTCTTCATCCACTTTCAACACCCTTAGGTCATGGCGAGGTCGGAGTCGGGGAGATGGAAAGGAGCTAGGCTAACACTCTCATCCTATTTTGTTTTACTTGGTGTGATGTGTCCCCACTCCCAGTAGTTGGGTCTATCGCATGTTTGCCTCAACACATCTTGAGAGCAGGCCTCTCGGAGGACTCCTTCCAAATTTCATGCATCCATGACGAATGCAACATCTGTGGGCGATTTCCAAACTAAGTGTGCCCATACGGGCATGGCAGACATTAGGCAAATTTTATATTTATTTCACACTTTTTAGTTCTTTATAGGGCGGTTTCCCAATTTTTTATATGAATTTTATTTTGATTTAATATTTAATACATGCATATCAGTCATTTTTGATGGGCAATTTCACTAGTAGTTATATAATTATGTTAAAAATAAATCTTTCAAATATAAAATCTGGAGAACTTGATGTAAACAACATCAAAACCACTTTCCCATTTAAAGAATAACAGGGAAATGGCCAACCCCATGCCTCACATCGTGAAGAATTTTTGCCCTTTCCACAGGGTACACACTTCAATCCCTCCCTTTGCTCGCTCCAGGTAATTTGGTGCTATGTTCCTTGATTTTCGCTTGCAATTCTCGGTGAAGTTGTTGGAAATGAGAAGTACCATATGATTATTTACAGACCAACAATTCATTTTTCAATCAAGTCTATTTCCAACAAAATTAGCATTTACATTGCCTTAAGAAATTGCATTTTTATAATTATACACGTTCCATGCAAAGTTTTACTGTTCATTATCAGCTGAGTTTTGCAGTTCATGCCATTGCTCATACCTTCAGAGCAGATGTCTCTTTACTTACCAAAATTCAAACAGTTGAGCATCCAAAGCTGTCATCGCATTTTGTGTAATCGTGTGCGTAGTCAATGTATGCAATTTAAATAGATTCCATGAATGGGATTTTAACATGCATACAAACATTACAATGGCTATAACAATAACTACAATAACCAAGTAAAACTAATAGGAACTTAACAATAATACAAGTTGCTAACTATTCTTAATGATAGATATGCAGCCCTGAGAAATGAAAGCAAGTCAGTATATAAACTACATAAATTATTTTTTAAAGTCTTGTCAGCAGCAACACTGAAAGTGTGGAAGTAGTAATGCCATATGCTTTTTCTTAATAACAACAAAAAACTATTATGGCAATATATGTAGTTTGCGATTTTTTATCAGCATACTTACTAAAAGGGATAGATAGTGACACAATAAACACAAAATTTCCTAATTTTTCCATAAATTTTTGTTAAAACAGCTAGGCTTATTGTCTTCATGATGATTGCTGTTATTGCTAATACAGGATGATCCTAGACATGAAACATGATATGAAAACTTGGTTGTGAGGTGATTGCCATAGAAATTATGAATAGGCACCTTAATTTTGTGGAAAATTATAAATATTCTGCAAAAACTTAGAATTTGTTATCTTATACATATGGGCTCCACGTGGCTCAGATGCTGTTGCCTCGGAGTTCGCGATGGTTTATTTAAGAGTTTAGATATTGGTGTATGGTGATTATTTTAGCGCTTGCAGTATACAAGCACCGACTACTCGTATTTAAAAGAAACATACATATTTAATCGATTGTAAGCCAACCTTTTTTATCTTTTTACCATCTCAGAAATCACCACTCGGCTTAAAATCAGGGTAAAAAAGAAGTAAATGAATTTGTCCATATTTACATTATAACGTGAGATATAAGTGTATTAAAGTGCAAGTAAACTATCTACTTTAAATTTAAACAAAAAAGAATCAAAATGAATGAACATCTAAGAAGAAATAAATTACAAATATAGTACGTGGCCCCTCAAAGTTGTAAAAAAGGCAGCGGCAGCACTTGTATTGGTAAGAAGTTAGATATGGACACGTTTCATTTTACTCGTGGATTGAAACATTTGCCTTTCTTATTCCCCCCTCCTCTACCTATCTTGTTTCAGTGTGTCGAGTGCCTAGTACACACATGTACATTTCTCGAGCGAACCGTCACTTTCTCGTGGCAAGTCTCAATTTGTCATTTAGTGTAGTGAGATTTTGTTTTTTTTTTAATAACCTCATAATGGGACGAACACATTATTCTGCAAATGATGTGATGATGATGAGGATGATGTTTTGTGGGATGAGGAGAGCGAAAAAGAGTCATCGTCTGAAGATGAAGTGATGTTCGATGAAGACGAAGTCCTTCCCGGACCTAGCAGCCAACTTGGGAGAATAATTTAAGAATCAAGTGAAAATTAATTCCTAGGTGAGAAGGTATACTTGTGTAGTACTTATGTACATTAGTTAATACTCTTTATTTAATTATGAACTGAAATTCAGAGGCATTCATACTTGTGGAATTTTGAGATTTGCTGTCTAAGCACTTAAAAATAATTTTTTTCTTTGGATGGCCTTGTGAATAGTGGGGTCAGCTTACAGTCGGTGTCGGCTTAAAATCGATTAAATATGGTATGACAAAATCAGAATTATTGAGAATTTATGGCTTAAAACTATTGAATGTGGGAATTGTGATGAACTGGATTATTATAGCCATAACTCCTCACACACCAGACACACAAGGGAGAAGGGAAACTTGGTGCTGGCATTAGCCTACTCTTTACAAAGAGCATAAAGGGGGACAACTGCTTCCAAAGGACAGAGCACTGATATGCGTGGTCTCCTCAAAGCACACAAGTAGAGGATGGGACAATTCCAGGTTGAAAAATCTGACCTCAGCCGTATTCAAACCTGGGACCTCTGCATGAAAGGCTAACACTCCGCCACTGCTGCTGTCATTTGTTTTGACATCTGCAGAATGATATCAGCCAATGGAAAAGGGAAGTTTTAGTTCCCTTTTGGGAATCATTTGCGAAATAATTGTTTATTGAATGTCATTGTTCAAAAATAAAATTCAGTAGTTCTATAGTTTGATAAAGAACACGCCATTTATACCTACGTACAGTAAAACCTCATTATTTCGAAGTTCAAGGGGCCACAAAAATATGACTTCGAATTATCCAGGTTCGAATTAAACGAACTTAAAAAAAATCAAAATTTCTTACGATCCGCTACTTGGACAGTAAAATTGAAATATAGTTTTATCTATCCACTCTGCTACAAAACGTACTGACCTTACAAGTTCGTACACACAGTGAATTCGTGAACAGAGCTGAAGTCACCACTTAATTCATGATTCACGAACACCACCGCGTGTGAAAAACAGGATCAATTTTCTCAGTGTGTATTTCAAGTTACTCTTTTATGTCACATTTCAGAAAAAAGACTTTCTCCCTTTGAGACTGCTGGCGAGGGGATTTAAATACAATAATTGCATCATGTAAGCAGGAGGGAGGGGTAGTAGTTAAGCTTAGCATAGAGTGCCAAGTTTAGGGAAGGGAAAACTAAAAAGGCAAACATAAGCATGACGTATTTTATGGACAATCTCTTATTGTTAGAATTGTAAGAAATGCCCTCAGCATCATCCTGCATACCCAGTAGTATGCAGGACGAAAACTTCATATGCAGTCTTGTTGGGTACATAGCGGAGATTGCTAATTTCTCTATTTTTTGAAGCAATAAATTTTCACAAATCTGAGAAACCTTGATGAATTTCAAAACAGTAACCTTAGACCTTCCTATTGTGCTTAATTCTGCTATTTTTACTGTTTTCCTTTTATCTATATTATTATACGTCAAATTTTGTGATTGAATTTTCGCGTAGTTATGCGAATTGTGGGTTCTAAAAATCCCTATGCTGAAAAAAACCGAACCTCTGCACGAAAGCTACTGTGTGGTGGAAGGGGATGCAGGCACTATTTATCTGCTTTGTGATGTCTCTCACTCTTGAGATGAATATTTTTTCTAATGCGTCAACACTTGTGAGCTATATGGAAAGGGAGAAGAAATGGTCTTTGGATCTAGGCTTGTGTTTGGTTCAGCATTTCTTAAGAACAATATAATGAGAGTGACAAAGAGAAACACTTATCTGACATCAATGCACAAACAAGCCCACTCAAAGATATTTACGACTGACGGAAAGCGTGATCAGAGCGCACGGGAAGCACTTGGATCGAACAAAAAATATTCTCTTGATGCTCTGAGGGAAACATTTACACTGTATGGAGGCAGTTATTGTTTGTTATTTTTCCATTGTTAATTTTGTTTAATTTCTAAGAGATTAAAAGAGTCGAACTAATCATGATGTCAACCAATAGAAAAACGCAAGCATTACCTGGTGATGAGAGGTAGACGGAAATCTTACTTGAAAGTGATTCGGACGAAAGTGTCAGTTCAGAGAGTGATAGTGAGAATAACATTGAAGATCATGCTCAAATTACTAAGGTAAAAACAGACATTTTTTTGGCATTTTTCTGGTGAGTGGGCAAATATGAAACCTCATCTCTCCTGTCTCTGAGCACTTCTAGCATCTTTGTTTATCCTTATTTGAAATTTGTTTCCGAAAAACTTACGGGGAAGAGG
Organism: Tanypteryx hageni; assembly: GCA_028673005.1. NCBI lineage: Eukaryota > Metazoa > Arthropoda > Insecta > Odonata > Petaluridae > Tanypteryx > Tanypteryx hageni. The sequence continues at coordinate 116,960,130 of CM054113.1, forward strand.
TAGAGATCTATGAAAAAGCAGTATACATGAAGTAATCCGAGAACCTGGAATAATGAAGGTCAAGTGATGCAAGAATGATTACTCTATTTGTATTATTCATTATTTTATTTCACTGACTGTTAAATAAGTAAAAATAAGTTACCTGGCAATGTATATTTCATTTGCGAGAAATGGAGAACAAAAATGTGATGCCTTTGTCATGTGCGTGCAAGAACTTTTCACTTAAACACACAATATAGGTCAAGGTTTCGAATTGAACGAAATGTTCATGAGTCATCAAACCAGAACACGACTTTGAATTTTATTGTACACACATTTCAAATAATCCATACTAAAAGGTATGCAAAATCCTATGATGTTGGCCGGAGACTGCTCTTAGCTTCGAATTACATGCTATTTCGAATTATCCGAGATCGAAAGAACAAGGTTTTATTGTATTTGGTGTGTACTTTGCACACACATTTTCACTATAGATATAATTCTTTAATTTATTGAAACAGTTTCTTACAAATTTATGTTTGAGAAAAACATTTTTATATTAAAAAAAATTATCTGTATTAATTGAACTCCGGACTGTAAGTTTGCAATGAAAATTATAGTAGATACAATTATTTTATCTTATGTTTCATATGTTGTAAAAACAGATTAAATGCATAATCTTACTTTCTACTCGAATTTAAGATGACCCTCGATTTCTGCATACTGAAATTTGGAAAAAACCTCATCTTGGATTGGGGTAAATACAGAAAATAGATATATTTTCTGCTGCTTATTTCTTTTTTCCTGCTATTTCCCTGTATTGTTGTATTCCCTATCCATCCATTACTCTACTTGCCCTTACTATTCTTCCACTTTCATGACAATGTGCCTGCACATTCAGCTAACCCTCCTTCTTGCTTGCAGTAGAGAATGTAATCGGCAACAATTGGGTTGCTATGGTGACGGGCTAACTTGGAGGGTATAGCACCACACAGTATATGGGCTCCCAAAAAAAATGCCTAGACGACTTGCATTAATTGAATGAACTAGAAATTAAAGAATATTAAAAAAATTTATAAGATTTATATTGACCAAGGCCTTTATGTAAACTTCTTTCACTATCAACAAACTGTTTTGAAAGGTATGACGCATGTACACCAAGGAACTATTGGATGTAGCAATGTTTAAAAACCGAGTGGAATGAAATGGAAATAAAATTTCATTTTTTTCTCCGAACCTGGATTCAAGTCCTAACTTCGTATCTTGATTTTATGCACCATATTTTTTGGGCTATAAGATTCACCTTTTTTCCAAAAAAAAGTCCCAAAATTAGCCTGTTTTATAGACTGAAGGTAAGATTATTACTGTATTTGGTACTGACTCTCACAAATTCAAGGATAATAGAACCGAGGAAGTTAGGTATTGCTGTATCAATCAAAATGATTCCGTACGAGGCAAAAAGAGTCACAGATGAAAAAGGACTAGTTGAGCATATGCATCGTTATTACATATGCATTCCATTTATTAGAAATTAAAATCTTATCTTGCACTTAGTTTAAGTAAGTACTATTGGAAATAGGTGTCTATACATGTAAGGTGTGGTGCATGCTGACTGCGTAACTAATAGGACTGCTATGTTCAAGCAGGGGCAAATTTAGTTAAACATTTTGAATCAATTATTTGTTTTAAATCATTCCTATTTACTTACATAAATTAAATTTATTTAAAATGCTATATCTAACTGTTATCATGCCATAATATTATCTTTAAATGTTGCCTTATATGGGTTTAAACATGGCTAGAAATGACACATGACAAGGCCCTTTCTAATTGCTTTGGCGAAGCAAAATATTTTTTTCTTGAAAATCTTCTAAATAACCAGGGTGCATCTTATAGTCTGAAAAATTGGTAATTTTTCTCTTTCTTCAACTAGTGGCATGATTGTGTGTTATTACACAAGACTTAACAATTGGTAAGACATAGGTCAATTTTTCATGACTTTTTCAAAAAAAGTGCATCAGCTGGAAACTCTTGTAATATATTGTACATCCAAGTTAACCATTTAATTTACAATTACATTTTGTAAGAACAAATACAAATAACTTAAATGATAATTAAATAGAAAATGAACCAGCTTATGTAAAGGTAAAGTTGAAGTGTATTAAAAGCAATTGTAGTGTTAAACTTACTGTGACCATAAGGGTTGACTCTGCATTTGCAACCAAAACAAAAACATCAGCATCCAGACAATGGCGATCAATCCATTCATCCAAATTAGGAGAGACATCAATTCCTGGGGAATCCACAAAAACTACATCATCTCGAAGTAGAAGGCACTTTTCTTTTGGCCAAAATATTTTCACTAGTTGACTCTCAAGAAGTTTCTCCTTGCACAATGCATGAGCCAGTTGACCAACAGACTAAAAGTTTAAAATGACAAAAAAAATAATTTCAATTAAAACATAAAGAGTAGAACTCCATTAAAATGCAAGTATTGGGAGACAAAAGAACACCCATGTTATAGGCAATCCATGGTATATATGGATTAACATATTGAAAGGTTGTGGAACTATATTTTTATGGACCATCACTATTTATATAAGAAATTTAATTGCAAAATTATATAAAAATGCACAGCCAATTTCTAAGGTTGCGTAGCATGTGAAAGCAGTAAACAAGTGGTGGAAGCAACCAAGCAGAAAATTAAGATAATGAATTCACATGGCAGTGGGTGGGCAGAACATGCGTGACCAATGAAGTTTGTTTCTGAAGTGAGCAACAAGAGCAGGGATGGGAAAATCTTTGATGAGAACCATTAGCAGTTGCGGTTCCTAAGGTGGATCACATTAGCATAAGCAAATGCTTCACAGCAGGCTGCATTAGGGTTCGCTTAGGAAGTTACTTGACAGGGGGCAAAAGATTCTACCAATGAAAATTGATATAATAATATTTTAGCAACAAAACTTCACAAGAAGAGGGTTTCCTCTCCTAATTAAAAAAAAACAAAATTATCTGTATTAGATTTACCCAATAGTTGTGGGAAAGTTTAGGAGAGATTTTCTGACTGAAAAAAGCTTGAAATGAACTAACTTAGACTTGCCAAAGTGATAAATAGAGAGGAGATTTTTAAAGAACAGCATTTTGAAAACTGAAGCTGACAAAGGTTTTTCAAAGGATCAGGTTATGATGTTTCAAAAATATTATTTACCTTTTTCTTGATGACCGCTATTTGTAGGACTTGATTCATTAAAAATTATCACAATTACTTACACAATATTTTTAGTCATGTCTCGGAAATATGGCAAATTGAAAAACAAGATAAACCTTACATCAGACTGCTTGTACACATTTTTTGGGAGACATGACTTGACCTGCAATATAACCAACTCTGCAATATAGCAATATAAAGGGGTTCTACCCTAACTAACATGTTTCCAACAGATTTTTACACTGCATCATCGTGTTCCTTGAAAATTTTTCTTGTACCAAGCAATTATTTTAGACTAAATCACATTTTTATTTCTACTAGCAAAAAAAATTCATTCAATTCTTTGATATGCATATTTGAGTAACAAAGAAATGCAAACAAAGTTTTTACATGCTTCGAGTATATCTGACCTGTTTTTTGTTTACTATTACATAAAGTGCTTTTTTCGCACCTATAATGTGAATACTGCATGACAATGCAACTTCGCAGCACTACCGTATTTACTCGAATCCAAGATGAGTTTTTTTTCCAAATTTCAGCTTGCAAAAATCAGAGGTCCTCATAAATTCGAGTACGAAGTCATATACCACCAATACATCAAAGTCAATTGATTGCTTGTCAACTCACCACACTTCAATTTGTGGCGCATCAATTCATCACATGATAAACTCGTCAAAACATTGCTCGACAAACTCATCGCACCTCAAGTCATAGCTAGACAAATTCGTCGTGTGAAAATTTCGTTGCGAGACAAATTCGTCACAAGACATTCATCACGAGACAAATTGGAAGGCGAGGCACCATGACGAATTTGTCGAGAGATGAATTGATGCGTGATGAGTTTGTCGTGCGATGTATTGACATGTGATGAACTAACCACGACGAATTGATGCGCGACGAGTTGTCATAGAACTGTAGGAAGTATGGTTACACATTTAATCAATGCTTTTTAAACAAACGAAACAAGATAAAATATTTGTATTTTTCATTGCAAACTTATGATCTGGAATTCAATTAATAGTCTTAATTTTAAAAATACATTTTTAAATTCTTTTTTATTTCAGAAAAATTTGTAACAAACCATTTCACTTAATGAATGAACTAGTTTACCTATACTGAATATGTGTGTTCGAAATATAACCAAATACAGTCAGTGAGAAATTAGGTCATAAAATCTTTTTTCTGTCTTGAGTCTGCTAAAATTCGATTCGAGGTCGTCTTGGATTTGGGTAAATACAATAATTACCATTGAATCTTTTCCAATCCCTATAATTTGTTTAAATTTTAAATAGCAACATTTTTCTAAGTTATGATTTCCGCTCTAATTTTGAGTTTCCATATTGTCCTAAATATAAGCCAACCTTTTTTTACATAACATTAAATGAAAAACATCACAGCTTAAATTCAAAATTGAAAAAAATTGTTTTTCCTCCTAGGTGAGGCATTAATGCAATAACATTCCCATTGGTAGCATTCCATTAGTTTGTGCAATTGCTTCCTGGAAAAGACTTCTTGGTTTTAACTGTCTTGAACGAAATTATATTTTTTAGTAATTAGATTAGAATTGTAGTAATAGGTACTCATTTTAATTCTTATCTACTTTATTTTAGTTCATGACACAATTCACATAAGATAGCTGTTAATATTTTTATTAAAATGAGTGATCATGTTGAGGTTAGAGGTACTTCTTCCTCAAAATGCAAAGACATATTGGTAATACATGATGCCAATTTTAAATTATTAGTCATCGGGTATGCAGAAGATACTAATAATATTCAAGCTGCAAGAAAGTATGGGCTTTGTGAGTTGAGTGTTAGATGTTGGAGATGGCAGAAAGAAAAACTGAAGTCAGCAAAGTGTACATGACATTAATTTTTGGGACAAAAACTCAGTCACTTTCTGGAAGTGAAAGAATGCAAAATTAATTATTTGAGAACTCTTAAGAGTAGAAGGTTTACCTGTAAAGAGTGAAATTTTGCAGATGAAGTCTCTAGATCTCATTTCAGAGCTTGAAATACCTAGGTCGTCATTAAAAGCCGGTGTAAGATGGCTTAAATGAATGATGAAACGCAATGGCTTTTTGCTTTGTCAGTGCACTTCACTGGCACAAACTTCCAAGAGATTTTGAAGAGAATCAAGCATTGTATAACCCAACTCTGTAACAGCCATATTATTTTTTGGGGCAAATGGGTAATGTGGATGAAACAGCTGTGCTCTTTGACATGCCTAGTAGAAGAATCATTGAAGATAAGAGTTGCAAATTCATTGTTGTCAATTCAATTGGTAATAAGAAGCTACGGGTGACTGTTATGCTTCCAGTCTTAGATGATGGCCACAAACTTTTACCTTACAATTTTAAAACAAAAAAAGCTTCCCTCTGGTGTAATTTTCCAAAGTCGAGAAAATGGATGGATGTCGAATGAGCTAATGATGATAGATTGGAAACAGCACCCTGGTGTACTACTGAGACAGTGAGACATGTTAGTATTGGATGCATACAAATATCACAGATGAGGTAAAAACTATTGAGTAATGTGCTGAATACTGATCTAGTCATCATTCCAGGAGGCATGACCAGCCAACTACAGGTTTTGGATGTTGTGGTAAACAAACTGTTCATAGATAATTTGCCAAGCATTTACAATGCCTGGTTAATTGCTAGTGAGCATACATTGATTCCCACAGGTAAAATAAAAAACCTCCGGTGTCAAAATTGGGTGAATGTGAAGCAATTAAGTAAAAAAGACATGGTGATCAGGGTCTGGAAAGATATTAAAATAAATAATTTTTAACTAATATTCAATGTGTTAATAAAATGCATCATTACTATTAATAAAAAGTCTATTCAATTTATTTTAATTCTAGCAAAATTTCCTGGCATTGCTAGGGGTTACGTTGTAAATCATTCTTTCACATTGTTGTGCGAGTCGAGTTAAGCGCTTGCTGTGAAGATTCAAGTACTCAAAAATTGGCAATTCTTATTCTATTTGCTTCACGCTGATTTTGTGTCTTTCCCTCATTTTCTGCCACTCTAGATGTTGCGCTCCTTTTCGAGTTTGATTGAGTTACATTAAAAATTGTTTTTTTCTCTTGTGGCATTGTAACTGCAAAGTAGGAGATGTGAGATCAGTTCCCATTTAAAAGCGCTGCTATGGTATTTAGCGTTTTCCATTGATTCCATTGATCCTATTAAAATACCTTTTTCCATGATCAACTAAAACTATTTTTATGCAAAATCAGCTTAGATTCGAATTTTCTTTAAAAAATATAAAGTTGATTCTTAAAACCTGCGGTACTCACATTAATTTTTCAACTGCCAGTACTTGTGTAGGATGCTCCTGACACCCCACAAATTTTTCTGTTATTAATAAAATATCACTATTATTCAATTAATTCTATATTTTGTTTTATTTATAATCATTTATAAGTGAATTTTGAGAAGTTCTATATGAATTTTTCATTATTAATCTATTTTGAAAAGAAAAAGTCTTATGGTACACTTTCATGAATATTTTCTGATGTCATGAGTGATTTGACAGTTAGGAATATACTTACAATATCATCAGTTCAATTAAAGAAATCAGAAATCCCACTATAGAACACAAATAATAATTGTACAAGACAGGAAAAACCGTTTTCTGCATCATGATCTTGAAAACTGTATTTGCTTTACTTTTTCAATTTTAATATCCATGCAATTCACTATAATATTTATAATAGTTTTGTCAAATATCAGTTGGTAACAGTCTACTGGAAGGTTCAAAACAAAAATCTAACACTGAAATAATAAAAATCTACAAACCTTGTAGGATCAGAGTCAGTAAAGAAACTATTGTGAGATCATCTCAAATTATGTGAAATAACAAAAGTTCTGTAGATAGTTACAATAATTTCAGAATAAAATATGAACAATGTCTGCATAAAGAAAAAAGCAATGATTTCCATAACATAGAGCGCAGCACTCTCTTAGAACAAACATCCCAACTTAAAGGATTATCACAGGAAATTGAAACCTTTTAGCAGAAAAGGTTCTAAACATGTCATTCCAGCAATTGAAGAGTCGGGGTCATAAAAGACCAAAGGAAAGGAACCCTGTCATAAAATGTATGCCTAGTACTGCAAGGTTAAGTTCAATACATGGTTTTATCCTGCGTTTGTATCTTCATTTTAAGTAATCTAAATTTCTAAAAAAATAAAACCTTTATAGGATTGTGTACGTAGTTCCATTAAGAAGCCGAAAGATGGCAGCACATCCTGGCATCAAATCAAGGCATATCGTAGTTATTTTACTACATTGGCACTTTTTACCAGCATGTACAGTAGTCTTTTCAATGCAGTCAACATAAACTTTAGGTTGTATGCGGTGAAATGTCAATAAAACAAAAATAAGGTCGAGTGAAATGTGCGTAAAATGTGGGATGGTTATTTTTACGATGCGTGTATTGCAGGAAACTGTAGTACTAAAACGAATGAGATGAAAACAGGACGGTCAAAATTAAATGTAAATCGCAGGAAAACATATATTGTGGTAACATATATTTGGGAGAACACTGTAATATTAATTCTCTTAAATAGAATTTTTTTATATCCTTTACCGTTGACTGCAATACTCAACTTATATAATAATATATATAAATAATACACAAATGCTAATTTTCATGACAACTGAGCAAACAAACCTTAACATTTTGCTTTTCTGATGAGTCCTCGGTCATAAGATAAGACTCCCCATTTTCAGATCCTTCAACTTGTAGAAAACAATTGGTTGTATGACCTATTCCACTCGGTAAAATTTTCTCCCTTAGCATTGAATTGATAACTGTACTTTTTCCATTGCTGGTCCTATAATAAGAGATAGAAAATAAAATAATAGGTTTGAGTTAGAACTTCTAGGATAAGAGTGAAAATCATTTCTGAGGTTAACAACTTAAATTTTTTTCAAATTTTTATGAACAATATTCTTAGAAGCAAGCAAAGTTTTAAAATGTTGATATCAAGATAATTAACAACAAGCACCCTAAGTTAAAAGATATTGCATCCATATATTTATATTTAAAAGCATTTCAAGAAACAAGCAGTGACAAGAAATGAAATTATGAAAAATGATATAGCTTCAGGCGATTCAATATGCAAAAATGCACAGAAACTGAGCAGCAGAACATCATTTCGATACACATCCCAAAAAACAAATAATCTGAGAACGGAATAAACAGGAAGAAAAATTGAAGGTGACAGGAAAAGAGAAAAATAGCCTTTGTAAGCTTGGTCCTACATGGTCAGAACTAGAGGAGTAAGCGAAGAAATGATTAGTAAAGCAGAGAAAGTTAGATATTGTTGTATTGATCAAAATGGTTATGTACAAGACAAAAAAAGCTGCAGAAGAAAAAGAACTAATTGAGCGTATGTATCGTTATTACATATACATTTCATTTAATAGGAATTAAAATCTTATCTTGCACTTAAATTTAAGGAAGTACTATCAGTTAGGGGTATCTATATGTGCAACATGCATGGCACACTCCAACTGCCTAATTAATAGAACTGCAATTATTTATGTTTTAGTAATCCATATTTACTTGCACAAATTGAATTTCTCTAAAACGTTATATTTAATTGTTATTACGCCATCATATTTTCTTTAAATGTTGTGAGATACAGACTTAATCACGGCTATAAATGACATGGCCTTTTCTTAATGCTTTGGTAAACCAAAATACATACTTTTTTCCTGAAAAATCTTTTAAAAATTCGGGGTCTTACAGTCTGAAAAATACGGTACCTCACGTTTTTTTTAAATAAGGCCGACTATTGAAAATATTTACTTAAAAATAATAAAATAATTTGCCATAAAGGCTTAAGTGATATAATAAAAAAAACAAATTACCTTCCAAAAAATGCCACCTTCATATGGTCACGAGTTAGGACATCTCGAATTCCTTTAACCTTTTGGACATAGCTCTGAACTTCTTTTACCTCCACCTCTGGAATAACATCCATCTCATGATGGACATCTAAAACAAAGTAAATATCACTCACCATTACATTAATGTAAAATTAATAAACAAGTTACAATTAATAAAGTAAAATTATGGTGCAAGATATTCTTAAAAAAATTAGTGATATATTTATTACCTAAAAGTTTTTTTAAACACGTAGTCTAATTATAATGACATTCAAGTATGCTAGCATTACTTAAGAAAATAATTTTACTTGTTAATTGAAATAAGGGTAGCAGTGGTGGAGTACTGACTTTCCATGCTGGAGTTCGAATCAAGGCAATGGCTGGTTTTTCAACCTAGGTTTGCCCCACTTCTATGTGTCTGTCAGCAGTGTGACTTCCTAGTGCTTTTCACAAACAGAAGGCTAATGCCAGCACCAATTACCCTCCTGTGTGTGTGTAATCCACGAAAGTGGTTATATGACAAACTGACGACCTGTTCACATAAGACATGGAATAGCTAAGTCTTGAATGCACAGACAACTGCTGAAAAATGGAAAATGTCTGAGAGAGGGCATAGCGAGCCTGTATTCAAATCCTGGCTGGTATTTCAACCTGGAATTGCTTCATCCTGATTTGCATGTTATGAGGAGGATATGTAAGTCAACGCTTTGTTCTTTGGAAGGGACATTAAGCAGTGTGCCCCTTTGGTGATTTTCTTTGGAGTATGCTAATGCTGAAACAGAGTTTCCCTTCTCTGTTCAATGTAAAAGTTTATATGAATACGTTTGCTGAAGATGATTATCTATAGTTGAAACTGGTTGTGTTTTTCTGTGTGTAGAATCAATACAGGTTTATAAAATTATTTTAAGGGTTTTATAATTATTTAACATACAATATTACCTAAAATTTTAACTTCTTCCAGATATTTATCTTAAAATACGTACAAGCATCACACCCATGAAGGTATTATATGAGTAAATATGGTAAGAAACTAATTCATGTCAATTCCTTCGAGCAATAATTGCAATAACTTCAAACTGAATTTTCTTGCTTATAACATTATTTGGTACAACGATTTAATTAATGAGGTAACATCTGAAGGCATGAGCATGATTTTTATTTGTGAGAAAGCATTATTGTCAAACAAAATGAACTCGCTATGAAGGCTTTAATATTTTCTTAACTTTTCAACATTTTTCATAATTCAAAAAAGCAACCTAATAATGGAATCAAAGTCCACCACAGATATCTTGACTTTCAGATTTACTGGAGAAGCAATATTAGCAATGTTCTCAAATGATTTTACTATATATTTGTTTTTAAAAACAGGAGTTACACAATCTTTATATATAATTACTCAATATCTGTCCGTCTGTCCATCCGTCCCCCTTTTATCTCTTGAACAGTTTGTCTGAGAGAAATGCTGTAAACACCATTTTGTTTCTGCCAACTAGGAGACCCCAGGAAAACTATTTTTGTTGACCGGAGTGTCCCGGATTCGACTCCGGGAGACGATCATATTTTTCCATATGTTTGCACAGGAGTTTTTTTTTCAAGGTGAAAGGTTTATTTCTTTCATTCATTAAAAACGAAAATATGGACCGAATTTCTCCGTTTTTGCTTTATTCGACAGCTAAAACTCTAAAATATCTTATTATTGCAATGTTTTGATGTTACACTGAATAATTTCTCATGCATTTCTTTTCAAAATTTTATGGCTTTTTCGTGCTCTTTCCAGGTGTTGCCAAGGCGATCCGCATTGTTGCCTCCGATTGAATTAGCGTCTATTAAGCCTTCAAATAGCCAAAATAATTGCGTTATCCACTTCGCACTGTTTATTAAGCATCAAAATTATAGTTGTAGTCAAACTTAATAGATTGCAACGTTAACAATTAAAGATTATTATTATTCAGTAATCTGCATGTGGGCTGTGGGCATTTTTAAAGACTGACCAAAAGAAAAAAATCTTTCTTTATTTCAATACTGGAATGCGATCTTTTTCGTATGAGAGATAGAATTAAAATTGCACATATAAATTATAAAAACAAACATGACATTCAAAATATGTTTCTAATTTTAGGAGAAATTGGATATTATTACTTTTAAACATGCAGATTCCTGACTGACCTCGTTAAAGTTTTTGTGGGTACCACTAGTATTGTTTTAAAATGACAAAATAAAATCTTAAATTTCACATATTTAAATTAAACCATATAACTAGTTTTGTAGATAAGAGGATTTTCTTAGATGCTAGCAAAAAAAAATATCAAAATAAAATTTTGCTGTGAGTAGCACATCTAGGAATTCTGGTCTTTAAGGATTAAAATATAGTAATAAAATCAATTTGGTAAGCTATAACTTTGAGAAGCTCAATTTCTTAAAATGAATGAAATGTAAATAAACTTTAAATAATGGAACTCAACAAAGTTAATTCATGTTTCTAGTATTAACACAAGCTCAGGTATAAAAAAAGAGAATGAGAAAGACGTAAAATTCTGATTCATCAACATAAACCTTGAATAAAATAAAGCTAGGATTAAGAATAATTGATTAACTCTATTAATCTATAACCTTAAAAATTTCAGAGACAGTAAAAATAAAAATTCTAATACAACATATTATAAAATTAATCAATAGAACAAGAAGTCTTTGATTTTAAGTCTTACTTTACATGATAAGATTCCCTACAAACTAAAACACAAGCCATTACATATAATGTTTAGAGTAAAACACTTTTAAACAACTTAACTGAACATACAACAAGAAATTATCTGCTCAAATAGACATTTCATTAATTATTTTTAAAAGTAATATAAGCCAAATTTCAATCTAAAAAAGAAGCACAAAAAGATATTTATGAGATATTTCACATCATAGTATCTTCTTTAAACTGCCATCTGAGAAAAGGGCTAGAAAATGTTGCCAAGATACAGCAAACTTTCAACCAAGAGTCCATTAAAATAAACAGACAAATACAAATTTGTGGAAATGCACTCACAGAAAGTACAGATTTTTATGATGTAATGTATGAAATATTTAAACGCTAATAGCCAAAAAGTGATGAAAAAATCTTAACCTTAGCAAACAAAAAGTTAACAAAATCCTTTGAGTGTATTCTTAAAATAATAAGTAATACAATTCACCTACTATTCAAATTTATTCTGAAGGGATAATTTAAATTAATTTCAACATAATATCATCGTCATTCTTTTATTGTGCAACTTTAGTAAGGTATTTGCTTTCGCCTTCTGTTTGGCCTATTTCAAACAGATAAAAGTGAATTATGTTTCAAAATACGTATCTTTACATAGAACATACTAAAAATTGGCAAATTTAAGAAAATTGAACATATCGTTTGACTCAACAACACTCACTGTTCATGTATTCCACGCTGTCCTTCACGTAGTCCTCAATCTCCACGAAGATGTCATTAATTTTCTTCTTGGCTCGAACAAAAATCTGAAGAGGAGAAGTATCATGGTTTCGGACATCACCTGGTGCTAGGGTGGATCTGATACCAGGACCATCCCCAGCCATCAAGGAAACAGTGCGATTTAGATAGGCAGCCATAATTATATCACATTAGGTGTCATGCAGGCAAACTGAAAATAAAAACATTCCTTGCAAATAAAATACAGAAATAGGAGTGAAATAAAATACTTTTCTAAGAAAGATTTAAGGTATGAAGATGTTTCGCGTGTGTCACAGAAAGCCAAAAGAATCTATTACATAATCTCTAACACCAAATTACAGAAATTATTATAATTGCTAAAAAATGAAAGTTTATTTTTGCACAAGTACACATAATAAACTAAATCATAAATCGAAAAATAAAAAGCAGAATAAGCCAACCATTCAAGTTTAAATTATCTAGGTCCAACAAAGGGTGTAACACTGACGAGCTAATATGAACTATAAAAAGATATAATATCCAGACATTTATCTGTCAACCAGAAGAAATTCAAACTTGAATATTGATGAAAATGATGTCATGGCAATCATAAAAACATTTAACGGAAAGCCGAAAACAGCAGGTTGGTAATTTCATATTCAATATCACTTAATTTTCAGTAATACACTGAATTAAAATCATTTATAAAGGTATGGGCATGCTAAAAGCTAAGACGCATATTTTTAAGGCCGTATGGGAGACAAAATTCTTGCGAGTTGGGACATGTTCCAAATATTACGTTTTTTTGTTTCTATTGCAGTACATGTATTAACAAAAATTCTGCCAATTTTCATAATAAAATACATACCTGTTCATTTCTAGGCATTATTAAACAATTGCCATTCCAAAATACCTGAAAAATTTCCATTAGCCAATATAATGAAATCAGAAACAAAAACAACGAAATAGACATAAGTGCATAGATGTACACATATATATACCATGTATTAACAATACATTAATCCTAATTTCATTTAATTCGAAAATATTTTTTGCGTTCAAAATACTAGACACGATCGAATTAAATAATTTCACAAGTAAAACTACTCATAGCAAGGATAGAAATCTATTGGTTAACATCATAATTCAATAGGTATTTTATAACACTTTTAGGTGTGTTGTAACCTTTGCCTTCTAATCAAAATGATAATTATATACACTTGCCGACTAACCAATTCAGTCACACATTATTGCATCATTGTTCCCATTCCGCCTAAGATTTAACATAGGACCTTCCTGCTTCGTGAAATACGAAAATCGCATTAAAGAATCGCAAACATTTGCGTTCTTTACCAATATTAATGATTTATTTTAAAATTAACTGTAGTTTGCTAAATTATTTCTTTAAAATTTATTCATTGAGTATTGGGAGTAATTTGAATCATAACTGGGAATTACTTCCGTCATGTAACATTTTGTATTATTGCTCTCGGAAGCAAAAACAGATGTAAAAATATATATGTAAAATAATATTTAATTTTAGGAAATTTGAATAACATAACTTTTTACATTAAAAGTATATATTAATGATCTCGAAACATATCAATCTAGGAGGGAAATTTGAATCAGGATTGGAAGGTAAGACGTTAATGAAAGGAGAAGTACTGCAAAAAAATAGATTTGTTGAAAAAAGATGATTAAGTAGCAATGCGTAAATACTCTTCAACTTTGCATAGGATAAATTGTGAGCTATGTGCCACTCATTTCATTGATTTATCCCTAATTGTTGTATCTGCTTATTTACAATTAGTGAATTTTGGCACCAAAATAATATTGTGTGCTGAGATAAATTTGGACATCAGAATTAGAAATAAGGATATCATCTATTTTGATAATCTTACATTCATTCAATCTTTACTGCACAAATTTTCAGCCAACTAGGCTCAAAGCTTGTCTTGATAATATTATTACTAATCTAAACATTTGGAGTTATCCAATCAACGTATTTTATCCATCATTATCAGATCATTCAGCAGTGTCGGAGTGGCAGTGGTTAGAGCATTGGCCATTCATGCAGGTTCAAATCTGGTGGAGGTCAGGTATTTTAACTTGGGATCATCCTGTTCCTTATTTGTGTGCATTGAAGAGACCATGCAAGTCAACACTCCATCCCTCAGAAGGGACATTAAGCAGTTGGCCCCCTTGGTGCTCTTCACAAAGAGTAGGCTAATGCCGGCACTAGGTTTCCCTCCTCCCTTGTGAGTGTATCTGGGGTGTAAGGAGCTATGGCTATAATGATCCAAGAGGTTGATTAACCAAAAATACACACAAACAAAACAAAATTCTGCTGTGTTAATTAAGTTTTCTATTGAACATGTTCAACCAAGCAACAAGGCCAACAAATCTATTCCCTTCAGGCCTATTACTGTTCATGGCATTACATGGTCAAGGTGGGACATTAAATACTAAACATTTGTCTATTAGACTACTTTTCTCAAAAATTTATTTTCTAATAAAACTTTTATAAATTCTTACATTGTATTTTACAAAAGGGTGTGATAATATCTTAAGATAAAATATAAAATAATAGGAAGTAATTTATGTAAGATTATCACATTCAAAATAAATGTTTGCTCAATGATTACCACACATTGCTCTTACACAACGCCAACAATGAAACCTTGTCATTCTTCTCATCTTGGAGGGACAAAAAACATATTTTTGTTTGGTTTTGCAGTTCCAGGTTGTTCCACAATGGGAGGTAAATGAAGAATTTCTGTGATCATGACTTTTAATGAGTGAGCTGAGAAGCTGACGCACTTACTAAACATTCGTCCAAGAGGCAACTGACAAGTAAATGAAGTAGTAAGAAGCAGGTTTTGGAACACATCATTATTTGCACAGCTCTACCTAATGCAGTCTTAGAGTAAACAAACACGCAACCCCCTATTTTTACTCAGAACTGTGTTAAAAGTCCTTTTTCTGCAACTAGAATAGTCTGATAGATGGAAGTTTAGTAGTCTAGGGCTAAGTATCTCTTAAATGACACTGACTGGGATAATATCTGTCATCCAATCATATTAATAACAAATTTCACCTTTTGCAGACTGCATCTGGCCTGCAGGCCATACTTTGGGCACCCCTGATCTAGAGAAATAATCAATATTGTTTGCAGTATGAAAAATTCTTACAGCAGGGATATCTCTGGCTTATAAAACTGTCTTATAAAGCAAATAATTGATGTAATTGCTGAACCACTAAACTCAATTATTAGTAATCAGTCTCTGAGTGATGACATTCAATCTATAACATGAGAAAGATGACTTCTGGTAAATGTGGAGACTGATGAATACTAATGAAAATGGTTTCATTACCTGAAAGATTGACCAAATCCTCGATAGAATATTTGTTTGATACAAAGCTGAATAGGAATATTATTTCACCCAAATTTAAAAATATTTTGAAAAAAATACATTTAGATACAAACAACAACATTAACTAAACTATTTAATATGAAAGTATTGCAAAAAACAAAACCGTAATATTCAAAGCTATAACCTTACCTGAATAATGGCGTTAGGATCTTGGGTTTAGAGAAAATGAATGGAAAGACAAATGAACACCCAAAATAAACATCACAACTGAAATAAATACTGTATTTACCTGAATCCAAGACAAAAAAAGATTTTATGACTTAATTTCTCACTGAACGTAATTGGTGTATACAGTGAAACCCCAATTTAATGTTCCTGCATTTAGTGAATTCCCATATTTAGTGAATTCCCATTTTAGTGAATATTCTTTCTGGTCCTGGCCAAAGTCCTATATAAACAATGTATTATTTTCCCATATTTAGTGAATTTCGATTTAGTGAATAACCAGCATTTAGTGTAAAAATAAACATCTTTCAAAACTCGTGCATCGATTTAGAGCGAAAATGAGTCTAGTCTCACAGAAACATGCCGCTCATACCACCTAAAGGCAGGCTCCTACTGTTGCAAGCCACGGCACGGCAGAAAATATCCTTTCCATGTTATTAAATGAACCTGCTCTCACTAAAGACGGAGCACAGCATGCTTCTGCAGTGGTATGTGTGGATACAATATTCTCTGCTACCGTGCAAGGGCATGCTTTGCTGTGCTTCAATCTGCGAGGGTCTAGCTCATGTGCCCACGGTTGTAGAAGAGTTTCGACTTGGTAGGGGTCGCTTGCTTCCGTCATCACATGACTTGTGCCGTTTCCAGGAGTCAGATTCTAGTCAGTTCTTTGTGCTTGTCGCATCTATACTTCTTCGGTTTTCTTCACATCATAGCTATTTCTCTTCTTTCTCATACAACAGGGCAGCAATTATTATTTCTTCATTAAGCATTGTCACAAGCAAGCGCACATCTTTCATGATGTCACAAAACTCACTGCTTAGATAGTGCCGCAAACCCTCCTGTAGCAGAGAACATTCATATGCGTGTACGAGTGTGAATGGGTCAAAACATCGTGCAGAGGCGTGCTGTGCACCAGTGGGAGCCTACCTTCATGCAACACCACCTGGTGCCATGCCACTAGGGGCTGCTTGTAAATGAAACAGTTCCAGGCAGGTGCCAGTCGCTTGGCGTTGTCATCCAGTTTTGGCGTTACTTTCTGTTCATTTTGTGGTTTCTATGTGTCTAGAAAATTTCGTCAACGGTATTTCTTTATTATGTTATTTCACTTGTGTTTATTGTTATCCTGTCATTATGGCTACTAAAAGGAAGAAGCTAACAATAATGGAAAAAGTGGAAATTATTCAGGTAGTGGAAAATAATCTAATCATGCTAGTGATAGAGATTGCACGAAAATTTAATCTTGCACCATCATCTTTATCCTGCATTATGAAAAATTAACAAACCATTCTAGATGAAGCAAATAAAAGAAAAAACATGAAATCTTCTCCATGGGATGAGATGGAAAAGGTGTTGAAAGAGTGGTTTGATGGAATGCGTTCTGCCAACCTCCCAATCAATGGCACATTGACGAAGGAGAAAGCTATCCAAGTGGCCGCTGGGTTAAAACTTGAAAACTTCAAGATTTCAAATGAATGGTTGGACAGGTTTAAAAAACATCATGGGCTTGCATATAAAAATCTTTGTGGTGAAAGTGCTAGTGTTGATAAAGATACAGTTGATTACTGGAAGACTGTATCATGGTTGAGGCATTTAGATGACTAAAAACCAAATGACATTTTTAATGTGGATGAGACTGGCATCTTCTTCAACCTACTTCCTTCAAAAACACTTGCTAATAGAGGAGACCCATGCCCCGGAGAGAAGAAAAGCAAAGAAATAATTACTGCTCTATTATGTGCTATCTCAGATGGCAGTGAAAAGTTACCACCTCTAGTGGTGGGAAAATACACCAAGCCAAGGTGTTTTAAGAATGTGACGATACTGCCATGTGAATATTCCAATAACAAAAATGCCTGGTTGACAACGGACCTTTTTAAAACGTTCTTGAGGTCGCTAGATGAAAAGATGGATGCTGCAAATAGAAAAATTCTTTTATTTGTTGAAAAATGTCTGGCACATCCTCCAGATACTCGTAAAAGCAAAACCAATGATATTCTTGGGTCTCTTGTACTAAATATTTTTTTCTTCATTTCTAAGAGAAATCTGTGGTTAATTCATTGTCATCGATGGAAATTGAATTTCAGAAATGAAGTATACTACAACCTGGTAATTCTCATAAAATAGTAAATGAAATCTGTAAAAAAAAAACATTTTAAATATAATATTGATTACGAAATAGTATAGTATAGTATGTATTTGACTACATGTGTAAATGTTTATGTCAGCCTTCAAGACCCCCATACAGATAAGAATCTTGGGAGACTGGAACTGAATGGGGTAAAGGAATCAGCACCAATACTCCAGCTGTGAGGCCCATTTAACATTTATGCATTTAAAAATAAGCTCATATAATTTAATCTTCAACTCTGTAATTCAGATATGTTTAAACAAGCTATTTTGACTCTTGTCTGTGTAATTCAAATTTATCCCACATCGTTTAAAAAAATTCTCGCTACTGTGCATTCTGCTTTTTCCATAAAAGAGCAATTAGCATGGCATTATATTATTTTGGAAAATTATTATCATTTTCATTTACCTTAACCAAAAATTAATGTAAGCAAGAACAAAATAGGAACAAAAGTAGTTTATTTTTGTGCCAAAATGACAATTCTGGGGCCTTCCTAATTTAGCAAAACTACCAAAGCAACTGAGACTTTTCATGCCATTTTGTAGAAGAATGGAACCCCCAAAATCATGGGGTCAAGGGTTGGTTACCATAAATGGCATAGACAGGAGTTTTTTTAGTTAGGAGCTGAACAATTTTTTGTAGTAAACAAAAATATTTCAAGGCAAATAAAATTTAATGCCAATCCAGATTTTCATATTTAATTAGTATTGTCACTACTAAGAGAATTGCACAAGCATAAAATCATGTTTCAATTTATGGTACAGTTGGTCCTCATTATTCGTGGTGGTTACATACCAGAAAATGGCTACGAATACCGAAACAGCGAATACCAGGGGCTTCTTACCCATAAAAATACATTATATAAGGGAGGGTTACTTTTCAATTCACCACTAAAATCACTCATGTGATGGAAAAAGGGAATTTTCTATCATAAAATTTCATGTAATAAGGGATAATAGCTTTAAGTTGTTACCACTGTACCCTATGACATCCAAACTAAGAAAATAAGTCCATTTATGGGTGTTCCATTTGTGAAAGGGTTAATATACAGGACAGTACAAACACTGAACATTGTCATTTAATAAAAAGGAAATAACTTAAATATAGATAATTACGAATGAAAAACATGAAGACAAGAATAAACACAGATGATGAAACTAGCAAGAATCTTGGATACAATGTTCATGGAACAATTAAAAAACAAAGCATGCGATGCTGGTGCATAATAACACGCAGAAGATGGTAAGATCGTGTGTTAGTTCACTTCCATATACTAATTACAATGAATAAAAAAGTAAAAAATAATTACCAATATAATATTCATTATCAATAGCAAAAAATAAACAAAATAGGCCAGAAAATAAAATAAAACAAGTTTAATGAGGCAGTCACTGTTGAACAAGTAGCATACATGTCCATTTCTTACTCTGCCTTGGCAAGTAGTCCAAGTGATGAATAAGCAAAACGAAAAACCGTGGATACTGAAACATTATTCCATAATACTTGAATGTCAAATAAGTGAAATGACGAATACCAAATCCACGAATACCAGGGGCCCACAGTATATGATTATATAATATAAACACACCTGTGAAAATTTTTATTATTCCAAAAAGTGCATATATATATATATGCTCACAGGCACACATGTATATTCATAGTTTAATTTTGGTGGAAGGGAGGGCAAATCCAGTGGCAGAACTATGGCAAGGCATAGCAAGGCATTGCCTTAGGGCCTCGGCCCTGAAGGGGCTTCAAAAAACAATGAAATACTCCTCCTACAGAGAATAGCCACTGCAAAATTTTTCAATAATTTGTCTAATTTAATTTGAAGTTGCGATATCAAAATATTCATCCTGTCTTGAATGCACATGCCCCCGAATGATTCGTCTGCTTTTGTACTGCTGCTTAATTTCAAGAATTAATATTGCTTACATTTTAATTCTTGCAATGTAACAATATTACTAATGTTAAGACTGTTTGATATGACACTTACTTCAATCAGTGAAATCAGTACTGAACTCAGCACCGAGAAAATAATGCTAATATTATATATCGAATTCAATTCAGTACTTGACACGATTCGATTTTAAGTCCATGAGTTCAGTTGTCATTAGTTTACTTCTACAAATGAAGGAGACAATTTCAATGATGGCCATAACAGCAATTGAAAAATGCACCGAAACACTTTTGTTTCTAAGAAATGATTTTGATGAATTTAAAAATGAAGCAAATCAAATGGCTATAAAATATGATATATCAATCGAGTTTAAAACCAAACGAATTCAAATTAAAAAGAAGTAATTCGATTAACCTAGTGTTGAGGAACAATTCATTAGAAGTGCTGCAGAAATTTTTAAAATGAATATTTTTTTTAAAACTTTTGATTTGGTTATATCACAAATATGCAATAAATATGCAATTCAAATACAGTATATTTTGTTATTATGAATTTAAAATGTTGAATAAAAACTTATATCACATGTATTTATTTTTATTTAATTTTGTGCCTTGTGTTAATAATTTGCCTTGGGGCCTCAAAACTGAAGTTATGCCTCTGGGCAAATCCCAACTTAATACACCACTGTTTGCCATGCTCTGGGAACTGCCCCATAAATTGTCGTATGTGTTTATTTATATATCAATGGGTGTATGCCCAATTTACAAAAATAATGACCATGGATGTCTATAGCAAGTTCCAATAATAAAATATTTTGTATACTTACAGCAAAATCAATATAGGTAGTTTCTATAACTCTGACAATGATCAGATACAGCTCCAGATTTAGATTTCATGTTTATCAATGGCACATTCATGGAGTATATATTCCAATAAATCACATTGTCACAATATAATTCACATTCTGATAAGTCAGAGACATCACAATAAAATATAACAAAAGAAGTCACATACAGAATAATCATGGACATTACATTAAAAACATCACAGTATAATAAAATCAACAAAATCAGCCAATAAAATGCATTAAAATAACTTATTTTTATGGGTATGTATAATATCATATCTGGATGACAGAGATAACATCACCTTCTTTACGCAAATGAGTATTAAATGTGTTGTTAGAAGGCACTTTTGGGAGAGGCTGAATAGGGAGCATTTTTACTTTCTCTATAGGGGAAAGTATTTTCATGAAAAAAATTTATTTCGAGATTTCAATGGAAATACACGTTTTGAGGTCCCCTGAACACGTTTTGACCATTTTCTTGATGATGTCTGTGTGTATGTGACAGTTTTTTTGTGGGTTCTCTAACTGAAAAACTATTAATCAGGTCAACATGAAATTTTATATTTAACAATTTTATGAAAGTTGCAAAAATTGATTAGTTTTTGGTAAAAATTTGTCAACTGAAAGTGGGTGTTTACTCTTGTCACATCCATTTTTTGAAATATTTGTTTTAATATTTGATATATGTAAAATATATTGGAATAAAAGTTGTAGGAAATTTAATTCATTTTTCCATATAATGCATTTTAAAAAAAATCTCTTAAAAACTAAATATTTTAGCTGCCACCACCACGTCACCTACCAATGTCTATTGTTAACAATTGACGCTTACTTAAGTCGTAGTATTGCTCCTTTATAGTTTCTTTATTGTTGGAGCTTCATGGCTATATCCAATATTAGAAGGCTATGGTTTGAATTTATTTCTGTTTTTTTTTTAAAGTCTTTAAATTATTCTCTCAGCATCTTAAAATATTTATTATCATGTAGCCTATTTGGAATTTTTAGAAATAATACAGGTATGGAGGTAGTCATGTGGTGGCCACATTAGATTTTTAACTATGTTTTTCCCACATTGCAGTGGGTGTCTTCAGAAGGGAAGAGATCATCATGTTTCATTGCCATTCTTATCTATTGGTAGTCCTTTCACTTTTTTGTTATTGGTGTTGTTGTTTATCCTATCACCTATGACCATTGGGTCTATAGAGTTTGTGGATATGTTGTTGGATGAAAGGAATCTCTTCCATGTGTAGCTGAGATGGTAGCTGTTGTCTTGGTTATAATTATATGCAGAAATCATAACTTCTTTAATAAGGTATGCCATCATACCACAGCAGCATGGTAAGTCAGCTTCAACAAATTTAATACACTTTCAGACTTACATATTATATAACCAAGAAAAAGTTTATCAAGTTGATGTTATTTATACAGATAAAAACATTTGATAATGCCAATCCAGCTTCTCCTTGCCAAGTTATATGCATTAGGAATTCATAGCAACCTGCTAACTTGGTTTCCTAACTACCTCTCACATTAGCTGCTTATAGATAAAGTTAGATCTATTCATTCAAATACTCTGATGTTCATCTGGGACCCCATATGGATCCACTATTATTCATTTTATTTGTAAACTAGCGTAATTGCCCATCAAATATGACGGTTATACGTGGATTAAGTATTAACTTTAAGGTGCAGTATTTTACCCTCTGACAGTTTATCGAGTTCCCCCTCAGTTTTTCGAACGCCAGCAAACGACGCACCCCTGCAAACGCACGCACTTCTGCAAACGCGAGTACTTCTGCAAACGCGAGTACTTCGGCTTTGCGCGTACGTACAGAGTCTCTACTTTTACAAGCAACAGACATTAGCCCAGAAGAGAACGCTACCATCGTGCGATTTAACCAATAGACTTTCGCGAGTGGTGTGCCCTCTTCCCGGAGAACAGACCAAACTAGCGGACTTCCGACCTGGCAACTACAACGACTGGCAGCCGGCAGTCCTGAGTGTCGAACCTGGGTAAGAGGAAGGAGGCACGGAGAGAGAGAGAGAGAGAACGAGGAAGGAGACACGGAGAGAGAGCAGCCTTAAACCGGCCAGCGGAAGATTTCCCTGTTAGTCCATTACTTTTCGTATCGTTTGTTATCCCTCCAAGTGGACAATTCTATTAAGTATCTTTGTATATTCCTGCTTTGTATAACGTCACTCCAATATAGTTGTAAGCATTTCCTTGTCATTTTGCCATTGTGTTGACCTAGGATGGGAAATTAAGTTTTATGAAATAGCATTGGAATCGGAGGGTTAAGAGGATTATTTGGGTGGTGGGGGCATTTCCAGAAGAGTTTATGGAACTATTTAGTTACAAATTATACACGTACGTAAATACAGGTATAATAGAATTGTATAGCTTGCAGGGGGAATGGTAAATGTGGAAATGTACATAGGGGCAGTGGCGGATTTATAGGGGGTTGTGCATGGCGCGCGCGAGGGGCCCCGTGACGTATGGCAGTGCTTCTCAAATTGGGTTACACGGAACCCTAGCGTTCCGGGAAAGATTGGGGTTCCGTGTGGATCCGCGAAAATGGAGGGAAAAAGCAAAATTTCCCTACCGCTCAGTTACAGTAAATCTTGAATTTCTCCCTCACACTCAGTGGCGGATTTAAGGGGGGGTCGCACTTGGCTCCGAAAAAACGTTCGTGTATATAATCTCAGAAATGTTAAATGTCTCAATTTAAAAATCAATGGAGCCTCTCTATGATTCCATAGAAAAACGATCGTTAAGAGGTGTCACAAAAGAGGGTATCCGTTAGGAGCGGTTTCACTATATATTTATATTGCAGGGTCTGCTTATCGCCAGGGGGCCCCAAATGGTTAGCGCCAGGGGGCCCCAAATGGTTAGCGCCAGGGACCCCAGGAGGCGTAAATCCGCCACTGCATAGGGGCCCATTCAAGGAAGTTAACCTCGGGCCCCACGAGTGCTAAAGACGGTCCTGGGTTAGAGAGAAACAGGACGATAACGTGATAGGAGTCGAGATTGTACTTGCAGTTCTTGAGTTATTCTTATCACGGTCATAATTTATTGACATTTAGACAGTAACTGCATTTTATATAGTAAGATACAGTTTATTTCAATACGTAAACGCAACATATGACTAATCCATAATCCTTACTCGCGAAATAATATATTTTAAATAAATTTCTTCTTTAATTTATGGGTAAAAAGCAGTCAATGAAATTGTTATATTTTCCAATAATTATTAAACTGTTGTTAAAATTATTTGAAAATAATGGGCTGCCACCAAACGAAGTTTGGCTCCGTAAGGGGCCAGGTGTAAAATCCGTACTAATAATAAAATTAGTTGCGACATACTAGTTGCCGTCCGGCTGCAAAGAGCTCGAGAAAATATGTCGAATTGGCAAGATTTTTGTTGAAACGACATTAAATTGTCAAGATGCAGTGATTGATTATTTTTCATCACTCAGTGGCGTGCCACCCAAAGTCGTCCGGCGAACCACTTAGGGCACTCGTGTCATAGGCACATCACTTACCTCGGGGTTTCAACCAGGATGTTCGGCGCGCTCTAAGACTAGCGTTTCCCAACCGCGGCACAGCCGTGCGCCACTGGATTTTGTGGAATTCGCACGTTTAACAAGGGAAGATCTCGGACAATACCAGTATAACGGACACCGGAATAACGTACGAAAAATCACTACGAAAAAATACCGGTATTTCAAATATCAATACCGGCAATTTCGGTATTACAAAAAGAAAAGTGTTTTTCAGGTATGTTGATCTGTGAATCATATTCAGGAAGTATACATGTTTTGGATGATGAATCTGGTGGTCCTTGTCGTGCCAAAAGCAATACACAAGGATCCAGGGGGAAAAAACAAGTTTCTTTGGCAGTAATAAGGATGAATCGTTGCCTGCTGCTTTAGCTCGCATGATATCAAGTGATGGTTTGACTTTTAATATTTTTTGCATTTCTTATGATCTACGGAAAGCATTAATGGCTAGAGGACTTTGTGATATACTGAAATCTGCTAACTCTGCAAGAAAAATTGTTACGGAATGCAGTAAAAACATTTGCTGTCAGATGGTTAAAAATTTATCAAATCGAACACTCCGTGGTGAGAGATTTATTCTAACTTGCGACGAAGAGACATCAGTTAGAAACTGACATTGTTTAAGCATAAATGTTAGCTCTGAGAAAATATTTTGGAATCTTGTACTAATTCGTGTACATGGATCAATTCCAGAAGAAAAATTGTGAACTTACAGGAACGTCTCTGTAGTCCGGAGGAGTGGCAAGTTATTCCTACAGATTCTATCGTTAATGTGGAAGAAGATATAGAAATCTTAGCTCCACAGTTTGCCGTTTCACTTTCTTCGCAAGAAAAGCTCCAGATGACAATTATGAAAATGAATAAATAATATGAATAAAAGTGAAACTGTAAAGCAAAAAGCACAAAAGATCTCATCGAAATTATTCGAGACGAGATTACTTGCTTCGACAGAGAAACTATAAGAGGTAAATATTTGTGTGCAATTACTTAATGACTGTCCACCCTACTAGCGTCGAATCGGAGAGGGCCTTCCCTGCAGCCAGTATACATATCGTAATTTGCCCGAAGAAACGATCCAGACTTGCAGACAAAAGTATCGACGAATTAATTTTTTTGCGAGCGTGTTTAATTCAAATA
Source organism: Tanypteryx hageni (assembly GCA_028673005.1). Lineage (NCBI taxonomy): Eukaryota > Metazoa > Arthropoda > Insecta > Odonata > Petaluridae > Tanypteryx > Tanypteryx hageni. The sequence continues at coordinate 116,985,821 of CM054113.1, forward strand.
GCAAATAGTACTACAAAAACTATTCAGTTACTATGATATATAGTGTATTCAAAATGTTTCGTTGCTTTATTACAGAACGTTTTTATGTTTTGTGACTTACTTTTTGAAATTATGTTTTCCGTTTCAAACATCATTTTTTTATTAGTACATGATACGAAGTTTTCATTTTTTCTTGTTTTCAGTATTTTTAGGAAAAGTTAAAAATGCCGAAATACCGGTTTTATTTATTTTGACCCGGTATTGCAATCCCAGCTAGGACACCGACTTTGGGACGAAACTTCGCTATATTGTACAGCAGGAGTCGGCAACCTTACCTGCATGGCTGGCCACATTCGTAGTTATGAATGCTCCGGAGCGCCGCATTGGAAATTACGAGAGCTTCGGCAGGCCGGGTGAGTGTTTACATCATAAGGTACCAAGAGATTGTTTGATCTCATAATAGCGAAAATCAAGTCTAAATAATTCACTAGCGTTAAAAATCGTCAAAAAAGGTTTCGAGACCATAATTTTTCTGAAATTGTCAATATTTAATTTTACCGACCACTTTTTCAGCATAGCTTCGCGGGCAGTATGAAGCACTCTTGGAGTCGTATGCTGCCCGTGGGCCGTAGGTTGTAGAGAATCGAAGAAAACTCAATTTTTTTGCCAAACTCATATTTCCCGAGTTATGAATTTTAAATATGAATTTAATGAAAACAAGTATGTAAAGGTGTACTCCATGCCGGAGTACACAGTTTCCAAATGCGTTCTTTGAGATCGGCAAATTTTACTAAAACTGCCCAATACCAAATTTCAACAAAATACGTCCTGGGGTTCCCGAGTTGAAACGTACGTTGTAAACCACATGTAGGTCTTCATGTAAAGTGATCGTCATTATTGTCCGATTTTAACCAAAATTGGAATCTTTCTACCAATTTGAATAAGACTCCCCAATACCAAATTTCATTAAAATACGCCTAGCGGTTTCCAAGTTTTAACATGCGGACGGAGGGACGGAAACGGCCCCCCTTTCGTGCAAAGAACGCATAAAAATTATAACCGATGAGAGACCTTTTTCGTAGACCAAATATGTTTAGTTTAAAAAGTTGTGTCCGAATATATGAGAATTTTGATTCTACCTTTAGGTACTCCACAGATATGAAAATATTAAAATTATGAAGCACTATAAAAGGCCAGGTTTATTTGTGTTTTTATTTGTCCGTAGCTAACGCTTTTTACCAACGCCAATGTGGCGAAGCTATACAAACGCGAATAATTCAAAAACTTATCATTCTTTTTCGATCAAACTTTCAGAAACTACTTGGCATCGCTCCTTTTAATCAATTAACTGTCTATTGTGTACGTTTAAGTCATGGGTCAGATCACATGAAGGGTATCTTTCCTCCGATTGAACAACATGAGAAGATGTTAATAATGAGTGCAAACTACAGCGAAGATAATATAAATAAAGCAATCTACGGCATAGGAGTTGATTCCTTTCTTTATAAAATGAGAAGATGTGAAACGTAGTGTGCGATTTGCACAGCTGTATGTAAAAAAGTATGAATATTAAATTTATTATAATTAACTCATTTATCTTATTTATCTCATTCGAAAACGTCCAAAAATTACGTTTTAAGAGAATTTCTTTGCGAATTTAAACAGTCAACAATTTAGCGTCTTGGAAACGCAATTGTTATATGTATTGTTTACTCTAGTCGGTCATTAGGTTTTTCAGAAATTCATAGTAATTCTTAATATTTCAATATTGCTCCCTTTCAGTGGCGTAACTAAGGTATGGCGAAGGTGGTATTTTCCATAGGCGCCGTCTGCTAAAGGCGCCAAACGTTGCCTCAACACGTGCCAAAAGCTTTTTTTTCGATAAATAAGTAATGATTTAATACTCAAGTGTTACATTTATATTTAATAAAACGCTAATATATTCTATAAAACGCAGGAAAAATAATATTCAATACAATTAAATCGTTTCCTAAAATTTTGCCATAGTCGCCATATCTCCCAGGTACGTCTCTGCTTCCTTTGCACATTGAGACTTCGCTCTTAGTTTCTAAAATTAGTTATTAATAGAGAGAATCTTAGAGATCAACTGAAGAGTCCGCAAACGTAACGGCTGATGAGTGAGGAAGGTATAATAAGGAGAGTGAAGGCGTCCAATTGAGAGTGAGTTACATTGCAAGAAGGAATATCTAACATCATCGAATGGATCCCAAGAAACATCAAGAGACCGAAAGGAAGAACGAAAGACAGATGGAACCGAGTGATTGTAAAGTTCTTAGAATCAACTTGGAGGATGGATGGAATTGATAGGGAAAACTGGAGGAATCTGGTAAAGGCCGTCATCCAAAAAAATAAGAAGCTTATGAACAGAGTCAACGTCTCTATAGTTCCAACGGAATGGCAAAAATAATAAGCCTTGTTATATGAAAATATTAAAAACCTTCATCCGGGATCGCTTCCTTGGTATTTCGATTCATTCTATCAGCCTGATTCTTCCCAATAAGGCCTCCCTCGTAGGAGATCCAAGCCTCTCTCCTTTAAGAACCCCCTCCACTCTCCATTCCCCCTCCATCTCCTCTCATTCCCTCTCCCTCCTCTTTGTCTCCCCTCTCCCTCCCCTCTCCCTCCCCTCTCTCTCCCCTCTCCCTCCCCTCGCTCTCCCCCTTCCCTCCCCTCTCCCTCCCCTCTCCCTCCCCTCTCCCTCCCCTCTCCCTCCCCTCTCCCTCCCCTCTCCTCTCCCTCCCCTCTCCTCTCCCTCTCCTCTCCCTCTCCTCTCCCTCTCCTCTCCCTCTCCTCTCCCTCTCCTCTCCCTCTCCTCTCCTCTCCCTCTCCTCTCCCTCTCCTCTCCCTCCCCTCTCCTCTCCCTCCCCTCTCCTCTCCCTCCCCTCTCCTCTCCCTCTCCCTCCCCTCTCCCTCCCCTCTCCCTCCCCTCTCCCTCCCCTCTCCTCTCCCTCTCCTCTCCCTCTCCTCTCCCTCTCCTCTCCCTCTCCTCTCCCTCTCCTCTCCCTCTCCCTCCCCTCTCCTCTCCCTCTCCTCTCCCTCTCCTCTCCCTCTCCTCTCCCTCTCCTCTCCCTCTCCTCTCCCTCTCCTCTCCCTCTCCTCTCCCTCTCCTCTCCCTCTCCTCTCCTCTCCCTCTCCTCTCCCTCTCCTCTCCCTCTCCTCTCCCTCTCCTCTCCCTCTCCTCTCCCTCTCCTCTCCCTCTCCTCTCCCTCTCCTCTCCCTCTCCTCTCCCTCTCCTCTCCCTCTCCTCTCCCTCTCCTCTCCCTCTCCTCTCCCTCTCCTCTCCCTCTCCTCTCCCTCTCCTCTCCCTCCCCCCTCCATCCCCTCTTCCTCCCCTCTCCCTCCCATCTCTTCCCCTCTCCCTCCCGTCTCTTCATCTCTCTTCCCTTCTCCCTCCCTCCCTCTCCCCCTCATTCCCTTCCCCTCCTCCCTCTCTCACAGGCTTGTAAGGCAATTATTGCAGTCGATTGACGGTGCGAGAGTTATTGTCGATGATAAGTTATCTACGTGTCACGGACTGCTTTTCCTCCTGATCCGATGTTCACACCCGAACTCAGGCTCTTAGAAAACGTCTCTGGCGGCAAACTATACAAAGTCGCCTCGGATTTATTCAGTTCGATCGACAATTTATAGCGGGTTCGTCAATTAATTTAGCGAACCCCGGTGAAACTGAAATCGAATAAAACACAAGTTATGGATATCCAGATTAATAACATATTTATCGTTTGGTAAACTCAGCACCAAAATCATAAAGTGTAGTGGTTGGATATGCATACTTTAATGATGAGAATATTGAATAAAATTTCGCATATGTGAAGAAATTTTACACGATTGCGCCTAACAATAAACACTGTATCTTTAGATTGATGCCAAAAGTTCATAATTCATACGGGAACACGTTTAATATCAAAAAGTGAAATCATGCTTTGAAGTGAGATTTTTAATGTATTTTAGATCGTGGATCGAAAGAGTCCAGTTTTGCTTGTTTACTTATTTGCTTAATTTTCCATCTCACCGATTCCGACCCGTGTCACTTGCAAACACCATCCGAAGCAGACGCATATTACAAAAGCCCTCCTCTACGTGCTCAAAATTAAAAGCAAGACATGTTTTTATTTCATAATTCAAATCAATAATCCAAATTTTTGGAATAATTCTTTGGGTCACCAATTCACCGAAAGTATAAATTTGGGACATATAGCCAGATTAAGATAATTCAACTATTTTTAACTTATGCCAAATAAAAACAATAAAAATTTTTATTGTTAGTAGTTCCATGAGACAATAAATGTAATTTTAATTAGTTAAAGTATATGTAAGTTTTTATTTATTTGGTTTAAATGAGGCCGCGGGAAAAATTACTGTTAATATAATATTATTCGCCTAATAAATTAATATCTTTGTTATTGCTAACTTGAAGTTTTCATTTCTTATATGGAAACTATCGATAAAATGTATGTAAATTTGCTTTACAGTAAAGCTGAGATTTGATCGAAAATGAATGCCTAGGGTTTATTTGTGATTTTTTCTGTCGCGAATGATTGTAAATAATCAATTCCACGCAGATAAAACCATCTATATGATTATTCTTTTACCTTGAAACAATTCGTTAAAATGTTGACTGAAGTCGAGAGATAAGAGGGAAGATGCTTGAACTTAATGAGATAACGACTATCGCTATATCTCAGAATCGAATCTTTTTATCTGGCTTCTTAGTTAGCTATGAATTCTTAAATAGAAAGGTTTCCTCGCGGTATAATTGTTTCTAGCACGAATGAATTCTGTACTCGCTGTAACGCAGAATCATAACAAACTTAAATCAGGGAAATGTTTCGATTATTTCGTACATGAGAAGCAATGAATATTTAGTTATTATTGAAATCCACTTTTAAATTAAATAAAAGTTATAGATGAATGAAAAACAAATCGCATTTTCTGTTTTTTTTTATCCATTGGTTCATAATTGTCTTTTCAAACTGCAGACTGTTTTTCTGCAATCTCTGCTATCTGATTTCAAGGCAAATTTCAGATATCGTTCGTTTATAAGATAACGTAGATATTTAAGATGTTTATTGATAAAGGCTGATGAGGTTTTCAAGTTACATAAGTGGGAATACCGGTGACGAATGTAATAATTTCAAAATACCTTTCAATACTTTCAGAATACAGTCATACCTCGCTTTGCGCGACCTCGTTTTAAGCGGATTAGTTATAGCGCGAGACAGGCCATAGCCTACCAGGTGTTCAAAAAACAAAGGCAGTCGACTATTGAGGCGGCCTATCCTTATATGAATTAAAAATTTTATTTTTTTACAGGCTTGTGGATGTTAGTAAGATCGTTATTGATATTACACATTAGTTTTCGCGACCATGAAAGCTATCCTCTTTGACATAAAGACCCCGTTTTGCGCCAATTCCGTTTAGTGCGAATTTTCAGGAATATATCTGCCGCGTAAAGCGAGATATTGCCGTATTCCCTTAAAAAGACGCTGCATTAAGGCCCATTCACGCATGACCGGGACAGGCGCAGGATGGGCATGGGACGGGCACGGGAAAAATGATGGTCGATTCACACATCAACGGGACGGGTCCGGAGAGTTGATTAAGTATTTATCTCAGTAGCTTGCATACTGTGGTTGAAACATCACATGTGCTCAGTATGTTGGTATAATGCCCAATAACTTTGATTTGGAAGACTTAGCGTTAATCCTGTAGCATTAGATGAGGAAGACGCATCTTTAAAAAGAAAAAGGTGGTTGCATAAAGCCTGGAAAAAAGGAAGATTGAAGGGGAATATGCAGCGCTTTTTCGCGAACTATTGGACGACGAGACAAAATTTTATGAATACTTCGAATGTCACAGTACTCATTTAACGATTTGTATAACAAAATAGAGACTTAACTGATGAGGCAAGATACTTTTTGAAGGGATGCAATCACACCAAGAGAAAGTTCGGCTGTTCTTAGATCACAAAATATTTATAAAAATCGTCTACCTGTTTCTAGAGCGCTATTCTACCTAGACAGCTGCGTCGACGGGACGGGAAAAATGAAACAAGTTCAATGCAGCCCGTGCCCGTTGCCCCGCCACGCGCCCGTCCCGTGCCCGGACCTGTGATGTACACATACATTACTTTATACTTTGTTTCTTTTCCATCCTGGTCCGTCCCGTGCCCGTCCCGTGCCCGTCCCGTGCCCGTGCCGTGCCCGTCCCGTGCCCGTCCCGTACCCGTCCCTTGCCCGTCCCGTGCCCGTCCCGGTCATGTGTGAGTGGGCCTTACTTGTTGCGTCTGTCCGTATACTTATATTCCAAAAATCCTTTCTGTGGCGGTTAGCTCTAAGAGGAACTATTGGAACTTTTCGAATAGCTCACCTCTCACTTAACGTGGCTCATAACACAGAGGAAGGGAATCTTTGCTCAAAACTTCATAGATTAAAAGGAATTTGACACCGTGGCGTGTGATTTCCTTGCGCTGTGACATATGGATTTACAGTTAATGCACTGCAACGCTGCAATGTAATGAATTCGTTTTATTCCGTGAAATCTAAAAACTAATTTTACGCATAAAAGTTTAATTCTTTTAACTTTGCGTTTGTCGTCACGAAGAGGTATTGTGAGTGAGCACTATACTCCAGTACTGCGCCCATATCTATCGCGTACTGCCACACTTTAAATTGTAATTAATGTTTTTTTAGTATTTATCGTTTCTCGCAAAATATATTTATCTTATAAAACTATGGGTAAAAAATGTAAAAAAATTGCGAGATTAATGATCTGATTTGATATTATTAACAAAAAACTACATTTTTAATTATAATTTTAAACTTGTTTGGATTCTTTCATGCTAAACTTGTTTACTCTCCTCGCAATGAATACCACAATGCTTGAATTCCGTAGGGTGGGAGAGAGAAGAGAGGGAGAGGAGAGAGGGGGAGAGGGGAGTGGGGAGAGCGGGTAGGGGAGAGGATAGTGAAGAAGAAACAGGTGGGGGAGAGGAGGGTGAGAGATAGACGGTGGGGAGAGAGCGGCGTGAGGAAGAGGGGCGTTGGAGGGAAAACGCTAAAGGAGGAGAAACCATACCAACGTAAAAAATCGGCCTCCTATTGGTGGACACCCATGCTTCTTTGCTTCATGAGACTTAACTTGCTATCTTCATCGATTCAACAAAGACTGTATTTTCATTAAAGAAGGAAATCACCTTTCTCAGGTGAAGCGCTCGGACAGCTTTCATGCTTTGAATATTCGCAAAGTCGACGATTCCGAAAAGCCAGTCCACGGCGGCGACGGTGTAATGGCCGTCCAAATTAGTCTCCTGGATACGCCGATGGAGTGCGCGACAAACAATCGAAAACCAGTTTCCGTGTGTTTCTTTGGCGAAAGATTTCATGGAATTACGAGGAAGATTTTAACGAATACGTAATCAGGCTTTCCTTATCGTGGGTTGCTCAGAAAACAGAGGGGACAATTCGGTATAGATTAATGCTTCATCAAACGTGCGGCGTTCGCCCGATCGTTCTTATTCTTTCCCGCCGCAATTGCCCTTAGGTGATCATCGTCTCCTCCCCACTCCACAAAACCACCTCTGCCGACAATCGCAATATAAAAGGCGCCGAGCGTTATCTCGGCGCTCCGAAGCGATATAGTAGTCCCCGCAGCGGCATTGGCGCGGGCGACTCCGGCAGATCATCGAATCCAGGTGACCGGTCACTAGAGTCCGTGAGATAAGTCACGTCGGGCACGAGAACTCTTTTTCTGGAAAGAGGGCTTTTGGAAGAGCGACGGCAAGAAAAGGTTCGTTGCAAGTGAACGAGAAATATTTTTTTTATTTTCGTTGTACGTTAATTCCCATTCGTAACGCAGTTGTCCATGTAAAATGAAAGAGTTGGGAAAACAAGAGACCGGAGTCGCTTCATGGCAAGAGGATACTGATAATTATTGGAAGTCGCGTGTAATTGGCAGTTAATCGTATTTATTGACTGTTTTAAGAATTAAGATTGAAAACAGATGGAAAAGTGATTCACGGCCGTCATATTTGACAAGGAATTCCTACATTTTTAAAGCCACAAGCATCAAGTTATCTTCAAGAATATGAAGTGAGAACCATTTTATTAATTTTAAGATTAGCACTAATGAAAAATGAAATCAAACCAGGGTCGAGCTTATTACTTTTGTTTATATGATTAATTTTAATAGCTATCGATATAATTTATTTTAAACGCCGTACGGAAAATTCTATTGCCATCTCCTGGATTTATTTTCGCTACCATAGGACATTTATTTCCCATGAAGCAGAAGTGAGTGAATGACAGTGAGCTGATTATTAATTTCAAGCCAATGAAGAAACTTACAAATTCTCAGCAATCGTTCATTACCATCTGAAAGATATTTTTTGTATTTTAAACTAGTATCTGATGAAGTGATTAAATTTAATTAACATGACATTTTTTCATGTAAGCGCATTCAAACTGAATAAGTGAAAGCTTATTAATTGAAACTAATTGATGTCAAGATCATTTCAAATTATTAAAATTCCACATTATTGATCGCAGTTAATAAATTATAGTTTCATACTTTAAATAAGTCGTTTTTACTTTTCGAAAAGCTTGCGCTCTAAAAATCTGAGATGTTGCACTGAAGAAAAATCACATTTCAGTAATTTGTTATCGCTTTTCAAGTAAAATATTTTCTGCTTCTTGAAAAAAATTACCGATCTTTGATATAGTTTGTTTCCATTACACTTCGTTCCTGTTCTTATTTCTTTTCCCTTGAACTAAACCGAACTTCATGAAGTCAGGACTTTCGTCTGTAAATTCTAAACGGATATCTAAACGCCATCTCACTTCAGACAGTTTAGATTTTGATAGAGAATGAATTTTTTCATCTACGTCTTCATTACCGACTTCTGTTTATTTCAGTGTTCTTTGGTTATATTCAAGGCGATTTCGTCTTCTGCTTGGTTTACAAAATTTTTATTCGTCATCTCCAATTGTTTATTCTTGCACATTTTTCAGATTCACTTGATTCATTCCAACATGTTTCAAGAACTTGTAAGTCCTCTTCAATCTCCTGCTGGTGAAGTTCAAGCATTCCCTCAAATTTGTAATGGCATTCTGCCTGACTTTTTCCAATAAAAAACCCAAATATAAATGACGCTTCGAATGCCGCAGGCAATCAAATTTGCATGCGATCCTTCCGCCCTTGAGTCTTTCTCCGCCGCAAATTCACGCAAAATAACGAGAAACTCTTCAACTATCATCCGTTTGTAAACGCCTTAACAGCTAAGAAATACACATTAGCCCATCGGTTGAGTGAGAGAGGAAGTGTTGGGTGGAGTAAAAAGATATTAAAATTTTCCATAATCACTTGTCAGTAAACCATTCGCCGGATGGTCAACTGCACTGCACAATAACACATATCGCTCTTCAACTTTTAAGACGTCTAACTGAAAATGGCGAACTTCCAGTAGTAAATGCTAATGGAACAATAATGAAAATAGGTGTTATGTAAACCAAGAGTTTCGGTTTGCTTTGTCGTGCAAGTCAGCGCTCAGTCCTTCGGAAGGGAAGTTAAGCAGTTGCCCCCCTTGGTGCTCTTCGTAAAGAGTAGGCTAATGCCGGCACCGGGTTTCCCTCCTCCCTTGTGAGTGAGTCTGGTTTGTAAGGAGTTATGGCTATAATAATTGAAGAGGTTGTTTAGCCAAAAATACACACACATCAGTTTGCTTTGTGCATCATTCGAAAGGTAGTCATACTTTACCTTTTTGAAAATCTTACTTATTTGCTTTCCCTCCAATAGCTGATTTCACTTAGCGCGTCTCGTCGGCGTTAATAAACAGGAGAGTCAGTATTCTCCCTTTGTTAATTTTTCGGCCGGGAGTGCTGCTTGCTTTTTTACTCACTTGGGCGTTTTTCAATATTTCCCACGTCTGCACCAAGCACTTCATAATTTTTTCTGTTAAGAATTCCGTGGCAATTCCGAAATCTATTCAGCCAACCAATACTCTCTCTAAAATTTTTCCCGACCGAAATTTTGGCCGAATCGTTCCGACGCGACATGAATTTTGATACTACGTACTCGGGCTCCAGATAAACGCCGTTTAAAAGCGGTTTTTAATCAACAACACCAACATTTCTACCTGTCATTGTTTTCCTGTTTTCTGCTGCTCCATGCACGCCCTACTTCAAAATGAAACCTACTTACGATTTATTTCACTTAATGGTGTCAATAACTGTGGATTTATCAATGCCACATAATTTCATGACAATTTGCAGCGAAGCACCAGTTTAAAACATTTTCACAATTTCAATCTTTTGAATGAAATTAAAATTTAAAACTCCTGAACCGTAAATGGGTTAATTTACGGTTCAGGAGTTTTAAATTTTAATTCCATTCTGTACACCGTAGTCTCCAATTCCATTTTCAACGTCAATCTTTTGAGTGAAGTTCCATGTTTTATTTTCCCACTCCCCTGTCACAGCGGCAAACAATATAAATTTATACTGTGACAATCACAAAAAATCGCACTGAAGCAAGGTATGCTTGAAATCAACTTCAATGAAAATATATACAATGAGAGAAACCTAGGTAACGAAAAGGAGAGAAAGAGGAGTTCAGGCAGCTTTCCAAGCATAAGAAAAACTTAAATTCATGATTACGGTTTCGTGGCGATGAAACAAATGAAATATGTTTTTATATTCTTATTCTAGGGAAAATGTCTACCAAATTATTTATATCCGCTTCCTCGCCAATAAGAGCCGATTCCACAAATTTTAGTCTTGATAAATCAGTTTCACGAGCTACCTTAGTTAACGCATTGTCTATAATAAAACATGTAACCAACTTTGAGTGATGTGTGTCCAGATAGTTGAGAAACCTGTATTTCAACTTCAAACTTTTCTCAATGATAGAAAAGTTGCGAGACAACTGTAGCAATTTCGAAGCACCACATCTGGTTAGGTTTCCAGGAAAAATATACTTTAATTTAAAGTTTCCGTGGTTTCAGAAGGTTTGAAAACCCCGATCTAGCCTTCTATGACTAAATTACACAAATTACCTGACTAGAAATAGAATGTCGTTCGGCTAAGCACGCAGGCTAAAAATAGAATCTTACGATTGAAAATTTGAGAGGACACATAACTTTATCTTTACGACCGGCTTTGCTGGCTTGTTATTCGCGATAGGGAGAGCCATTACAGTCTTAGAAAAATCTCATTAAGGAGATGAGAAAATAGATTAAGTTAAAGGCACTTGTTTTCAAGAGACGAAAGTTCAAATTTAATGGTATTTTTTCAATTTTGCGAGGCGTTTAAACCGGATAAGGTTAATTAACGGTTTAACACATGAAGTTAATTGGAAAATTCATGGGTACAAATAGAGAGAAAGGATCTAGAGCGCCGGATGTACAATAATTTTTATTTTTTTAAGCCTTTTAAGCATGTTATCTTAAAAGAAAAAACTTGCTTATGTGATCACTCTGTCCGTCCGTCTTTCTGTTCGTCTGCGGGCAATAAATGTTTTGGATTTAGGAAATATTTGGAAAATTCTGTTTGAATTAGATAGGTCTTATAAATCCATTTAGTTTTCACCAGTTGAACTTTCACGGTAGTTCATGTAATTTTCGCTATATGGTTTGGAATTCGAAAAATTCAAAATTTTGAAATAGCCAAACTACTGGAAATCTCGGGAAAATTCTTTTCGAATTATGGATAGCTCTTATCATTCTATGAATTTTCCACCGATTGGGGCTTCCAAGTACTTCATAGAGGTTCCACTAGATGGCTTTAATTTAGAAAAATTCGTAATTTTGAATTGGTATTGTATTTAAACTACTGAAGCTAAAAAGAGTGAAGTTTTCACGGATGGGAAATTTCTAATTAGGATCTACATTCCAACAGTGTAGGTTCTCCCCTACTCATAGTAGGGGGCAAAACCAGAATCCTGAAAAATTCTAAGAATTACTTGCTTCCACCTCCTGCTTTACCAAGGGTATCTTTCTTGTTTTAGCATACTTTCCAGAATGGAAATAGGCTTATAGTTTTGTAGTTGTGTCTGTCTGTCTGTCCGTCACTTCTATTAACTTTTGAAACAATTTCCGATTTTCGTGAAACTTGGTGGAAATCTCTTCCTACCTGGACCGAACTCTCGGTGATAGTTTTTGTTGTGAAGATTGAAGTCTCGGGTTCGATTCCAGGAACTATCCTTCCCATTTGATTTACATGGGAAATCTGAAATCCCTCGTGCAGGGTAATTTTCTCTTGCACATTAAAATATCTTAGAATTGTAACATCGGAAGGAGTTTTGTACTATTCTCTGAGGAAAGAAATGAAGATTTTAATTTTTATCGTAGAATTTTGCTTATCGATTGTATTTCTTAGAATTTCGCGTAAATACTGGCGATTTTGCAGTTTTTATCACTCATTACGAGAGTGTTGCCATAACAGCAACTATTGTTGGACACAGATTCGGTATCATTATATATCGACGTTTCTTACAGAGGAGGATATAACATACTAGTAGTAGGTGCTTGCATACTGCAAGCATTTCATCTCACCTTGAAAAAGCATTCATTTTCAGCCAGATATTTCATCATTACAATTTTTTTTTTAATTCTAAAGATTTCATCTCCGCAGCGATTTTCGTTTTTCCCTTATGTAAAAATAATAGATTAAAACAATATATTATACTTTCTCTATTATGGGGTACTAATGCTACACATTTCTGCCAAATTTTAAAGTTGTAGCAAATTGTACAAATTTTGATATTTTAATTTGTTTGACAGTTAAAAAATCTTAAAAATTTAAACAAATTGATAACTGTGTAGACATTACGGGATGAGCTAGGAAGCTGAAATTTTCAAGTTATGTACAGAGTAGTGCATATGCACAAATAAACATTTGAATCTCTCCAATAACATATTGCGGCGGCCGTTAAAAATTTTTAAAATTTAAACAATTGAAAAAATATTATTTCACTTCTAGAAGTACTACAACATTAAAATTTGGCAGAAATGTGTAGCATTAGTACCCCATAATGGAGAAAGTATAAAATTCTTAAAATTGCAAAGTTTTGGGATTATTTTAATCTATTATTTTTACATAAGGGAAAAAACGAAAATCGCTCCGGAGGTGAAATATTTAGAATTAAAAAAATATTTGTAATGATGAAATATGATAAATGAATGTAACATATAGGAGGATACTAATGTTTAGGCACTTCCAGATGAGCTGGAGATTCGAAATTATTTTCTTAAGTAGGATTTTGTGTAAAACCGACTAGAAAAAACTAAAATCTTGAAAAAGTGCAACAATGCGGCCGGTAAAAATTCGCAATTGTATAAACAAATTTTCAAGGTTTATGTATTTTTCAATATGCCACGGGGCTGAAATTTTTTTTAGAGGTAGGATTTGTAAAAAAACGAAATAAGGATTATATAAAGTTTAATATTTTTCTTTGTTTGGCATTTAAAAATTCTTAAAGTTAAAAAAAATAGGTAGATGCTTAGACACTACGCCGTAAGTTAGGGAGCTGAAATTTTTAAATTATGAAGAGGTTAGTCAATGTAAACGAATAACCATTTCAATTTATCCATAAAATTGTTATTTTGGCCGTTAAAAATTATTTAAATTTAAACAATTAGATAAATGCTATTTCACTTCTAATTGTACTATAAATTTAAAATTTGGCAGAAATGTGTGGAATTATTAACTCAATGTGAAAAAAGTATAATATTTCGAAAATTGCAAAAATTAGTGATTGTTTTACTACATTATTGTTCCATAATGAAAAAACAAAAACCCATCCAGGGAAAAATCTTTAGAATTAAAGAAATATTTCTCATGATGAAATATATCTCTAAAATATTAATGTTTTTTTTCAAGGTGAGATTAAATGCTTGCAGTATGCAAGCACCTTCTACTAGTATTCTAATACGCACATGCGTTATTTTTGCCGCACAAATACGCGTGATCAATTTAATGTTCCGTTCGAATGTATTTGTAGTATTTTATAACGCTAAATTGTGAAATTTGTGAACACAAAGAGCGACATATCCGCGATGACTTTAATGCTATTAAAGATGATATAAGTATTAAATAAACGATTAAATGGAAAGTATGCATCATAAGTTGTTTGGATCATCTTGTTTATTTGGTGAACCTGCTTCATGCGATATTGCCCGTGAGATTTAAAAATTTCTTTTAGTTTTAGTTGGTATTTCAACTCCAAACCTTTCTCAATGATAGAAAAGTTGCGAATCATTAAGTTTGAGTGGCAATGTTGCAACAAACCTCAAGTGTAAAAATGAAGGCCCAGCGTACATTTAAATGTACGCACGGCCGTTAGCACCTTGGTGTACATGATGACCTACCATCTGGTTTAAACGCCGTAAATGGTACAGAAAGGCACAAGGAATGTCTTCAATGCTTACGGTCTATTACCTCAAGGCCTTTACGCACATATCTTCAAATTTCGATGACGTAGTATTATGTCATGGCCAATGGCGGAGGCAAACTATCATGATGTAATATTGCGTCAAAGCTATTTAATTGGTTGTGCTAAAAATTCAATAGAGCTTAATGCGCAGATAATACACATTATTTCAAAATCAATAAGAATTATGTAAACTACTTCAGAGAAAGATATTCCTACGAATTACCATCGTAATTGAATAAGCATCAGATTTACGGTTAGCTGAACCTCATTATGGACAGAATATCAAAGATAAGTGTGTGTGAGTGTATTTTTGGCTAATCAACCTCTTGATTATAGCCATAAGTCATTCCACACCTAATAAAATCACAAGGGAGGAGGGAAACCCGGTGCCGGCATTAGCCTAATCTTAATGAAGAGCAACAAAGAGGCCAATGGCTTAACGTCACTTCCGAAGGACGGAACGCTGAATATGTGCGGTCTTCTCAAATCGCACAAACAGAGGGCCGGGCGACCTCGGATAAACCCTACTTGCGCTGGATTCGAACCCCTTGCCTCTTCCAGCAGCGGGCGTAGCAGCCAGCGTCCAGCGTCCTAACCACTACACCGCCGGCACCCACGATGAAGATAAGATAAGCCATGGAAAGAAGGCTTTAATTATGGTGTCGAAGACTCGCCATAATTGCATTCTTCAAAACGCGCGAAAAAGTGGAGATTAACGCAGAATTATGAGTACGTTAATATTCTCATAACACGTCTGTAGTCCATTTGTCGTGATCTCTTCATAAACCCTGCTTCTCTTCCTTCCCTTGGTGTAATTAGTACTCTATATCTGGCTTCTTTATGCTATACAATTCGTTGATGATAC
Source organism: Tanypteryx hageni (assembly GCA_028673005.1). NCBI lineage: Eukaryota > Metazoa > Arthropoda > Insecta > Odonata > Petaluridae > Tanypteryx > Tanypteryx hageni. Next base: position 117,001,113 of record CM054113.1, read on the forward strand.
GTACGATAATCCGCTGGTCTTTATTTCTTATCGTTCGGTTCTCTTCCGTTCTCCTACACACCTCTTATCCTATTTATTTGTGCTCACTCTTCATCTCTTTTGAAAATTCGATTTTTCAGGTTCAGCGGAAAACACTTTCGTTGTTTTCCATATATTTTAAATTTCAAAAGTCTAATTGCACTGACTTTGCCAATGAAAGATGCTCAAACAAATTTTAACTTTAAGTTTCCCGTATTTGCCCGAATATAACCCACACTTTGTTTGGCCTAAAATGACTTTCACAACAACCTTCTGCGCATTATATTCGCACACTACCTATAAATGATTTTTCTTGAAATCGACCATATGATTTTGAGGTGCGCGTTATCTTCTGATGCGCATTATATTCGGACAAACACGGTGTCTACAGTTTTTTAATTTGTGCACCTACTTTACCTCACATAATTCTTTTTCATCACTTAATCTCTGCATTGTAAAGATGCACGTGAAAAAGTTTATTTGTAATTGTCTCACATTTGCAACAGCAAAGGTGTAAGTGAAAAAATTCTGAATAATCTTCTTTGTAGAGAGCATACTTACTTATCAACTCAATAAAATTTTTTTAATAAAATAAGGAAAGGAGTCATAAAAGTTGCCTGTTCCTTAAATTAAAGTTACTGTTGCCAGTTTTCGGCAGCAATCAATATCCGCGGTAAATTATTTTATTATTACTGAAGGAATGCGTCGTGGCATAAAAAGATCTCATTTTTTGCTACTTAAGAAAGGTTCATACATACACACGGAATATATGGCAAAATTTTAGAGAAACTCATCAGAAACTTTTGATGCACACAATGAAGTGTCTCTAAACTCATTGAGTCCCGGAGTATACGGTTGTTTACAAACTAAGGAAAGAGTGCCTACTCCGAAGGGGTAGTAGCCTTTGGTAGATACTAAGAACTCATCTGAGAATTACTATGTGGAGGTACTTTACGGAATTATTTCATAGTGAAATAGGTTAATGGACGTAATTGCGCAAAAATCGAACAAAATGGAAATAGTACAAAGTTTAAATAAACAGAGTGCATTTTTTTCATTTTCGTGCAAATTACCCTCATTTTCTTATTATGAAGTTCCACCAAATATCGTCCTCGCCAGAAAATTATATCCTTAGTTTACAAATCTCATATCAGATGTTAGGTTTATCATTTTTTCGTTGTAACTACTTTTCCCATTTCACACCAAAATTCGAGTTTTTGAAAATGGCCTCAAGAAGTTTTAGTTAAGGACAATGATGAAGAACCTGTAGCAGAACTCCGTTGTTTTTAAAATATTTCAAACGTTATATTATAGGATATAAGATATTAATATTATAGGACGTTAGATTATATATATTAACGTGTCCTGATATTGTGTGGCTATTTAAAGAATACAGCATATATGACTAAAATTGAAAATGCCATTATATTTACCAATATTTTATAAAACTTCATCGCGATGGTTTTTATAAAACAGAAATTCTTTAAAAAGATTAATACTCTGTGTGGTATTTAAAAAAATCATACCGCATTCCTTTCATTTTTATCTGTAACATATATGGCGAAAGTATTACTAACAAGAAAACAAATTCATTATTCTATTTAAGATATGAATGTTCAAGAATAAACACTTCAATATAAGAGAAATTGGAAAAAGTACCTAGGTATCTCCAACAGTCAAAATAAGGCTAGGTTAAAAATGTGGATTTAGGGTGCATTGCAGCCGTCTTCAGCGGTAATTCACCGAAAGTAAATGCTTTTTATAATCTACTTTCGATTAACTACCACTAAAGAAAAGCAAATCTGGTTTTTTCTAACACTGTTATGGCTATTGGACATACGCAAGATAACATTTTACTTTCTCATATACGTAGTATATTGAGCAAGTATTTTTATCGTGAAAAAATTCGACTTCGAGATTTTGATGGAAATACACGTTTTAGGTGTCCCTTAATTCATAAAAGTGGTTTTCGCCATGCCGTCTGTCTGTCTGTCGGTCTGTTCGCCGTTCTAGTGACCAAACGCGTATATAAAATCGAATTATATTTCGTATTTGTACAAAATATAATCTTTTGCAGATTCTTTTTCATAAAAATGATATTGCACAAAAATAAAGGGTTTATTCCTGGCAATTTTTTGAAAATTTTGATTTACTCAAAAATGGCCCCAGAGAATTTTATTAAAATCAATCCAATAATAGAGACTGATGTCACAAATAATACTGCGTAAGCTATAAGCTTCTTGAAATCACTATATGGCGTCTAGTGACATTAAAATGTATGCTAAGCTACCTTACCTAAGCCTTGTGACGTCACGCCTCCCCTGCGATCCATTCAAACTCTTACTACAGCCTTACGGTTAAACTAAATCGAATGATATCTCATATTTATGGATAATTTCATCCATAAAAGACATTCTGTGGTGATAACCGATATTGCGCAACAATTAAGGGTACTTGATTATAGGATATTTTCAAACAAAATTCGATTGACTCAAAAATGGCTTTAGGGATTTCGATTAAAATCCATCCAAACGTACAGCCTGATGTCACAAATAATACTAAGCCATATGTTCCAAAAAGGTTGCTATATATCGTACAGTGGCATTATTTCTGTACAAGAAGCTCAGCGCACGCGTCAGAGGGGAGGGGGAACCCGGGGATTCCCTAGTCTAAAATTCCGTACTTCTCTTTTAACGCCACGCGCTTATTAGTGAGAGTTATTAGATATGAGATAGTAAATAAACAAAAACTCCTTCACCGTAAAAAGGAAGAGAATACACTCACGCTGCAGGTTGTTGGTAAACACCGTCGCAGGACTTAAATCAAAAGGAGACACACGCAGAAACATACAAACGCCACTCACACAGTAAACTCTAACAAAAAATTAAAACTAGTAGTGTTGGGTGTAGGAGGGAGAAGCGGGGTATATAAACAAGGAGTGACCGTTGGGGAGAGGGAGGAAAAGTGAAAGGATTTGGAACGGTTAACTGAGTAACTGAAAAAGGGGGGGAGTGGGGGATGGGACCTAAGTCGTTGTTCATAATCGGGGTTTTTGTTTTTATGTATGTAGATGCTTTTGTATGCATCGAGTTTATTGTATTGGTCGATTGATTTGAGTAAGGATAGGTTTTTGTGGTGATAGGTTGGTGAGTGTCAAAAATATTAAATTAAATTAAATGTTTTCTCACCAAAGTTTTCATTACAACGTATGAATCTGTGTGTTAAATTTATCGAATTGCCTTTTCGTCATAGCTTCGCGGGCCACACAAAAACAGTTTGCGGGCCGGATGTGGCTCGCGGGCTATAGGTTGGGCACTACCGGTCTATGAAATAAGTTTTGAAACCTGAAAAATTCGCTTTTCTGAATATGTAGAGTCTTGGGGATCATATTTCAATTCGAAATCGGCAATTAATGCTTTATGGTCGCCAATACCATCGTCAATATGTAGGCTTTTATATATTCGATTGCCGTTGCCATCGAATTGCGTCGGTGCCTTAATGATTTGTTCCAGATAACTAAGGATAAGTGATTCAATTAATTCCTGACAAGCTTCTCTATCTTTCCCGCCACTGAAGCATGTTACAGATTAACAATCGATGGAGGGAAGATTAAAATCTCCTCCATGGATTGTTACAGGATCGCCTGGTGGCCGTCTGCAATACTGTACTGTGCTCTTTTATTAGGGCTACCATACTCTGGCCTGTAAAGTGAGGACGTCATTTTCCCGGTCAGAGTTTATGGAGTCTGTTGTGCAGAAATATTGTGATGAACTAAGTATACTAATTAATGCAATTCGAAAACAATATCTGGATCTGATGTACGTTTAAAATTAAGTGTTTTTTTGGAATTCCTTCCTGATGGTTGAATGCCAATAACGAGGAAATGTCCGGGAAAATGAGGATATATGGTAGTCCTATCTCTAATTTTCTCGATTCCTGAGTCAGTGGGACGTAAAAGAACCAAATAATAATTTTTCTGGTTACATTAATAAGTATATACGTTTGTCTCTTAGCAACAATCCTACTGTTGCTGCAGTGGGGATAACTTGGCTGTTGCTGGGAATAATACGCAATATATTATAAACTCACTGGACGCTATATGCCTATTTTTAAGACAGTATATGCGAAGCTGTTGATGGCACTAGGCTCTAAAACTGGAAGAATTTAAATTAAATTCCATCTAGTTATTTTAAGGAATACGATTTCAAATATCGAAAAGAATAAACTACTCTCCATTATTGCATGATACGGTTCATTTTAACAAGGTTACTATTACGGGTGATACCCTATGTAAATACGATATTCTTCTGATTTTAGTCTCAGTGCATAGATTACAGGCACGATATCGGATAATCCATATTTTGCAGACTCATGATTACCAAAACGTGCATATTCAACAGAACCTCAAGACGAATGTTTTACGATCACAATATTTCTCTATACATACGTGGGGCATTCGATAATCCCGATATTAAGTTCGCTCCGATATATATACATATGCTAACTAAGCCATATGTCCCAAAAAATTACTAAATATCGACCCGTGGCATTAAAATATACACTAAACTACGGTTAACTTTGATTTATAAGCGTTTTTCTTTTATAAACGTAAACAGTCGACCAAACGCATATGAAAAGGTTTGTGCAATGTATATTGCGCCGTTTATTTTAAACGCAAAAAATATGGATTATCTGCCTTCTTCATAATGATTGTGTCTCTCGGGACAATTCCTAATCGTCGAGGATATCGAAAAGAGATAAACGATAAAAAAAGTCGAGCGAAGAGAACAAAGGGAATAAAAAACGAAGTCATCCGCGTCAATATCTCACCTCATCCGTTTCAAAGAAGATTCGTGAGTTTTTTCTGCACCGATCGCTCTATTATATTTTAGATAAGTGGTTATCAAACTGCGTGCCGCGGTACACTGGCATGTCGCAGTAGATATTTAGGGGAGCCGTGGACAACTTAATTTAGTAAATAAATCAACGATTTGCATGTGTAGGTGGGTAATTAGGGCAATAATTTTCTTATAGCAAATTGATTATGTAGTAGCATCAATAAATGGATGTGTCCAAAAGTTGTGATAGAAGTCGATGAAAGGTGCGGGATTTCACTCTCGTTCCAAGCATTAAAAACGGTAAGAGGCCAAGGGGGTCATCAGTCAAGAGTGAGTGGAGGAGAGGAGGGGATGGTGGGGAGATAGGACAAGAGAGAGGGAAGCGTGGGGAACAAGGAGGTAACCAGGGGAAAGGGCGCGGGGGGTCCGGATCCCCCTCCCACTCCGATGTACAGACACTTGTGGAAATATGCGATAACCACGCCACAAACTTGCTACATTTCCACTTGCTATGCTGCCACCTGCTGCGATGAGTTATGAGAACTGAAAACGTTATAAAAGTTTATAGTTTGATTAGGACTTTTATTTAATCAATTGCTGGGAATTGGTTTTCGACCTCAGACCCCCCGCGGAGTAAATTTCTGGGTACATGCATGCTGGGGATCGAGGCGCTCCCTCCAGCACCAGGGACCTTCTTCGGCCCCGAAAGTACGCGGGACCTCGGTGGGTTGTTATCGCCGTCGACGTGATTCTGCACTGCACCGGTTCCGGTTCCGCGCGGCGGAAATCTCAAAGCGATGCCGCCGCACGCTCGGCGCTAGTCGTTTGTCTTGTTAACTTCGTCGTTCCTTGAACACTAATGAAGTTTAGACAAATGCTATGCGATTGTGAAACATAGCGCGGCCGAGGCTCAAGAGGCACGGAAGCTCGTTTCTCCGACTAGAAGGTTAGTCGCGTCCTTTCCTAAAGGATCGTGCTCGACGTTGGCTTCTACGTGGTGCTTCGCTCGGGGTTCAAATCGGACATATTAATCACAATCCACGCCTTTTTCGATCGCATTCCTTAAGAAGATAAAAGTCGATCGCGGCGATAGTATTAATCGAACAGAGGAATTTTTTGCTCTTTAGATCACGCATACAGGAGACGCTCAATAGAGAGCCCGGGTCCGGATGCAGCCTCCCGGCAAGTTAGAGTGATCACATTGACTGCACTCGCTCCGTGAATCTACGGATTTTCGCCGGAGGGTGCATTTCCACGGCGACAGAAGGCGCCTCAGAAATAAAAGAGAGAAGGGAAAAGTTGGCGGGGAAGGGGGAGAGAGAGGAGGGGGAGAGAGGAGGGGGGGAGAGAGGAGGAGGGAGAAAGGAGGGGGGAGAGAGGAGGCGGGAGAGAGGAGGGAAGGTAGTGTACGGAAGGGGGGAGAAGGGCGGGGAGAAGGTGACCTCTTAGGAGACGGTGCTATCCCCTCTTCTTCTATCTTCCACGAGGCCATCCCTCCGTCTCTCCGGAGGACTATGTCTCGACCCCTGCCGCGTGCGTGGCTCTCGCTGCTGCCGCGCGCAAGAAGACTTCTACCTCTACCGCGTCCGTGGCTCTCTCTTCGCGCAGGTGACAGCTGTCCAGCGATGGACGGAGCGAACAAAGAGAAGTGGTCGTCGGGGGGCGGCGGAGGGGGCGTCTTCGTGGTGGACGTCGCCAAAGAGAAGGAGGCCCTCGAGGACTACGACCCCTACCAACACAGATGTGCGGAGAAACCCACCTCGTGAGTATGGCCCCCGACCAGAAGGATGCGCGAGTTAGGCGATCCGAGGGAATCTCCCCATTGGCACACAGTCCGCCCGATTCGTTCATCGCGATACAATTACGAATGGAGCATAAACGAGCGAGTCACGGATCCGTGGCGTGGGTTCATGTTTGATGGGCGGGATGTACGGCCTCTGCGAATTCGAGCGTCACGAGGTATTCAGATGTTTGTTTTTCTAGCCAATCGACCCTTGGATTATTAAAGGAGGGATTTAGAGACATGAATGTCGGGCTGTAAATAATCGCGATTTTTATTTCTCCCTCCACTCCAAATATTATGCAACTTTTCTTTAGTTTCTCCGTACTCATTCGCATCTGCTATCTATCGCCAACCATCAAAGATGTTTATCATCGTTTTTATGGCGCTAAAACTTTGAAACTAAATGTCTTACAAATAAGTAATAAATAATGAATACGTCGATCTATATAATTTAATCATTTTTGCAATACCCCCCAAATGAGATATTTTGCAGCTAAGAGCAATCCCATGAAAAATTCAGACTTAATAATCCTTTTTTAAAGAATTATTCGGAACCATTTAACTTGTGCTCGAAGAGGCAAGGGGCGGATACGGAAACGTGCCAAGGGGAGATACTCTCTTGGCCTAATGACCCAAGAACAAAGATTTTGCGCAAAATGGGACCGAATTCCCACACAATCCCCCATATCCCTCTTCCGTCATAGGATTCGCTGCTGTGAGCGCCCACCAATTAGGACATTCCATTTCAGTCACGGGAGTTTTGACGATTGTGGAGTGAACAGAGACAGAGAATGAAAATGCGACTTTTGAATCTTAAGCTTTGGTTTACTAAGCAGACTAATATTTTTAAATTCCACATTATACGAATTTGAACAATTGGTGGGGAGTGCCAAAAATCCGGGACTTTCTCCTAATAACCGGGAAATATGGTTCTCATACGTTGAAGTTGCGCAGATAGAATATTTAACTTTTCATGTAACCCTCTTGTGAAGGGCGCAGCCGTGGAAAAAGAGTAAAGTGAATATGCGTTCATTTTTTCGAGATAAAGGTCAATTCAAGCGCACAAAAAACAAATGTGGTCGACTTTGGAGATTCTCAGCGAGGGATGACTTCTTTACTCGGTGACTCCACTGTAACTATGTAATTGCAGAAGTTGGAGGCTGCAAAGTCACGCGCATACTGGCGCTAATTAAATCTTACTTCGCAAAATTTTCAATGCATATTTTGATTCATGAAAATCTTCACTGATACCTTTCGCTGCTGAATTTATATTGATGCGTTGATACTTTTTCTAACGACGCAGATAACTTAGAGACATTTTTAGACAATACAATTATTTTCATGAGCAAATATTGATATTTGGTATTTATTATCAAAGCTGTGACGAAAAGCTTTCCAAATTTCAACAGAATAAAGTTTTTCTCAAATATAAATTATAATATTGCATTTAAACATAATTAATGAGAATTATATCAGTTAATAATTTACAACGAATAATAAACACGACGACCAGCTGTGTTGCCCGTTCTGTTCTGTTACTCACCGACTAATTCGCGCTGCTCTTATAATATTGCAATTCGACTTTAGATCATGAAAGAATACGGATTTACACCATTGGAGTCGAAACTCTTTCCCCGAATCTTACATATATCCTTAAATAATTATGAAATCAATTCCTGAATTAAGAATTGACATTCAGAAATACGCTAATATTTGTATTAAATGGCGGCTTTTTAGGATACAAATTGAATCATTATTAATCGTTAAATTGTTCAACATAAATAGCATGAAATATTTTTTCTTTCACATCTTCAAGGAATATGGAGACACTGTTTCACTTGCTGAAAGGCAGCTTAGGGACCGGAATTCTCGCCATGCACAACGCTTTCATGCATGCAGGATACATCATAGGATTCATCGGAGTCCTTGTCATTGCATTCATATACACGCACTGCATGCACATCCTCGTGAGTATAACGTTCGTATTTTTCAGTGTGAATTTGTATATCAGCTGTCGTTTGCCATTGGTTATTCCCGCTCATTATACCTTCGCTCATAACTAATATCGCGTGACTCTTACGCATGTGCGAACTTTTATACTTGTAGATATGTTTATACAAAACAACTCTCCTTAGGGTGTGTAAGTGATTGAAAACGTTGTGTGTTATCGACATGAATTATTTAATTATGCAAGCTTCAGTTTAAGAGGAATTTAAGTTATCTAAGACGAATATATAACAATTTGAGAATTTGCAACTCTTTTGGTAAATCCAAAAATTTTCGTGCAACGTAACATTACTGCAAGTTAAACATTGTTGTCAGAACGCATATGAATGTCAATAGACACTAAAATGTTGATTTATCGGTTTATTTGCTCTTTCAAATCCCAATTGCGTACATTTTGATTCACAACTTGTGAAGTTGTGTTGATGGTCGTGTCAAGAGAATTATCGCTTTCAGATATCAATGAAATTCCTTACAAAGAGTTATCAAGTTCGTCTTATGCCTAAGACCAAACTGATACATTAGGATTCTGCAAACAAGGTTATGAAAACGAAATTCACATTTCGGCCACGAGGCAGCCATTATCATTGGTATATCACAGATAGCAGATTCCAAAAGTTCTTCCTATAATCTAATTAACTTAAATTATCACTGACGATGGCTGAATTGCAACCAAAATACGCATTTGGCTTTCACAATTATTCTATGGCTTTTGGAGAATCTTGATTTATCAATGAAATTACATTTTCACCATTTTTAAGACTACAGCTTAATATTGCTATGTTAGGTTGAGATCAATGGAAAGAAAAATAAAGAACGCCGAGTCTGACCTGATTACAAGTAAAAATTTAAGCGCGATAGAAATCGCTTACTCTAATTTCATTGATGCTAAATTGACTTTAGACCGAGACCACAAAGACTGATATTAAAAAAGTAAATCGATTTTATCCACCAGGTACTTTAGTAAACTTGAAAGATACGTCATATCATAGCTTTATCTATGTAATCAATCTCAACTTTACTCAAAGAATATCGTTCACCGTGACGCATGAAAGAAATCAATTGTTCTCATTAGCTACTTGGAATTCTCGAGCTACTGTAAATGGATGAAGTCGTTGCACAATTAGATTAGTAAGTGCGCTTGATAAGCGCAGACATCTCCAATCACCTTTACTCTTACGGTTGATTGCATAAAATTTAAACCTGGCACTTAATACGCTCCATTTAATCACTAGTCTGCATAAACCTGAGGGGAGTGTATTTTTATCAAGTTTCTGTCTCTTGAAAACGTTTTCAATGCTAACCCTTATTCTACCCTTCCGTAAAATCCTACACTTCCCGTTTTCAACACACAAAAATTTTTATAACTCCCAGATGTCAAACACGGCCTTCCATGGACCTTTATGTGAATAACTCGCTGCGAGTAGAAAGTAAGCAATTCAATAATTAATTCAAATAAAAGCTATAGCTGTATATAATAATACACACACCTCCACACGCACTATAGGTTGATGGCAATGAAGCTGATAGCAGTCCCATTATACGTGCTGATAATTCAGGTGTATATGCCATCATGAAGAAAAAATCGAGATGTATGAACAAATTAACGACATTTACGAAGAAGAGGGAAGAGGAAAGGTAAACTGCATAATAATGGAAAATTGGAACAGCATAGTTGGAGAAGGACAAGAAGAAAATGACGGCCAATACGGACAAAGGAAAAAATGCAGAGAAAAATAACATTGAAAAGTTAGAGGTGACATATTATGTATGCTATGGCGCTGTAATTAGAAGGTAAGAAGCCTAATGGTATCCGAGGAAAAGTGTTTATGAACTCAATAGGGAAGATAGTCACAGAACCGAAGATGTAGCATAGGCATGAGAAAAATACATTGAGAAACTATACAAAATGCAGAAAAGATCAGCATAAATAGAACTGGAAGAGAAGTACGACGTTGGAGAAGACAACTTGGGACCAAGTATCATCGAAAGTGAATTAGGAAAAGAGATTAAAGCGCTGAGAAAAGGAAAAATCACAGGCAGTGATGGGATACTGGTAGACGTCATGTGATTTAAAGGGCTAAAAGATTATGACAAAATAAAATAATAAGGTTTGCGACAAAGGTGGGGAACCTTTTTTGCCTGAGGGCCACATTTAAACTTCATAACTGATCCAAGGGTCAATAAACCTTACCAATCTCCCAAATCTCTATTATATTGTACAAGGTGAGGTGACTTTTGCCAAGCGCACTTAGTTTTCAAAACCTCCTCTAGAGGGTGTGGAGTAACAGTGAAATGCTGCAACGTGGCGGAACACATTATAACTAATAGAAGTCGTGTTCAGCTTATTAATGTATATTATATTACGCAAAGTGAAATGTCGTTTTGTTTACAGAGTTTTATGGTTACTAATAACAGTATATAGTTAGTAAATAAACTTTCATATTCGCTTCGTTTAACAGTTTACACATTGAAGGTTCACTTACGTATCGGTAAAAATTAAAATCAGAATTTCTTTAATACATCGATAAGTACAGAAAGCTTCAACGTATAGAACACGCTATATTAATTTTAGTTAGTATTTAAATGAAAGTCTTACGTTAAAATGTTAAATGAAATTAATATTGATGCTGTATACGTATAATTTTCATTTGATTTTCGGTATTTATATTTAATTTTGATTTTATTCCAATTAAAATTACAATACAATCAAGTTCATTGAATCTGAAAGAGAACATTATGATTCAACTCGTGAACCGAATGTACCATTATTTAACGTAAATAAGAGGCACGTAGCGTGGGTAACGATTGGAAAATGTGATAGATGATGAGTGATTGATTAACTAAATGTGACTAATAACTAAATTAATTATTTGAAGTCATTATTGGTTTTATGGCTGGAACATTCACTTTATCCCACGTGTGAAAATTGACACCCCAAATGATCTAGCAATTCTTTTTAACATGCATTGCAGACAATTCGCGATCAAACTGTCTTATGCCATGAAAATAAATAAATCGCAAGGCCAAACCTTAGCCAAAGTTGGAATTTTTACGCCTGAACCTTAGTATACAAATGGAAATATGTAGGGTATTCAAGAATCCGAACACTAAATTGTATATAAAGAAATGTTGCGAATTAAATAATAACACAGAATTGAAATAGGCCCCTAGTAATAATAAATGCTTTCTATAGTATTGAAAATATTTTATATTTAATGTTATAATAAAATGATATATTATATTCGGGCCCCGGTTATTTGCACCGGCTGCACCCTCCCTCTCCCGGACCATGGCTTTCGCACGCACGGTTGATAAAATCTTCGCGGGCCACATTTCTATGAGAGAGAAGAAAATCATGGCGGGACACACTTAAAAGCCCTGCGGGCCAATTGTGGCCCGCGGGCAGCAGGTTCCCCGCCCATGATTTACGACATAGGAGAATGGCCTCAGAATTTCAATAAAAGTAACAATAATCCCTCTGTAGAAGAAGCCGAAGTAAGAAAATAGCTATAAGCCAACTGCCGCACATGCCGATCATCATCACAAGAAAAAGGTCGAAAAATGCTAAGGGAAGATGGATTCGGTTTCAGAAAAGGACAAGGAAACAGAGATGCTATCAGAGTAATAAGAATCTTATCAGAAAGGGCAATAGAGTACAGCCAAAATTGCTGCGTATAGTTCGTCGATTGGAAGAAGGCCTTCGATAAAGTAAATTGGGTAATGCTGATGAGAGTATTGAAGAACAACGTGTGGATTGAAAAGACGTGAGTCTGATGATGACTATATACGTGAATCAAGTTTCTAAGGTCAAGTTGGAGAAAGCTGATGACAGAGTAATCAATATCGGGAGAGGAGTGAGACATGGTTTTTGCCTATCGCCGATCCTATTCAATATATACGGAGAAAGTTTAATGCAAAATACACTAGAAGGCCAGGAGATTTCAAGATTGGAGGAAGATTTACAAGAACGGCAAAATAAGCTGATGATCAATTGTTTGTTCGTATGGAATTTCTGGCTAATCAACCTCTTGGATTATTATAGCCATTATTCCTTCCACACCGAACACAAACACAAGGGAGGAGGGAAACCTGGTGCCGGCATTAGCCTACTCTTTACGAGGAGCACCAAGGGGGCCAACTGCCTAACGTCCATCCGGTCTGCTGATGGTCAAGTACTTCTAGCAAAAAAGAAGAGGAACTCTAGAAAGTTATAAATAGACTGTTAATTAAAGGTAGCTAATACGTAATGGAAATAAATACAGAAAAATATCAAGGTCACACGCATATCTGGAAAAGAGGAAAACTTGTACATGAGTATTGATGGAAAACTTGTAACTAGTTTCAGACTATGCTACGGCCTTATCATACTCGATAATCTATGCTGCGAAAATATTTAACATAATGAGAATTTCTTTCTAGACACAAAGAATTTGTTGGAAAATAAATTTTGGTCAACAGTGTTTGGAAAGTAATGACCAGCCAATGTCTGAAATAGTTTATCTCTAATAGATATCTCGGACATACATACACATATTAGCAACCATCTTCAATGTCTAGTCATCGATCATTGATTGTGAAAAAGAAAACTGAAATGCATTTCAGTTTCCTAATCGCGTCGGGTATATTTATCTTCATTATCAAGTATCTAAGGAAGTGTGACAGAAAACAGAAGCTGTTGCGTGATTATAGCCTTCAGAGAAGATTAGGTTCCCATTTGAAAGAGTAACTCCCAAAATGTGGCACTCAATGGTACGAGTGCGGAGAGGGGCGATTAGAGCCTCCGGAATAGATAGATTATAAGGTATGGATAGGCAATAATTGATTTTGGTGGACTGGAGTAATTTCATTTCACGCAGATAAAGGTTACGTCGACTACAGTCGACCCCTGTCAGGAATGGGTTAAAACCCGTATGATGGGGGCGTCGGTGGTGTAGTGGTTAGGACGCTGGCTGCTACTCGCCTGCTGCTTGAAAAGGCAGCGGGCACGAATCCTGCGCAAGTAGGCTTTTTCCAAGGTCACCCGGCCCCCTGTTTGTGCGGTTTGAGGAGACCGCGCAAATTCAGCTGCTTCGTCCTTCGGAAGGAACGTTAAGCCGTTGGCCCCCCTGGTGTTCTTCGTAAGAGCAGGCAAATACCGACACCGGATTTCCCTCCTTCCTTCCCCGGCTATTCATTGCACTACCTCTGAGATACCCATTTGTACTGTAAGAGAGGCGAATTGGCTGGGCACTCAAACAAACAAACAAAACCCGTATGCAGCCTGGTTTTGCATGCACAAGATGAAATATGGCAGGGATTTAGTGAAGAGACTGTAACTTGATGAGAGTAAATCTTCGTGGAAAGCAAAAATAATCATATTTTCCTGCTTCATTAATAATCAGCGACGCACGCAATGATAACGTTCGGATGATGACCCATCCCAAAACTTAGAGGAAATAGTGTATGCACAAAATTTCTTAAAATCGGACAATTTAAATTATAAATTACATTTTGTATGCCTGGATAGAAATATAGTAAAATTCAATATAATGAAAATATAAAGGAATCGTAATACATACGATTAAAACGTGGAGAACGACTTGGATCTTAGATTTCATGGGGATGAACTCCATCATTAAAGACAAATGAAAAAGATTGCAAATGTCAGAAGAATTTGGGGAACTCGGATTAAGGTTTAGCCACGGACCTGCCTCCGATCAATTTACTAATTACGACGAAAATGTTAGTATTTTTAAATACATAATGAAAACTTCTATTTTTATATTTAAATACCTTTGTACAATTTTTATTAAAATAACAAGTCAGTGATACCCGTAAGAGATCTAAGCCTCAAAACTCTCCTTACCCGAATAAAGACAACTCTATCTACCTACCCTCCTCCTTTCCTCTCCCCACTCTTCCTTTCTCCGGTCACCACTTCTCACACTCGATTTCTCCCTCCCCGCATCTCCCATCAATGTGTGCGATTCAGACTGTTGCCTCATCAGTTTTTATTACATCTTACCTATCGACTGGATTACATCTTTCCGGATTTTCCGCCAGGTGGCATCCGAGTACGAGCTGTGTCGCCGCCAACGTATTCCCAGCCTCAACTACCCGTCAACGGTGAAATCGGCTTTCGCGCAGGGCCCGCCCATAGCAAAGAAGGCCTCCAGATACGCAGGGTGAGAAAAAGATCTTAATTATAAGAGCAGCCTTCCCACCACTCTTCGCGTCTGGCTCCTGCTTGCGGACGTAAAGAAAAATTTCCCAAATTAGGTTTACTTATTATAAAAATTAAAAAATCTTCATTCATCAAAGTTAAATTAATATTTTTAAAAGATATTAATTAATTATCAAACGACTCATTTTGCTTTATCTGAGAAAGATTTCTAAAGATCCATTGATATAAATTCACCAGGATTATTAAAATGCATGGATTACGAAATGGAATGTTTAAAGCTTGTACAGAAATAGCGCATACATCGGATGTTTCCTTATTTGAACTAAAATCACGTTACAACGAATACCGTTTTAACGAAATTTTCACTATAACGAAAATGTTTCCTGTCCCGGTCAGCTTCCCTAAGCAATAGCACTTATTAAATCTCGTTGAGGCGAAATTACTTATTAAGAAAATTCAGTACAACGAATTATTTATAACCCAGCATACGCATAAAATGTAATGACGTTCCGCTAAATAAGGCGAACGAATGGCGTACAGAAGAAATAAAAAGCTGATTAATAACTACAGTCGATGATTTAATCGCTAGTTGACGAGTCTTACATATATTAAATTTATAAATATTACTGGAAAATTTTCACGTGTCATTGTGTGACAAAAAGTCAGATATGTCTCTAAAATATCGAAAAACCTATTCCAAATTAATGGGAAATATAAGTTAATAAAAATGTACGCCTTAATTGCAAAAAGATTTAGTTAATCCAGTTTGCAATGCCACAAGTTAAAAAATGGATATACAAGTTGATTTATAATATTACACTAATTCTTTCCATGAAATGCGCTTAAGTAAAAACTTCGTCATAAATAGGCTTGCTAGGATTCGACGTTTATTATTTTTTTAATCGACGATTAAAATCTACGTTTATTTTCCCTAGAGATTTTCGACGAATATCGACGCTTAAGATTACTACTTACATATATGGCTGGCAGTTTTCGGCCTTACAATTCGATGATTTAAATTTACTTTTTATTTTGAAATTCTTAAATTTTTAAATTTACAGAAAATACTAAGTATATTATTTTATATTTTACTTACAGTAAAAACGTATACGATACAAAATAGTATATTTAAATCATTAATTTAATCTTCTTCTAATTAAATCGTGACTTTTAATCGAGAAAATCAACACATTTGAGCTGGCCGAACCGAATTCAACCAAATTAAATTTTCACAGAAGTTCATGGCCAAAATACCATACTTCGACCCGATTAACTAAGTATGGTGCCACAATTGCAAAGTTAAACTTTTCGGTAATTATGCTTTTGGAAGGAATTGGCAGACCCGAATTCAACCAAATTTGGTGCATAGAATTTTCACACAAATTCATGACAAAAATGCCATACTTCGACCCGATTAACTAAGTAGGGGTGCCACAATTGCAAAGTTAACCTTTTCGGTAATTTTGAATTTGGAAGGAATTGGCAGAACCGATTTCAACGAAATTTTGTATGAAGGAGTTGTGCAAGATAAAAAAAAACAAAAATAAGATTTTTAGGATAGATATACAAAACAGGGCTGCCAAAATGAAAGTAATTACAATTTTCTTTTTATAAGTGTTTGTGTTGAACTGTCCCCATCGATTTTAACCATATTATAATATTTATCACACACACACACACACACACACACACACACATATATATATATATATATATATATATATATATATATATATATATATATATATATATATATATATATATAAAGCCATAATAGCATATTTGGACCGGATCAACTAAACAGGGGTGCCACAATTACAAATTAAACTATTTCAGTAATTATGGATTTGGAAGGAATTTGCTCAACGGATGTCAACTAAATTTTATGTATATGGTTTGTACAAAATACCATAATGAAATCAAGATTTTTAAAGCGGAGCTTAAGAGCAGAGCTACCTCAATTAATAAATAACAAAAATCGTTTGCAACTTAAAAGAAACCTTTCCCGAGCGTAGCCGGGCGTTTCAGCTAGTACATTTATATAAAAATATTTTCACTTGAAAGCTTATCTCTTTAAGTAACAAGAAATAGCTAGTGCAGAAAAGAGTTCACTGTACGAACAAAACTATATTTCTTGTTTTTGTATTTTCACTCCTTTCCTTACAAATTTTGCCAAACGTCATTATTTCGGCAACCAACCTATACGCGAAAACATATATTAATAGTTAATTCACGACTTTTACTAACTGAATCTTGATGTTTAGACAAAATTAGCGCCTTGCATATAGGTCACGAGAATATTATAGTTGTTTTACCACGCTAAAACTTAGTATATTTTTAATCTCAAATATCGTAAGCTGGTATTTCCAAATTTAGATATTTTTGATTTCGTATAATTCTTATCGCGTCGTTGACAAATATATTATATCGCGAATGTAGATAGTTAATTATGATTTAACTCTTTAAATTGTATAATGAAAACTAGAAAACGATTAATTTATGAAATCCGAACAATATGATGTTCCCTGAAAGTGGATGACACCATCTCACGCCTCTTCCTATCGTTACCCAAACTGATTCTCCCTATATTTCTTTAATTTATGCTTATTTTTTATTACAGGCATGTCTTAAACTGGTTACAGGTTATTTACCAGATTGGGACCCTATGCGTCTACATTGTTTTCATAGCAAAAAACCTGAAAGAGGTTAGTTTAAAACAATTTCTTTACATAACTCTATTATGATTCATTCAAAATCACAAAGTAATGGAACCGAATCTGCATTTTTTCAGCGAAATTATATGAACTAGTTTGATTGTTTAATTTTATGCATACTAATTACTAATCTGAATAGCTAAATTTCATTCAAATATATCAACCATAATCACAAGCAACTTAACTCTGTAATTTCCCTGAAAAGTTATTATTAAAAACACGACCGTCAGGTGAAGTTACGATTGAGAATGGGACAGTTCGGCGCAGGGTCACTCCGGCGCACGCACTGATATCATATATCTTAGAAACCTTTAGAGAAATAAAAGTTATTTTTCTTCCTCCCTCCGCCAAGAGAAGGTTCCTTTTCCCCGTCAAAAGAAATTTATGGTAAATGCCCAAATCCGGTATTGATGATAATCTGTTGTTGGGGTGGGTTGGACAGTTCATGGGCTAAAGTCGATTATATGCCCCTCCTGGGTTGGGTTGGGGAGCGGCGGGCAGGTTAAGTATGGTTTTATGCTTTAACACAAATTTTCTCTCTTGTTTGAACGCCATTCGGGTGGGTATCGTTTTAGAATATAAAAATTATATATTATTCGTGTAAATAAAAGATAAATTAATTTAACTACTTGTATTTGTGCTTCTTTGTTTTCGTAAATATTTTTGTTGGAGGGAACACGAAACAGTGCCAAGAGATTTATATAATTTTTGAAATAGAAAATCTAGAGGACTACTTTAAACTTCACTAAAATGGCCAAATAAGAAATGAGAAGATGTTACGTGTGTTTTGGCAGCTTTTTTGGGTTGAGTTGATGACTTAGATCGAACGTCCCTACGCCAAACTGTCCTGCGCCGAACTGTCCTGCGCCGAACTTGCCTTGCGCCGAATTGGCCGCGCAAAACTGGCCGAGCCAAATTGGCCTAGACCCGCTGCGGTTGTAGCAAAAACTGTTTTCAAAGAAACTTTTTTGTGGAAGTTACTGAGTTATATTTTTTATAATTGTAATGAATAAATTTCAAAGTTGATCCTGATTTCATCGATGTCAAATTCATCTAGTTAAGGAGTGCAGTTAATGGTTAACAAAATAAATTATAAATATAGGAAAATTGCAAAATTTTCTAGTTTCTTCGTGATTTTAGTATTTTTATACTAAACCAATTTACCACGTTACCAATTTGGATGATTGAGTGTTTTTTACCCAATAATCTAAAACGTGGTTCCCACACTTTTTGTAGGCCCTTTAAAAATTAACAGAATTTCGCGGCACCCAGTCTTTAAACAAAGTTTTCATATTTTTAAATACAGGTATTACATAATTTTGACTCATCAGTTTATTGGTACTACATCATAATCAATTTATTCGAGGATAACCTATTATACAAATTACCTATCAATACATGCAAACCGTTGATTTACTTTAAAAATAAAGTTTTTCGTGGCGCACCTAAGAATTAGCTGGAGTACCCCAGTGTGTCGTGGTGCATAGTTTGGGAACCACTGATATAAAACAATGAAATAACTATGGTTTCTCAGATGGAATAATCCGTGGCGGTTGATTTTTGAAATTTATTCATAAAATATTTTTCAAAACCAAATATAAATAGTTGAAAAGAAGTAAAAAAATTGTAAAATGGCGTCGCAGAGTGGTGTTTAGCAATGCTAGAATCGTGGTTTCGAATACTCGTATTTTTGCTATCTATGATAAGGTCATTTTGAAAGGCCGTTAATAGCGGTATATGAGACAGTTCAAAAAAAATAAATTTCCTTTAAATGGCAATACAACACAAAAGTCCTCCGACGAGACATTTAATTAATTTGTAAAATTCATCCTGGGTTATTTTCAAGTGTCGTAGAGGTTACCGAAGAAATTTAGTTCATCGTGAAAACGTAATAGAAATAAAAGACGGATATTTGCCCATTTCATTGTCTTTTGCCAATTATTTTCATTGGAAGGAAATCTTAAGCAAAGAACTGAAGTTGTATGAGAAGAATTATTAGCTACTTAATAAAAAAACCCGATTCGGCATTCATTTAATATTGGAAACGGGATATTTTATTTTTTACGCCCAAATCTTGAGGAAAATTCTCCACGAATTTCCGAAAAACTCCTCCCCGAGAAGCGTGCTCTAAAACTGATTTCTTGTCTTCTTCCGAAGCACGCGCCATTCAATAAATACTGAGCGCTTAAATTTATTTATAACAGTAATACTTGACTACTATTTCGAAATGCTCATACGGATGCGCAGTAGTTCATGATTTTACTTATTTAATTTAGAATTCTTCTTAACCCTAGAGTACTAACCATCTAAAAGTATACGTAAAAACTAAATACTCGTAATTTTTAGGACTAAAATTTTTTTATTTATTTTTATATACAAAATAATTGGAAGATTTTAATAGCAAAAAACAATACCAATAGACTGTAAACCTTAAGATACAGTGATTTTTTCAATAATTTACGAAGTTTATGGACATATTCGACCGATGTTGAGTACAATACGCTTGATAACAGGTTACACAATAATTTGCGGTCATTCTCCGTTTTTTCGAGGGACAAATATAGCATACCGTCTTTTTTTAGGCGTTCTTTACCAGCGAAGCGGTAATAGCGGAACGCCTTATGGGCACGTCTGGTCCGTCCGTCCGTCGTAACTTTCATCCCCTAAACAGCTGGACGGATTTTAATTTAATTAGGTATGAGTGATCTTTATTAAAATGTATCGCCCAATTGTAATTTTGAACTTAATCCGTCAATTAGAACTTCCACTTTACATATTTACTTTAACAAACTTATGCTCGTATCTCGTTAAATGGCATCCTTCAAGCAACAATGAAATACCAAACTTTTCTCTCCCTATCTCTTATATGATCTGTAAGGTATAGATTAAAAAATTTATTCGGATAGAGTACAACATTTACTACAAGATAGTTCATGAGGCCACATAATTACGAGTTATGGTTTTGGAAATAAAAATTCGAGAATATCTTAGCATAACATCCCATATTTTCTTACATCGATCGCTAAGATGGTTCTCTCAGCAAACAACAATTAAAAATCCATATATTTCTCTCCCATTCTCTTGTATGATCGGCGAGGTAGAGATTAAAAAATTTATTCGGATAGAGAACAACATTTACTACAAGATAGAGTCCGAGACCATATAATTACTAATTATGGCTTCGGATATAAAAATCGAGAATCGCCCAACCTTTCGACACCGTTCCATACGTATTTCCCATTAAGAACGCCTTTGAAATCTCTATGTATTCCATTAATGGAGTATACTTTTCCAGCTTGTTATTATTCTGGATGTGTAGATTCCGGTGGACATTCTAAATGCAAAATAATTGATAAAAATTAATAAAAACAGATTTGAAAAACGCTTATCTCAATAGCGTGTAAGTACTAAACAGTCGTAAATTTTAAGACTCGATGTCAACTTTGCCACTCTAAACTTACACAATGGGAGCAAAAAACGAACTAACAGAAAGAGGGTGTGTGTGATTAGTTCTCTAGGGTTAAATAGCTCTGTTAACCTTAAACATTAAACATTTTTCTCGACACTTAAAAGTGAGCTCACGAAAAGTATTAATTTTGACCACTAACATCCATAAGATTCGAATTCGAGGGCTTCGTGAAGGGAAACAGATCGACTGAGGCGTGGTTGTAGCGATGCTTCATGAAACGGAACCTTAGAATCGCTGAATAACATAGAAAGCGTGCAAAGTCCTCCATTTATGACGTGAAAAGACAAAAATGGCGCCCGGCCGACACGGTCGATGAATCTTTGTCACGCATTTCAGGTAGTGGACGCCTATGTCGACTCGATGGAGCTGCGCATTTACATGGTGATCATCGTGGTGCCTTTGGTGCTGATTTTGGTTTGCATCCGGGACCTAAAAGCTTTGGCACCCTTCTCCACCGCGGGCAACCTCATAACCTTCGTCGGCTTTTCCATCGTGCTTTACTACATCGCCATACCAGAAGAAGGGCATACAGAGGGCCTTCCGCCGATATCAAAGCGCTCTGCCGTGGGCGAACTGAGCCACATGCCGCTCTTCTTCGGAATGGTGCTGTTCGCCTTAGACGCCATCGGAGTGGTGAGTGTGACCAGCCCACATTCGACCCCGAACACCAGTAGCGGAATACTACAAACTTTCGCTCCCCCGCGAAAAGAATTTTTCGGCCCCTTTATTATTTGTTGTTTAATATAATATGTAGATACTAATGTATTGCCCGTCATATGACGGGGAACTTAGAAATGAATAATAACAGCTGTAATTATTAAGTAAGAGCCGGTGTAAAATTTGCCAAAATAGAGATTCGGGAGAATTTCTCTCTCAATCTTGTTTTCTCCAATGATGAGCCCCTTGTAAAAAATGAGGTAATAATAGTATTCTATCCCCCCCTCTCGCCGTCTCTCTCTCCCTCCGTCTGTCTCCCACCATTCCTCTCTCTTTCCTTCCCTCTCTCTCCCTCCCTCCTTTCCTCTCTCTCTCTCTCTCTCTCCCTCTCTCTGCCTCTCTTTTCTCCCACCTCCTCCCTCTCTCATTCCCTCCTGTCCCAATCCATAGCTCTCCCTCATTTTCTCCGTCTCCCTCTTTATCTCTTCCTCCCGTCCCTTTTTAAGTCCATACCTCCCTTACTCTCAATGTACCTTACATTCTATATCCCTTCCTTCCTATATCCCTCCCCATATTCCCCTCTCTCTTACTCTACATCTATATAGTCGTTTAGATAAGCAAATGAATCCAAACGAAATCCCGGACACATTAGGATTACGTAATTTTGCGAAAAGTCCTACGATAATTTAAGGTAATTTATGCACTCGTATATATTACACGAATGCGGGCTGAGACAACAATTGATTCTCGAAGTGTACAAAGATGTGGTCGGCAACATCCCGTTTAAAAGCCGATATTTTCCCAAAATATGTGATTAAAATATTTAATATAAGAGATTTTGAACGGTAGGCGGAAAAAGATGAATAAGAAACTTCATTAATTTTCCTAAAACGTAGTTCAAATTCAAAGATCATACGTCAATGCTTTGTAATTTGAATTTACAAAAGAATAAACTTTAAAAAGTCGCTTTTTATGTGATCTCTTACGGGAAATGGAAATCGCTCATCTGGAGTCGAATCCGGGTCTTTTTTCGTATTGCTATTCGTCATTTAATTTTTAGATCTGAATCAAACATTCCTGCGAAATTTCAACCTTCCACCTGAAAGGAAAGTTTGTTAAAAACGTGTTAAAAATTGCCGTTGATGACGTCAGCGTTATACACAAACATCTAGGATTTTATTATAGTAACTAGCGTGATTGACCGTCAAATATGACGGGTATGCGTGATTTAAGTATTAAGTTAGAACAAAATTGAAATAACATATTAATGGAACTAACTTCTATGCACTAAAAAGTAATCATTCGATATAAAATTCACGTAATTTAGTGTTCCAGAGAGTAAAAATAGTTTTAGGCGAATAGAAATTTTGTGACTAAAAATACATTACGCTATAAAATTCTTATATTCCCAAAACTATTTTTAATTTATGGAACTTTTAATTTTGCCTCTCACGCCGTCTCTCTCTACTTCTTTCTTTCTTCCTCTCTCTCTCTCTCTCTCTCTCTCTCTCTCGCTCTCTCTCTCGTATTAAAGCATTATAAAATTATTCCAAAGGTATTTGATTTCGTTATGAGAAATCAGTAAAATTTGCTATGATCTGGTTTAGTTTTCATGCACAATCAAATCAATGTTTTTGAAAGTTATCTTTATTTTAATTATATTGTTTAAAAATTATTATCAGAGGGCAAATTCTCATCCAAATATTTGCTGAAAATAAGAGTAAAATCTAAATAATACGATATAATGTATGAAGAATCTGCAGAAATTTACTCGAAATATTTGAGCAACTTATAACTTATTTAAATCGTATAGAATTTAACTTTAATGAATGAATTGTTTTACTCTTACGCGTAAAAACAGGATAATATGCGAATGAACTGTCAATTTACCATTAAAGGAAAAATGTGTAGTAACCAACTATGAACTAAATACTTACATGAACTGCAATGAGTTTTAACTATATTTTAAGATAACAATTTTCTTATAACTATAGTAGTTTTGAATTTTTTCCAGAAAATTGGCTATATTTAAAGAAATTTAAATAAATGTCATAAAATGTCATTTTTCAATCCTATTAGAAATTCGGTCCGAAATATTTCCTGTATTACCATTTAAAGAAATCCATTGAAAATAACCTTATATTTAGTTTTATGAAATCTCACCATTTGGCAATGGCGAATGATTCGATCGTATGAAATGTTTATAATGAATTATAATTTATTATTGTTATTTTTATACCGCAGCTTCTTTCAATTCTATGCAAATGCTACGTCGTCCTCTTCCTCTTTCTCCATTTCTGTTCATTTCCATTATCTTTTCCTTCCTCCCTCTAACTACTTAGTAGATTCAGTATGTGTTATACCAGTGTATAAAAGTCTGATCCGAAATAATGCTCTAAAATGGTGCATTTATTAAGCATGAATATGAGACCATGAATAGAATTTAACTCTCTGAAACATACTATAATGTGAATTATATATTTTTTTAAATTTCCAGTCCACATAAAATATTGTTTCATTAAATTAAAATGTATTACTATCTTTCGAAGGAAGCGCAATATACCCCCCTCAAAATAGCGCCACAAATGGACATTTATTTATTTAATTACCATGTCAACCCTAAATAAACGAAGTCTGATTGCCTCATATAAATTTCTGCCAAATTTGAATTTGCTATCTACATCCCTGATCGAGCTATTCGTGCTTTAATTACTTTACACCCAGACCAACGGACGGACAACATAGCCTTTTATTATTATTTTTGTGATTCTTTTAAAACTCTTTCTCTCCCTATTTTCCAAACCGTCCTCAAATCATCCATTCTTCTACCTAACTCCAATAACTTGTCACATAGATTTCTATTACTGCAGTTCAAAAGTGAATTAAACAAACTTTCAACATTACCGTTCAGTAATTAAAAGTGTTATAGACATTTGAGATAAAATTACATCCAAACCCTGACAAATTTAAACCAAGTAAAAAAGCATTTAAAATTGAAAAAAATTATCCTCAAATTTGCAAAATAGTAATAATAATCTTTTATTTTAAGGGCAACATTATTTAGACCATTGATTCCATTCTTATTTATAAGCCAGTATGAAGAACACAAACATCCATTCCCTTGGTGGGATTCGATTTACCACAGCCAGCCAAAATATTTCTTATTCTAAATAAAACCGTAAAAATTGCTTGAAAACTATTATTTCTGAGCCAAAATTTATTCAAAACATACATAAATATATTTATTTAAATAGAAAGCTTCGATTGTGGCTGAAATTTGAAGAATGAGTGAAAATTAATGATTGCAATTTTTACTCATGAATATAAAGTAGAAAATGAAATATTCATTCTAGAAGACAATAGCTTCTTTATCGCTTAAAAAATCTTTTAATGAGTGTGCCGGAAAGTTTAGCTTACTAAGAACCGCGCCCAGAGTGAAAGGTGCCGATTCACAAGTACCCGGACGGTATGCCGACGGACGTTATGCCGAACGGACGTTATGCCGATGGACATTATGCGGGTAGGATGTAATAGGCGAGAAATTTTAACAATCGATATGCTGCCTACGTTCGATTTTATTAGTTGTGGTAAATATTTCCCGTTCAGCCGTTAATAATTCTTGTTCACATTACCCGTTTAGTTATTCATAATAAGGATAGTATAATTGACCCGTTTAGTTGTTCATACGTCTGTTGCTACAGATTACTCGTTAAATTGTTTATACCTAATGCTGTACATATACCCTTTCAATTTTTTATACTTGTGGCACACTTTGCCTGTTCAATTGTTCACACTACTGAATACTATAATTCTAGTGGTTAAAATCAACCGTGCAATATCATATTCTAGTGCTGGTGGTACAAATTACACCTTCAATTGTTGATATCTCTGGTGGTAAAGTGTACCCATTATATTGTTTATACGCTTGGGGGCTCAAATTACCCGTTCAAAAATTTATAATTCCCTCAGTTCAATCCACCCGTTCTTGTGATTCACATTACCCGTTCAATTGTTTATACTTCCGACGGTTCAATCCACTTGTTCAATTGAATATACATTCCAGTGCTTTATATAACGAGTGCAATATTATATACTACTGGTGGTATAAATTTCCTATAAAATTATTTATAAATCGGTTGTTAACATTCATGCCTATCCCATCCTGCCCGCATAACGTCCTGTCGGCATACCTTCCGTCGCGTCATCATATGTATATGTCGTTGGCTGAAATAAAATGTATTATACTGTAATCTAAGCAATAAATCAATGCTCTTGAAGTATGAAAACTCAATTCCCATTGAAAGGCATTGGAGTGGTTGCTATGGTAGTTAACAGTTTTCGTTGTTGAAAATCGAAAAACTTTTCATAATTTTATGATTAAAATCAAATTATTACACAAATCAGCATGGATTTGAATTAAGTCTTCAAAGTAAAATAAAACTAATTCTACTATTCACAGTGCGGTCATGTCTTGACTTTGTATCTTAATTATAAACAAGTTAAAAAAGCAATTTTATATAGCTCTGCATCGTTTTCAATGCTTTCTTATGGGTGTTTAAATAGGACATTGGGGTCAAAAATACCCCTTAAATATAACATTTTCTGAAATTTCAAATTTTTTTCAGAGGTTGTATTAATGACCTATCTTATTTCCAAATTTCAGCTCTGTAGCACTTCTAAAAGTGCCTTAGGTTTTATATGATATATCCTATATATGTAAGAAGCAGCTATTTATAATGATAAAACAGTATTGTTTAGTGCTATTTGTTGTGGGAGTGTTCAAATGTCTTTCGCTAATTGTTTATAAAAAATAAACTTTAGTAGCATTAAAAACTTATTATGCACTCGTAACATGTTTTTATTAATTTAATCTGGAAAATTTCCACAGGTAATGCCTCTAGAGAATAATATGAAAACTCCAAAAGGCTTCGGTGGCTACTTCGGAGTTCTAAATCAAGCTATGACTTTTATTGCACTTTTTTACGCAACAATCGGTTTCTGCGGATACCTTAAATACGGGGACAATTGCAAAGGAAGCATCACCCTCAATATACCAAAAGATGAAGCGTAAGTATCAAATGTGGTTATTTAATTTTCTTGCAGTTTGTTTCAATTGTAATGTGGATAAAATGAGATTTCCATGCGGCCACTTTAGAGATTTTACGGTGCGAATTATTCGCTTGACAGCATTATGTTATAAAATTCATATAATAAGTGACTATTTAATCTAATTGTTATTGAAAAATATTTCAAATAAATTTAGCTTAAGAGTTACGAAAGATAATATTCTTTGTTTTTACAAAAAATGTATTTCCAAACCGAGAATAAAAGAATAAATTAGTATATATATTCATAAATAAAAACGGCGAATTAACCACGAATATTATCCCTCGACGATTCTTATTTTATTCTTTTAAAACGAATTAAAATGCATTTTCAATTTTTAAACGACTGCCGTGGCATTTTTTTGTGCAATTTATGTGCGTTAAACTAGCATTTTCAGTAGTTGCAATCTATTTCCTCCTAATTTTGTTTTCTTTTTTATATCGGAAGCCTTGCGCAAAGCGTGAAGGTGATGCTGTCTGCCGCTATGTGCGTCACATTCGCTCTTCAAGCTTTCGTCGCAATTGACATCCTGTGGAACATATATTGGAAAAAACATCTACTGGAAAGTAAATGGAAAGGATTTTGCGAAGTTGTGGTTCGCACGACCATCGTTCTGGCTTGCTGTAAGTTGTAATACGCTTAAATGCATAAAAAATACGAGGAAAAATCTTTACTTGATAAAATGCAGGTGCCTCTAGGTATCACGTGTTAGGAGAGCATGTTTAGATTCGCAAACCAGTCACCAAAATAAAACATAACCCAAGGTCACCGTTATAACATTAAACTCATAATAATATGCAAAGGAATTTTTAAATTATTTGATTTTTCAATATGTATAATTAAACCGGGAGACAAAAACCACTTTATAGGTAATTCAAATCTTTCGTTCATAAGATCAGTATAAAAGTGAGAAAATATATTTAGAGCTACAGAAATAAGCGGAATTTTTATTACGAATATAGCGCAAAAATCCCTCACAATATTTTTGAAATTTACTTGAGTCATTTGGTTCATTTCCACTCCTACAAAAGTCTCTTGAATTTTAGGAAGCCGAAATGAGGCGAATGCAAATTGAATTCGTCGCGTGTGGAGTACTAGGAATCCTTTCATTAATTCTTGCTCACATTTCACTCCCCTTATCACATGGAGCGCAATTCCCAAATGCGGGGTTTTACTTGACTGTTGACTTGCACCACCAAATAAATACGCCGCCCTTTTCTCACTCATAGTGCAGCCAACCTCGAGAAAGGGCTAAACGGAGGCATTTAGAACTGAATGCACCTATCGAGCTGCCCCAAAGGCATTAGGGTTGAAAAATCAGCCAGGCTAATCGCAAGTCTAATGGACACATAATTAGAATAATGGATGACTTGGGAGACAAATGAATCTAGAGGTGAGACGAAGGAATGGAATCATTGATTTTACAGTTCGAATAAAAGGCGAGATTATCACGCGGAAGTTTTAAAAAAACAAGTTTGTAAGAGTGAGCTGCAACGGTGTTTTAAGGCAATTTTAATTAAATCGATTCCTATTGAGTAAGTAGAAATCGTAAAATCACCTGAAGAGTGGACATTCAAATTTTAAACAACATACTTGTTCAAAGGAAAGAATGCTATAGAGAAGGAATGATGTTTAACTGTAGTTAATTTATGTGCTTTTTTCGTGGAGTATAATAGTAATGTATTAAAAATATCATAAGCAATTGTCAGTTTTTTTAAATATTCGATGATTGCTCACAAAACCTATGAAGAATAACTTCTTGTAATTCTTATTACCGTTGCAACGGTCGCAAATATCTTTCGGAAGCGATATAAATTCGCTGAGAAACAATGAGATTTTGGTTTATGATGTGCATATCTCTAGTTCTTTGTTTAATTTTAAATCTGTTTAACAATTTTTATTTGATATGTCATGGATAGATCTCGCGTACGGAAAATGAACGTGTTTTTATTAGTAACTATACACTTTAGAAATGAATAATACGATTCTGCAATCAAAAGAAAATTAGAAAAAATCGAGGCTTCGTTTATAAAATGCGAAACGAATCGATAACAATACTGACAAGATTGTTGTCAACATTGCAATTTATTTTGTTGTAAAGTTGGAATTATTTACATGTAAAAATACTTAGCTGTTAACTTCTTACAACCTGTTAAACGTTGACTATTCCGAACGTTTATTGTAATGTCGCATCTCTGCAATCAAGATAAAATTGGTTCAAATTCTCGCATTTCCTTGCAGTCGCCCTCGCCGTGGCCATTCCAGATCTGGAGCTGTTCATTTCTCTCTTCGGAGCATTTTGCCTCTCCTGCGTCGGCCTCATTTATCCAGCCATCGTGCAGACATTCACTTTTTGGTACATCCCGGGCATTTTGGTCAAAGGCAGTCCGAGTACATGGGAAGGAAGATGGGGAAAGAGACGCCTCATACTCTTCAAGAACTTCTGTCTAATATTGTTCGCCATTGTTGGAATGGTCATCGGTTCTTATACGGCAATCAGGGACATTGCGGCGAAATATCAGTGAAACCTGCGGAACCACGTCCGTCTGGAAGCAATCTCGGAATCTCCTAACAGATAGGCAGAAGTTGCCCTGCGAATTTCATTGAGCTGCCTTCTCTGTCATTTGATGATCACCTCGTGAAGTTGGAGTTTTGTTTTCCACTTGGAGAGACGAAAACTAGTGTTCGAGAGCAGGATTGTGTGTGTGTGTGTGTATGTGTGTGTGTATCTGACCGTGTGGCGTATCTGTGCGAGCAAAGTGTTGATGCATTTCATATTTTACTGGCGGTAAGTATAAAGACAATCAAGAGAAAGCAATTTTTTACTTTTCTACGCGATTCGATCGAAGACAGAGTTTTTTGATCGATCGAAATAAGGTATCCTTTTCAATAAATGAGAATTTGATCGTTTTCGATTGAGTAAATTTTCCAGTAAAGAGCATCGCTGCAAGTGAAATTTTTCAAAATTATTTCAAGAAGAACGAAAAATACTCCATTTTAACTTATCTTTGTGACTTTGAAAATTTTAATATCTCGATTGCCGTGCAATTCTAAAAGTATTGCAGCCATATTTAAAAAATCTTTCATAAGATTTGAACTGTAGTTTAGTAAAATTAATTAATAAATTAAATTATTGGGACGAAGTTATTTATTTCCACAATGTGTATTTTATTCTATTTCTCAATTCATAGAAAATATCGCTCTTATTTGTAGATTTAGTAGGAGGAAAATACCAATAAAAACGTTATATTACAAGGGATAGACTTTTTAATCCCGTTTCCTTCTGATTTTTTGCTCGAGAGCGCCTTCCATTCCATGGAGAGCCTTCACCTATCCACCACATATCTCTGCCCCTTCTTTTCCACACAGAAACGGCGGCGAGTGCAAGTTCCTCGGGTCTGTGCAGGCGCAAACAAGAGTTTTTGGAGAGTTACCCGAAAGTAAATTTCGAGATGGGCCTCCGGGAACATTTCATTTCATTGTAAAGAGAGAGAGAGACATTTGGAGTGAAACCACAAACGTGTTCCAAATTCTTCCATAGTAATGAATCTTTGTTATGATCTTCTCCAAACACTATTTTAATCTCTTGTACCTCCGCTGGCGCTTCATATGATGAGTTAGATTACCTCCTATATCTAGCATCTATGTATATCGTCATGGATTGTGTAATAGCAGGCAATGAAGAATATTTTATTGAGGTACAAAAACGTCCGAGTACAACACAAATTGAAATCAATCAAACTAACACATCTATTTCAATGGGTTAAAGTGATAACGGATTCAGTGATTGATTGCTTGATGTAGTTATAAGCTATTATCTGCCAGAGTGATTATTAAATGGTTAAAGGAATTCATAGTTTTTCAGATTTTATAGGCCTTCGCCAAATTTTTATAGGTTCAAAAGAGTACATATGTGTTAAATAAATTATCTATCTATAAGATGTTTTTCATAAGTTTTTCAGCGCAGCCGCCATCTTGGATTTGTGACGTCATAAGCATAAGACGATCGAAATGCAGTGGTGCCACCACTCGGATAAAGTTAGAATTGAAAAATAAAAGCCAAACGAAATTCGCAGTTGGGTTCGTATCTTGGAAAGTGGGAAATCGAGTTAAAATTTCTCGGTTGGCAGCACCGAATGCGGGGGAAATTCAAAATCGTTTAAAATTTCTTGGTTGGCAATGGAAAAGAAGACGATCGCAAAGTCAATTATTTTAACTCTCGTGGTTGGTTTGCCTGATGCAAATAAAATACACCTTTGATTTTGTAGCAAAAACTGCTCAACCCGAGTAAACTGTATAAATCCTTTAAAAAGATGCTAATACATAGTCCAATATAAATATTCAAAAGAAACATTCTTTAGAAAAGAATATATCGAAATAGGTTTTCATTGGAATCAAATTTCGGTGCCCCTATGGATAGGCGCCTGAGGATATCGCTTCACGTCTATATTAGCAATTTCTTAGTCTGTTTTTTTAAATACAATTGGCAGAGGTTTTATTATAGCATGCCACATGAATGAGAAAACTTGTTTATATGAGTATTTGCTTGCAAATTGGCAAATGTGACACTGAGCAAATTTTCGAAGTTGCAGAAATTGCAAATGAGGCAACAAAATAACTAATTTTTAGAAGTCGATCCATGATGAGTGAACAATGGTGGGAAGAGAATATGGACGGCAATACTTTTTATGTGTCGGGTGTAATTTTTGGGTACCCGAGCCATCAGACATGACAAGGTTTCCTTATAATCGCCCACTAAATTCTTAACTTTCAAACCCATTTATTCATTCAAACTTCACAAACTAAACCGATATATCGACGCAAATGCAATATAATTTGGAGATAATTTTTTTAAATCTCAGATATTTCAACGGTGGAAAAACGAAATTATCTTTAAAATTGTTTTAAGCGCCATGCGCCACATTTGAGAGGCGGATGTGCCAAAAGTGGCACATGCGCCATAGGTTGGGCACCACTGACCTAGAGTGATAAACTATCGCTTAACATATAATAAATGAATATTTATTTGTCAAGTAAATAATTAAATGAAAATCGTGTTTTTATAAGAAAAATAAAGATGCAATTTAACCGAGGATAGTAGAATTCATGATTTATTCTTCGTCACAAAAGAGGATAAGTAAGCCTGGTAAACACAACTGCGCAAAGAAAAATTTTAAGTTACCTCTTGAATCTCTGATTCTGTAGCATTTCCATAATGCTAGCGTAGATGATTTTCTCAGTTCTTCTCACTAATGAATTCACTTATCCTCCCACTACACAAGCAATCTATGGGTGTAGTACGTACGATGGATACCAAAACACCTCAAATTTTCCAAATTACCTAACTGTTCGGTGTTCGGTATAGCATCGGTAACGAACACCGAACAGTTTGTCTGATTACCGAACAGTTCGGGTGAAAACGGAACAGGTGGCAACTCTAATCGGATGTGAACAGCGGTATCGTCTTATAACTGCAATATTGCACAAAAATGCTGAGGATGGGATGTATGGCATGCGAGAATCGAGCATGTGAATTCGAGCAACTGGGTCAACGCCCGTGGAGAAGAAACGCTTCGCGCTCGGAGAAAGTTGGAACTAAAAGCAAATGAGTTTCGAAAAGCAGTGTGGCGATGATTTGAAATGAGTCAATATCAATATGTGAAATTGATTTACCGATAAAAATTTGCGAGGCATTCAGGTTCGGATTTGAAGGAGAGACTTTAAAATGAGACGATATTGATATTTGTTAAATTGATTTACAGGTAAAAATTATCGGGGTAATCAGATCCGGATTTGAAGGAGATACTTTAAAATGAGATATTTGTTGGATTCATTTACCGATAAGAAATTATCAGGATAGTCAGAGTTAGTGCTCTCGTAATTAACTCGGTTTAAAAATGAGACGCTATTGATATTTGTTAAATCGATTTACTGATAAGAAATCATCAGGATATTCAAATTAAGTGCACTAGAACGTAATTAATTCATGAGGATGGGGTGAGAAATGAAACATTCAACACATTACTTATAAATATTTGCACAATAAATGAAACATTATCGAATAGGTTTGAAATAGAGGTGGCGGCGACATCTCCGGTCGAGGTAGGTGGCGGGGGTTTAGGAAAAATTTTTCTTCGTACTGCATTCGAACCGGTGACATACGGATTACTGCTATCTTTTTAGTCCACAGTTCTACTAACTGAGCTAACGAAGGTCCTGAGCACGAATTAGTTAAGTAGATAAAATGAAACATTATCGAACAAGTTTTAAAAGGTTCATTTGCGAATAATAAATACAATCATTACCTTTTACACGAATAACAATCTTTTTTCATAGGAAGTCCATCAATACAAATCAGTCCTTTATTGTAGTGATCGAAGCACATTTTATATTTTTTCCAGCTGACGGCGAACTTCAAATCCTGGGAATATACTCAATATCTGATGGATATCGCGTGGATAATATATTTCATGAAAATCAAGATGTATATATTCCAGGTCTTCCATTTAAATACTCTTCCAAACATTTTCATGATAGTAGCGAATTACCGACCTGATCTTTTGTAAAATTATACCATTAGTCGGGTCCATTGCTTAAAGGAAATTAAAATCGAACCGATAATTATTTCACCTAATAATTTAAAATCTAAATTATATCCATCACCTCTAGAACTCGCATTTCGAAAAGGTTGTGGTTAATTATTATTTATTACTTACATCTGAATACTGTTGAAATCCACGATCGTAATGAAGAACGAAGAGATGCACAATTTCGACTTTCTTAATACACGAACAGCGAGATTCTCTACGGAGAGATGTTATGAGGCCACTATCTGGGTTTGACTAATTGTGAGAGGGAGCGCTGGATGTATACAAATAGCGATAGCGTCTTCAAAGTGCAAGGTGGACATTCTTTGAGAGAGCTGGCGGACTTTTCCCCTAGTTCCCCTAGCGGAATAGAAAGAGAAACATGCGAGTAGAGACTTTCAATTGAAATCTCGCGATTATTTATTACGTACTTTATTAAAACCAATCGGGTTACATGAATTCTTGCTTTTCACCAACAAATTTTGATGGGATAGAAGACTCTTCGCTTAGAAGATTCGGATAAAAGAAGAAAATTATATGGTGTCAGGCTAGTTTAAGTGAATATTTTATTACCCGTATTATAATGTTTGGGTATACTATCGATTATAAACGGAATTTGGACAACCTAATTCTATAAAATTGTCGCTACTGCACCGTAGTAGTAATGTTAATTAAGAATAAAATTGATTTAGAGGATCCTAAAATTTAAAACGGAAATAACTCGCTTATTTGCAAATGGAACCTTTTATGAAATACAAACTATAACTTTTGTTTGAAACATTTCGATATCAATATACCTTACGCAATATAAAAAAGTTTTTTCGGCCATTTTTTTCGAAGTAGGCTCGCTTCGTCAGTTAAACGGATAGTAACGTCAGCATTGATTAATCTTTTCGGCGAGTTACGAGCTGCCTTAGATACTACCTTTATAATGCGAGTTTTTTTGCAATAAGCCTTTAAGATCTTGACTATTGTGCGAGTGCGGTAAACAAACTGCTGAGACCTGCAAAAACGTCTGGATAAATTATTCGATTGATTCTCTTATTTTAATTTATATAAATAATCATAAATAAGATTTGATAAATTAATTATTTTTATAGATTACTGAATTGTAGTAATTTTCAGAAATGTCACTGATTAAGTTTGACCAAACATAAAATTGTGTACGCGCGCGCGTGCGTTATTGATAAAAATAACGCTCCACAATATGTTCAGAAAGACCAAAAAAAATTACTTTGCGACAAATTTTATCTTTAGTACTGATTTTAATATAACGATGCCCTCATTATAGAAGTGATGAGTGAGGAGGCGAAGTGACATCTCCCGAGCAGATCAAACTCATCGCATCAAAGAATTAGCCAGTAAAAAAATCAATATAGATGATTCATCGAAGTTATGATATTTTCTTGCAGTAAATTTCATGGTAAATGGGGGACTGTCAAATATCGGGAATTACCGAAACTTTTTTGAAGTTGTATTGTATGGCTAGTGTTATAGTCAAATATAAAGTTTTTTCGTTAAATTTTTAACAGATATTTATAAAAAAAAGAATTTAAAACGGACGAGTTAATGGCGAACCCGATCACATCCGATTGGTAGCCGAAGTTTGCCGAGTGTTTAGTGACGTCAGTGCATGCCGCAAGCATGTTAGCCGATGCTAGCCGTACTAGAAGCCATTGTGCCGATATATAAGTAGAAGCTTGAAAGACATAATTCTGTTGTTTTCCTCTATACTCCGTCTTAGAAGAAATATTGGT
Source organism: Tanypteryx hageni (assembly GCA_028673005.1). Classification (NCBI taxonomy): domain Eukaryota; kingdom Metazoa; phylum Arthropoda; class Insecta; order Odonata; family Petaluridae; genus Tanypteryx; species Tanypteryx hageni. The sequence goes on from CM054113.1 coordinate 117,036,212, forward strand.
AGAAGTACTGCACCATCCTGCATTTATTTCGCTTTGTGTTTTGCAGAATGGCATATGAAGGGTTTTGTGTAGCCAGATCTGATAATTTGCCCAATGTTGATTCGTACATGTTTCTGCGGTAAATTGGAAGTCGTAGGGAGCAATATTCAGTTGTTGAAATGCGTGGAGTGAAGTCGGATAGGTTTGTATTACATTCAATTGATAAAACAAGTTGGATGTAGCGCTTTTATTTTCAGTTATTGTCATAGTACTATTATTTCGACTGAAACGCAGAAGATATGTAAAAGATAGATTGACATCTTAAAACAGCTTTCCCATATTAAATGAATAAAACAACTCTAGTTTTAACTAATATTATAGAATATTTACTTATGTATTGTTTCCGATGCTGCCCTAGTATCTAGTAAGTAAAATATAGTTAGATAAGTATACAAAGATAATGGACAAGGCCGAGACCGCGTGGAATTCCACAATAAATAACATAAAAAATGCTAGATAGTATTTTTATTTATATTAAACTTTGGCTAATTTCCACAAAATATATGAAGTAAAACACGACCGGCTTCGGTGAATCATCACCATCATCTGCCTTTACAGAATCATCAGGTCAAATATTGACAAATATACAAAATTAATGTGAATAAATTTAGTTTCCGTGTGTCTTGTCTATAGGAAATGTGGTAAAGTTTGTTGTTTTAAGTGTCTATCTGCCTTAGTTATTACCTATACTTGTGAAAAGAAAAACTGTAGAAGTGTTTGTCATAACTGCATGTCTCTTTTGTATATGTCGCGAATTTCATCGTTGCTTTTATGGATTTTTCCTCCCTTTGAGGTCAATGAGGAAAGACTATGTTAGTAATGCTGTTGGATTTGTTAAACTGAAGCGAGAAGGAAAAATTTATATTGTTAAAGGCAAGATTTGCCATGAACACAGAATAAGATTAAGAGGTTATGAAGTGAGTGTAGTTGTAGATGAAGAAGATTTAGTCACGTCTGTGGAGTGTCATGACTGCCCTTATTTAGGAAAACATGGTCCTTCAAAATACCATGCTGTTGTGGATATTATTTGAACAAATTTATTGAAATATTTAAATTACAGAACTAACTTAATATGTAACATTTGTAAAAGTATTTGCTTAAAAACTTGTACTTAAATATATGCACTGCAACAGCAATTAATTGGTTAATAAACTCATAGCCCAACGACTTCCGTAAGTTTGATTTTATGTATTTAGAATAGGTATATTACATTATGGAGGTTTTGTTAAAATATATATGCTAATCTTTAAAACATAAAAATATAATGTACTCTTTCAACGTTCTCCAGAAATACATGCATTATGTCAATGTAATGCCGACATAGGTCATAAACTAAAATACGAAGCAATAAAATTACGTACGTACATATAACTAGTACTTAGATTAAAATGATCTTCGCAGACAAATGCAGTTGTACGTTCCGATATATCAGATGCGTATCTCCTCATGGCTTTCAACCACATTATTCTCCGCTTCTTATTTCTTCCCAAGGATCTCGGTAGCGTGAAGAACAATTTTCTCAGGGTTTTAATCGTTGTATTTAAGCAGTGAGGTACCAGACAATACTTATAACCCTTCTTAAGTTCCATATTCTCCATTTTAGCTACGATATCAGGAAAAGCAACAGGAAGAAGTATCAAAACCGTGTGCTTTCAGTACGGTCGTAAGGTATACGATGACGTCACAACTCTCTCTCCAACCAGGATGCCGTTTTCGTGGGATATTTAAAAGAGTTATTTTAAATATTTTTTGCATAATGAGGACGATTTAACAAAGAAATGTTCACATGGAGTAATTAAGTCAATTACAATGAATTAAAAAAAAACATAATTAAATATTTTGACAGTCCCCCATTGGGTCAAGCAAATGTCTTAAAAGTTTTAAAACTTTTCTAATTTCTTTATTACGCGTACATTCCGATACATTCAACGTCATATCTCCGCTTCTACTGAACGAAATAGGTCAGTTTTCACCATGTAACTTCTGTAATGATGAAGAATGATACCGTACAACTCAAAACATTACCAGCTTAATGAAATGCCTTTTAACAATATATGAAATTGAAATCTATTGCAAATTTTATTATCAAGACATGAAAAAGTTGACCTGCGAGAAACTTTTTCCCTATTTGATTTAGAAAGATGCATTCGGCGAATGAAACGTTTTAAATTCCAAATTTACTCAACCTTCGAATAACATCAACCTCAGAATTTTTCATTTGAATTTTGAAACTTTTAAAATGAAAACTACTACCCGATTGTTAACGACTACGTTCTCTACTCCTGGCTGGAAGGGCAAGGGCAAGTAGTAATACCGTAATTTTCTATCCGATAATAAATCTGCGTTCGATGTTATTTTTCATTATTCGCAAATATGAAAACAACATTTTTTAACATTTCTCAAAATTTTCCGCAGTAGAATTGTGGTTTCTCTACTAGTTCCCATAATAATAGAACAAAGCATAGTTCGCTTTTATTTCTCCGATTAGATCCAAGGAAAATTTTAGAAACCAGATGTCGTTCATTTGTGTTTTTACCAGCAATTTCAAAATTTCCACCTTCAGAATTCTGGAAAAAATGACGCAGTATCGTTAAATATACAGTCAAATGTATGAGTCGTCGCTTTGTGGCAATGCATATTAATAATATTATAAAACATTCTGTGAGAATTTCATAATAAAAGTGGTTGCGGCAATGAAAAATGACTTTTATAATATTAGTTATTGTTAAATTAAAACCAAAAATTATTGAAAAATGAAGCCGAAAACAAAAAGTTCTTCAACAACGGTTTTATAGCCGGATTAAGGAAAATCCAAAATAATTTCCTCTCAGGGATTTCTTCATCACCAGGTACTTTTGGAGATTATTTTTCCGCGAGAAGCATTTTATAGGGGTTAAGGCTTTAAGAGGCCTCGGAAAGGTGTCACGAAGAAACAGTTTTTTTGGACATTACGCCGTATTTGTAAGAAATCACGAGGCTGCGGTGCGGAAGAAGTCAGATGCAAGCCATTAGGAGAGAGCAATTTCTAGAAACGAGCTGTTATCCGGGCCAAGAAATACACGAAGATTAATGAATCCCTAAATCTTGGCCCAATAAGTGGGTCAAGCGAAAATTGAAACATCCCGGAAAGCAATTGTAAACGTAATAGCCTGGCCTGCGGTGCTACAGATTTTGAACCAATAAGTGTATCGGTACGGTGAAAGGAATATATGAGATTCGTATAATTTTAGAGTTGATTAGTATTAACTCTGCAAAAACAGCTCACCAAAATATGGACGCTTGCATGAATATATACAATCAATAAAATCTTCCACTTTCTTGATTAAGAAGTACAGCGCGTGTAGCCGTATATTTTGGTTAAAAATTTACTTTAAAAATTTTTGGGGCACAAATTTTATATATTACTCGAGGAATAGATTTAGAATATGTCCATTCAGCTCCTATGATTCTTGAATGTCATGAGAGAACTCCCGCGTTATATTCCGATTCATTAATCACTTTAATTAATATACGCCATTCAAAAATATATAGTTCGAAATCCTCTAAAGCTAAATTAGAAAATTGCACGTAAACATTTTTGTGCTACCTTTTAATTTTTTTGCTTTCGTTCAATCATAGATTACTATTAGTTTAAAATATTCTGTGGACATATAAGTGATATTTACTTTATTCTATCTATAAACAATTAGAAATTTAATATCTATAAAATATTCCTGTATAGTCAACATCTTCATGAAAAATCTTCATTTGAAAAATATATCACAATTTTCAATGTGTATTACAAGGTTAAGGCGTTTTTTGTAAGAACGAAAAAAAATTATAAATAAATATTTGGGAAAGAAAAATATTGAATACATTTCCTACATACGTACATGCGAACGATAATAAAAAATGTGTAAAATGTAGTATTTGCGCGAAGGGAACTAAAAAGTATAATTTGCTACAATGTTGTAAGAATTCGTCACAATCAGGTTTATTCACTCATGCTGCATAACATCACCTGAAATTTTTCCTGAAGCTTAATTCACCGACGCGACGTTTTCCTTGCGAATCGAAGCCGTTTTTTAATGGAAAAAGGACGTTTTTTTATGGTGGGTATGTGTGAGAGATCGCAGTTATGCCAAGCGACAGAACGCATTAAGTCGATGATCACCTTCCGTGCGATTGTAGAGGTCGGATGCGAGAGAAAGAGACGATGGAGGAATCTGAACAAGGAATTCTCGAATCGCCGAGATAAGACACGGAGTCCGTTTTCAAAGTCGTCGCAGACATTCCGATGCTTTCGCGACAGTTGACGTAATTAACACCGACTCTCTCTCTGTCCCCCTCTATCTTTCTTTCTCCCTCCCTTTCCTTCCTCCCTCTCTCTCTCTCTCCCCCCCTCTCTTCGTGTCCCATTTGAAGTTGCTCGAGCGGAAAGCAGTAAAGCGAGCGTTATGCACGCAATCACAATCGGAGGCGGTAATTGCGGCATGGGTTTTTCCGCGTCACCTCATTTACGCGCTCACATGTTACCTAGGTAGCTACGTGATCAACGCGCGATTATTCAGAGGAGGCAAAGGAACACTTCGAAACTAGTTAATTGGAAAAGCAGTCAGAAAGCATAATTGCTTTAAACGGTAAAATTATTTGTTGTGGCTGGAGACAAAGATTCCATAGGCATATACAAGGTTATCAAGTGGCCGATATGTTTATCTACGGTAGCTTGTTCATAAGCATCGCTTCAGAAACTTTCATAATGTGCCGCTCTAGGAGCTTGTATGAGGAAATCATAATAGGAATGGAAATGATAATAAAGATTAAAGAGTTTTAATTTAAAATAAAATTACTTTCCGAGTCTGTTCAAGATATAGATATAGAAATAACATCCAGAATCTCTTTCCTAAATTACGCATCAGTTTGTAAGGATAACTACTTTTTTCACATAATTTTCACAGAGGGATACTTCTCTTTATGGAATTCCATTTATGGAGGAAAATAAACGTAAAAAAATTTTGAAATTTTAAATTTGGTATATCGCAATGTATAAGTCGCTCTTTGAAAATTTATCTTGACCACTCCCTCACTCAATCCCTCCATTCAAAAGTACGACATCACGTCCCAGCGTTTCGCAATTCAACCGAAACCAAATAACCACGTCACTTGGTTTCTCTTACCTTACCTTTCCCTATTCCAGTGTTTCTCAACCGGTGCTCTGCAAACATGAGGCAGGTGCTCCGCAAGCCTTTTAAAATTTCAAGTGAAAAGTCCAATTATTGGAAATATAATATTAAATTGTTTATTAGAACGAAGTTTAAAGACTTTTGTCTATCACGTTACGATAATCGCAACTCTGCTTTGATTATAAAGTCCACTTGTTCTGCCTTTTCTTTCCGAATATGTGCTACCTCGTTTTCTTACCCATCCCCCAACCTCTTCCAACTTTCTGCCTCCCCTTTCCTACTCTCTAATACCCTCCCTTCTCCATCTTACTTTGTTTACTTAGAAGCATATTCACTCCCTTTATTCCTCTCTCCATTTCACGGACCTTCTCCTTCCATATTGTATACATAAAAGAACATTTTATTGCCCGCCAACCAACCTCTCCTTCACCATTCCACCTCCCCTCTCCTACTCACCGATTCCCTTCCTCCCCCTCGGTGTAACATTTGCTATAAATTCTATATACTTGCAACTGATGATGCCAGGCCTCTGTTGTTGACTGCGGACTCTTCCACTGCCTCCCTCCACTCGCCTTCCAAAATTGACTCGGAGACATAGTTACATCTCACGGACTATAGTTTAATTATGTTGTGCCCGCAATCCACGAAACAAGCCCGGCACTGTATGTGGGCGGCCATTTTTCCTCTGTTCCATCGTAGTTGTTTGTATATCAGTTTTTTCGTTTGCCATTGTGTAATATTTAAATGCGTTGGTGAGTGGCTGTGAAACGTGTATTTTACATATTTTGTCGAATTTTGGCAGTACGTGAGTAGCCTTTTGCGTTAATAAAATGAAGTTTAAATTTTATATATTTCTATTTATTCTAATAAAATTACGTCTGCTTGGTACCCATAGGATAAAATGAGTCAACAGACCAGGTTGACTTTTTTTATGAAAAATTCCGGAGTGAGTGAAACAAATGTTGATGAAGCGATTCCATCTACTTTCATGAGAGACAATGCCGGTAATAGATCATGTGACTCACCTTCACAGTCAGATCGGAAAAAGCAGGAAGTGGTAGTACATCGAAAGTATGATCCTGATTACATTAAATACGGTTTCACATGTCAAGGCAGTAGTCCACAGCGTGTTATTTGTTCTGAGGTTTTGTCAAATAGCGCCATGTTTCCAGCAAAATTAAAAAGACATCTTGATAAAAAACACCAGCAGCATCAAAATAAGCCAGTCGAGTATTTTAAGAGAAGAGGAAATGAATTTAAGAGTCCGAGGGGATTAATTAGTAACATATGCAAAGTAACTGACTCAATGCTTAATACATCGTTCTTAATTTCACTTTGAATCCCCAAAACTAAAAAGCCATTCACAATAGGAGAAAGTTTAATCATGCCTTGCATGCAAAACAATTTTGAGAGAGAAGGCTGCAAAAAAAATAGACGAATTCCCCTCTCCAACGATACGATTACGAGACGTATCGCAATGATGAATGAAGATCTTTATCAGCAACTGTTAGAGAAAGTGAAAAAAGCTAGAACCTTCGCTCTTCAATTGGACGAATAAACAGACATGGCTAACAAAGCTCTAATAATTATGTACGTTCGATATATTGATTGGGACAGTGAAGTGATTGAAGAAGAATTCATGAACAGCTTTTACTTGCCACACCGTTCAACTGGGTCCGAAATATTCAAGGTAATATCTGAATATTTCTCCAGCAAAGATATCTATATTTCAAATTGTGTTACGATTTGTACTGACGGTGCAGCAAATATGACAGGTGTACATGCAGGACTGGTCGCAAAATTTAAAGAAGTAGTGCCAAAAATTCAAATTAAACATTGCATTATTCACCGAGAATTATTAGCATGTAAAAAGTTAAGCTCAGAGTTAAATGAAGTGTTAGCAATATCCATCAAAACAATAAATTTAATAAAATCCAGTTCACTCAACTGCCGATTGTTTGGAATACTATGCGATGAAATGGGATCTGCACATTCCACACTATTATTGCATGCAGAAGTTCGCTGGCTGTCCAAAGGTCGAGTGTTAAAAAGATTGTGTGAACTTAGGGAGGAAGTGGTGCGTTTTCTGTCTAAGAAAAATTCAGATCTTATGAAGTACTACAAGGATATTAATTGGTACTTGAAACTTTGTTATCTTGCAGACATTTTTCAGAATTTGAATGAGTTAAATTTATTACTACAAGGACCATTGAAAAATGTTTTTCACATGTATAGTAAGATAGAAGGATTTCAAAAGAAATTAAAGTTATGGGTTAACAGAGCCAAAGACAACTACTTTTATATGTTTTATGGATTAACAGAGCTTCTGAATGAAGTTAAAGATGAATGAAGAATTTAACTTTGCAAAACTTTAATTGATCATTGTTAATCACTTGGATACGCTTAGTGATAAATTTAATAAATATTTTCCTTTAAACAAAGATCCAAGAGTAGGTTCTTTGTGGGTGTTAGATCCATTTAATGATAATCAAGGAAATAACTTATCACTAGAAGAAGAAGAGTTACTAGCTAATCTTTCCATCGTTTTGACATCACTTCAACATTAAGACTATCTCTATCCAAACTTAGCCCAAGGATAGATGTACTCTGTTCAAACATGCAGGCACAAATATCCCATTAAGTAGATATGGATAAACCATGTACGGATTTAAAAAATCAAATTATCAATCTTCTACTAAATTTTAATGTTACTTTTTTATTACTCTGTAATTATAATATTGTTTATTCGTTTTTGGTGTTTTTGGTAAAGTTACTTAATTTTTTTTAACGTTTTCTTTATTTTTATGGTAATATTTTGCTTCGACATCAAGTTTTAGGAATAATTACTATTTTGGATTTTTTTTTCATTATTTCTATTTGTTGGAATACCTTTATGTTAATCTGCTTAGTTTGTAATATTAAGTTTGTAGTATTTTCTGATTTTATAATGAAAGGACTTGCTACAATGTTTTATTTGTTTTATGTAATAATTTAATTGCGATACTAGCTATCAAGCCACTCTGGCTTTTATAGACCATAGGTTTCTGTGCTGAGGAATACATTTTTCCATAATTTATTTACAGGTATTATCTGTGTAAAAATAAGTAAGAACTTATTTATTTCATTTTGTGGATCGTTTTCATGAAAATGTAATATTCATGTACTGTAAAATGTAAAAAAGTATATGCATATGCCTTACTTAATTACAGCAACAATTCAGATACCCTTGACTACAAAATTTTTTCGTCTAAAATTTAGCCAGAATTTCTTTTTAATAATGAATTTGCGGAACGATTCGACGCGTATTCGAAAATCAATGGCCGGAAAATGAATCTCCATTCTTTCAGGCGCCGTTTGGTTCAAGTGCCGCATTCATAGAGGGATTCTAAGTGATTTTAAAATGCGAATGAAAAATATGCTGCATCGCATTTGCTCCCATTTAATTTTATGTCAACCTATAGGGAGAGGGGAGGGTTTTGATTTTATATAATAGAAGGATTTGGTCTGGTGCTCCTCCTAAATTAGGGGATATCGTGGTGTGCTCCACGGTCTAATAAAGGTTGAGAAACACTGCCGCCCTTGTGTTCTGCAGCGTCCTACTGGCAATTTCACATCATGCTCCACTGTCCTATTCTCCCTCGCTCTGTGTCCCAAAGATATTCAAAGGGTCCAACTCATCCGAAATTCATTGCTCGACATTTTAACCTTCTCTTCTAATTTCCGCAACTCAACAAACAAGTCCTAATTCTAATTTTTCACTCTTTAGCACTTTTTCTTAAAATAAAAAACGTGTCAATGTGATCACTCTTTCTCTCCTTCTGACTGTTGGAAATCAACTTTTTTGTTAGAAAAATTCTTTAAAACAATAAGATTGCTCTTATCACTCTATAAATTTTACACTGAATGGATTTATCCTGTTAGTTATTCTATTTTCCGCTAAGTGGCTTCGAATTAAAAAATGTAAAGATTTTGAAAGCCAAACTACGGAAGATAGCGGACTGGAGTTTTCACAGATGCAGATTTTTATTGGGGATCTAAATTCCAACGGTGCGAGTTGCTCCTCCCCAAAGGAAGAGGTAAAAAATTATTTTTTGCATCGGAGGGTTTTTCAATGACTTATTCTGAAGTAGACTTGTTTTAGTAAAATACAGCTTTTAAGCCCTTTAAATTCCCCAAGCATTCCATATTTTTCTACTCAAATTTTCTGGAACTTTTCAAATTAGAATAGTTTTGGAATAAAAAAATATCACGTCGAAATATGCAAAATAAAATTTAATCGCTGAAAATAATATATGGAGAATTTTAGAATTTTCGACAATATCCATAAATGTAAAGAGTTTTCAAGTAAATCATTCGCTGGTTCAAGTATGCAAAAGAAAAACGAAAATTGAATCCCAAACAGGACGTTTCATTCGTTTCGGCTTCCTCGAAGGGATTTAACAAAAGTAGCGAAATTTTGAATTTATGGTCTCAGTTTCAAATTTAAATCGTTTAAAACTGATTTAATCAATTCAAAGTTAGAATTTGGATTAATTATTTCGAAAAAGGAAGAGAGAAAGACAACAAAATTGCAGGAAACTAATTTGAAATGTGATATGATGGTTTGGAATTTAATGATGCCTTTGAGGATTCACGAATACAAAGACTATGCCATAATTTTTCGAGTCCGATATTTTCACATTTTCTCTACATATATGAAAAACATGGTTTTGTGCCAAGAGTTTACAAATTTTGCATTCACCGTAATAATGTAATAGACACGATTCGACTCTCCAGCACAGGGTATTTGCCGCATAGGAAATGCGTCGTATACCAAAAATTCTTCAAAATAAAATTCTTTTTAGAAGTTAATCATCGAAAAAGTAAACTTGAAACTTACGATATCATAAATATTCTGTCTGTTGAAGCGTACTGACAATTTGTAAAATGTTAGCGTAAGTGCAACTAAAAACGATGGGACAATATATTCTCCTTCCCTTCCGCTCCCCCTCCCATCTCTCTTCCCAGTCTAGCAGGATTAACACGAGTCTAGGCTTCGCTCCCCGCTGACCCTTTCACCCTCAGTCGCTGTCTTGAGTTTATACGATGATTATAAATAATTTTAAAATAATAAAACGTTTAAACTCTTTCTATTTTATTAAAAAGGAGAAAAAATCCTTTATCCCTAAGAAAGCATAACACGAGAATAACATGAACATGAATAACATTTATTAAGATTCAGAACTGTCTGCAGTAAGGATCCGTTGGGAAATCTCACAGGCACAAACTCGGACAATCCCGGAATACACGAAAAACCTCATCAATGCCTTTCAGCCGTTCCAACGCTGCTTTAAAGCCGGTTATGTAAATGCTCAAACCCTTATGACACATATCGATGAGCTGCGTTTTTAACGCCCAGACGATCGTATACATTGTATAGCTGTATCATAAACGTGCTGAAACCAAACCTTCTTCTTCATTCGTCGAAATACCAGTATACGCACTTGAAAGAAACAACCTTATAGATAAAATCGGAGGAGAGGTCGGTCTTTATGTACGCGACGACTTGAATTACAACATTATCGGGCAGAGTAATCCTCAATACATAGAACACCCAGAGTTCATTTTGGGAGAGATATCATTAAATTCGCAGAAACTAGCATTGGCTATGTCTATTGACCACTAAAAGCGAGCCACCTCTCGGACATCTTTGAGGCGATCCCGGAACATTGTCCAAACATTCATCATTTTGGAAATAAATAAAAACTCCTGAACCGTAAAATAATCCAAGTGAGCAATCACACGTCAATAAGAGAAAAATAGAGGGAGAAAATAAAAAAATTAATAAATTTATACTCACAAGTTTGCAGGGCAATGGCCTAGGGACCTGTTGTCGGAAACTAGCCTAAATAGGAAATAAAAGTACACACAAACGCACGATCACTCTTGAAAATCTCATTAGATAGGTATTTCGAGAGCTAATCTCTCATCTTCAGTAGCTGAAGTCGTATGGATTGTTTTGGTTTTGTCTTGTGTATTTATATGTTCTGGGTGAAAGTGAAAGGAGGGAAGGGGGTGGGGGAATTCTTAATGGTCAACGTGTAGAGAGGTGAGTAAGGTATGGGCCCGCGGTCGTTATTCATAACCTTGTCTTGGTATTTGTTTATGAAAATGCTCTCGTAAGCGCCTAGTTTCCAGTCAGTTTGTGTTGATTTTAAGAGAGCCATGTTTTCGATTTTAATAGGATGATTGTTTTCTTGTATGTGTATTGCGACGCTAGACCTGTTAATCTTATTGTGTTTGTAGAGTCGGGATCGTGTCTTTTGGATTATGTAGTAAGTTGGAGAGTTTGTTTTCATTCACAAGTACTGTTTTAAGGTTATGTTTTCAGAAGATTTTTGATAAGCTGTTTGTGATATCAGGGACGAAGGGGATTTTTCTCTTATTGACGTGTGATTTCTCTCTTGGATTATTTTACGGTTCAGGAGTTTTTTATTTATTTCCATTCTGTACACCGTAGTCTCCAAATTTCATCTTCAAATTCATCAATTTATCATTATGGACGATTTCGATTCTAATCTCCTCAATGTAAATATCTACGACACTATCTCGCTTCGAAATCAATTCGATTCTATCGGTTTAGTATATTACAACTTGATGCTACGCACCATACTTCATACTCCTTCACCTGGATCGACACCATAGGAACTAACAATCCTAGCAAAATAGCAACTCACGGTCAATTTGCTGACATGAGCATTTCCGCCAACGATTTAATTTATCTCTCCCAATTTCTTCAAGTTCCAAAGCAAAAGCCAAAATTCATCAATTTTAGACATTTAAAGAACATTAACTATGGGAGGAAGCTGCACACACTCCGTGGAACTCTGTTCTTTCTAGATTTAACGCGCGGGCGGGCGTAGCGTGATTGCTGCCACCACCTGAGGTTTACTGAGGGTCAGGACCTCGCGAGTGTTCTTGACCTGGGGGCGTTGAGAGAGAGAGAAAGAGAGAGAAACACACAAATATGCTTTCTGATTCATTCCGTGAATGACGGCCTCCGAGCGGTGCCGTAACCCGTCTTCCAAGAAGAACGCAGCATGGGGGGAAGACGACCCTCTAATGTCCTAGGTCCACTCCCTCGTTCCTCCATAAATCTGGAGAGAAAACTCAGCCGTTCACCAGACTCGTTACATCGAGATCGATAATAAAGTGAAGAGATTAAACTCCTTAATAAATAACTTTCATTGTCATCCCCCTCCTGTGAAATCGATTCGCATAACTTTCATAAGTGTAAAACTTCTTGGTCACCAAATGAAATAAAACGATCATTTAAGATCAGGGACACTATTTATCACAAATTTAAAACAAAGGAACGCTTCATCGATCAGTAGTACTATGAACTATTACTAAATAAAACCAAACAAATGATAAGGAACGCTAAACTCGTATATTTCCATTCGTTATCCACGTATTCATTGTACCTTTTGTATTCTACATGTATTCGAATGGTTTTAACCCGTTTTTGTATATTCACTATCAAATGTATGGCCACTGCAATTATACAATTATCTACAACAGGCAGGCAGTTTTGCATTTATTATATGCGTTTACTCCGTATTACATATTTGTATTAATTGTAACACTGACAACTTTTTATTTTAATCTCTGTCTATCCACATGACTGTATCTTCAGCTCTACTATTATTAATGTGCTAATCATTACTGTTAAGTCTGAATTTCACTATATGGATTTTATATGTACATATTATAATTGTTGTCATATGCGTACGTACATAAGTACGTTGTTTGTATGATCTTTGATAACCATTCATTGTACACTATTGTAATTCTTACACTATTATATATTTTATGTACTCGTGCATTTTTCCTATTATTTGTATTAGTATTGTTATAATTTCACAAATTTATTTATAGTTTATGCTATTTTCTGCTCTAAATTCATAATATGTTCTCAAAATTGTGTCTCAACCTCGCAATAAAGACATTTTTCTTTCTTTCACCTTACACTCTCATTCCCTCCTTCCACTCTCCCTCTTAAGGTTTTCCATCATTTCTCTCCCTCTCTCCGTCTCTCCTTTTTTCCTATCTCCTTTCTGTCACTCTCTCTCTCCCTATTCTATTTCCCTCCGTTCTCCTCTTCCTCCATATTTTTCTCCCTCCTTCCTCTCCTTTCTTCTCTCCCCCGTCAATTACACCCTCTCTCACTATGCGGTTTAAGAAACAAGAAATGCATAAGTATCATATTCTCAAAGACATCCGTGATTCTTGAAGTAAGTTCATCTAAGGTACGAGGATTTGCCAACGCCAACCTCTTCTCCTCTTCCCCACTTCGACTCATCCTTCCCCTTCACCTCACATCTCTCTCCTATACTTCTATCCAGAACATACGTAAACAGGTTGAAAAGCAGCATTCATTTCGGAGATTTATTAATCGATCAATCCGGATTACTCTGGTCAACCAATGCGAGTCCCCTTATAACGGCTTCATCAATTAGAGTGCACAGCGATTTCCTGCTCTCCCTTCCAATTCTTATCTCCCCCTCTCTTTCCCTCCCTCTTATCTACACCTCCCTCTCGCTCTCTCTCTCTCTCTCTCTCTCTCTCTCTCTTTGTGTCGCTCTCTGCGCCGAAGATGCGCTCTCCCGGTCACGACAAAATGGATTTCGACGAGATATCAGGGAAACGGGAAAATAGAACGTGATGAAAAATAGGAAACTGGAGTAGCCATACCTACTCGGAGGGAAAGATCTGTCTACTTGCTGGTTATTTAGCACATTTCCGGCAGCATTAAAGGGTCCAGCTCTCGAGGGATGGGATTCGAGTTCAGGCGGTTTGCTTTTTTTCTGGGGGAAAATATGAGCTTCCGTATGTTTGCTCAGGAAACCCATTTAGCGACGCGCTCCATCTCTTGAAAGTCAAGCCATACTGAGGATTACCGTTTGAGAATTTTTTGCCACAGATAAACATTGGGAATGAAAAGGTTGAAGGTCGTTGTAATTCATCGTCTTCGCCTCTGTCAGAAGATTCATCAAGCGGTTCTTCTGCGGGCATTGGGTCCTCCGGAAAAGCGCAAATAACTTCGACTGACTACTCGTTTTATTTTAACCCACCAAAGAACCAATAGCCTAGTCAGAAAACACACACACAGTGTCAACCAAGGTCTTTGAGTCAGAGCAGGGCAACGGCGTTAGGGAAGTTTAAGACACTTTCCAAGGGCAGAAGTTTATTCTGAATGTTGACGCCAATGCATGCAAATAAACTTATCACTAATATAAAGGCTAGATATTTTAAAGTTAAAACTTAGTATAATAGCGTAAAATGGCATATTTTAAATGAGTTACTTGAATATATAACAAATTCTTTAATCCGAAAATTTGAGTTGAAATGCAAAACGAAATATAAAAATCGCAATTTGGTAGAGGAAAGCGACAGAAATAGAAAATATCCTTTTTCTAGATGTTATAGAATCATTTTAAAATGGTAAAGCGATCATAATTACTCGCTCATGTGATTGGATAATTCAGAGTATCAATGAAGCAACTAAATGGATCGCTAACATTTTTCAGCTGCCCCATTGTATGTAGTCTCTAGAAATCCAATGTTGGTAATCGGAGACTCAAGAACCATGCAAAGTTTGCCTTTCTTCCTTCTTACAGGTTCTCCTTCTTACACCAAAACCGCTCGAGATATGTAAGAAGGAGATGCAGGAGAGAGCAGGACGAGGCAGAAGGGGGTAGGAGGGGCGGCGGTGGGTGGAAGAGACGTACAAATAGGCAGTACAATGCATGTATGTTCCCAGCTGATCCACCTCTTCTTATGCACAAAGGGTATCTAAGAGGGAGTGCAAAGAATATCTGGATAGCAAGGAAGAAGAGAAACCTGGTGCTGGCTTTTAGCCTGCTCTTAACGAAGAGCATCAAGGGGGACAACGGTTTAACGCCGCTTTCGAAGGACAAAACGCTTACTTTGCGCGGTCTCAAACCACACAAACAGGGGACCGAGCGACCTTGGAAAAAATCCTACTTTCGCAGGATACGTGCCTGCTGCCCTTTCGAATAGTAGGCGAGTAGCAGCCAGCGTCCTAACTACTACACCACCGGCACTCCTAAATAGGCAGTGTTTACATCGAGGGCGAATTTAACAGGTGCGCCAAACCACTCCGTGAAATGGGCGGAGGTACTTCAAGGATGAAACACTCCTAATTTGAATAAGCTAGAGGTGCAATTATAAATAATCCAAGAGAGAATTAAAAATGCAGCGTCTGCTAATAAAAAAGAGGCCCTATGCAATATGCTATAAAACCTATAAATGTAAAACTAATCTAATTTAACTTCATCTTGTTGAAATATATAGTAAAACAGAATCAATTGTTTTTTCCTGGATTTATGAGTCTGGTGATAGCATTGCGTTAATTTGTAACGGAGTAAAATCGCCATGTGAACACAAATTGTACAACTCATTTATTTATTTCCATGGTATTCTTCAGTAAATGCCACCATGAGTTTCTAATTTGCACATGAGAACGATAGTTAAATATATTTTAACTTGTAGAAATTAATTAGAATTGTTCCAAAACTATAGGCATATAGTATATGGTCTCCTTTTATATTGGAAGATCTTGCATTATTATAAAAAGTATAAATACAGGTAGCAGCTAAAAAATAAAATAAGTACTTCAACTGATGAATAAGTAAAGCTGTGATAGCAATCTAGTATTAAGACCACAGTGAGCGGCACAAGTTATGGATGATCGGAAAAATCAACTTATACATTTAAAAAATCAGATTAATCCCATTATTTAAGTGGTAGTAGTAATTGATTTTTTTAAGTGCGTCGACAGCTATGGTCATTTTGCACCGTCATCAACTGCAAATACAGAAGGGAGGGGGGAAACCCGGTGCCGGCATTAGGCTAATCTTTGTGAAAAGCACCAAGGGGGCCAAATGCTTAACGTCCCTTCCGAAGGACGAAACGCTTAATTTGTGCGGTCTCATCAAACCGCCGGGCAACCTCGGAAAAAATCCTACTTGTGCAGGATTTGTGCCCGCTGCCATTTCGAGCAGCAGCCACCCATTATTCAAATCCAAAGATTAAAGAGAGTATAGAGAGCACCTCATCTCTTCCTTTGGAATATAGAGAAGAGATTACATTAGATTTTACTTGAATAGGATACAAATCATATGCTTAATGTATTAAAAAGAAAGAGTTACCAGGTTAATTTAAGAGCAGATAGTTTTAAAATAAATAAGAATAGAAATTAACCCGCATAATTTTGGATCATTTCTTGAATAGCGATTCATGATTCATACCTCTAAAATCGAATAAAAAGTAAATGCTAAATAATTCGAATGCTAGAAGCCGTGTTAAGTATCTAACTTGTATGAAACTTTTTATTTATTAATAAGTTGTCTCTGTACTCCTTTATCTTCTGAAAACCCCAATGGATTTCTGTTATCATACTCAAAGGAATGAAATATGATTGAATAGATTGCATATTATAAATTCAACATTTATTGATGCTTGGTAAAATGTAAGGTAAGGGAGCACTTGATATAAATAAATACTTTGATAAAATCATTTTATTTTGGAAGAGTAAAAAGAAAAGGTGGTATTTGAAGGTGACAAGAACATATTTTCGAGGTACTTACAACCTCTGTTCAAAATAATAAACCCAGACCTACACAGAAGGCAAAACAATATTTATACCACATATATAAGAAAAATTGCATAAGATGAAGTTCTAAAACTTTCATTTACACAAGTTAAATCATTTTAATCTTAAAACATTTCATAATTGCAAGAATTAATTGACTTGGAAAAGGCAAATATCTATTTATGACAATCATACTTCAAGGAGCTATGTTTTCAGCAGTTAAATAACGTTTTTATTATTAAAAATTCAAAATTATTTCTAAGCAAATCATTTAAAAATGTAATTTTCTATAAAAAAATCTTAGACACAGAATAGTGTGGACATATTTCTCATCCTGGTTGTCACTATTGCTAATTGAAAAAACGTTTTCAGTATAAAATATAAGCTACTCCCATAAATAGAAAAAAAAATTATTTATTCGCCCATAGATGGCGATTGGAATATTTCTCTTTTGAAGTTAATCTAGTATCTTACAAAGGGGCACACAAAATAAAATCTTAACAGATACTTTGTTCATTAGAACAAAAGGACTTTAAAAATTTTCCCGTTTAACAACATCAAACTTTGTTGATTATATCTAAGATATTTAAGTATTACTGGATAAGAAAACCCTGGAAATGATTAAGCTTAAAATTTTAACCATAAAAATAATTTAGATGTCGAAAGTCTGGCCAGGTAATGATTAACAAACCAAGTGTAATTTTTGACCGAAAAAGATTTTCATTTGCAGAAATGATTTATAAAATCTTTAAGATCTTTAAGGTGGCAGTTTTAAAGAATATCAGAATTTCCGAGGAAGCAGGGCGACATCTAATCCATTTGCGACGGCCAAAACAAATACAGACGCATCACAAAGAGAACATATTAACACGAAATCTTTCATTTGTTTCTGGTAAAGGAAAGGAAGAAATTTAAAATGAATAGAAATAGGCTAAATATGAGGGAAATAAATCCAAGATGAGACGCATCCCAACGCGTCCTTGAATTCGAAAAATTATTTAACAAAATATTGTCACTTTTGAAGATTGTCATCGATAGCTGGAGTTAAGACTCAAGGAGGCAAAATACATAGATTTTAGATCGGCGTAGAAACAATTCAGCATAAACCAAATAGAATCTTTATGGAGCATAAAGATTTCCCTGTAATAATTTCAAGCATTGTCCCTTTTCGAGCACCAAAGGCACCATTTTGGACGCCACTCACATATATGTGTCCACACAGTCAGCGTACTCGTACGCTACCTGTGAAAAACAATATGGAAAAAAACAACATCAGAGAGAAGTTTTGCATAAATCCCTTTTATTCACTAAATGCTATCGCGTGCTAAAAATGTTTAGAGAAAATTTTTTACAAAAAATTGAGCGATTTTCGAAAGATTTTAATATTGAATGGAGGAATTTGCCCGAAACTTTAATATACAGCACTCCATGTTCTTTACCATCGCTGTTTGCTAATGATAAATGTGTGGTCAACTACAATGTATGTCTCGTGTAAATGCGATCATTGATAGAATTTCTAAGAAGTAAACAAGTTGCCAGAATAAAAATCTAAAAATCCGTTATTTCAGTTTAAGTTCATGTTGTTATAAATAGGCTTAGTAGAATTCGATGTTCTTTTATTTTAAATCGACGATTTAATTCGACCTTTATTTTCTCGGGAGATTTTCGACGCATATCGACGCTTAAAATTACTACTAACATATAGGTTTAATAGTTGTCGACATTTTTCATAAAATCTACGTTTATTTTTTCCTAAAAATCGGCGACGAATAGCGACGTTTATTTTAATACATTTTACTAGGCTTGGTAGTTTTCGACGTTAATATTTCTTAAAAATCAACCACTACCACGATTTATTTTTCTTAAAAATCAAAGAAGTAGATAAACGTTTATTTTTATACATTTAATTAGGCACTTTTGCTTTCGATGTTTATGTTTCTTTAAAAGCGATATCTAATATTGACGTTTATTTCAATACATTTTATCAATTTTTATCTAGAAAAGTGTTATAAATTGAATTCTGTCTAATTAAATTTAAATATATAAATGTATAAATAAAAATAAAGCTTCTTTTATGCTTTGTTTGTTGTTATCTATATTTTGGCGAATGCGTTGTTTTTTATTTAGGCCACCAACCTGGAACAGTTAATTTTTCGCAATAAATCAGAAAGTATATTCTAGTCGTTAATTATTCACGAAATCGTGATCATTAGTGAGAAAAGTAATGTGACATGAATATAATGAACAACCTAATGTATTAATGAATATTTTGATGAAAAATATCTCACCCTATTACACTACTATGAATGCCGAAAAAAGCCCCGAGGGCGTATATGGAAAGATGCTCCTTCGACAGCATTGCAAATGAAATTTAGCACGGAGGACACTCTCTCTCTCAGATAAATTATATAAATTTTATGAGAGGGTGATTTTGGAAACGCCATAAGTCCCTAGGGTACGGCGAATCGGGGCGGTCGCTTCGGGCCCCGCGCTAAGCATCAAGATGAAGTTTGCTGCTAAGCGTGGTGTTCAGCAGAAATTAGCAATTTCTTTTCATCGTAGATCACGCTCTCATATCACTGACAACGCGTTTCGAACAAATGGAAGAGTACGCAGGTAATTTCGGCTTCCTTTATGACTTTACAAACTTGGAGAATAACAGAAAACGAAATGAAAAGAGTGTATAAATTTGGACAACATATTGAGTGATAAAGTTTCACACGACATCGACAGTACAGACCTTTTCTTAGAACTGCGTGTGCTCCGACAGTTGATTCCCCAAGGAACGAAAAGTGCATTTGAAATCCTTAAATTTCTCAAGTCATTAAATGGTTCCTTCCCAAATACAGAGATAGCGTATAGGATTTTGTTAACCGGAATGGTCACAGTGGCATCAGCGGAGCGAAGTTTTTCGAAACTTAAAATAATAAAAAACTATCTTAGGACAGCAATGTCCCAAGAGAGATTGAGTGAATTGACTATGCTGTCTATAGAGAGAGAATATCCTCAGATTTCGATTACAATAATCTGATGGCAGAACTTGCTGCAAGAAAGTCGAGGAAGTTGAATTTCTGAATATAGGTAGAGCAATAAACAGTGAGTTCTTATTCTGCTTTAGTATAAGTTGACCTCACGTATTATGTATTGCCATTCAATGGAGATTTCTATACCTATGTTTATATTCATATCCAAATTGCAGTTTTCCAGAGCCATTTGCGACAGAATAATGAGCAATCAGGCGTAAATGACTAAATAATAGTTGGTTTTTCTAAAGAAGGACTTATTTTTGTTCTTGAACTCGACAAGCGATTCCTCATTTAAAAACACAATAAGAGATATATGTTTATATGTATATTATTAAAATATTCATATTTTAAAATATACAATATTTTTACAATTGTTTTTGTACACGAATTAAACCTTGATGATTTTTTATTTTTAAGGAGCCCCGAAAATGCTGATCGCCCAGGACCCCAGATCCCCTAGGGACGGCCCTGGCCATGAGGCCATCTGAAGATCGGTATTCATTTCTCAATCCGGGAAAACCTTTCATTTCGCCTCTTGGAGGAGGTCGGCAGATATTGTCGCGCAGAAGACGCAATAGATGTTCCCCGACTTTTCGTTAAATTGAGTCCAAAGTGCGTATGGATTATCGGATCTGCCCGAGGGTAAAGAACGAGCGCAATAAACCGATAATAATATTTTATATACCTTCGGATCCCACGGCAGTATGTGCCCTTAAGACAGTGACATAAGCGACATTAGAAAAATTCCGAATGTTGTGTGGTCGTTTGGTATGATAAATACAGACTGTCTCTTCCGTTTTGGAGGTTTGGTGGTAAAATATGTTGTTTGATAGCATAAATTTCTTAGAAAATGTTGTGGTGAAAATCGACACTTATCGACGACAATTCATTTCTGTCGAATTTAAAAGATTTTAAAATTCCACACACACACATACATATATATAGACAGAGAGAGAGACAGGCTTGGTAGGATTCGATTTAAATCGATAAATGTCGATCAACATCAAATTGTAAAGAATTTTAAATTCGACGAAAATGAATTGTCCACAATAAGTGTCGATTTTCCCCACTAAATATTCTGCGAAATTTATGCGTCATGATTTTAAAATTTAGTTATCCGCTCTCAAACTTAACATACGAGTATTTTACCACCAAACATCCAAAACGGTAGAGATAGTCTCTATTTGTCATAACAAGCGGCCACACAACATTCGGAATTTCCTTTCTGATGTCGCTTACGTCACTGTCTTAAGGACACATACTGAGTAGCCGAGGGACCCAAAGGTAAAGGACAAAATATTATGTTCGGTTTATTGCGCTCCTTCTTTATCCTCGGCTAGATTCGATAATCCATACGCACTTTGGACTCCATTTACCAAAAAGTCGGGGGACGTGTATTGCGTCCTGTGCGCGATATTATCTCCAAGAAGCGAAATGAAAGATTTCCCCGGACTGAAAAATGAGTATCGATCGTCATATGACCTTATTGCATTTCCAAAAGCACCCTGTCATCAAATTAATATAATCTATTTGAGAGTGTCCCCCGTGCTTAGTTTCTTTTGTATTGCTGTCGAAGGAGCACCATCCCATGTACGAACTCGGGGCTTTTTTCTGCATTCATAGTCGTTTATTACACAACAAGATGAGATATTTTTTATCAAAATATTCATTCGAACATTAGATTGTGCATTATACTCACGTCACGTTAATTTCTCACTATTTATACCGATTTTTTGAATAAGGGGTGCGAATTCACAAACATAATAAACTTTCTGATTTATTGCGAAACATTTACTGCTCCAGGTTGATGTTCGAAGTCAATAAAAACACATTTGCCAAAATATAGATAAAAACCAACAAACCTGTTTGAAAGAAGCCTTATTTTTATTTATACACTTTTAGTTCAATTTAATTATAAGGAATTCAATTTATAACACTTTTCTAGATAAAAATTGATGAAATGTATTGAAATAAACGTCGATATTAGATAACGCTTTGTAAGAAATATAAACGTCAATGTTTGTGTGTGTTTCTGGTTAAACAACCTCTAGATTACCATAGCCAAAATCTAAACTTCGAAAACTAAAATGCCTAATTAAATGTATAAATATAAACGTTGATGTACGTCGTTGATTTTTAAGAAAAATAAGCAATGGTAGTGGTCGTGTTATAAGAAATGTTAACGTCGAAAACTACCAAGCCTAGTAAAATGTATTCAAGTAAACGTCGATATTGGTCGCCATTTTTTAGGAAAAATAAATGTCGATTTTTAAGAAAAATAAACGTCGATATATATATGTGTGTGTATATATATATATATATATATATATATATATATATATATATATGTGTGTGTGTGTGTGTGTGTGTGTGTGTGTATCGTTCAATGAACGGCATGCGACGCTTGATGTTCGATAATTTTTAATGGTGGTTCTTACCGACGCATCCACCTTGATGAAATTACAGAAGATTATTCGTAGGCAGACAATTATTCACTTAAAACCAATGCTTTTTTCGGAATTCAACAAGATCCTATTGAAGATTTTTTTAGTATTTAACATTGGAGAATTGCTTTCGGGCTTTGTGTCGGATGATAGCTTAGATGAAATATGTTTTACTATTTATTCGCTCCGACCGTGGTCATTCTCGATTTGGACGCGAAATTCCGAGATTCAGTTCGTCTGGTTATTTAAAACGGACTTATGTATATAAAGTAGTTGATGCTTGCATTCTGCAAACCTTTTATCTCACCTTAAAAATCGCATTATTTTTTCATATTTCATTAGTAGAAATATTTTTTTAATTCAAACGTTTGCACCTCTGCACAGATTTTCGTTCTTTCCTTATGGGACAATATTGGAGTAAAAGCAGTCTCTAAAATTTGCAATTTTAAGAATACTTTTTCCATTGTTTAAGAAAGAAGAAAGACCAAAACCGGTTACCTGATCTTCCAAAATCTGATGGGCAGGCCTTATTGACGCTGAGGTGTTCGAGAGCTATACCGGTGTCCGTGTGGTTTCTAAAGCATCTGCACTGACATATGACTTGCTGAAAGTAGGACCTAAATCTGTGGGACGAAGCAATACAATACATATAATAGTTAATGAGAATATACCCAATGTATATTATATATATATATATATATATATATATATATATATATATATATAATATAATGCAATTTACATCTAATTGAAGAAACAAAAAATTAATTGTTCTACATAAGATATATGAATCATCACCTTCATTTCACTTGTATTGTTAAATCATGCTCATGTAAAAACTATACCCAGATTAATACTTCAATAATCATGTAAAACTTTCCACACGAAAATCTAATAGTTACTATTATTGCAAAAAACATTTATCAGCGAATATTTATTTTAAACTTTTGTTTCTTCCTCACCTGTCATTCATACAGTAGTAAATAAGAGGGTTGAGCGCTGCGTTTGCCATCGCGAGCCAATAGAAAGCCAAGTAGACGTGTTGAGCGTGCGCTGCTCCAGCCGCACTCCTGTGGTGGAACACGAACAGGAAATACGCGTGATACGGGAGCCAGCACACGCCGAATCCGCTCACAACCAACACCAGCATTCTCACTACCTATTTTGGAGACGGAAGTCGACATTGCGCCTTTAGCTAAATAAATCCATTTTCAACATTATGAGAGCGTCTTAACCAAAATCACGGAAATTGACGAATAATTTCTCACGAACATTCAAATGGACGTGAGGAGCCTAACGGTGTCAATAGTTTTTATAAATCATCATCGTCAGAAATCATTTTTCCATAAATTGAGTGATATATCCCCAAATAGCTGATATAATTCATTAGAACAAATCAAATACAAATAATTAGGAAATCTGACTCATGCTTCGCTTTAATTTCTAATTAATACCAGGATCGGTCCTAAGCTTTTAACGTTGGTGTGCAAAGAAAAAATTGGCCGCCCAAATAGCCAAATAACACAGGAACCTCGATTTACATGTGTTCAAATTACGCGTGTTTGGTTTACGCGTCATTCCACACACGCTCCATACAGTTTATTTAATATTATTTAGCTTTAAAACAGAAATTTAAATACTTTTATAAGCGAAATGCATCTAGTGGCGACACTCGGAAACCTCCGCCCGAGTGCGGAAGCACATGTCGCGCACGTCTAGGGCCGGCCCTGATTAATACAGCTTTATTTAACACTTTTCTACATTAAATCTCGTTACGACAAATAATGTCTTAGCGAAAACTTGGTTACAGCTAATCCATTTCTAAAATCCGGCCGATTTGGTTCGTATTGGTCCAAGTAGTCAGATAATTAGTTAGCTAAATAAGTATCATCATTCGCAATTGATTTCTACCTAATTGCTTTTACGTATTTTCTCGAGTTGGCTTTGGAGTGATATTTCTCTCTATACTATAAGCGCACTATGCATGACGCTACAATAAACGCTGACGCCATCGGACGGAAGCCGCGTGGACTACAGCACGATTCTCTCAAGTTGCTGAATAATTCGCGATAAGCCAGATTTCGACGCAACTTTAATTATGATACTCGGCGTGTGTTTCTGCCTGTGAAAAATGTGCAATTGTCTAACATAAGTACATGGGTTCGATGCTAGGATAGTTTCCATTCTCCGTTTGATTAACAGTAAAAGATCTTTTGATTGCAATTTAAAATTACTTATAACTGCTGGAAAAATTAGACTTGAACCAAAGTACGCGCAAAACAACGCAAGTTCATTTTCCCACGGTTGATTTTCAAATGTGATTTGAGATGGCTTAGAATGCTCTTTGGTTGACGAAAATTTTAAGTTTTTCTGTAAATAAAATATTTCGTTGCCAAGAACAACCAGCATTGTTGCCGTACTCATAAAGATATATAGGACCGTATTGGGATGACGGAGGATGATGGGAGTATGGGAGAAAGGGGAGAGTGGAAGAGATAAGGTAAGAGAGAGAGAGAAGAGAAAGAGAGGGACAGAGGAGGGAGAGAGGGAAGGGGAGAATAAGGGAAGGGGAGAATAAGGGAAAGCGTAAGGTTTGTTGGGAGGGATAGAAGGAGGTAGAGAGAAATAGAGGGTTGAGAGAGGGGAGGAGAGTGGAAAGAAGGGAGATAGAAGCCTGAAAATAGGGCTGGATACCATTTTCTACCTAAAATATATGCCGAAAGGAAGAGGTTCAAGGTTCAAGGTGATGAATTCGCTTCGAGGAGCGAGGCACGGAGATGACGCGCGTCCCTATTTTAATCATATAAAGATTGTTAAAAATGTTTTTTAGTATTCTATTTAGTAAAGAAGGGATACTTTACCGCAAAATTACAACGAGATCGAGTACGTTGATACATCTATACATATTAAAATTCTCAATGCATAATATTCTTTAAATAAAAAATATGCTACTAAAGAAATAAATCAAAGCTAAAAATAAACAGCGTATAAAATGCTTAACATATATGAACAATAAAACACTTTTGAAAGACAAATATTTATAAATAGTAGAATTTTTACGAATAAAGTTACTGGATAAAATAGAATTTCTTGCCTTCCTCTTTGTGGAGATGGCTGTCACTTGCCTCGGCGTCATTTCCCCGATTGAACCACTACCCCAGAGCACTCTGCCGGTGAGGGAATAACACGCGGCCATCACAGTTAGTGGCATAGCATAAGTGACAGCTAGGAATATCACGTTGTAACTGAAAATATTACGAAATGACCGCCATACTTTTAATATTCAGTCTTGAAATGGAGCTGATTATAAGATAAGGATAATTTTCTATGCATATATATTAAAAATTTCGACGATTTCCTTAAAGATAAAGGCATGATTATTGACTTATTACTCACATGTATTCCGTTACTGACGTAGGGAAGCTGCCATCAGGCCAGAGCATGAAGCAAACACACCTGGATTCTCCGTTGAGATACCTGAAATACACAATATGAATTTTGCGATTTGAGAGCGAAGATATTGGAGCTGCAAAGCAAATCAGTTATCCACGTTAGCTAATCAAATGGTCCTGTGGCAGCAGTTCCTGACACAAATGTGTGAACCGGGCGGACGATATAAGTAGGCTTGGTAGGATTCAACGCTTTTTTTTAAATCACGGATTAAAATCGACGTTTATTTTCCCGAGAGATTTTCGACGAATATCGACATTTCAAATTGCTACTTGGTAGAATTCGAAGTTTTTTTAAATCGACGTTTATTTTCTCGAGTGATTTTCAACGAATATCGACGCTTAAAATTACTACTTAAATATAGGGCTGGCAGTTTTCGGCCTTTCAATTCGATGATTTAAATTTACTTTTTACTTCGAAATTCTACGTAAAATTTACGTTTATTTTGCAATACTTCGATTATTTATTTAATTTTTTTATATGAAGTTAAATATTTATGTACAAATTAATCGAACTAATATATCATGTTCTTCATAAATTTTATTTTATTAATGCTCATTTACACACTTCTTCATTTTTAAACGTTAATATTAAAGAAAACACCCAATAACGAATTGAGATTTACCTCTTTAAATTGTATAATGAAAACTAGAAACGATTCATTTATTAAATCCGAACAATATGATGTTGTTTTTACCGAGAAACATTCTTTAAAAAATAATTTGCGAGTTCAGCATAAAGGCTTTTATACATTCGTTGTTGCCAATTAAGGAAATAACATTAACGATATAATTATCACAATAATATTTTAGACGTCAAAAAAGAACTATTTAATACTTTGTATCATTTGATATATTTCATCACTGCACTACATATTCTCTTTAATTAACATAAAATATATAGTTCGAAAAATTAGACTTTATTATCAACAGCCTTACCTCAAATCCTGATTACAATGTGTTTTCCCAATCGTCAAAATACTTTGCAACAAATAGCAATTAAATATTAATATTTAATCCCTCTTAAATTTTTAGTAAAGATATAAAATTCATGTGCACCTTATTTAAACCATTATATATAAATTGAAATTTACTAACCTATAGCAAAAGACTACGGAGTGAAAGCACGAGAGAGGAACGATTCTTCCTGGATAACTTAAAAAAAAGACTACCCAAAATTGGGTTGCGCATAGGGAGAACGGGTGAAAGTGCATACAACAAGGTAATCTATAGGAAAACCCCCAGAAAATTTGTTTCTGGAAGACACTCCACAGGGTTGAGGAGCGGAAGGGGTAGAAAACGACCACCGAAATTCCTTTCTTCCGAACCTTGTTCAGCAGGGGTCGAGGCATTCCCAGCAGGGCATATCCATGACCTTATCTGTATAGAACGGCTCGTGGATTATCCCACCATTAGGTCGGCAAATATAATCTCAAAAACCTCAAAAGGGTTAAGAAACACGTGTTCTCAATACTACCCTAGGGCCTTGCCGTTACCTGTTAGTCCAGAGTAGAAGCGTGAGCTTTTCAAAAAGACGCATATTTAAGTGTAAGAAAATACCCTTCTTTCAGTTCCACTGTTAATGCAAGCCCAGAAAAGGAACAAAATCGTAGGTAGAAAATAATACAGCGAAAAAAGTAAACAGAAACGACTTTAATATTATAATTCAGAGTAGGTTTTAGACCTATACTTTTCCATCTTGTTGGAAAATCGACACTTGTCGACGACTATTCATTTTCGTCGATTTAAAATTTTTTTAAAATCGACGTTTATCGACGTTTTTCGATTTAAATCGAATTCTACCAAGCCTAGATATAAGTTAGGTGATAGGGAGAGCCAGTGATCGGATTGCTTTATTTTTACTTAATCATTATTTTTGGAGCTACAGGTTCGGCAAGTATTTTCTCAGCTGTTAATCGAAAAATACCGCGAGAAGGATTCATTTCTTTCAGTATCAACACAGCTTAGACAGTATTAGTAGTTTTTGTAACAGTGATAAATACTGAGCAGGAAACATATGGGTGGCAACTAGGTATTGTAGGAAGCCCAGTGGAGCGTTATCGTTTGGAGAGCCGCTGGAGGTGTTTGAGAGACACAAGTATCATACGAGGTGTGGCTCAAAATTTTCGAGACTGATGTTAAATAAAATCCTAAGTATGAAATGCATGATATTGACATAGTCTCCACCAAATCGGTCTACTTGTCAAGCTACACGCTTCTCCGAACAGTGTTGCCACGCCTGGAGACATTTTAGTAGCCATATTTTACGTAGGTGGCCTTCAAGCTCATTTCGTCGGCGGCCTGTGAAGATCTGCATTCGGCACTGCATTTTAAACGATTCGTCTAGTTCTCTCTCTCTCTCTACCGCGATAGATCTCTGACACTCAGAAAACAGCTTAAGCCCCTCCATTTCAGTCACTGAACGGAATACCTTATTTTTTTAAAGTCAATAAATAAAGTCGCATTATAGTTATAAGCAGTGCGTACCATTGCATCATGGTAGTGGAGTACAAAAGACACGGAAGCGCCAGTAGGCAGCTGCTGGCCCATATGGCGCCCAAAGCCCAGCGAGGTCTTCTTTTCGATTTGCGGTGCTTCAGAGGATGAACGATTGCCATGTATCTGATGGAGGAAAATTAAACAGACAAAAATGATTTTGGGAAATCCGCCTTTCAAGATAAATCGCTTCTTCTTCGTCAGAAGTTACCCCCACCTATCCACAGCTATGGCCGTGAGTGAGAATACGGAGGCGGCAACGCTGCAGTTGGCCACGAAGTTGGAGAGGGAGCAGTAAGCGGCTCCGAATGGCCAATCGCCGTCGAGCATGAAGACGAGGTTGAACGCACAGTTGAGGAGGGACAGCAGGAGATCTGACACGCTCAGGTTGACCAGGAAGCAGTTGGTGGCCGTCCTCATCCTGCGGTGGCCTAAAACAGAATAAAATTACTGACGCCATTTTTTATTGGAATACTGTAAGTTAAAAGTAAATGAACCTCGAAGTTCGTCCACGGTCCGAATATTTCTGAGTCATTTCTATGAAAGTCGAGCGAAAACAAAGACGAAGGAGAAAATACGATCGTTTCAATGAGTTTTATTGGAGCAAGTTGAAAGTTAATGGGTTCTTTTAGCATGGTCATATTATACTGGGAAACGTATGATAAGTAACGCCTGTGAGACCCGCAACTCACTTGAGACGACCCATATTGAAGCGGTCCGCCATTAAAAGTATCTCATCTACATCTACATATTACCCTGCAAGTCACTTTGACGGTGGATGGCAGGGGGTGCCGCGCACCAAGTTCCTAACTAATTATTATTCACTTATCTATTGTGGTCACGCATTGTCCTAGGGAAAAAGGACTCCTTATACCTCTCCGTCCTACTATCTATTTCGCGAATCTTGTCCTCATTATCCCTCCGTCCGATATACGTTGGTTGTCGAATAATATCCTTCATTTCATTTACGAATATCTCCGACCTATATTTATCTAGATTTTTAAGTCTCGCCTGTAATCTACAATCTTTCAACGATGGCCAACTCAACTCTTCAATGAGTAACGTAACGGTCTGTTTTTATCGTAATTCTTTTTCACGAATCTAGCTGCTCGCCGCTGTATTTTTTCTAAATCCTTTATGAGTCCCCTCTGATATGGATCCCAAACCGCTGCTGCGTATTCCATTTGAGGTCTAACCAACGATAAATAACAGGATTCTCTCACCTTTTCCGTGCTTTTCCTGACTATCCTACGCACAAAAGCCAACTTCTTATTTGCCGCACCTATCACTCGTCTTATGTGGGTGTCCAAAGACAGGTCACGATTCAAGGTTACCCCCAGGTATTTCACGGATTCCGAAACAGGAATGCTCTCACCATCTATCGAGTAGGTAAACACGGACGATGGGCTTCTAGATTTCCAAAAGTTTAGAACGTTACTCATTTTCTGATTGATTTCTAGCTGCCATTCCTTGCACCAAACAGATAACGCATCCAGATCATCCTGAAGCTGACGATGGTCGCTAGGACCACTTATTTCTCTATAGACTACGGTGTCATTCGCAAAAAGTCTGATATTACTTTTTACAACCGAGCTGATGTCGTTTATATAAAGCAAGAAAAGCATAGGTCCGATCACACTACCCTGCGGCACTCCAGAGACTACATCTGCCACACTCGAGGACTTACCATCGATGACTACTTTTTGTTTTCTATTCCAAAGGAAAGCGCGAACCCAGTTAATAACTTTAATATTAACGCCAAGATTTCCCAATTTTAATAACAACTTACGGTGAGGAACCTTGTCAAAAGCTTTTCTATAATCAAGGAACACTGCATCGACCTGTTTATT
This sequence comes from Tanypteryx hageni, assembly GCA_028673005.1. Taxonomy (NCBI): domain Eukaryota; kingdom Metazoa; phylum Arthropoda; class Insecta; order Odonata; family Petaluridae; genus Tanypteryx; species Tanypteryx hageni. Next base: position 117,066,334 of record CM054113.1, read on the forward strand.
ATTTTCGCCGCATTCACTTCATTCACAAACAGACCGAGTTGGGTGTCACAGGATCTACCTTTTCTGAAGCCATGTTGACAGCTGACTAACAGCGATCTACTCTCGAGATAACGCTTTGTGTTGCTAACAATAATGTGCTCCAAAATTTTACATGATAATGACGTTAGAGAAATCGGCCCATTATTTTCGGGGTTTTCTTTGTCACCTCCCTTATGAATGGATGTGACGTGTGCTAGTCTCCAATCATCAGGAACCTTACAGAGAGTAAGGGATTTCTCGAATACTATCCGAAGGAAGGGAGCTATTTCTTCTGCTAGTTCTTTTAATACACGCGCGGGAAATCCTTCTGGTCCTGGGTTTTTGTTGGGCTTTATCGCACCCAGTTGCTTCGCTATCCCTGCCTCAGAGATTTTAATATTATCCATCCGAGTACATCCATCGGGAATAAGATTATCTTCAAGTCTATCTACATCTGCCGTGAACGCCTTCGCGAAGTAAACGTTTAATAGATTAGCCTTATCCTCCCCATAGTGAAGGATGTCTCCGGAATCACATCGCATGGAGGGTATTGAAGGACCTCCCCCCCTTGACTTCTCTTACATAGGACCAGAACGCTTTTGGATCCTCCTTCCATTTTGTATTTAATACCTCATTCCGGAAGGTGTTAAATGCGTTACGCGTGGTTTTTCTCGCTAATACGCGGGCACTGTTATACTCATGGACTATAGCTGTGCGATACTCATCGGAAGCGGTGGTAGGTATGTTTTTCAATTTTGCGTGGTTACGCCTCTGCCGTCTTAAGGCAATCCTGACTTCCTTATTAAACCAACAAGGTTCTTTCTTATCAGATTTTAACTTACTGGGAATAAATCTATTGATACCTTTTCCTAGTATATCCTTAAATAATAACCATGATGGCTCCATACCTAATCGTTCTGTCTTTTCACGATAACTGACAAAGGTACTTCTGAGATGTAAGCTGAAACTTTTAAACTCGGCCTTGGCGAAAGCGTATACATTCCGAAGGAGCTTAGGATGTCTTTTGAGCTTTAATTCGCACTCCGCATACACAGCTCGATGGTCGCTAAGTCCCTCCTCTGTGGATACCTTAGTTATCCTATGCGGGATGTTAGAAGTAAGCAAGTCGAGAACATTGCCCGAACGCGTGGGTTTTCGTACCATCTGGATTAAGGAATATTCATGAAACGTGTCAAAGGCTTCACACGATTCGCGTTCTTTACCTCCCGTAACGAAGCATAGATTTTCCCAATCGATTGACGGTAAGTTAAAATCGCCTCCAATTATCACATAACCGTCGTTGATAATAGATCTAAGCTCGGCTAATTGCCTCTCTATACTTAAAATATAATCAACTTTGGCATTAGGTGGTCTGTAAAATGAGCATAAATATATCTTTTTCGAATTATCCTTACCTAGGCGGGACCACACGCTCTCGGTCGTTTCACCGATAATAGGGATCTGACAACTATCGTACTTTTCACTTATTACCAAAAATACTCCGCCACCTATTCTATTGGCACGGTCTTTTCTGTACACTATAGCTTTTCGGAAAAATTTCTTGATAAGCGATATCTTCGGTGAGCCAACTTTCCGTACCTATAACTACATCAGCATGCAACGTGCGAATTACGTGTTCGAATTCGGCAGACTTCCTACGAATGCTGCGGCAGTTTAAAACTACAATATTTAATTTCCCGCTATCGCCCGAAGCATTAACTGCTCTATTACGGCTTTTGCAGGTGGACTCTCTCACTTCGCGACCAGAAACTGTATTACACTCGATGCCCCTATGAAATCTCCTATTACGCATGCACCCTACCCTACTCTCTAATCTAAAAAAGACCTACCATGGTCGAACATCCTACACGCTACACTCTGTGAAGCCTCGGTTGTGTAATGGACTCCAGAGTCGTTTAGGGGTACCCTACACGATCCGGAGATCAACGAAGTCGACTCCCATGCCCACTCAGAAATTCCGTAGCCTTTGGTTAGCCCCGCCACGCGGCTCCAAACCTCCAAACCGCGGGACAATACTAAAAATGGTGAGCCGCACATCAGAACACGACTCCTCTCGGACACGAGTGACCTCGGCGACCAAGTCCTCAAAAGAACTTAGAATCTCCTCGGACCCGCGCTTCGAGGCGTCATTAGTCCCAACATGGACCACCATCCGCAGCCTAGAGCAACCCGTTGACTCCACTGACTCCCGTACCGCCCTCGTCACTTGGGGGACCGTTCCTCCTGATATACACCTGGAGAACACCCGCTCAGCCACTCCCTCCCGGCGGGCCCGAGTTAGCAAGGGAGCCATAACACGCCGGACATTAGAACTACCTATTACTAAGAGCCCTCCCTTCCCACCCCGACTTCCCATAGATCCAGCCTCCGCCAAAGAGACGGGAGTGGATGCGAGAGCATCGGCCGAAGTGTCGTCCTCCGACAACGCCGCGAACCGATTGCAAACTGGAAGAGGGTCTGCCGAGGCATTCCCAGCTCCCAGCCTTCGCAGGACCACCCCACGATCCCCCCGGTTGGAGACCACTCTCCAATCGTTGGGTTTCAGGATTGGAGCGACCCCAGCCCCCGAAGAGGTCCCACAAACACCCTCGATCACACCACCGACTTTCGCACTCGAGCGCACCCGAGTCGCCATCCTGGCGCGGTGAGTTCTTGGGGGTGGATGCGTTCTCCCAACACGAACAAGGGCCGACTCCACTCTTGCCACCCTCCGACGGAGGTCCGTAACCTCTCTTACCAGCTCCGTGATTCGAGACCTCATTCCCTCGAAATCAGCGTCGCATAGAAAGGAGGAAACGGGAATCCTAGGCGAAGCCATCCTTAACACTAATCTGTACTAACTACGAATTAAATTAAACTTCAAGGTAAGGTTATACTAAGTGACTAACTAATTCGTGGACTTAAGGTCTACGCTAGAGAGGAACGCAGGTAAAAAGTGAAAGGGAAGCGCTGACTCACCGCACAAACAACGTTAGCGAACAGGCAAGATAGACACACAAACAAGCGTTAAAACAATTTAAATTAGTACACCAACAGCGATAATCAAGTTAAAACAAGTTAAGTTAGTACACAAACAGCGTAGAGTTCTTACAGAAACCTGACTGGAATAGAATTATTTAAAGTGGTCAATTGTTTTCTAGCCAAAATCAGTAGAAGTGGCGTATTTTGCTCAGAAAAACTACTATGTCTCTGGTTAAATAATAAAATCAGTGCAAAAATCTTTTGCTCTAAGTTGTTGTAACAAACAATGGGAATCAAACTCGCTTCATAATGCCACTGAATCGCAAATTCAAGCATCTCATAATCTTCATTGCGCGCAAAACCTTTTCCGATAACTTGCTGAATTATAAAATTGACAGTAATCTTTTAATTGCGCTCGTCAACTACTTAATTTCCTTTAGAAAAAGCAGCCTTTTTTCCCCTTTCTGCCACGTATATCTCATTGATCGATCTCTTTTCTTTGGAGTTCCACTTCTATCAGCTCACAACGATATAGACTTCTTTCATCTATCGCTCAACATTCTCCTTAATATAACCTCTAATTTCATCAACATAATGCTGCGAAATAAGTTTTGTTTGTATTTCTGGCTAATCAGCCCCTAGGACTATTATATGCGAAATAAGTGAGGCGACTTAACGCAGTCATGGAGACGTTTTTGTTGAATTAAAAAAAATCTTTTGTGTTCATTTTCTGAGAAAGCTGAATAAATTTTGACGTAGGTTCACTTCTTTAATCTGTGTATTTGCTGCTATATTTTTTTATTACAATTGAAAAATTTCCAGTCAAAATTTAATAAAATACGTGAGCCATAAATGAAATATTATAATTTCCACTAAAAAAGATGCACTCGACCGATTTTGCTCTTTACAGCATCATCAAGCGATGCTGTAAATCTTTCATTTCTAATGCGGTTAAAGACAACGGATTGTTTTTTCCATATAAACTGATCTTCCAAACAAAATTAAACAGAATATTTTTCCAAATATGCAAACAGTATTTTAATCCAGATAGAGTTGAATGTTTGCTGCTGTTTCAAAATCAGTAGCATATGTCTGCCTTGATTTTAGAAACCTTTCAGGACTTAATGCAGATAATACAATCATCAACTACGACTTGTACCATTCACAGTACATATACCAATTTAAAAATTTTAAATAATAATTTAATTAAGACAAATTGCCACTCTCACATTATTCAGCTTTGGATGTAATGTATGTTGATGAGGAAAATGTAGTTTTAATAATATATTTTTTCATGTTTGCTAAAAGACTAGAGACACGTTGAATTTCAAGAAATTTAATTTAGGTATGCCATCTCTTGCTGTTTATCCCTACAACCGTGCTTAGAAAGGATTACTAAATCATTAGTTGGTCATTAAATCGCACTGATTAAACTTAGGAAGTGATTGCCCCAAGCAAATCAGTTAGCTGTTATTGATGAATGCTAATGACATGTCAGAAACTGTAGAAATTTATTTTCTGCTTTGTAATCGTATATTAACTTAAAATTAATTCAAGCTACGGTTAAGCAGTTAGAAGGAAATCAAATAACGACAGTGGATTATGGATAATTTTAAAAATAACATCACTACACATTTAAAATATTTTATGGTTTTTAAAACACCAAAATTTTAACAAATCCTATCAAATAATTGACAAAATTGAGAAAGATTCCACTTGTTTTAACGAGCATGATTTAAATTGCATCTCCAAAAGATTAGATTTTACTGATCTAATTGTTTAGTTGCATTATCTTGCCTATCTATGAAAAAGAATACTTTTCCCCTGTGCGGGGACTTTTTAAAAATTACAGACAAGTGGAAGCTAAATGAAATATTGAGATATGACTAAAATTTTGAATTAGTTGAAGTAAACCTTAAGAGAGGGTGCGTCATTTGTGTGTTTTATCAACGTGCGAATGGATTACATACATAATAGTCAGACATATCTCACTTCGTTCGTCTCGAAAACGGAGAAACACATCGAACCGCCACATTTAGTAAGAATGAAAAAGGAATACAAACAATGAATGAGAGGTAGTATAAGAAATTTACTTGAGTATTTCATTAATTATATGGCAAACTTAGCATTTTATATACATTCGCAACAGGATTCCAAACCATCGATCCCTCTGAAGGAGGATTTTAAAAGAAATGTTAATGCTAATATGCATCAATACATACACACATACACATACCAATTTATTCTTATAAATTTAAAAGGAAAAGCAACGGTGTAAACATAGATTCTGGATTTTGAATTATGTATAACGTAGGTAAAATTGCAATTGTAAAATGTCTCCATGTTAATTCTCCGAATTTACGCAAAATCTTGTGTAAACGGCTTAAAACAAGCAACTGCCTGATTCAGTTAGCTGAAAATAAGAGGGTAATTAAAAACACGCGTAGGTTTCAAAAGGCATTCTTGCATTTTCTATGGAATTTAATCTTCGAAAGAGTTTTCTTTCATCTCAAAGTCCCTTTCCCGATTTGATACCCTGATAAGGTGTCGGAACGAGGCGTACGAAATTCCTAATTCTCGTAGGGATTTAAGACGGAGTTTGTTCCTTATCATTCCGAGCACTGTGTCTCTCCATTCTTACGGAATCAAACGTAAACAATGTCTAAAGTTGAACGATGTTTTATCACTAGCGCTATCCTATTTAAGCGTTCAGACAAATGAATGTCGTTATCTGTGTCGAGTCATTCGTCAATCAGTAAAGTAGCTCTAATTAAAGAACTCTCAAAAAGGGAATTACTAGCAATGGCTCTCCTATGTCTGTCCAAAATTCTACGCTAGCAGCCTGCTATGTCACACTGCATTACAATTATGGAGCTCAGGAGGCCGTCATCTGTTCGCCTCCGTGGTCCTATGCGCGCCCTCTGCACGCCGAAGTCGCCCGAATTCACGAGTTCCGAAACGACTTCGCTCTTTCTCTCTGCAACCATGGCGTAAATATTTATTTCCGTCACACGGAAAATATCCTCGGGCCACTCTCTCTCTCCTGACGACAAAAATTCGACGTGAGGCGTATTCGCTCGGCGGATGAGTGAACCGAAGAGATAATATCGCCCTTCCGTCGTGAACCTTTACGATCAAAGCTTACGGAAAGAGAGATAAAGAGAGACTCCATTTATCTCTCTTTCTCTCTCTCTCTCTCTCTCTCTCTCTCCCTCCCTCGCACTTGTCTCCAGCTTAGTCCCCGAAAGGGATCCCGTGAGGCGCACTTGCCTCGCCTGTTCCAGACGTCCACGGGGCTTTTTCTCGTATTTTTTCCGTTATCGCTGCAAAGTGAGCGCGCAAGAAGTCACGGGAGCAAATAGGATTCGAGTCGAAAAGACGAAAATAAAGGAGAGTCGACGCGCAGATGGCAGATGAGCGCGACAAGGGACCGAGAGATATCAAAAAAATGAAAGAAGTGCTCCGATTGTTTAATCCTGTCTTTCTCTCGCGCTTCCAGTTCGTATTTCGGACCGAGGTTTTTTTCGAGAAAGAAGTAAAACGTGCGCACAGGTAAGAAGACAAATGCTCGCTACCCGGGCAAAATTATGAGCACGGAGAGTTAGGATTCAGTCGGAAGGAAGCAAGAATATTATAGAATGATCATACCTATTGCCAAAAGCATCGGAATATTCGAATGGGATTGGTGCTCAAGTGCACTGACGAAACGGATCACCGAATGGGAGGAAGCGTGAAATTGAATCAAACCAAGCGAAATGCGAATAAAAAGGCGATTTCGAGAGTTTCGAGGGAAATTAGCACGAGCTGAGAGGATGGAAGGGAGAGGGGAAGTATGGGAGGGAAGTGGAGAAGGAAGTGTAATGGGAATTGGAGGAGGAAGTGTAAGGGGAAGCAGAGGGTGAAGTGGGGGGACTTCCAATAGAGGGTGGAAGTAAGAGGGGGAAGTTGAGGGAGAAATGGAGGGTGAGAGGGAGAAATGGAGGGTGAGAGGGAGAAATGGAGGTTGAGAGGGAGAAATGGAGGTTGAGAGGGAGAAATGGAGGGTGAGAGGGAGAAATGGAGGGTGAGAGGGAGAAATGGAGGTTGAGAGGGAGAAGTGGAGAGGTAATTGGATGGTGGAAATGGAGGGGGTATGGGGTGGAAGGGGGATGGGAAGTGAAGGGGAAATGGGGGCCAGAAGAGCAGGGACGTAACTAGCATCCCAACTTTGGGCCAGCTTGTGCTGTAGGGAGGGCCAGGATGACTACAAATATTTGGAGCGGCACACCAAAATTAAAAAAAATACAATAAAAATAATAATAAGAAAAAATATTTGAACTATTTTTACTGCACTTGTCACACATACGGAAATTATTTATTAAGAATAAAAACACAAAATACATTATTAATTCATTTTTAAAATACAGTATTCAGCAGGTGCGGCAAGGGGGGGGGAGAAGACTTATACAGGGGGGCCAGAGCCCCTCCAGCTTGCGTCCTTGCAGAAGATTCGTAATGCTTGCGTTTAAGCGGGGTGAAAGAGAGAAAGAGGAAGGGAGAGAGGCAGGAAAAAAGAGGCGAAGATACAAATCGGTCCATTTGTCGCCAATTGTTCCTCGCATCTTCAGAGAGCCTCGATAAATCGACTCGGATTGCTCTTCCGCTCTCGTGCACTCCCGCTTCAATCACTCCCGTTGATTTTCATCCTTCGCTCGATCCCATTATCTCTCCTCCATTTCCCAAACCATCGACGTCTTATTCTTTTCTGCACGTTTTGTGAGATCCACGACGCCGCTCGTTTTCTAGGTAATCGCGCCTTTCCTTCGGATTTCGCGACGTCTTCGATAACAAAGGGACAATTCGGTCTGAATGATTAACGCACGCGACTGACTATCGACATGGTTGTGTAACTCATTGTTTAGAATATGACGGAATTCGATAGAAACTTCGAAGTACGTCTTTTTTTTTAAAATGCCAGTTCCGCACGAATTTGTGAACAAGCGAGCCTGTAAGTGGAATTTTTCATATGCGGTAAACATACCATCGACAAGGATTTAGCGAATATTCTCCCTGAAGAGATAATGCACTACGAAACTCGTCAGAAATAACTCCCACATTATGATACTGATCTTATTGCAATCGAGCAATTTAAATTCTAGTCAAAGGAAACACAAACGGACTCTTTCCGTTTCTGCTCTGCGTTGCACAATTATAATTTGTGCTAGAATAATAATTTAAAACTGGGCCAAAAACGCGGGAATGGTTAAGTTCGTACGCACGAAAGTATAAGAGATTATTTCCGTACAAGAGAACATTTGAATCAGTGAACTATTTGCACGGAGGTATACTAGGTTTTGTTATTACCACCCAAGGCATGAAGGCAGTGCCGCAGCCAGAAGGGTGGCAACCGGACATTTGTTCGCAAATAATCTTAACAAAAGCATCGAGTATGGGAGCGTGAGATGTAAATAAGATGGACCGAAGGTATCCAAATTAGAATCAGCACCATTATCCATTAGCTTCTTTCATTACGTGAAGGTTCTTGCAGATAAACCCATCGGCTTACCTAAAAGTCGAATCGGCGGGGTCGTGGAAATATGGAAATAGGCTTATAGTTTTGTCGTTGTGTCTGTCTGTCCGTCTTCCTTATTAACTTTTGAACCAATACACCGATTTTCATGAAACTTGATGGAAATCTCTTGCTACATGAGCCGAGCTTCCGAGGATAATTTTTGTTGCGAAGTCCCGGGTTCGATTCCAGGAAATATCCTTCCCATTTGATTTATATGGGAAATCTGATATCCATCGTGCAGGGCAATTTTCTCTTGCACATTAAAATATCTTCGAATTGTAATATCGGAGCGAGTTTTGTACTATTCTCTGAGGAAAGGAATGAAGATTCTAATTTTCAACGTAGAATTTTGCTTATCGATTGTATTTCTTAGAATTTCGCGTAAATACTCGCGATTTTGCAATTTTTTTCACTCATAACGACAGTGTTGCCATAGCAACAACTATTGTTGGACTCAGATTCGGTATCTAACAATAATAAAAGGCTACTTCTGTCCTTTGGTCCCTTTGTGGCTCCCTCTGTCACGCTATAAAAATGCGAATAACTCGATAATGGAACGAGATTCATTTTTTACATTTTGCAAGAATGATTCACTCACATATTGTAAGATGATGACGAAAAGAAATCTCTAAAAAGTCCGAGGTTTGACTCCAAGGTAGGCAATTCCAGTTTTCATATGATAACACGTAAAATTTGACTTTTTGACTTGCAGACTATTATTCTTTTTGAGATCTATATTAGAAAGGATTCACCTATAATCTTCAAATATAGCCCATTTTAAAGAAAAAATAATGAAGTGTCTTATTCCGTTCATCTATCCCCGCTTACAGTTCAAAATTCCTCATGTTAAACGTTTAATTCACATATTTTGGGGAAATCTTACCATTACATTGTCAAACCTCGAAATCCTACTGTTATTTCAATCCTTATGGGTGAAAGCGTGCTTTTAATGCTCTTATAATTAGTACGAGAGAGAGAGAGGAGAAGGAAATTCTTTTCATAGCAACCAATGTAAACCACATTTGTTGCGTTATTGACGAGGGATACATTTAAATCAGTCAATATTATTGTTATTAATAACAATATCACTACAATCAAAAAGGATATTGTTGTAGTTGATTGGAGTGCTATGTGTGATGTGTGAGAATCATTGCTTCATTCATTGTGCACATTGTGATGAAACTTTATGTATTAACCACTTTTTAGTGACAACTCCTTTCATTACCATTAACGATGTTTAAATCTTTCAGTAATGCAATAAATGTAAACTTTTTACTTTCTCCATATACGAAGTATAGAGAAAGTATTGTTTTCATAAAAAAATCGATTTCGAGATTTCAACAGAAATACATGTTTTAAGGTCCCCTGAACATGTTTTGGCTATTTTCTCGATGATGTCTGTATGTGATAAATTATTGTGGGCGCTCTAACTCAAAATCTATTAAACAGATCAATGCAAAATTTTATATTTAATATTTTTATAAAGGTAGAAAGGTCTGATTAGTTTTTGGTAAAAATCGGTCGACCGGAAGTGGGTGTTGACTCTTGTCACTTATCCGTTATTTTAAAATATTTGCTTTAATATTTGATAAATGTAAAAATGTATTGGAAAGAATGTTGTAGAAAATTTTATTTTCTACAGCCTTTGTTTGGCACATTTTTCCATATAATGCATTCTTTAAGAGATATCTTATATTTTTAGCTGCCACCACCACGCCACCTACCGAAGACTATTGTTAACAATTGACGCTTAGTTACGTCTTAGTAACGCTCCTTTTTCTTTTCTTAATTGTCAACCGGAAGTAAATATTGACAACGATCCCAGAGCTAACAACATGTAATTTGCCATATAAATATGGAGATAGTCATGTGTTGCCCACATCGGTTTATTTTGCTTTAATCTCCTGCAAGTAATGTATATGCACCCATAACTTTTTACCTCTTTGCTCTCAGCAGCTAGCGTTAATGAATTTTGAAGTTTTTTTGCACACACTTTCTACGGAAGAAAAGTTATAATTATCTGTTAGTGCTAGTTGGGAACCTTCCCTTGTTAGAATCATCGTAGGAGTTCGAAACTTGAAACAGCGAACGCCTAAAAGAACGAAAGTTTGTTTTCTTGCCATCCAAAGAAAGTCAAGGCATATTTATGTTCATTTTTTATTTCACAAAAACCTTTCCCGTTGAATTTCAACGGGCATCTCCCTAGTATTCTAATATATACACGCGTTATTTTTGCCGCACAAATACGCGTGACCAATTTAATATTCTGTTCGATTGTATTTGTAGTATTTTATAACGCCAAATTATGAAATCCGGGAACACAAAGATCTACATATCCGCGATGACTTTAACGATATTAAAGCCAATATAAGTATTAAATAAATGATTAAATGGAAAGTAGGCATCATAAGTTTTGTTTGGATCATCTTGTTCTTCTATCTGAAATACAATCACTCTCAGTTTAACTCTTTATGTATTTTCATATATCACTACGTAATTTACGTATATTGTCGCCGTTGCACATTATCTAGCAGCGTTGTAACACCAGCACATTCATATGTATCAGAGCAGTATAGCATTCCTTCAAATCTTCGATTTTTCTCAGTTCATGAATCACTGTGTTAGGCGCTGCACGTTGTCACGAGTATTTTACGTGAATTTTATGCCTCGTAAATTACGTAAATTTTTCCTCTTTTTATTCATGGCTGGGCGCAGAGGTTTGAAAAGAAAGCAAATGGAATAAATATTGTAAAACAGTGATATTGACCACGCTTTCGACATAGAATGCGATTTATCTGAAAGCAAATGGAATAAATATTGCAAAACAGTGATATTGACCACACTTTCGACATAGAATGCGATTTATCTGATAGCGGTGATGAAGAGAGCGAAAGTTTCTCCGAGAGTCATAGTGAGACCATGACCCCTCAATCACAGAAGAGGGGAAAAGAGTAGCCTTGAAAATAGAATCCCACTCGTTCACCGGGCGAAAGTAAAATTTATTTTATTAATTTGAAAAAATTAATTTCTTATTACCTAACCATGTACAAATATAAAAATAATTTTCCCGTAAAAATAAAGTAATCGTGTTGAGAAGAAACGTTCGTTATTAATCGTGCTTAAAATCTTTTTTATCATTTTTTCTTATTACCTAACTATGTGCTCATATAAAAATAATTTTCCAGTAAAGATATGGTAATCATGTTGATAAGAAACGTTCATTTTTAATCGTGAGCTAAAAAAAGCTACAAAATATATTGGTATTTCAGCCGTACCTTTAAGAACTTAAATCGGTAAGCGGATGGGTAAATCAATAAATGCTCAGATAATAATGCGCTGAAGTATTTGTCTCTCGCAAACTAAATTTCAGGCTGCGCGACTGCATTAAGTAACCGATAAGTTGTATTAATCGTGCAATTGTTCTTTACGCAAATTTATAATAATTTATTTATCCTCATTTGTTTCGTGATTGATAAATAATGAAATCTGTCGCATACATGGCAATGACATTTTTTGTTGATTTGATTTAATTAAGTTTAACTTATTTACTTAGACATTTATAAATTCGTGGAATAAATCGATCTAAAGATCCTATGCAGACAGGCATAAGCGTCATGTTGGGAATATATTTTTAAACGAGAAAAAAAAATCTCCAATGACCGGGAATCGAACCCGGGTCTTCCGCTTACAGGGCGGATATTCTACCACTGAAAATTTTCTCGTTTCAAATATATTCCCTAGAAATTTATAGAAAATTTGTTTTAAAACATGGTAACTTTCTTACTTTGCATTAATTGTTAGCCCGTTATGTGGCATATTAAAATTCTGAGATATTCCACAGTACCAGCTTACAACTGTGCAGGATTTATAATAGAAGTTTTATAGAGAATAAGTCTTAGCATAATGATTAATTTTTAGTGAGCGTTTGCAATGGCCAACATGTAATAACTAAGATGTGTCTGTAATTTGGTTTTCGAGTTTCTAAGAAACCACTTTCAATTATTGAAGCACGCTGACGAAACAACAAGGAAAACGTATTTAAAACTTCAAAAGAAAGGAACACGGACTTAATTTCTTCAGCGAGTAAGAATAAACCAATCTAAAGGGTATCCATGGAGAATCTAATGGGAATTCTGGAAAAATACAAATGCTATAATAAACATGGAAAAAGGCGGTTCGGCTGGGTTGATAATTTGGTAAAGTTATAAAATTTAACGACCAATGATAACACGTTAGTTAAATTTATTATTAATTATCCTCATTCAATCAAAAATTAATTTCCATTACTTAATTCACATTTGTGATGAAAGATTACAAGTGCCAATGAATTTGTGAGATGACAAGTCAGTATATTAAATTGATTCACTTTTTAAAATCATTTATCCCCTTTACGTATAGCGAATTGACAATATTTTGACGATTTGATATAATTTTAAATTCAATTCCATATTATCGAAATAAAACATCTATTACCCTCTAACGAGGACAAAAAAAGGATCAGATTATTTAACTCGTTAATTCTGAATTCCTGATTTCACTGAAATTAAGGGGGACATTCCAAGGAATAATAATAAAAAACAATGAGTTAACTTTGTTAATGCTGAGAAAACCTAACGAGCGTAACGATAGAGCTGCATTTAATTTGATGAAATCATAAAATGCAATTGTAGGAAATGGTGAACAGCATGTATATGAGAATATTATAGCCCAGTCCAAACTAATTGTTCCGCGAACGCATCGACGTTAATGTCTTTGACGTGGTTCAGGAGGAAGTCATGCGATACTACCGTTCTCCAATTCAAATCAGATCACAGATTTTATAATTTCCTTTTCTTCTTCGATATACGATTGCACAAAAAAGGCTTTCCACGTTTCTTCTCGTTTCTCCATCTCACGGCATAAAATGAGTTTTTTAGGCGTTCGTTACCAGCGAAGCAGTAATAGCGGAACGCCCATGCGTGACTTTTTTGCGGTATTTAAACCTCTCAGCGTGACTTGAATTCGGCAATGTCGATTTCGTTATGCAAAAATTCACTTAATGCTGATTAACTTATTATTCTCAGAATAATTCTAAAAAATTACATATTAATAATCATTCCATATATTATCCAATAAAAAATAAATAAATTTATTTAGTTTCGTTTGATAAATGTGGTGGTGAATTTTCGGATTCAGTAGTTTGCTTGCGTGTGATATCGCTCAAAACATGGTGCTAAGCACAATGGAGGCAATCCAGGGCAGTTTTTACAACTATATTTTGCGTATTTTCTTTTTCCATTCTTTGTACACACCACACACTTCCTTCTTCCTATTTTATTTACACCGACTTTCGGATTTTCTTCAATGAAATGTCCTGTCTACCGCGTACTTTCGGAGTAATAATCTGAGGGCCGTCCTTTCCGTTGTTCTATATTATGGCCTAAATATTTACATACAATTCTATCTATAAGGTTTATCCTAAATGATAAGTGGTCTCTTTTGTTTCCTGCAGAATAATAAAGAATATAAGCATTCATAACATATATTTACAAGATGCTTGAACAATTTTTATACCAAAGCGTTATTCTTTTTCTTTCAAGCAAAAACGTTTCCAAAAGTTGATCTTTCAAGTCCACACCTCCCATATATTTCTTGTAATCTAATATACAAGTTGGCTTTTTAACAGTTTCTATGCCACTAGCTTTCAATGGAATATATTGCTTTCAAGACAACCTACCCTTCCACAACACCAATGACTCGTCAACACTTACTTCTTTACCGGGAATGTACATTTGTTGGAATTTAATCTTCAGATATTCACTAATTGGTAATATTTTGTACAATTTAGGGTCTCTATTTACAACATCTTTACCACTGTTATTCACAAAATGTAGAAATTTATTCTGTAAAGAAAATCTTTCCTCGCACATAATATTAGGAAAATAAGGTGTTTCTACTCTATGTTTTCTGCTAAATTACATTTTATGCGTAGGTTTTTGAACCACACCCATCAACATATGTACAACTATAAACACTCTTACTTCATTAGCATTATTTGCAACCCATTTCTGATAGAGAGATTTTTCGAGCGCCGCAATTGCATTCTTCTCGCCAGTCAAAAATTGTTCCGCGTAATGATTCGTTTCGAGCAGAAATAGGGAAATGAGAGTTTCATCAAAAAACAACTCAAAGTACCCTAATGGATCATTTATATCAGGCAATGACACTAATTGTTTTCCAACCAAGTCACACGGAAAGGGCTGAGGAGCGTTAGCACTGTCAACATCATCCTAAATGTCGGACACCAACTTTTTTTGCGGAAAACTCACATTACCTCCGTGTAATTCCTCCTTCTTAGTCACTTGAATCAACAGAATATCTTTTCGATTCTTCAGAGTCATTGTGAGTGCTACTTTCACTAATTTCATCCAAAATATCGATAACGTGTATTTCATCGAACGCACGAGAGTTAGAGGTCATCTTGGACTGACTGAGTGCCGAGTAAGGCAACGGACAGGAGGATGGGAAAATAAAATAAAAAATCGTAGACGTAAACACAGACAAGAAGGGGACTAAGAACGTCAGCAGAAGATATGAGCTCATAAGATATATGTTGGAGAGGTCATAAATCAGAGCTGGAAAAGCAACACCACTTAATGAAAAATGTGGACGCAAACGGTGCGTCGCACACGCTGGAGGCATGGATTTCCGAGGACGCAAACGGTGTGCTGGAGGGGTTATGGGCACGACTGGTCCGTCCGTCCGTCCGTCGTAACTTTCATCTCCTAAACCGCTGGACGGAATTTAATTTAATTAAGTGTGAGTGGTCGTTATTAAAATGTATCGCCAAATTTCGATTTTCAACTGAATCCGTCAATTATAACTTCCACTACAAAGTAGGAGCAACATCATATAAGAAATCTTTCAGATATTTTGCTTTAAGGTAAGTTGAATCCATTAAGATATTTATAGGGATGCATATTCTTAATGCTTGATATTTTTACCCGAGAATTCATCATATAAAATGATTTGGACACCTGGGAACTAGAACATTTAACATTCTTTTGAAAAAATTGCTTTTGAAAATCCAGTAATTATATCAGGAAAAGTCATTCTTCCTATATTGAAATATTTTTCATTAAAGTTCAAAGTTTAAAATAATGCTAATCTTATGGATTTTGGTTGAAAAGCGTTGTTTGAAGAATATTACATCGTCACTGTTATTATTCTGTCAGCAGACAGGACCATTATTATGTCTTAAACCGTTTCATCTGCACTTTTTTCTTCGCAGTCTTTCTCAATTCTTGGCCATTTTCTTTCCCTCTCGAGTCAACTGTCAGCTGAAAACCTTTCCTTAATCCTATTTTGCTTTCAAATTTTCTTTCAGTCACATCTTTTATAAAATATCTAAAATTTCCCGTTGCACTTCATCGTCCCCTTTCTATTCATTGTCATTCTCTTCCATCCCTTTTTTTTCTTAATTTTCCTCAATTTTTACTCTATCCAATCGTTTTATTTTCTACATACTCCCGCATACCTAGATTTTTAAGATTCCCAAGTATTGTATGCTCCTGTAACGAAGTTTTGCATTTGCGACGTTGTAGCATTCCGACTCGTCTTTAAACTGACGACGTGGTCAATTCGCTGTTACGACGCTGGCGCCTGTCAGCTGTTCAGCTTGGTGATAGTCTCACACTGTAAAAAATTAATACAACACGTGTGCGCGTTAGTTGTTCGTTTTAAGGCTTGCGTTCAATCGTATTTTAGTCCTCCGCCATTAGTGCAATACTAACCCTGTTACATCTGCCAGAGGAGCTCACATTAGTGAATAAAAACCAAGTTAAATCGAAGATGCGATCGTGATGAAGGTGGGTCTGAGCTAGAGAAATCCCGTTCCCGGGAATTTACTCGCTATTTATTATTCTCTACTCCCGGGAAAATTTTTAATGATCCCCGGAAATTGTTCGTTTGAATTTTGTGCCGAGTCAAGCTTTTTCAGAATTGCCCTAAATGCTGGTTTTTTTAGATTTCCCTCCGAATTTCAGTCCCTAAGGTTAAACTATTAAAATTAGTTTTGATTTTATGCATATTGTACCAACAGAATTTCTGATGAACACCAAATATTTCAGTGAATGCTACTTAGTAACTGAGTTATTAGGAGTTTGAGATAAAGGACAAGGTTGCGTTTCTCTCTATTAATTCAGCTTTAATGGAATGCTAATACAATGTCAAAATGGCTTCTTCTCGCGCCCGTGAATGCCGTTAGTGAAAAAAGGTCCAAAAGTAATGGTTGCATGAATCTGAAATTAGGCACTGAAGTGAATCATCCCCTCCTATTCTTCTTCCTTCCCCCACCCTTCCTCCCCTAATCAACTCTGGCCAAGTGAATTATATATAAACTAGGTAGATGCCCGCTGAAATTCAACGGGAAAGTGTTTAATGAAATTTCATGAATAGATGCGACGCAAAGCTATTATCCAAGTCAATGATACCCAATTAGATAAAACCGGCAACAATGCAATCAAATTCTCGCCTTAAAAATTGATCTGTTTATCGATTCGACGCGTATTCAAAAATCGATTGCAGGAAAACAAACTTTCGTTCTTTTAGCCTTGAACTCCTACCATGATTCTAAGAACATAATTTTAATACATTAATGTTCTACCTTCAAATGTATTCCTTCTTGTATATAACGCAACGAATGTTGTTTACATTGGTTGCTATGAAAATCATATTCCTCTCCTTCTTTCTCTCTCTCTTTCTTGTATTAAAACATTCAAAGCACGCTCTCACTCATAAAGTTTGAAATGACAATAGGTTTAACAATGTAATTGGTAGGCAAGGCAACATCTCGTTACAATGGCAAGATTTACTCAAAATATGTGAATTAAACATTTAACATGAGGAATTTAGAACTATAGGCGGAAAAAGATTAACGGAATCAGAAATATTACAATTTTTAAAAAAGGTTTTAAATCGAAGATCTAAGTTAATTCTTTCTAACTTAGACCTCAAAAAGAACAAAATCCTGCGCGTGGAAAAGTCGATGTTTACCTGTTATTTTATGGGAACTGGAAAGGTCTTCCTTGGGGTCGAACCCAGGACTTTTTAAAATTTCTTTCGTCATCACCTTAAAATATGTAAATCGAGTATTCTCGCCAACTTTCGAAAATGTATCTTGATCCTCTATCGAGTTATTCGCATTTTTATAGCGTGGCAGAGGAGTTACAAGTTGGTCTCTTGATAACTCCACATCGTCAACATCGACGAAAGATCGGTTGCGCAAGTCAAAGTGGGTCTGAATCTTGAATCTGCTAGCAATTTGTCACAAATAATGTATCACATGTCATTGGTATTTATTAAAGACTTATGTATTTACGTTGCATCAATGATAAATATCATGTTTAAATGAAAATTGGTGTATTAAATATTAAAAATGCGAAATCATTCTTATATTTGAAAATTTAATTCCCGTTTCCCGAGAAAAAAAATATCGCCGGGAACCCAAAACTCGAGTCTGTGTCATAGGTTCAAAAGGATTGATATGACATGATTATGATAAATGCCGACTGAAAAATATTACTACTGTGGTCCGCTGTTACCTATATTGTACCGGTGGGTGTTGAATTACTCTTATTACATTTTTCTTTTTCGTGTAAAAATGATATATAGTGCTTTGATCACGAAAGAATTTTAGCTCGAAATTGCAGTAACAACGTAAAATGCTACAGTGGCAAGCGTAAGAATGTTTGGTTTGGTTTCGAAATTTTTTTCTTAGGTAGAATTTTGTGCAAAACCGACTAGAAAAAACGAAAATCTTGAAAAAGTGTAACAATGCGGCCGCTAAAAATTCGCAATTGTTTAAACAAATTTTCAAGGTTTATTTATTTCCGCATGTGCCACGGAGTTGAAATTTTTTTATATGTAGAATTCTTAAAAAAACGAAATAGGGATTATACAAATTTTGATATTTTAATTTGTTTGGCAGTTAAAATTCTTAAAGTTTAAACAAATAGATAATTGTTTAGGTACTACGGGATGAGCTAGGAAGCTGAAATTTTCAAATTCTTTACAGAGTAGTGGATTTGCACAAATAAACATTTCAATTTTACCATATATGAATTGCGGCGGCCGTTAAAAATTATTTAAATTTAAACAATTAGAAAAATATTATTTTACTTCTATAAGTGCTACAACTTTAAAATTTGGCTAAAATGTGCAGCATTAGTACTTCATAATGAAGATAGAGTAAAATTTTTAAAGTTGCAACATTTTGGGATTGTTTTAAACTATTATTTTTACATGTGGGAAAAACGGAAATCGCTGAGGAGGTGAAATCTTTAAAATTAAAAGACTATTTGTAATGATGTAATGTCTGTCTGAAAAATGAATGTTTTTTCAAGGTGAGATGAAATGCTTGCAGTATGCAAGCACCAACTACTAGTATATTATATAACCGCTGTCTCTCTCCGTCCCTGCCTGCGTCTGAAGCTTTCCGGCATGAACGCAAATAAACCGGGAACGGTCGGCTCGATTTCGACAAATCTTTCGCCTGAATATGAGGAGAGGTTTTAAGTGGTTAGTCGTCCCCCGGAAAGGCATGGGTTTGATACCAGGTTAGTTTTCGTTTTTGAATTTGATTAACAGGTAATCAATCGGCTATAATTCGATGTGTAGACCTTTATTCTTTAACATTTAAAAATATCTTACGATAATAAATAAATCGACTTTATTTAAGGGCGATATTTAGACCATCTGGTCCATTCTTGCATATAACCCTGTACACACTACGAACACAGACGACCATGCCCTCGGTGGGATTCGAACCCGCGACCTTGGTCTCTGTTGTCAGATACTCAAACCACTCGTCTACCAAGGCCGGCAAAAATATTTCAAACCCAGCTCGTTTCCCCTAGACCAACGCTCCTAGATACGATCGAGACTTTGACTCGAGATTTGTACCATTTAACGCAAAAAAATGAAAATTCTTATTCTTACCACCGATTCTGTTGTTTAATTCCTGTTTGCTCATATTTTAAGTTTATTAAGTGGGAAATCGTCTCCCGAAAATGCATGAATGTTGTGAGCTATATAATTATTTTAAGAGGGGCAATAAAAGTGGTTCAACTAATAACACTCTTTGTATCAATTTTTGTCATAGGAACTATCGCATTGGGTCACTTCACACAAGGCTCTCTAGATGTTTGCAGGAAATACTGCAACAGGACCCTAGTATACATAAAAAGCGAAGTTAATATAAAAGTTGGTAATAACCCTTTTGTTTACTCGTCTACGTTCAGGCCGAGTTCGGTAATAATCGTTTCCATGGCAACAATCCGATAAAATCCGATACAAAACGCAAAAACGCTGTTTAGTAGAAATTCAAGAAAATACAATCTAATATAAAAATTCTGCTATAAGAATTATAATCTACATTTCCTCTTAGAACAGTACTAACCTCGCTCCGATATCACAATTTTAAGATATTTTAAAGTATTAAAAAAAAAACATCTCTGCACAATGGATTTGAGACTTCCTATGTAAAACAAATAGGGAAAAGACGTGCCTGGAATCTAACTCGGGACTTCAATCTTCGCCAAATAAAATATAGCCCGGAGATTACGAGTCTCATATGACGTTTCATGAAAATAATTCCATTGATGCAAAAGTTATTAGTGGGAAACACACATACACAGACATACACGACCATTTCATAAAGCTGTATCCTTTGGGAACATGCCTAAAAACGAGACTACTGCATTCGACTTAAACTCGCTACTCTCCTCCCAACTCATCAAATCCAGATTGGTAAATTTAGGGATTCTTTCTTGCATCCAAACATATCTCTAGATTCTCTTAATAATAGTTTCTCGACTCCGCCCCGAGTTATTGACTCTGAACGCAAACAAAAAGTAATGCGAAGCCTTGATCTAAAAACGAATGAGTCTACCGGTTCTCAGTCTTTTCACTACAAGTTCGTTTCGCAAAAGCGATGTACTTAAAGCTATACGCAGAATTTAATCGGAAGTGCAGGACGCAGACGGCATTCCAATGTTACCCATTAACAAATTAATTCATCTTATCCTACCAGAACTTACTAATTTATTTAATCACTCCTTACTTCTGGGAAATTTTCCATCGGAATGGAAAGGCGCTTTAATCCGTTCCATCCCAAATAAATCACTGTCAACGGATAACAAAGATTATAGCCCCATTAATTTTCTCCCTGCCCTTTCTAATGCTTTAGAGAGACTTGTGCTCAAACAAATTACAGATTTCCTTAACTCAAATCGCTTACTTGACTCCTTCCAATCAGACTTTCGAAAGTCACACAGCACGACCTTTGCTTTTATAAATATCACGGATGCCATAGGATGGTCCGTGGACGACAGGAAGTTGACAGTATTAGTACTGATAGACTCCAGCAAAGCCTTTTATTCACTAGGCCAGCGTTACTCAACCAGTGGGACGCGAAGGTCATCTATGCGGGACGCGAAGATTCAAAGATAATTATTATAAAACCTTTTTATCAACAAAACTACTGTAATATTTAAGGCGCTTAATGATGTTCGTAATGGTTAGTATGGTACTGAAATGCAATTGACGCAAAAATAAACTTCTTGAAAAAGATGGGGTTTGTTTTTATCATGGTGGGAGCAAGGTTTTTTGGCAAAATGGTAGGTGGGACGCAATATGCAAAAAGTTGAGAACCACTGCACTAGACAATGACATCCTTTTGGTAAAACTCCGTAGTCATCTCATTGTCAGAGAATTCTTCCTCCTCTTGGATAAGCATCACACGAGGCGTCCCACAGGGCTCAACTCTAGGTCTTCTTCTATTATGTCTTTATATTAACGACTGCTCCCAATCACTTACATACCGTAATCATCATTTACATGCGGATGATCTTCAAATTTACATTAATTCCGATTCTGAAAACTTATCCCTAGCCTTAGTTAATATTAATCACCTGTCTCAGCTTATAAAATGGAGTGACGATAAATTTCTTAGTATTAACTCAATGAAATCTCAAACAATTATTATCGGATATCCAAAACTACATGCGTCAGTAAATCTCGCTGAAGTTACTTCTCTGTCTATGAATTGCTCAACCATCACCTATTGTAAAACTGTAAAAAAATCTCGGTATACTATTAAATGAAACACTCCTGGACTAATCATGTTATGATAGTGTGCAAGACGGTAAATTCTTCCCTACACTTGTTTAGGCGTCTTCATAATTTTCTGCCCTCTTCTCTGAAAAAATGTTGGTCACTTCTTTAATCGTTCCACACTTCAACTACCGTGACGTTGTATACCAAAACCTATCAAAGGAGTTTGTCTTTAAGCTACAGAGTATCCACAAATTCCGCGTACGATTACTCTTTAATCTTAAGAAGTCAGATCATATTTCAGAATATTTCTTCAAACTGTCTTGGCTAAATCTTAAATCGCGTAGAAAATTGCATCTCCTTTAGTTAATATATCAAATCCTTTAAACAAACATCCCACAACACCTATCCTCAGAGTTTATCACCATTAACACAATTCATAAATGCAACAGTAGAGGAAGCCATAAATTTCTGAGTCCACACCACAGACAGACATCTACAACAGATCCTTCACTGTCACAGCATGCAGACTATGGAATAGCCTTCCATCCGAAATAAAGCACTCTTCATCTGTACCAGGTATGTATGTACCTTAAAATACTCGTACCACAAACATCTCCTATTCCTTTCCCCTTCATAACCTTAAACTGACAAGCGATTAATGACAAATGGAGAAACCTGCTAATGGCCATAAAAATAAAAATCTGATGTGGCCACCACATGACTTTCTCCATATCTGTAATAAATTACAAATAGGTTACATAATAATAAATATTTTAAGAAACCGCGAGAAAATTTTACACTTTAGAAAGAATAGAAATAAACTCAAACCATAGCCTTCTGATGTTGGATATAGCCACAAAGCTCCAACAATTAAGAAATATCTCTTTAAAAATGCATTATATGGAAAAAGGTTTCAAAATTAAATTTCCTACAACCTTTATTCCAATACTTTTTTACATATATCAAATATTAAAGCCAATATTTTAAAATAACAGATAAGTGACAAGAGTAAACACCCACTTCCGTTTGACCGATTTTTACCAAAATCTAATCAGTTTTTGTGCCTTTTATAAAAATGTTAAATAATAAATTTCGTATTGACCTGATTCATAGTTTTTAAGTTAGAGCACCCACAAAAATGCTATCATCTCACACACACACCTACATCATCAAGAAAATGGTCAAAACGTGTTCAGGGGACCTCAAAACGTGTATTTCCGTTGAAATCTCTAAGTCGATTTTTTTCATGAAAACAATACTTTCCCCTGTACTACGTATGGAGAAAGTAATAAAAACTGATGGCTTATGAGAAATTTCTCCACGCCAGGGACCCTTTTTCTTACGCACGCACAAAACACCCAAGTGTACTTCCTTTTTAAAAATGCCTAAATACGCATTTCGAAATCAAAGATTCCATCCTCAGTAGGCCGATCATAAAGACAAAGAAATACGGCTCGTGAAGCGTATTTATACAGACGTGGAAACTGAAAGGGAAAGGTAGAAGAGGGGTTAAAAGTTTACTTGCAAGATTATTTTATGTAATCTATTATTTTATTTTTATTCCTTGTTACTTTCTTCCTGTTTGTAATTGATAATGGGTTAGATGGAAAAGGAGACAGCTTATTCTTAATCTCACCCATATAAAGACGAATATCTCTCTTTCTATCTATCAATAATTCTCTTCTCCGTCAGGCACTTTTCCCTTACTTCCAACAACCTATGCCTATGATGCTATTTACTAATATTAATGCCTGTGCGCGATGCTACGCGTACGCTTTGCTACTAAATTTTGGTCGGTAGAATTTATTTGATTTAATTAATGATGTATGGCACAACTGCTGAGTTCGTCGAAATCAAGTATGATTGCAACCGTAAATTTATTAAATCGCTATTTTCTCTACCTTCTCCTCCTCCCCATTAAAATACCTTTCCGTCCGAATTGATATGCATAATGATTCAATATTTTTCATACTATACTTCATTTGTGTTAAAGATCGAAATTTTTACTGCGACGATCCTGATTTGAATTGAATGTCTGTTCTCAATTAAATTATGTTCTATAGTTCTTAAAAATAAGTTCTTCGATTGAAAATACCCAAAATTTGACTGGCTTGAAAAGAATTTGAAATGAATATCGCCGAACATTTCATTCGATTTTAAATCTCTGTTATTGCTTTGAACTTATTCGCTTCGCGGGCAACATCAAAGTATCTCGTGAGCAACATGTTAACCGCGAGCTATGGATTGGACAGGCCAGCGTGTTTCCAATGCGGCCAGACAAGTGAAAAAATTAAACCATGTCCATCTCAAGAGTGAAGATCGGTTTCACTTTTACGTCGAAGAAGAGAATCCTTTCCCACACACGGTCGACACGATGCCATTTCTCCTTGAAGCCTTTTTTATTTTATTTTTTAATGCAAGGAGAAGGTCGCGCATTATTTTTCGCAGCCTTCGCCCTTCTCCACAATGATAGGAAGAATATTATCGTTCGTGTTTATATTGGGCTATTTGGAAATATGGAAAACCGTATTACATGAGCTATTTCTCACTCTCTCAGCTGAGAACAACATCGAGGCTTTTCTTCCACACCACCACTCCCTTGGAAGGTTGCCCGTACCGGATAGAAGGAGAACTTATTCCCTAGATTTCTATGTATGCTCGGTAGCGGAGCGGGTTATGTGCACTCCCACCAAAACATTTGGGAAGCGGGTTTGATCCCAGCCAGTGGATTTTAAAGAGAAACTTATCTATGTGTTTACAGTATCCATAGATAATAGAGTCCCCTTTTCGATCTCGTCGGTTGTAATTGCCTCACTTTGGTATTATTAGGCTGAGCAGTTATTTGCCCACTTGACTCCGTATTCTATTTTTGCATCCGTTTATGGTACTTAAAACTTTCCACTCGGAGTTTTTCGACCGTGCTAAGTACTTTTTTCTGACCTATTTTTAGCATTCACTCGATTAACCCTCGTAGGCGCATACTATTTCGTAACGTAAGTGGGCGCGTGGGATCCTTAAGTACCACAAAAGAAAGTTTAAATTATTTTATCTATTTTTCTTTTTCGTTATGGTTACAAGCTGTATTATACCTTAAAGAAATATGCAATTATTATTATTAATATATTAGTGTTTCCATTTAGAGTGCATTTCTAAAACTTGGTTTCTCTTTTCGTGAGCCGATACCAAGTATTATTGCATAATCCTCACTACAAATACAAAAAATCTGATGTGGCCACCGCATGACTTTCTCCATACATGTAATATCTCTAAAAATTCCAAATAGGTTACATAATAATAAATATTTTAAGAAACTGCGAGAAAATTTTAGACTTTACAAAGAACAGAAATAAACTCAAACCATAACCTTCTAATATTTGATATAGCCACAAAGCTCCAACAATTAAGAATTTCCTACAGTACATTTTCACATTTATAAAATATTAAAGCAAATATTTCAAAATAACGGATAAGTGGCAAGAGTAAACACCCACTTTTGTTTGACCGATTTTTACCAAAAACTAAACAGTTCTTGTGACTGTCATAAAAATGTTAAATATAAAATTTCGCGTTGACCTGATTAACAGTTTTTTAGTTAGAGCACCCACAAAAAGCTATCACATGCACACACGCGCGCGCACGCACGCACACACACACGCACACACAGGAATTATCAAGAAAATGGTAAAAACGTGTTCAGGGGACTTCAAAACGTGTATTTCCATTGAAATCTCGAAGTCGATTTTTTTCATGAATACAATACTTTCCCCTATACTACGTACATGGAGAAAGTAAAAATCTGATGTGGCCACCACATGACTTTCTCCATATCTGTAATATTTCTAAAAATTACATAATAATAAATATTTTAAGAAACCGAGAAAATTTTAGACTTTACAAAGAACAGAAATAAACTCAAACCATAAACTTTTAATATTGGATATAGCCAAAATGCTACAACAATTAAGAAAAGAAAAGGGAGCGTTACTAAGGCGTAACTAAGCGTCAATTGTTAAAGATAGTCATCGGTAGGTGGCGTGGTGGTGGCAGCTAAAAATATAAGATATCTCTTAAAAAATGCATTTTATGAAAAAATGTTTCAAACAAAGGTTGTAGAAAATTAAATTTTCTACAATCTTTATATGAGTTTATTCTAACATTTATCAAATATTAAAGCAAATATTTCAAAATAACGGATAAGTGACAAGGGTAAACACCCACTTCCGATTGACCGATGTTTACCGAAAACTAAACAGTTCTTGCGACTGTCATAAAAATGTTAAATATAAAATTTCGCGTTGACCTGATTAATAGTTTTTGAGTTAGAGCACCCACAAAAAGCTATCACATACACACACACACACACTAACCTACACACACACAGAGATACTACATCGAGAAAATGGTCAAAACGTGTTCAGGGGACCTCAAAACGTGTTCAGGGGACCTCAAAACGTGTTCAGGGGACCTCAAAACGTGTTCAGGGGACCTCAAAACGTGTTCAGGGGACCTCAAAACGTGTTCAGGGGACCTCAAAACGTGTATTTCCGTTGAAATCTCCGAGTCGATTTTTTTCATGAATACAATACTTTTCCGTATACTACGTATATGAAGAAGGTAAAAAAGCTAAATACGTAAATTAATCTCTTTATTCGCCTTCTTTAAGGAATAACTAATAATAATGGATTCATTATATTAATTTAACGCGTCAGTAAATAAGTTAATTTTTCTCTTGATTATACACCTTTTTTAATCTTCCAAAAATACGTTCCATCGCATTTTATTCGGTATAGCTATCACACAGAAGTAGTATTTTACACAAGAATTCACATGTATACTGCATGTAAACTCAAATGAGCTTTTAAAATTATAAATTCAAATGAATGCTTCACCCTGGGAAAGAGAAAAATTACTTTCCTCACAAAAGTCTCTCTACCATTATTTTATTTTTTGCTTGTAAGGCTTCCGTTACTCGTACATATGGCGATGGATTCTTTTTGCTGTTGATTTTTGCCTTCCTTTCGTCAATTGGAATCATCTCTATATAGGAGCAAGGAGCACCCACTCGAGCTCTTTCCTCCCGCCCCTCTTCCCCGCTGGGAAGAGTGTGCTGCCGGTCATGCCCTTCATTCGAGTCAACCACACGGGTATTCCCACATACTGATAAAGAATTATTAGTCATTTCGTGAACAAAGAATGCAGAAAGATATTCTCGTAGGTTTCATGTCAAAAGCACCTGGTGAATTCTAACAATAGAAAAAAGCACTTCTGCCAGCATGCCACCGTATTCATTTTTACTTTCTCCATATACGATACGTAGTATAGGGGAAGGTATTGTGTATTCATGAAAAAAATCGACTTTGAGATTCAACGGAAATACGCGTTTTGAGGTCCCCTGAACACGTTTTGACCATTTTCTCGATTATGTGTGTGTGTGTGTGTGATAGCTTTTTGTGGGTGCTCTAACTCAACTATTAATAAGGTCAACGCGAAATTTTATATTTAACATTTTTATAAAAGTTACAAAAACTGATTAGATTTTGGTAAAAATCGGTCAACCGGAAGTGGGCCACTTATCCGTTGTTTTGAAATATTTTCTTTAATATTTGATAAAAGTAAAAATGTACTAGAATAAAGGTTGTAGAAACTTTAATTTTCTACAACCGTTGTTTGAAACATTTTCCCATATAATGCATTGTTTAAGAGACATCTTATATTTTTAGCTGCCACCACCACGCCACCTACCGACGACTATTGTTAACAAATGACGCTTAGTTACGTCTTAGTAACGCTCCTTTATCTTTATCTTAATGGTGGAAGCTTTGTGGCTATTTCCAATATCAGAAGACTATGGTTTGAGTTTATTTCTGTTCTTTGTGAAATGTAAAATTTTCTCGGTTTCTTAAAATGTAATTCTAACCTATTTGGAATTTTTAGAAATATTACAGATATAGAGAAAGTCATGTGGGGGCCACATCAGATTTTTCTTGGAGAGTTCGATGGTCTTCGCGTACGACGTTGCCTCTTATACATATTTCCTCTTATCTTTGAAAGGTAATTTGCCGAATGGTGCAGATATATATTGTACAATTATAGAAATATCTGCAAGTCACTTTCAAAAGGATCGAATAAAGTAAAATTGATGGAAAATGTGATTCTGGGATGAAAATATGAATCATATTTGTTTAACGAAATGTATATTGATTTTAAAGGTATTTACGTTCGATCACTGTGTCGCACGAAATTTTATAAAATCTTATAAGTAGGCTTGGTAGGATTCGATTTAAATCGATAAATGTCGATTTATTTATTGTAGTCGATAGGTGTCGATTTTCACCACTAAATTTTCTAGGAAATTTATGCGTCATGATTTTAAAATTTAGTTATCCGCTCTCAAACTTAACATACGAGTAGTTTACCACCAAACATCCAAAACGGTAGAGACAGTCTCTATTTATCATACCAAACGGTCATACAACATTCGGAATTTGCTTTCTAATGTCGCTTATATCACTGTCTTAAGGGGACATAATGAGCAGCCGTGGTATCCAAAGGTAAAGGACAAAATATTATGATCGGTTTATTACGCTCTTTCTTTACTCTCGGCCAGATCCGATAATCCATAGATATGCACTTTAGACTCCATTTGCCAAAAAGTCGGGAGACGTCTATTGCATCCTCTGCGCGACATTATCTGCCGACCTCCTCCAAGAGGCGAAATGAATGGTTTTCCCGGACTGAAAAATGAATACCGATTGTCAGATGGCCGTATGGCATTTCCAACCCTGTCATAAAATTTATATAATCCATCTGATTGTCCACCGGCCAGTTTAGACCCCTAGCGAAACACTCAATTGCGTCCCTAGACTCGCAGTGTGCTACGAAGACCCGCAACCTGAAAGTGGAAGTTGGCTGCGAAGGGTGTTTGGACTTCCACTTCTCGATCCAGCTGAGGTAGAGGATGCATTTTTCTAAAACATCCTACGAGGAAATACGGTGAACGTGAGAAGGAACCAAAAACACTTAACCTAACTTACCCAACTTGAGTAGAATGTTCCTTCATGTTCAAATTTGGACGAGATGAATCGAGTTAGGTTTTCCTCAGGTAAAAATGGTCAACGTGACGAACTGAAACTCGCCCTTCAAGAAGAGGCAAGACTATCTTTCCCGAATTAGGGGCGGGGCGCAGTTGACAAGTTACCCTTTCCCTCTCCTCTCCCCTTCCCACCGACCTCGGGCGCAGTTGAGTAGTCTCCCGTTCCATATACACACACTAGGCTTTTTCCCGCATTTATAACTTAACAAAATGAGATATTTTTCATCAAAATATTCATTCAAACATAAAATTGTACATTATACTCACGTCACATTTAATTTCTCACTAACGATTACGGCTTCGTGAATAAGGGGCGCGAATTAACGATTAGAACATAGTTTCTGATTTATTCCGAAAAATTAACTTCCAGGTTGATGATTTAATTCAACAACAACACATTCGCTAAACTATAGATAACAACAAACAAACCAGTTTGAAAGAACCCTTCTTTTTTATACACTTTTAGTTAAATTTAATTATAAGGAATTCAGTTTATAACACTTTTCCAGATAAAAATTTATGAAATGTATTGAAATAAACGTCGATATTAGATATAGCTTTTTAAGAAATATAAACTTCGATGTTTGTGTGTGCTTCTGGGTAATCAACCTCTTCGATTAATATAGCCAAAATATAAACGTCGAAAACAGATATGCCCAATTAAATGTATAAAAATAAACGTTGATGAACGTCGTTGATTTTTAATAAAAATATGCAATGGTAGTAGTCGCTTTTTATGAAATATTAACGTCGAAAACTACTAAGTCTAGTAAAATGTATTAAAGTAAACGCCGATATTGGTCGCCGATTTTTAGGAAAATAAATGTCGATTTTTAAGAAAAGTAAACATCGAAAACTACCAAGCCTATAGTAATAGTAAAGCGTCTATATTCGTCGAAAATCTCTCGGGAAAATAAACATCGATTTAAATAGTCGATTAAAAAAAATAAACGTCTACCAAGCCTACTTATAAGTAAACCATCCATACTACAATAGGATACAATAAAACAGATACGTTTGACTGAAAGATGGAGGAAAAAACTTGAAGTCCGAAGTAATTATCTAAGTAGGCGCATGGGGTATTAAACCACCCCAACGATAAAAAAATGCAATATTACCCGAAATATTACAAAAATAAAGCCGAAATTTTTACAAGACTAAAAGGAAAGAAATATTTTAGGAAGGTACTGGAAAACATCAGCTTTGTGCAAATAAGTACAGAAAAATATAGCATATTTTAAAGCTGTGGGGTCTTTAAAGACCCCACTCGGCTACTTAAGGTTTAAATTCAAATTGCAGCAAGATACTACGAAATGTCGACTGCAGATCGGAGACTAAGAGCGGCAGTATGACTGTCGTACTCGGTACGGTAATAGTACGAAAAGTACCGATTTAAAAAATATATATATTTTTGTCTATTATTTTCTTTAATAACATAATATATAATAAAAAATAAAGCTCCTCCACGCTTCTCTTCTGCTAGCGTGTGCGCATAACACTTTCACGCCCACTACAAAATTACCTGGACTTGAACCCAAGTATTTTGAGAAAAAGAAATGCTTCGTTGCCCTTTAGCTCGAACAAACGAAAAAAAAATGGTACCATACTTGGCCCTATTCGGTGGGCGCCGTGAGCGTGTACACGCTTTCCTCTTGCTGGAATCGGCGTGTGACACACGCACTCATATTTAAAAATTAATATATAGGATTTAAGAAAAAAGGTTTCAATTCGCAAATAGAAAAATTCTACAGAAACTAAGAAATGTCGCTTTTTATGAGAACAGTTTTCCTTAAATTTGGAGTCTACCGATCTACTTGCTTAGTGCATTCAGCGTTTCAGAAGATACTCACAATGAAAGCAAAGTTCCTTTTATGGCAAGGTTCGCGTCATGTTTCCATTCTCTGAGCTAAGCAATATCATATCAATTGTGATAAACATGCCATGCGCGCCACGTATCTCGATATACACCTTCATGGGACAGACACATAGCTGCCTTTTGTTCGACGAATTGTTGGGAAATGTTGGTGTTTTCATAACTAACTCTATTTCTACATTATATGTGCAAATTTAACAATCGTGGCGACAGA
This sequence comes from Tanypteryx hageni, assembly GCA_028673005.1. Classification (NCBI taxonomy): domain Eukaryota; kingdom Metazoa; phylum Arthropoda; class Insecta; order Odonata; family Petaluridae; genus Tanypteryx; species Tanypteryx hageni. Next base: position 117,097,160 of record CM054113.1, read on the forward strand.
AGAAATAAAATGTGATCAGTATTTTCTAATAAAAATATTTTATTTCTATCAATTTTGTCCAATCAATCATATTACAGGCAACTCTCGTTCAACGAACGACATGCGTTCCTGAAAAGCGTTCTTAAAACGGGGAATTCGTTGAACGATCGTGATTTTTCCGTTGACTTCCCCGTTAAAACTCCCGATGCTGTGAGAAACACTGCGTAGTGCATTTCCTCCTTATCGGTACACAAGAGGTCCTTCAAATCTGAGTGAATATTTGTAAATATATTTTGAGTAACAAACAGCACGTTCGGTGACGTCATATTAAGCCTCTCAAGAAATGCAGGCTATAGGAAAAATGCGTGGTAAAGTGGACACACGAAGAACCCATGGGTAAAGAAGACGGTCTTTGTGATCCCAAGAGTTATCGTAAACATTCTTCGGTCTGAGTTGGATACATGTTATTTGGTTTGTTCAAGTGAACAGAATTTTCGGCGAAAAGTAAAGCTATAAAATTCAATTCAATCCTTAAAGCGAACATTCTTACAACGAACGTTCGTTGAACGAGTTACCTGTACTTGTAATAATTAAACCATGAATATTTGCTAATTTAGTTGCATATAAATATTAATATTTTTCAATATTTCGAAAAGTGACGTAAATATTTAAGCTAATGGTATTTGAAAATGGAGAAATTTCCGAAGTACAAATAAGAATCAAGCATTCTTATTATAAATGACGTAAGCAACAAAACTTTCATGAAATAGCGCGATTATTGTAGATCATTGCAGCGATGGACAGTTGAGATAGAAAGAGTGATGGGAAATCTCCACGTGGAGAGGGCCCCCGATTAGATGGGGCCCAACATCGAGGAATTTTGAAATCGCGCCGGGAGAAGAGTGAGGGGAAGCACATCGATGAGAATCGTGCATTAAAAATCTGGTTAGATGAAATAAAGAAATGACAGTCATCTCCTGTGTTTATGCTCAAATTTAATTTTATGCCAAGAACTGTGTTTTCAAAATTATTAAGAGAATCAGAGTTAGTTCCGACGTCGCCTTCATTAGAATATGCGCATTTGTCCCCATTTTAAAATCTTTAAACTTTAAATACAATGTATTTCAATGTATTATATCTTTTGCATTTAAAACATGGATAACGATAAATTCGGTTAAAAAAATAGACGTTTTTGTGCTCGCTTAAGAATTACGAAAATCCGATTGCATGAACCCCTATATTGCTATATTCGTCGTATTAGTCTTTTAATAATGCAGACAATATTGGTTTCCACACAATTACCATGAAAATGCTATAAATGCATGCATACGATTTATTGCACGAAATGAATTTGAGTGGAATGGGAGCATTATGAGTTAAGTTTTAATTAAAAAGTTTTAAAAAGAATTCTTTGAAAAGGGAAGTTGAGAATATGAAATTAACTGAAATAAGATCATTGAATTAAAAAATTTTCTTCCATCTTATGAAAATTAAATCTAAATCAATGGCTGAACTTTTCAAAAGTACTACGTAGACGAATCCAATAAATTTCAATAATTCGATTCGATGGTATTGACTTAACGATTTGCCTATTCGACGTTATCATCCAGTATAGAATGTGAAAAGACCGTATTTCATAATGAATTCGGCTGGTTAAAAACATTTGGCTTATTAAAATTAATACCCCAAAGCTCCAGTTATTCATAAAAGCAGTACATAGAACTCACCATTAAAATAATAGAGATGTGGGTGAGGAAAAAAATATCATCGACAACGCAAGACACACGCCAGTGAAACTCGCAGATGCTATATATAAGTACCAGAAGGGGACACGAGAACAGTGTAGGACATGAAAAGGATAGAGCGGGTAGAGGGATAAAACCTCGGAATACGTGCCGAGTTCACACGAGATGAAATAGAGTGACTCCAACGTATAGAGAGGCGAAGAGAGGAAAAGGAAATCGATTGAGACGGTTGAAGATCTGAGATTCTTGGGAGAAGGGGGGCGCGTGAAAAGCCTGTCCGTTCAACTAAATGCGGCGGATGAGAATAAATGATGGATGAGTTTTGGCGAGGATGGGATAGTGAAGGAAAGGGAGCGCTGCACGGCAATACCATGACAGTTCAGGAATTATCAGAAGAATACAAGTTTACCTTAGGAATAAATATTTGCATTCATATATAAGCATTGGCTTAGAAAAGAAACGTAGAAACGTTCTTAGTATTACAAATAGAAGCACAAAAATGTTCACTTAATCAGCTGTAGAGCGTTTAATAGAATGGTTTTTGCTATTTTATGCGATGAAGTGGGAGCTAAATGTAACAGGTTGCTGACTCACACAGAAGTAATATGGCAGTCGCGGGTAAAAGTATTACAGAGAATTGTAGGACTGAAGAACGATATTACACTTTTCTTATTGGACAAAAAATATTAATTAACCATTAATTTTCTAAATATTAAATGGTTTACAACTCTAAGCTATTTGGCAGATGTTTTCCAAACGCTTAATGAACTCAATATACCTCCGTAAGGGAGAAATAGAAATATTATACTACTTAATGATAATATATCGCAATTCAAAAAGAAACTTGTACTGCTTAAACGGAGAATTAATAATACTGCAGATTTTTAAAAATTAATATCAATTCTAAAATAATATTGGTTTTAATTATGATACTGTAAAAATATTATTTGCGACCACGTTGAAAATATTATTAAAATATTTCGTAATCATTTTAAAATGTGGAAAACAATGATCATGATTGAATAATAAATCCATTCAATAATCATCCGAAAATGTCAAAATTAACGTTCGATTTATAGGAAAGACAAATAACTCAAGTTAGTAATTTGGAACTGGAACTTAAATGCAGATCTCAGTTTTTCGTCAACCATTAAAAGAGAGAATCTAAAATTGTAACAAAATCCAACTAATATTCTTTTGTGTTTAATTATCAGCGCAACACATTTTATACTCCGCCAGCCATAAAAATGATACAAATATCTTGCCTTCAGGCCGAGGTAGTATCCGAAACTATAAACAGATATAAAATTTACAATGGTAATAGTTCAAAGATTCAAATACACCTATTCCATCATTTTAACTTTTAACAATATTTTTAAAATTATTAATTGTACTTGGTGAAAGAGTTTATTATTCATTGTAAAAGCAAATTTATTAAATTTAAATTATTTAATGTTATCTAAGCAGTTGTTGGAGGTCATTCATCCCGTGACTAGAATAGGTATGCGGACGTTTCACCCACAGACACCTCTCCCATGGGTCATTTCACCCTCACGCTCTTTACCCACGGGACATTTCACCCACAGTCACTTCTCCCAGGAGAAGTTTCATCCAAATAACTTTCATCCATGCCATCCATAAGTTTTTCGCCCACAATCCGGTTCACCCACATAAGGTTTCAACCAAATATGTTTCACCCATTGTTTTTCGCCCATGTTTCAGTTTAAATGTAAAAATGCATATAAATCCATTATATAAGGAATTATTTACTAATAGAATAAAATCTGAAGTAAATTATTATTTTTTATTATTGTAACAACGTAAACAAACAAGAAATGGTACAGCAACAGACTAAATATAGTCAAAGCAAATTAATTAATGTAGTCAATGTCAAATAACCAAATACATATATAATAAACTACACACTATTGCATATCAAATTGACATAGAAATATGACAATACACAGAAACGGAAAGAAGAAGAAAACTGACTATTTTACCCAAGCTAAGTGAAATTACGTATTTATGACAATTCATTTTATGAAATAGCCTATTTATTGACCGTCAAAATTACAAATAAAAAGCGTATTCTTTTCCAAAAATAATATGCGTGTATAAAAATTCATTTTGTTAAATAGTCGATTGACTGTCGAAATTACAATTACAAAGCGTATTCTTTTCCAAAAACATTATTCGTGAGCGTAAGTACCATTAAAACGTTAAAATATTACGTTGAAGTGTTAAGTGGAATCATTTGGACCACTCTCTGTATCAGATAGCAATTTTTAAAACAACTTAAGTTAATCAAAGTTGTTGAAGCTAAATAATAATATTGTTATTAAGCCTTATCCGGTTTATTTAATTTATAAAGGAATTTAAAAAATAAAATAGGGAGAAAATCTTCATTTTCCCAGCAAACTGAAATCGAGAAATAGGGAGCTCATCAAGGTTATTCGAAAGAACTACTGCATTTGATGTATTAGAAATACTGTTTACGATCACGTTGTTGATGTTGCATTAAGACTGATTATGGAGGGACAAGTGATAGAAGAGGAGGAGGATGATGGGGGAAGGGAGGAGAAGGTAAAGAGTGAGAAAAAGAAGATAGTAGTGGCAAATGCCCATACTCTTGATGAAGTAAAGGCAAGAATCAGGGATGTTACTGAAGGCATCCTCCAAGATATGTCGCAATCTGTGTCGGAAAACATGCTGCAGAGAGCACGTTTACGTATCAACAATAGTGGTGGTCACTTTCCACATTTTACTCGAAATTTCTTTAATGAACATTTTTAATGACCATCAAACTTTAATCAGAAAAATTTTCATGTTTATATCTGATACATATCTTGAGATAGAGTAATTTTTCATGGTTCTCGAAAAAATATCACCCTGTATAATATTATCCTGAATAATTTTGCGTTCTGTATTTCTGTTATTTTTATTTATTATAGTTTTACACTCTGTTTTCGCAGATTTATTCACCCCGATTCCTGTGAGTTTGCCGACTTTTCGTCGCAAAAAATTCGTGCCTGCGACTTTTCGTCACACAATTGCTGTTGGTAACTGCGACTTTTCGTCACGAAAACTTATTCGGACCTGCCAATTTTCGTCCCGGAAAATATTATGTAGTACCTACTACGACTTTTCGTGACACAATATACATTGTTACTTGGTTACGTTCGTCACGAAAAAGTACTACTGCGACTGTTAATGAATAATTTTGAACTTAAAAGGATTTCGAAGCTTTTACTGAAAATAATTAGCAATAAAACTTTTTTATTACACAAAATTGTTTTATTTTATTAATTTATAAATTGTTTTATTATGTTAAACATGGACGATAAGTTGTGACTCAAAGCACACAATTATTGTAGAATCCCTTCTTCCTCCTTGTATTCTAGGTACTTTCCAACGCTTCTCCCAATTCTTCGGTCCAAGTTAACGTACTTCCTTTTTTGTAGGTGAATGTCCACTATCTAATTTCAATATTACACTTTTTATTTCTCCAACTTCATCTTGAAGCGTATTTAGAAGCATGTACAATGAAGGATGGTGTTTTCTCAGCAGCGCATTCAGTCTTGTGTGCCACGCTTCACACGTATTGGTGGTTCTTTGTAAATCAGCTACTACAGGGCAATAGCAGTACCAAGTTGTAACTGGAACAGCAGGACCACTTCTTCCTCTCCTGCTTCTTCTGCCATAGATGTAATTTAGCTATATATAGTCCATGAGTGGAAGTAACTCATCTAATATGATGTAGTGTAGCAGTGCGAATGCAAATATTGGCACAAAAAACATTAACTACCGCGGAAACAAGTTTCAATATTTTTAAATAGGATTTAATAAAATCTCTAGTCCAGTTGTAGTCCGTGTAGTCGGTCACCTCATCAGGTGGTAAGAGTGCAGCACTTATGATTTGTATTGTATAATAATGTTTATTGATGAAAAGTCCAGGTACCAATTTTATGCTGTGACGAAATTCGCAGGTACCAATTTTCTTGCGCGACGAAATTCGCAGGTACCAATTTTCTTGCGCGACGAAATTCGCAGGTACCAATTTTCTTGCGCGGCAAAATTCGCAGGTACCAATTTTCTTGCGTGACGAATAGTCACGCATTTTCTCTGACGTAAAGTCAGGAGACCATTCCTGTGTGGGTGTTTTCCTGCAACATGGGTTTTTAATCAAGCAGTCCTCAGTCACTGTGACTTTTTTCCCATAAACTTACTCTTCTTAATCTTTAGGTATTATTTTACTCATTTCTCTGTACATGTGTACATGTCTTCACATTTGTTATACTATATGCTTGTACTTTAGAATTAAAGGCGCATGAGATTAGGTGGAAGAGAGGCCCAATAGAGCCTAACCTCGCCATTAAAGGGCCTAATCAATCAATAAATATCTCTCTCTCCCATTCTCACAGAAGAGGTTCGAAGGGGTCTTCTGGATTACAACCTTTGTTCCTTCGGCCAAGAGAGGGATGTGAGGGACGGGGTGAGTGGGGAATGGATGGATTGATTGGAGCGGAATGGAAAGGAAGAGCGACGCGCCTTCTCCTCCTGACGCGCTTCGTTTAATCCTTTTCGATGACAGTCGCTGATATGTCGGTCATATTGCGGGCGACGAGTCTTTTTACAAGAGGAATCCTTTTCTTTCCTTGTCATTTATTTTGGTTCGGTGGTTCCCCAATTGGAAGACTTTTTTCTCGAGTTAGAGTTGATTAAGCCCGATTTTTTTGGAGGGCGATTCTTTTCCTAGGAACGAGAGCTCGCTCTAGAAATGGAAGATAATAACCTCTATTTCGACAGAGAGAAACTTGACGAGACAAAAAAACTGTGAGATACGTAGTACGTATTTTATAGCAAGGGTAATGTCCCTTGAATTATTTTAGCACAAAATTCCAAGTGTTATTCGCCTTTCATCCATACAAATGGGATTGAAAAATAAAAGGAACAACTCAAAATTGAACGGAAAAGGGTAAATTATGAATTTTTCTGGGAATGCATGCAATAATTGTATAGTTATAAATCCTTAAAATGTGCAAGATACAATTCATTATATAGGGTGTAACAGACCAAATGTTACAAACTAATAGGGTAGGTGCAGGACACCAATACAAACATTTTTCATTAAGCAATGCATGTCCGGACGTACATCGTTACGGCACTACAAGCCGTTAAAGACGCTGTTGTTGTGCCTTGTGGTAGGCAACCGTTGCGTAGCATTCCATGCCATACGCCCCTCCCACTAGTACGCAGTGTACGGGCATGTAATGCAACAATGACCAGATTTAAATCAGTTAGTGTAAGGTTTTATTTTTCATTAAGGGGCCTGTTACAAAAATGGTTGAAATTGACGACCACGTACTTCAGCACATAACTAGCAACGCCGCAGCAAGGATTGCCGGACTCTTTCCAAAATGTCTGCCATTTCCCGGATGAGGTCGCAAGCAGCGGTGATCCGTGGCAAGAGATCCTCTTCCCGTTCGACAGGTGTTTCGTACACCATGCTCTTTAAATGGCCTCACATGAAAAAATCTAACGGATTTAAATACGGTGAGCGCGCAGGCCATGGGTTGGAGCCATAGTGGCCCATCCATCTGTTGCCAAATGTTGCGTTCGGTTGTTCTCTCGCAACGATGCTGCAATACGCAGGAACGTCATCATGCTGGAACCACATTTTATGCCGTAGAATAAGCGGCACGTCTTCCAGCAATCCGGGCAAAGAGTTAACAAGAAAGTCACGGTACAACGCTCCCGTCAACCGATGTGGTAGGATAAATGGTCCGATGAGCTGTTTGTGAATGATACCAGGGTCTTAAGCGGCATGGTAGCGTAGAGAAAACCAACCTGTTAAACGGTCATTATGTAAAAGCATTTACAGCCGTCAGCGACCATTGCGTACATTATGCACCCCCAATAAGGAGGGACCTCATGGACGATATAATATTTTCTGAGGTGGGAATAGCAAAGCAATTAAGTTACATCAGACATAACACAGCCACTGGCCCCGAAGAAATTCCTGCTCGCGTTTTAAAAGAATTAGCTGAAGAAATAGCACCTTTTCTTCGGATAATCTTCGAGAAACCCCTTTCTCGCGCAGAGGTCCCTAGCGACTGGAGGTTAGCTCACGTTACCCCAATTCATAAAGGCGGCGACAAGGAGAACCCAGAAAATTACAGACCGATTTCCTTAACTTCAATATCGTGTAAGATTCTCGAGCGTACACTCGTTAGCAACATAATGGGATTTCTTGATAGTAATTTATTGTTAGATGATTGTCAGCACGGCTTCAGGAAAGGTAGGTCTTGTGATACTCAGCTCGGTCTTTTTGTGAATTGTATACTAAGAAGCTGAGAAAAGAATAAGCAGGTCGATGCCATCTTCTTAGATTTTAGGAAAGCCTTTGATAAGGTACCTCACAGGAGGTTAATAGTGAAATTAGAAACCTTAGGCGTTAATTCTAAAATCGTTAGTTGGATCCGTGAATTTTTAAATCATAGGAAGCAGAAGGTTTTTATAGATGGGAACTCTTCGAACTTAGTGGAGGTTCTCTGGCGTTCCGCAGGGTAGTGTAATTGGTCCGTTATTATTTATAATTTATATAAACGATATCAGCTCAGTAGCCAGAAGTAAAATGAGGCTTTTCGCGGACGACACCGTCATCTATAGAGAAATAAGCAATCCGGAAGACCACCAGTATCTCCAAAATGACCTAGAAGCTATTTATGCATGGTGTAAGGAACGGCAGTTAAAAATCAACCAAAAGAAAAGCTGCGTCATCAACTTCTGGAAAACCAAGAGTATTTCGTTGGATAATAATTATTTGTTGGACGGAGTATAGATTCCAGTTTCAGACTCGATTAAATATCTAGGAGTCACGATCCATCGTGATCTCTCGTGGGACACCCACATTCGCCGATTGATAGGTGGCGCTAACAAAAAGCTGGCCTTTATAGGGAGAATAGTTCGAAATAGCTCTGAAAAAGTGAAAGAATTATGTTATTTCTCCTTGGTTCGACCGCAGGTTGAATATGCTTCAGCTGTGTGGGATCCCTACGAAAAGGGACTCACTAACGAGATAGAAAAGGTTCAGCGCAGGGCAGCTAGATTTGTAGAGAGGAATTACGATAGTAAAAAAAGCGTAACCTCATTAATAGAAAATCTGAAATGGGAATCGTTAGAGGAACGTAGGCTGCAGGCTAGATTTAAACTACTGGAAAAATTTATGTCGGAGGGACTAGCGAATGAGGTAGTAGGACTTATCAGAACCCCGGCGTATCTCGGAAGGCAGGACAGTGAGGATAAGATTCGCGAGATCAACTGTAGAACGGAGCGATATAGAGGATCGTTTTTCCCTAGGACGATAAGAGAACATAATAGGAAAAGTTAACGTAGGAAAACTATGGACCCTTGGTGCACTGCACCCCCTGCCATCCACCAAAAAGGTGACTTGCAGGGTATCATGTAGATGTAGTACCGTAACAATGTACGACCGGACATGCATTGCTTAATAAAAAATGTTTGTATTGGTGTCCTGCACCTGCTCTCTCAGTTTGTAGCATTTGGTCTGTTACTAAATCGGCAAAACGAAATACGCCAAATGCTACAATGTATAAACAATGAAAACCACGAATCTTAAAATAAAACTACTACTACCACCTAGGAAGGTAATAGGAAGAAGAGCATTCTGGCGGGAAAAACTTTGACTTGATATATGAAAGATTGAACGGTGCGGCGATTTGACCAGCACCGTACCAGTTAAGGGTTAAGCGGAATTTAAAATTTCTAATGTACTATGTATACTTCTCGGAGTGAAGAGACCGTTTTTCATTCCCGGTGTCAAAGCAACGGAGTGAAAAGGGTGGAGGGAGTAATTGGAGTTGGTCGGTAAGTGGAAGCGCACGTTGAGTGCGATGGGAGTTGCCCGCTGTTGGGACCGGGGGGAGAGATCCAAATGACATGGAATTGCGTGGCCTCATTATAGCATTGCGTTACAGCGTTTATTCTAACACAACAATCCCTGTTTTTACTCAAATTTGAAATTGAAATCCGTTGGGTGTATTTACGAGGGTTAGTACTTTTTGGCATTGGAAATCAGAACTTGTAGCGAGACGTTCAGCTTTAGATATAGAAATAAATACCGCGGCCGTAGACGAAGGTTCTCGTATTCGAATGCGTGGTAATATGTGACATATAATGAATATGATTGATCATTGCAAAAAAGTAATATATAAATACTGTCAAGACTATGATATAAAGTGTTCGAAAAAGTCCATTTCGGGGCGAATTTTAAGCTTTTTAGAAATAAAAGAGCGGAGATGAGCAATCGAAAGGTGAACGCGTAGGGCAGATGTATGACGATCAGCGGTTAGGTCGACTGTATGAGCGATACATTGAGAACAAGAAGTCCAAACCAGGACTAATGCAGGTTGGTTTCCCAAATTTGACATCCCGAATTGATTACTTATATTGACAGGAAATGTTTCAGTATGTGTAAATCATTCCAAGGAGTTCTCTTACCATAAATACTATATGTAATTCAAAGTTTATCAATGATTGAGACAAATTGGAAAACAAATTATCAGGTTTAAATGCTAAAAGGAGTGTCAAAATCTCTTTCTGGCATTATGTTTTGGATGTATTTTTTAAATAAATGAATTTAATAAATGATACTGTTTATACGCTAATATGTATGGATCAAATTCCCACTGCTGAAGAGTAGTCGAGTGGAAATGAAAACAAGTGAAGATATAAAAATTAATTTTTATAACAACTTTTATATAGTTAATACTTGAATAATAATAAACTCTTACAATATAATTATGATAACCTTTCTGCTTGCATGGGCGTAAAAAGTTGTACAAAAGTGTCTACCACCTGTTGAATGACGTGGGAGTCTCTAAATTTAACCTTTAATCTTTTTACATTTGAGAGAATGGCGGTCAGAAGTAGAGAACTCAGTGGCATACGTAAGAATGTTTGGTATATAAGTAGTAAGAAGTTTGATAGTATCTTTTCTTTCATTAATGAAAATGCTGACTTATCCATTCATATTGCTTAAAATCAAAGAAAATATATTGTTAGTTCAGAGTAATTCAGCTTTAGATACTAGTAGGAGTGAAACTGTTGATCACCAACGAGATTTTCAATGGCCTTTTCATAGGGAAAAGTTTTCAGAATAATCTTAAATGAATAACGATAAAAAGTTGTTAAGATAAATAATAATATCAATAATAATTCCGATAAATAAAAGCTTCCAATTATTGGCAGAAATACCCCTTCAAAAAATGTAGGAGTGCTAGTAGCAATACAAATCCACTTTAAAATAAAGAGACATCTATTACACCATTAATAATAACAATAGTTTGTTTAATCTCGTTGCTATGATGGACGCTTGTCTATCTTCCCAAGCGAATTCAAATACACATTTATCGCAGCGCCAACGCGTAGATCTGGTGGCCGAGGTGACTAAATCACTCTGTACTTACTTAGGAGGAAAACGGAACGAATCCAACCCAAACCACTTAACCCAACCCGAGAGGAGGAGGAAAATGGAATGAATCCAACCCCAAACCACTTAACCCAACCCAGGGGGAGAGGAAAATTGAACGAATCCAACCCCCAACCACTTAACCCAACCCGGGAAGGGAGGAATATGGAACGAATCCAACACCCAACCACTTAACCCAACCCGAGAGGAGGAGGAAAATGGAACGATTCCAACCCCCAGCAACTTAACTTGGATTCGGGTACTAGAGTACAATGAAAATATTATAGCATTTTTAATACGGGTCCGGGATAACCCAGTAATACCGTTAAAACTTTCTAATTTAGATCTCAAACCTGCACGTCGAAAAGTCGACATTTACGTGTTATTATATGGGAAATGGAAATTCCATTCCTTGGATTCGAACCCACGACTTTTTTTGAGATTTTTCCGTCACCACCTTAAAATATGCGAATTAAGCATTCCTGCTACATTTAAAAAATGTATCTCTATCCTTGATCGAGTTATTCGCATTTTTATAGCGTGACGGAGCCAAAATTTGATTTTCTATCTACATCCTTGATCGAGTTATCCGTGCTTCTATAACTTTACACTCAGACCAAAGGATGGACACATAGCCTATTATTATTATTATTTTTGTGATTTTTTTAAACCTCTTTCTCTCCCTATTTTACAAACCGTCCTCAAATCCTCCAGTCTTCTACCTAACTCCCGTAACTTGTCGCCCAATCCTTCACTTTATACTTTTTTACATGCTCGGTTTTTTAATAAAATGTCCAGTATGTTCCTCAGATTTTCGTACTTTTTCTATTTCATTAATGTTGAATTTAGATCATTATTACGATTTTTAATCTTTTTTGTATTATTTCATCTTTTTAAGTATTCCTTCTCGTAAATAACGCAACAAATGTTGTTTACATTGATTGCTATGAAAATCTTTTCCCTCTCCTTCAGTATTTTTAATCTTTTTTATATTATTTCAGCTTTTTAAGTATTCCTTCTCGTAAATAACGCAACAGATGATGTTTACATTGATTGCTATGAAAATCTTTTCCCTCTCCTTCAGTATTTCTCTCCTTCCCGTATAAAAAGCTTTCAAAGTACCGTTAAACCCATAAGGATTAAAATAACCATAGGATTCCGAGGTTTCACAATGCAATTGGTAGGCAAGGCAACATCCCGTTAAAATGGCAAGATTTCCCCAAAATATGTGAATGAAACGTTTTACATGAGTAATTTCGAACTGTAGGCAGGGAACCATTAACAGAATAAGAAACTATATAATGTTTTCTTTAAAATGGTTTAAATTCGAAGATCGTAGGTTAGTTATTTTTAATTTTCATCTCAAAAAGAAGAAAAGCCTGTACGCCAAAAATAGATTTTTACGTGTTATCTTATGGGGAATGCAAATCATCCCCTGTAGTCGAACCCTTGATGTTTTTCGTAAATTTTCCTTCGTCACAGAATTTTCATATCCGAGTAGATTGAGTCCGTCGAATTTCAAGTTTATATTTACACATTTGATCGAGTTGTTAGCGTTTTAAGAGCATGACATGGACCAACCAACGGACCAACATAGCATTTATTAAAAGGGGGGATTACTTTATAGCAGAGGTGGCCAACAGGTCGATCGCGGCAGTCTTCGCAATTTCCGAGCGGCAGTCTATCTCTAGTAACAGCAGGCGATGCACATGTTTTCGCGGAGTGGGTATTTCATATTTTTTGACTTGTGACATTTTGACATCTATTCTTGCTGTTCTAAATATTTTACAACAAAATATTTGTACGCTTCCGTTGACGCTAGCACTCGGGGGAGGGGGGGGGGGGAGTGGTGTGGCAATGCAGCGGTTGTGATCAGGATGAGGCGAAGCAGGATTGGCACAAGATAAATAGAGGTCTTTAGGCAAATACACTAGAATAGTAATACCATCCACTTCCCTTCAAAATGTGAGAACAGCAATGATAGCGCCCCTAGCGGCAGGGAATGATTGGAGGTCTAAACAGCTGAAAGCTATATGCATTCTGTATGTATCGTGAAAAAATAAAATTAATTTATTGCGTCGTACCATAATCAAGGATCAAAGAAATACTGATAGAAAAGCATATTATGATGTAAAGAAAACTTCTCATTAATTGAAATTAAAAGTTATCTTCATTTTTTGTATATTTATATTTCAAAATGTTTATTTTGAAGTGTTCATCGTTTATTCAATAAATTCAATAAACTTTGTTCTATCAAAACTTGTATATTTTGAAATGAGTAATTTTTATTTTCCCTTTATACTCGTATTTAAATTGAATAAAAAAGTTTTTCGTCATGGTAGCTTGTGACTACTTTTTATATAAAAAAGTCGATCGCAAGAAGAAACAAGTTGGCCACCCCTGCTTTATAGTAAAAATCCATAACTATACATTTATCATTAATGTATATTTTAAGTATGCATCCGTTTTTTAAACAAAAAAACTAAAAAGTGCGTCGACCGTCCTTGATCCCTACTACATCTTCATTTATTTAAAAAAAGGTTAACGACATCATTGTAGGAATGTAGGAATGCGTTTTTACTGAGTGGTATGGAAGCACTGTAAGGTGTAGAAAATATACCTTCATGTTGAAAGGATTCGCGATTTATCGAATTACCTGGAGACCAGATGAATACCGTTTTTACATCCTGCATTTATATGCATTCCAATGTCTTTATAGGACATCTCGATACTGAGAGACAAATGACAATCTTGAGATGAGTGTCCCATCAAAGGATTGAGAACGACTTGGAAACAAAGAGATAGAGAGATGGACAGCTAAGGAAGAGTGAAAACGCCGACGGAAAAGATGGCGATAATTACAAGCGAAAGGTAGAGAGAGAGAGAGTTCTAGTCTGAAGTCGAAATGGAAAGGAATCCTTGTTCTGCGGAGATAGGAAGAGCTTAGGAAAAGGTGCCATTGGGTAATTTCGTTGCTGACAGAGAGATTGAAAGAGAAAGCAAGGCTGAGAAAGAGAAGGGAAGAGAGAGAATGAGAAGGGAAGAAAGGAAAAGAGAGAGCTATCTGGTCTCGAGAGAGCACTTTGTCATCTCGCGAAATGAGCGACGAGCTTGAGGTGAAGGCGGGCGAATGGAGAGAAATTGGAGTAAATTTAATTTCCTCCTACCCTCAAAAAATTAAACGAAAATTATTTTCGCGTTTAAGCTCAATTCGTTTCCATAATAACGAAGTTTTATCGAGTATCTTGAGAAGAAATAAACAGCTGAAAATAAGGTTATCACATATACGTCATCCTGACCTTGTATCTTAAAGGTGAATTGCATATTTTAATTCCGCTTCGTCATATTATTGACAACAAGATGATCCAAACGGAACTTATGATGCGTACTTTCTATTTAATCATTTATTTAATATTTATATTGGCTTTAATAGCTTTAAAATCACCGCGGATATGTTGCTCTTTGTGTTCCCAAATTTCATAATTTAGCGTTATAAAATATCTTCTGTACTATAATTTCAAATGTTTGGATGTATCATGTGTGTAATACTATACAAATCCACATCGTCAAAAGTATCGTAACGAAACTTGGCATGATTATTGGGTACACCAAAGAAAAGGCCGCAGGGTAGTTTAAATTTCCAACAGATTTTCCATAAAAAATTTATTTGCATTTTTTTTATTCCCCGTAAGATAACACGTGAAAATTGACTTTTATAAGTGCAGGCTTTCATTCATTTGCTTATACAAATTCGACAAATTGACGTAAGAACTTCGTACCTGCACAGTATTTTAGAAGAATGATCATAGTTTCTTATACTTATCGTCTTAGACTCGAAATCGCTCGCAGTTCACGTTTACTCCCATTAATTTGGACTAAATTTGCATTTTTAACGATAAATACCTACGACAATGACATTGTTAAAGTCCAAGGACTTAATGTTGTTTCGGTTTATTTATTTAGTTACTTAATAAATATTCTTACTTAGTGAATCATGCTTAAACGTGATGTAATAATATAGTATATTATTTAATTTAAATTTGAATTTAACTTTATTTTAACACTGCTGGTGAATATTTACGTATTTTATTTTGTATAATTTTACATGAGAGTTCATTTACAATAAAGTAGTGATGCTGCTATATTTGCTGAACAACATTTAAAATAAGGTATTACCGTATGGGCCAAACAGTGACACTGTTTAGGAAAACTTTTTGTAAAGTTGTGGAAATAATTGAACAACTACAAATAAAAGTTTTCCCAAATATATTAAAAAATTATAAAAATACACAATGGTTATGTGAACGTGCTATTCTTGCTCCAAAAATGCCAGTCTAAATGAAATCAATTTCAAAATATTAGAAAAAATTCCTGGAGGAACTAAGTCATATAAATCAATTGACACTGTTCTCAACACCGACGAAGCAGTACAATATCCAGTTGAGTTCTTAAATTCATTGAGCCCAAGTGGATTACCACTTAACAATATAATATTAAAAATTGGTGCAATCATAATGTAATTAAGAAATTTGGCTGCTCCAAGATTATGTAATGGTACAAGTTTATGTGTAAAATTCTTGAGACTAAATACGATGGAAGCTACAATACTGACTGGATGTGCAAGAGGCGAAGGTGTTTTTGATCCAAGGATTCCAATAATCCCATTTGAATTCAAGCGACTGCAGTTTCCAGTCAGTCTTGCATATGCAGTGACTATAAACAAAACGCAAGGACAATCGCTTCAAACAGTTGCAATAGATTTAAGATCAGACTGCTTCACTCACGATCAGTTATATGTCACGACCTCAAGGGTGGGAAGGGCTCAAAATCTTCATGTTTTAGCACAAGAAAGAAGAACAAGAAATATTGTCCATAATAAAGCATTGGAATAAAATAATTTGTATTTCAAAAATGAAACGTTTTAAATAAATTATATAAAATTTAGTAATCAAATATGTTCTATATTTCATTTAAACAGCAACCCATGCGAATTCTGGTAAATCTCCTAGTTATAAATAAATTCGAACGGAATATTAAATTGATCACGCGTATTTGTGCGGAAAAAATAACGCGTTTATGTATTAGACTATACCTAATCCTAGTCCAACAATAGCTATTGCTATGGCAACACTCTCGTAATGATTGATAAAAATTGAAAAAAACGCCAGTATTTAGGCAAAATTCTAAGAAATACGGTCTATAAGCAGCATTCTACGATAAAAATTTGAATCTACATTTCTTTTCTCAGAGATAATAAAAATCCCGCTCCGATATTACAATTCTAAGATATTTTAATGTGCAAAAGAAAATTACCCCGCACTATGGATTTAGGATTTCCCATGTAAATCAAACGATTGATTGATTGATATTGTCTTCATTTGGGGCGAGATTGAGACTAAGATGTCCCATCTTCCACCTAACCCTTGGGAGGGACAGTTACTGGAATCGACCCCGGGACTTCAATATTCGCAACAAAAACTATCATCGGGAGCTCTACCAAAGTAGCAAGAGATTTCCACCAAGTGTCATGAAAATCGATCAATTGGTTCAAAAGTTAATAGGGGAGACAGACAGACACAACGACGAAAGTCTATTTCCATTCTGGAAAGTAGGCTAATAATAAAAACAATGCTTATGTTGACTATTAACAGATACATAGAAAGAGAAAGCACTATAAAAGTAAAGTATGAACAACAGAAGACGCTCAATTATTTTATTATTTTATTTTATTTTATTTTTATTATTTTATTTTATTAATTATTTTATTTATAGCAAATACAGTAATACCCCGATATGCACGATCCAGGTATACTCGGATTCGTTATTACGCAACGCGCTTGGTAAAATATTAATTTTTTATATCGAATAACCCCGATAGTGAGCCCGATATACGCAAAATTCGATGTACACGCCTTTTCTTGGAACGTATCCATCACGTATATCGGGGTATTACGGTAGAACGTAATATTTAGGAATAAGGCTTAAATTAGTTTATGTTGTTCTATTTCTTAAAAGACAATCTTTTGGAATGAACAGGCTCACAGCCTCAAATATTTAGAAAGATGTGCAAGCCAGTGAAAGTGGGGTAGATGCGCCTACTCTAATGTTGAATCAATGGTAGTAATAGAATATTGGATAGAGGATATTAGCTGAATTCATGAAAAATAATAAGGAATAAACGATATTATTATTTATCTCCTATCCATAAAATTCACATCGTTAACACTTTCGAGTGAAAACTGAGCTGCAATTGAATGTGATAGAGCTCGTGACTCCCAAATCGAATAGAGAAACCAGATGCGCATATTACCTTATATAAAAGCCAAGTGTCTGTTTGATTGACCGTTTCAACGCTGAATTCATAAATGGCACGTTTAACGCGTTTTTAACAAACTTCCCGGTTAGGTGGAAGATTGAAATTTCGCAGGAATGTTTGATTCAGATATAAAATTGAATTGACGAAAACAAATACGAAAAAAGACCCTGGTTCGACTCCAGGGGGCGCGATTTCCATTTCCCGTAAGATAACAAGTAAAAAGCGACTTTTTAAAGTGCAGGCGTGCATTTTTTTGAAAATGAAAATTAGAAAGAATTGACGTACGATCTTCAAATATGAGCTATGTTTTAGGAATATTAATGAAGTTTCTTATTTTATTCATCTTTTTCCGCCTACCGTTCGAAATCTCTCATATTAAACATTTAAATCACATATATTTGGAAAATATCGGCTTTTAAACGGAATTACGAGTAGGTCTTGCCGGCCACGTCATCGTTAAACTTTGAGAATCAATTGTTGTCCCAATCCGCATACGTGTAATATATACGAGTGCAGAGATTTCCTAAATTATTGTAGGAATTTTCGCGAAATTACGTCATTCTAATGGGCCTGAGAATGTCTGGCCAGGTTATCCTGCCACGGTAATTGGGTAGACCGTGCAGCCAGGGACCCAACGCCGAGTGCCAGGCGGCGGAAAATAGCTTGACGACCCTAGGGGGCCAACGGCTTCGGACGGATGAACCTCTTAGGGAGTGTGATGGTCCCTCAGGTGGAGGAAATGCCCCTGGAACCCATCTATTAGCGTCTGTACCCCATGTTAGGGGCGGCTACAAAAGGCGTCTGTACCCCAGGTTAGGGGCGGCCTCTCTAGACAGCGGAAGGCAACGGGAAACCACCGCTGGAATTATCCCATTTTATGGTGCGGAGGAGTTAGAAATATCATGGATTCTTCGCAAATTAAATATTCCGGAGTTAAAATAGTCTCCCGATCGGATCTCCGGGGGAGACAGTTTAGGAAGAGTCTAGAGAATAAAGCGAAATCAGAGAAAGGGGGAAGATTAAGGTTAGGGACCTGGAATGTAAGGACGTTATTAAGAGCTGGAAAATTGGAAAATCTCAAGAGACAGATGGAGATAAACAAGATGGACATTATTGGGACAAGCGAGGCGAGATGGGTGAGTTGAGGAGTGACGATACCAAGTTATTCTACTCGGGGGATACCAGGGGGAGAAACGGGGTAGGAATGATAGTTAATAAGAAGATTGAACCGAATGTTACCAGGGTCATTTATGACAGTGATAGAATTATTGGACTGAAATTAAATGCAAAACCAAAGAACATGCTAGTCATCCAAGCATACACGCCAACCGGCGACCATGACGATGGGGAAGTGGAGGAAGTGTATGAGAGAATAAGTGCCGTACTGAACCAGGAAGGAAAGGGATGCTGTAAAATAGTGATGGGAGACTGGAATGCGAGTGTGGGAGAGGGACGAGCCGATGGAGCTGCGGGGCAGTTCGGGCTGGGACAGAGAAACGACAGGGGAGACAGACTTATCGAGTTCTGCACGGAGAGGAACATGATAATAACCAACACCTGGTATAAGAATCATAAGAGAAGGCTATATGCATGGAAATCGCCAGGTGACATGTACAGGAAACAGATAGACTATATATTGGTAGAAGGAAGGTAAAAGAACGGAATGAAAAGAGTGTGTGGGCTTCCAGGAGCAGACATAGCAAGCGACCACGTGCTGCTAATGGTGGAAATGAAGATCAAAATGAAAAGAGTTAGAAAAGCAAAGATGGCTAAGAAATGGAATCTAGAGAAACTGAAAGAAAGGCAGAAAGAGGAAATCAGTTATGATATGGCAAACCAGATGAAGAGAGGAAATACACAGAACGAAGGAGTAGAGGAAAAATGGAAGAGAATTAAGAATGGAATAGTACATGTGGCGGAAAGGGAAAAAGGATACAAGGAAGGCAAGAGAGCTAAGAAACCCTGGGTAACAGTGGAAATGATAGCAAAGATGGAGGAGAGAAGGAGATACAAGAATGTAAACATAGAGGAGGGGAGAAGGAACTACAGGCGGTTGAACAATGAACTGAGGAGGGAGACGGAAAGGGCGAAGGAAAAGTGGCTGGAGGAGGAGTGCAAGGAGATACAAGTGCTCGAGAAGAGAGGAAGGTACGACCTAGCGTATCAGAAGGTCAGGAGTATTACTTGGGATGGACAGAGATCTGGAGAAGGAGACTCAAAAGAAATTGAGAGCAAGGATGGTAGGATACTGAAGGAGGAAAGGGAGGTTATGTGCAGGTGGAAAGAATACATGGAGGAGTTGTATAAGACAAAGGAAAAGCCGGCAGAGCTGGAAATTGAGGAAGATGGGGAAGTGGATAGGGAGGAGATGGGGGAGGCAATACTGAGGGAGGAAGTAGTGGCAGCTATGAAGGAAATGAGGAAGTGAAAGGCGGCAGGAGTAGACGGGACACCTGTGGAACTGTTCAAGTGTCTGCAAGACGAAGGCATTGAAGAGGTGACCAACTTGTGCAATGCAATATATGAGAGTGAGAAGTGGCCGGAAGAGTTCGTCAGAATGGAAATGATACCACTACCTAAAAAGAAAGGGGCAAAGAAGTGCGGGGAGCATAGAACTATTAGTCTGATAGCTCACGCGGTCAAGATAATGTTGAGAGTGATGAATAGGTTGACAAGGGTAATGGAAGAGAATGTAGGAGAAGAACAATTTGGATTTAGGAAAGGAATGGGTACGAGGGATGCCATAGGGGTGGTAAGGACGATTGAAGAAAGGTATTTAGAACGGGACAAGGGTATCAGTCTGTGCTTTGTGGACTTGGAGAAGGCTTTCGACTGTGTGAGGTGGGAAAGAATGATGGAGATATTGAGGGAGAAGAAAGTAGATTGGAGAGAGAGAAGGTTGATAAGGAACCTATACATGAGACAGGAGGCGGCCATGAGGATAGGGGAAAGCAGGACGGAGTAGTTCGAGATTGGGAGAGGAGTTAGACAGGGCTGCTGTTTGTCACCAACCCTGTTTAACATATATACTGAAGAAATGATAAAGGAGTGTTGGGAGACGAGCAAAGGAGTAAGCGTTGGAGGAAGAATTACATCGTCAATTAGGTTTGCTGACGACATGATACTGTTTGCTGAGAGGACGGAAGACTTGAGGCAGATGCTACAGAATCTGGTGAGCATGGAAGACAGATATGGGTTGAGAATAAATGGAAAGAAAACGAAAGTAATGAGAATAGGGGGCGAGGAAAGGATGGAAGTGCAGGTGAGGGGGGAGAGGATAGAGCAGGTGGAACAGTACAGGTGTCTTGGTACGTTGTTGACAGAGGACTGGAAATGTGAGAAGGAAATTAAGATGAGACTAGGTTTGGCAAAGGAAGCGTTCAATAGAAAAACGAAGCTATTTAACAGCAAGATGGATTTGGGATTGAGGAAGAGATTGGTAAAGTGTTATGCTTGGAGTGTGATGCTATATGGGTCAGGGACATGGACATTGAAGAAGAGAGACAGGGAGAGGGTGGAGGCATTTGAAATGTGGGTGTGGAGGAGGATGCTGAAGGTTAAATGGACTGACAGGATTACAAACGTGGAAGTGCTAAGAAGAGTAGAAGAGGAAAGGAGGTTAATGGACACGATAGTGACTAGGAAAAAGAAATGGATAGGACATGTCAATAAGTTGCGGAACAAGATGAAGAATAGAACTTTGTAACCAACATCTTAATCTTACATCACACCAAGCCGAATCGTATGTCTGTTACAAAATAACATCGTCAAGGTCAGGACTTATAAGCGAACAGAATGGGGACATACATTGTTGGAGAAAGACATTGTTGTAATTATCAGAGTTCTTTTCATAATGACTCCTTCTTTACCCCTCTCTTGCTTATCCACACCCCTTTCCCTTCTCCATGCCCTGCCCTAATGTAAATACATCCTTCACAGCGTTTTTTGGAGATTACTCGCCGAGAGTAGGAGAAGCCGTTATCGTGTTTGTGTGATTGCCGTGCCTATGCTGACAATTCATACAAACGTTCTCGTACGATCTGTACGAAAAGATAGGGAATTCTCCGCCCCTAGTTTATGCTAGGTGAAGGTGTCCTGTCGCCTTCAATCGCTATTACGGGCGCAAGGCTGAGATCCTTGTTCTCAACCCGTCGTGTACTATAGCTCCGTTAGCCGGTTCAGGCTATTTGGAGGTAGGCGCTCGATATGGGAAAACTATTTCCCTATGTGGCGTGAAACTCCCAAGTTCTTGTCAAAAGTCGTTGGTTTCGGAGTTCGGTCCTCCGTCTTGTAGCATAACTTGGCTCGAGTTATTGTTGTGAGTCGTTGGTTTCGGAGTTCTGTCCTCCGTCTTGTAGCATAACTTGGCTTGAGTTATTGTTGTGAGTCGTTGGTTTCGGAGTTCCGCTCTTCGCTTAATATACAAAGTACAGGGTTTGGGAGATTTTTCTTCGTCTCTTACAATATCAGCCAGTGATAGCTCATTTCCTTCTTCATTGGTTAAATATAAATCATTTCAAATTGACCAACAGTTCACAATATTTCTGATATTTTCCCGATATTCAGTGGGTTGTGTTTATTAATTCATTTGTAGAAAATTTTATCCCCATTATGAGTTATAAGAGGCAAAGGACATATTACTTCAATGTTGATTGGAAAGAACAATTCTGTTTTATTGATTTGAAAGGAAAGTGTGTTTATTGTGCAATGCTTGTGTCGCACTTTTAAAGAAAAGTAATATTGAAAGACATTTTAATACGGTCCACGGAAATTTTAATACTAGTTATCCGTTAAACTCTGAGATCAGGAAAAATAAAATTTCTGATATGAAATCTATTTTAACTAAACAGCAGAGCATTTTTACCAGACCAGTGCAGCAATCAAAAAGAGCAACGATTGCATCACTTAAAATTTTGCATTTGTTGGCCAAGAGGAAATAGCCTTTTGAAGATGGCGAGATTGTAAAAGAAGCCATGTTAGCAATTGCTGACTCACTTTTCGAAGATTTTAAAAATAAAAATGAAATTACCTCAGAAATCAACACGATTCAGTTATCGGCAAGAACAGTTACAAAAAGAATTGAAGTTATTGCAACCAATATGGAGAAAGAGTTGGCAAATGTATTTTCTTCTTGTTGCAACTGGATGAGTCAACAGACATATCAGACACTTCTCAATTGGCTATGGTTGTGAAGATGGTGTTGAATGATTTTTCAGGAAAGGAAGAATTTCTTAAAATTCTTCCATTAAAGGGACGATCAATAGGTGAAGACATTTTTTCAGCTTTTAAAAAATATGTCCAAGAAAGTAATATACCATTAATAAGAAAATGTGCCCTAAATATATATTCTTACTGTGCTTCAACATACACTTGCGAGTCCATTTTTTCAAGCATGAAACACTTGAAATCCAAGTACCGATCGAGACTCACCGATTATAATTTAGACAACTGCCTAAGATCAGGTATCTGAGTTATGTGCCAAATTATAGCAAGTTGGCTGAAGATATGCAGTCCCAAGTTTCACATTGATTTATTTTTCATGTTTTTATAATAAATTCTTTAATATTTTTTTCTTATATATACAAAAATATCATTTTAATAAATATTGGTACACATCTACTATTGTTACTTCACTTCATGCCCCCAATAATTAAAGTTGCGCCCTCATAGATAAAGAGATTACCGACCACTGATACAGAGAGATATCAACTGATTTTGCTTATGCGCCCTTCACGTCCTCAGTAATATAAATTGCGCCCTCGTAGGTGAAAAGGTTGTCGACCCCTGGGTTAGAGGATTTGATTCTTCTGATAAAATGATGTTTTCCAAGAGAACGCACTTCTTATTGAAGTGTAAGTTCTTGGTACGGCTTAAACCCACTATCAATAGATAAAAAATGAGGGTCGATAGGTTACTTTCTCTAGTAATTCACTGCCATTGTGAAGGGACGCGGTGGCTGAAAGGGCTGAGGCGCCCGTAATAATGTGGTCTGAGGAGGTTCCTCTTTGAAGAGGGGTAATCAGACGACTCTTTGTGAGAGGACTCTTTGTGAGAGATCGAGGAGGCCGCAATACGACGCCAAAGGACAGCTTCCCATTCACCGACTACGTAGCTCTCAAATGTGAGATGCACAAACGTTTTTCCATAGATTAGGTCGAGGCGAAATAATTCTACCTTTTTAAAGGAGAATTCTAACATGAAAAGGCTGAAAACTTTTCATATTGGATCCACTCATTCGCAGAAGGGCAAAGGGAGCGATGCACTGCGAGAAAGAGGGTAGTAAAAGGTAACGGATGATTTAAGAGCGCTCTTTGCTGGGATAAGGTTGCAAGGACGCGTCACATGCACGGAGCGCTTCCTGTTCACTCTTGACTAACGGGATCGATGGCTAAGTCTCAACACAAAAAGTTTATTGCAAAATATGAAAAATAGGATGGGCAGTGAAATACACATATTGCGATCAAAACATTGGCTACTCTTGGAAAAATCGATTTTGAAAAAATAGACTTGCGGCAGCATTGAGGTGAATTATTTACAAGAAATATTCTTCAAGGCGAAGTTTCAACGTATTGTTTCAAATCATAGCTAATATAATGAAAACAACTAAGTTTTGTAAGAAAAAAGAAATGAAAATTAGTCGGAGTATTAAATTTTACCGGATTTCCGATGATGCTGCTTCTAATAAACTGAAAATAAGCTCTTCTTACAGACTGCGTTGGGATTAATTTATACCGTTGAGCTCAAAAAGTATCAAAAGAACATAAACTCTCAAAACCGGCAATTCCACTGAATAACCGTTATGGCAAAAATTTCGGTTGAACTTGATTAATGCAATGCGTTGTCTAAACTTCTATCCCATTGTCCCATCTTTCTAAATGGGTGAAGTTGCGAACCGAATAGTACCCAGTTATTAGCTCACCTCACAAATGATTGCGATTCATTCAAAACGTAACATTTCGCTCGATGCTAACAGAATGGACTCTTCTCTATCTCTCCCACGCACATTGACGCAATCTTTTATTCGTTTTTAATCGATAAACAATGGTCCATCAAGCGTAGAGCCACATTTCTGAGAAGCGGATTTGTTTCTTCTTCTTTCATTGCTTTTGTTCGATATCGAGAAAAAACTCGATCGAGGAAACTTCGTAAGCCAAGCACCCCTTTAAAAGTTAATGTTTCTGTTTTGAGGACAAAAATAGACGGCAGCCACAGAAGAAGAGGTCGCCATCTCTATCTTTCTCCGATTTGCGGAAATTACGTGACCTCAATGATCGCCGTGGGTATTTTGAATCGCGATCTCAAAGCAGGTTTTATCGTTTTTACATTTTTTTCCCGAAATAGGTCGCATAAGGCTTTTACGGTCTAACCGTCGTCGTATTTTAAAGCAATAAATGTTTACTGTTTTTTATCTTGCATCGGAGGAACGCTCTGGTTTTCATTTTCCATTTTTGATTTTTTCGGTCCATTAACGAATCGTGCAAAAGCAGCAAAAGTTTTCAGGTCTCGACCGTTCAGAATCGCTACCAATGGCAATACATACTGTAATTACTGTCTTTCGGGAAGTACCTGAAAAATAATCGCTTTTGAGTTGAGTAATACACACACACACACTCACATATATATGTATTTTTTACTCGGCATATATGCGCAAATGCTGGCGCAAAGAGAAAATCGGACACATACGTCTAAGGTAAAAATCAGCGAGAAAAAGAAATTGTGTTTGTATTCCTCAAACGTATTGACTGGATCCGAAATTCGATTTTCAGAATATTGATTCGTGAAATTTGGAAAACCGTTATTATAAGTACTAGGATAACGTCAAGCTAACCTTACAATATATTAAAAATATAATCAACTAATATTTTTACCTAAATCCTTTAAATGCCATACATAAATTGTAGATCGGTAACCTCTACGATTTTGATTCCTATTTCAGCGTTTAATTTCCGTAAAAATGTAGAATATTGGCAATTTTTTTCAATGCAATATATATTAAAATATTTTTTATGGTCACTGATATTAATGGAAGGAACAATAGATCTCAGAAACGTTTATTTTTATTTGATTTAAAAGCAAATGAGTGTAAGACATTATCAATTTTAACTTTAACAATATTAAAACTGATATACGAACTAAAAAACTATGCATCTATACCAAAGACGGATAAAATTTAAACTTAAATATTACTGCTAACAGGACTTTATTTTGAGCCAAAACAATCTAAAATTTCGTTTTAATGTGAAGTAACACCAACTTATCAAGTCTTACAAAATGAGAGTAATTTGAATTTCATCACAATGAATTGGATTTAAATATTTTTTATTTGCATATTTTTCGTGGATCCTATCTAACAGCGGAGCGGCAAGGTATTATCTCAGGGTTTATATTAATAGTATAATTTTCTGTTAAACTATTTTTATAAACATTTATTGCCTAAAATGGAGTCCTGAGAATTATTTTTTTTCTCAGTTTCCCGCTTATATCTTACAAATTATATCATTCCAAAGATATCGGGCGCGATATTTTTGTTTAAAAGAATTTTCAAATCGTAATTTTGTGATCCATGGAGAGCACAGTATTTATTTTATATTTTTAGTGTTTCCAGTCGTGCCTGACTCGTAAAATTTCGCTCTGCCTTCAAAAATACTTCGGCTGAATGTTGGAATTTCGGTTTATTACCACTGTGGACGGCTTAATTTTACCTGGGTATTCACATGTAATTTTTCAAGCGTTTTAATGGCCATCGAAGTTATTTTTATCATCAATTGGGTTCCATGTTAGATATTGGATAATTTATTTTGGAAATATAGCCGACGACCTTACACTACCTCTCTCCAATTTATCCTTCCTCAAATTTCAATTGCATCAATAGCGCTGACCTTATAACTACTTTCCACCGAGATATCTAGTTACCTTTTCTCTCTCTCACTCTCTCTCTTTTATTTAATCAGAGGCAACTTATTTTGCTTCCTTCAATAACAAGCTCAAAAACGAGCACTGAAAAAATGCTTGCCTCAGATATCTCCAATAACCACAACAACGTTATAAAAAAGCAGACGCGGATTTTGGCTACAAATAATTCACTAAAAATAGATTTTAAAGACTAAATAAATAAAAGAATCTATTTTCGGTTAATTACCGCTGAAAACGACTGATTTGTAGCCGTATGCGCATCTGTTTTTTATAACAATGTTGTGGCAATTGAAGATACCTGAGGTGAGAAAAGTATTTTTTAAAGTGTTTGTTCTTGAATTTTTTCAGCCATAAGACGATCTCGGTAATTCTCTGTTGAATTCAATAACAAATTCTATATTGCAAATCAAACGATAAAATGGGTTATGGAATGACTGGATGAAAGGAATGTGATTAGATTGAAAAAGATTTGAAAATGTGACTACGAAAATGATAGTCGAATGCGAGTGGGAGTCGGAGGCTCTGAGAATGTCTCTCAGAGGCCTGCGAATTGAATAAAAGCCACAAAAGACGAACAAACCATCGGTACATATAGTCCAAGAAACATACAGAATGAATCGGAACAAATTGGTTGAAGCTAATTTCTTTTGAGATTTGTTCTTATGGATGCCTAGATCACGTGGTAAAAAACCCCATGAATCCGTGTGTCGGAACACCATTAAAATCACCAAAAACTATCAAAATGGCGTCCAACCTGACTTTACACATATATCTTCTACTAATTCCTAAACGGCTTCATCGATGTGTATGAAACCCATTTTAATACGAAGACAAGTTAACAAGCTTTATGGTTCATATAATTTATTGTGAACATTTAATAATATTATAAGGAAAAATTGAGAGTAATGAAGAGTTTATTGACCTAGAAACGCGTCACTCAAAAACAAAATCTACTACATTTCAATCGTTCTGTTTATTTAAAAAAATCTCAATTAAAACTTATAGAAAATTTAATGATTAACGATATGAGTGCTTGTTCGTAAAAATCCCTAAACTATAGTAGTGTAACGTTCCCCGTCACTTCAGGGGCGGCGGGGAGAGATTCGCCGGCGTAGGAGGGAGACCCGCTGGGCGCCAGCGCAGGTAAAAGAAAAAGGAGAATGAGGTAGAGATAAGAAAGAGAGGGGATGGGGAGTAATTCCGCCAGCACTCGGAATTCGTGGCCAAAGACCCACGACTGACCGCTGATACCTGAACTCTCGACTTCCGACTCCTGACCCCCCGGCCGTAGACCCACGGCCTTATATCTGGTCTCCGCCACAAGCGACATCAGTCGCAAAATAAAAAAAACAAAAGAGCAGCGGCGGACGCTTCTACCGCACGTCACATCACTCCCCTCCTTCCAGAGTTCACCGCGGTCATTACGACCACAGTCCGGCGTCCGCCTCGAAACCCTACTATACCCTATCTTACAGCTTTCAAGTCCCGCACATGGCACTAACCCGCGGGCTTTCCACTAAGCGTCTTTAAGCGATAAATGGAATCTGACAGTTCTCCCTCCACCACGAAGGGACCTCCGAACCTGGGTTCGAGTTTCGCTGCCGAGAACTCCGCCGCGTCCGATACCGGGTGAGCCCAACGCCACACCAGGGTATTTTTCGAGAATTTGACTTCCCGACGCCGGATGTTATAATATCGGGCCTGTCTGTCCGACGCCTTTCTCTACGCTTCCTCAGCCCTCTGCAGCATTTCTTTCAGTGAACGGTGGAGTTCCATCGCGTAACTGCGCGAATCGAATTCCCGTAGACCCCCCCGAGTCGGACTCTCGGTATATGTTCTCGGGCATTCTCAACTCTCTCCCCAAATTTAAAGCAGCGGGGGAGTAGCCGGTACTCTCCGAAGTGGCGGAACGCAAGGCAAACATCAGATCAGACAAATTTTCGTCCCATTTTCTCTGGCAACCTTCGCAATAAATGGAGATCATGGTTTTAAGAGTTCTATTGGTCCTTTCACATGGGTTGGCTTGAGGCAAGATAGGGGCCGTATGACAGAGTTTCACACCGAATCGGCGGCACACCCTTCCCAATACTCGACTAACATATTGGGGTCCGTTGTCTGTCAGCATCACTTCCGGGCAACCCCACTGGTTAACTACCTGGTTGCGGAATTGCTCTGCGACATGGGTTGCTTTCACCGAGCGCAGCGGAATCGCAATGTGGCGCCCACATCTAAAAACATCAACACATACCGATTACCTCTGAGGGATCGGGGGAGGGGACCAATTATGTCGGACGCCAAAATCGTCCATGGACGCACCATCTCGTGCGGCCTCATTTTACCCGCAGGTTTCGCTTGGTCTACTTTATATCTCTGACAGGTACGGCAGCGCCGGACGAAGTCGGCTACGTTTCTTCTCAGGCTTGGCCAAGAATAAAAATTTTGGACCTTTCTGAGGGTTTTAAAAAAACCTAAGTGACCTCCTCTTGGACATGTATGATTGGCTTCTAATAGCCCTGGTCTCGTGCTCGCAGGAACCATTAGTTTCCACTTGACGGCATCTCTCCTAGTGCCATCTTTCACATAGAGCCGTCCCTCTTCAACGCGAATCCCCGGATACTGTTCCGGATCTGCCACTACCTTCTCGCGCAGGCCAAAGGGCATAACATTAAAGTGAAATAGCCCTTTTCCTGGCACGGTAAAAGCAGTTATTTCCTTGCTCTCCGGTTCTAGTTCGACTTACCAGTATCCCTTTTCTAAGTCAAGGGTCGAGACAAATTTCCCCGACCTTAGTTTATTTAAAATATCGGCAATATAAGGCGTTGGGTACGCGTCCTTTTTAGTGACGCTATTAACCTTTCGGAAGTTGACCACGAACCGTTTCAAGCCGTCGCTCTTGGGAACCAAGAGCACCGGAGACGACCAGGAACTAGTTGACGGTTCAATTACTCCGTCCGCTAACGTTTCTTCTGTCTTTCTGTTGATCGCCTCCTGTATAATGGGAGAGACAGGGTAATATACCAGGGTAATATACCAGGGACCTGGTCAAACCGCTTAATCTCCGAATCTAGAAAATGCATTAAAGTTGCATCCTCTTGCGCCGATAAGCCTTTCTCCTCGGTCACTTCCTCGAACCCTCCTTGAAAATCTCCCGAACGGAACTCCGCGCACCATAATAGAACGGCGCTGCCATCTGCCATTCTAACCGAAAAATCCGAAAAATTAAGGCTCGCCCCGAGACCTCTCAAAAATCCTGTCCCCAAAACAATGAAATAAGACATGGAGGGCAAGATATCGAACCGCGTCACCGCGACGACGCCATTTAAACAAACCGGAAGAGTGACACTTCTCGAAATCGGTGATCGCCTCCCGTCGGCCATTTCCAACTGAGACGGGCGCGTGTGTATAGAGGTTCCGATATCCCTGAGCCACTTTTCCACCACCGAGTTTATTACCGACTGCGTCGCTCCCGAGTCTAATAAGGCGGGCCATTTTTCTCCGTAAATTTCTACCTCTACGAACATCCTCTTTGACACATTCCGTAACGCGTCAGCTTCTCGAGTTATAAAAGCCCGAACCTTTCGTAGCCACTCCTCCCAATTGTTTTCCAGGTCTTGAGGTTTACAACCGGTTCCGAGACGCCTTAGTCCCGGTTCACAGGCGCCTCCCGAGCGTTTCCCGAGCACTCGCACTTATCGGCCAGCTTCCCTGGGTTACCGCAACGATGACAAAATTTGCGAGGCGGCGAGGAACATTGCCGAAAATAATGCTCTAAGGACCCACAATTCCAACATTTATTCGCCCGATCGTTATTTCTAATGTCCGTGGTTATCAAAAGGGAGTTTTCCACTTTCCCCCCCACGAAAGCAAAATCACGGTCAACTGTTGCCGAAGCAGGTGTAGGTGGTCTATACGCAAGGCGGCGTGCTTCTATTTCCTCAACGCTCCTCCCAGCCATAACTAATTCTTCCCAAGTATGAAAATGTTTTCCCACAAGATGAGATGCATAATCCGGGTGTAGGTTGGCATATGCTAATTCTGTTAATTCGTCCTCCTATAATGGTCGTTGGAGACGCTTATTCATTGCTGCCAAACAAACCATGTAATCGTTTATTCGTTCGCCTATACCTTGCGTTCTCGCGAACAGATCCTTTTTTAATCTTATATCGTATTTAACGGCTGGTAAGTTTCCCTAAGCGCTTCCTTAAGTTGGGCGTATTTCGAGATCAATTCTTTTTTCACGCGGTACCATCGCTCAACTTTTCCTATTAGCAAATCAGGAAACAACCGCAACATGACTCCGTCAGAAACGGCATTCGATGACTGAAAATCGTCACATCGCTCTAAGAAGAAAATGACACCCTGATTCTCTTCTCCCGAACTTTCTGACTCGCGTGTTTAGCCAACTCCCACATATTACGGCATTTTCCCGCATCCAAGGCGGTTGAGTCGACTAGTTTACACAAAAGCTCCTCTAGTACACTTGATCCGCATTTGGTTTCTTCCGTCGGCATCAAAACATCGCTTTCCTTGCAATACTCCCGAAGTCTCGTTCTTAATTGATCTAGCGTGCCTTCCGCGCACAGGCCAAATCTGAGGCAGTGAGATTCCGATTCAGCCTTACTCAACTCATTCACCCACGACGTTCCACTCCGTTTAGATGCCATTCTGTCAGATTTCACCGAAACAAACTAAACCAAAGGAAAGGAGTACCAGGGTTCTATTCTTCTCCCCCTGAGGTCCTTCAAGGGATTTACTACAGGAATAGAGGGTGGACCATAGGAAGGTAAAACAAGGGATTGAGATCAAACCAACAATACTCACAACTTATCGAAACGAACAGACCTTCCAAACGGAGTAGAAGTAACTCAAAATTTTCGGTCTCCTCCCGATTACCGGTATCGGGCCCCACGTTGGGCGGCAGATGTAACGTTCCCCGTCACTTCAGGGGCGGCGGGGAGAGATTCGCCGGCGTAAGAGGGAGACCCGCTGGGCGCCAGCGCAGGTAAAAGAAAAAGAAAGAGAGGGGATGGGGAGTAATTCCGCCTGCACTAGGAATTCGTGGCCAAAGACCCACGACTTTTAATGATTAACGATATGAGTGCTTGTTCGTAAAAATCCCTAAACTATAGTAGTGTAACGTTCCCCGTCACTTCAGGGGCGGCGGGGAGAGATTCGCCGGCGTAGGAGGGAGACCCGCTGGGCGCCAGCGCAGGTAAAAGAAAAAGGAGAATGAGGTAGAGATAAGAAAGAGAGGGGATGGGGAGTAATTCCGCCAGCACTCGGAATTCGTGGCCAAAGACCCACGACTGACCGCTGATACCTGAACTCTCGATTTCCGACTCCTGGCCCCCTGCAGAGCAGAGCGGGTGTTAGAGAAAAGGCAGTGGCCTTTTCCCCATTCCAGGCTGCCAGCTAAGCTATAAGCCTGCCAGGTTTTGAGAAGGTTTCTGCAGGTTGTGATATTACAGGTTATGTTGCGGCGGCAGGAAATGCTGCCGCCTCAGCCGCTTGGGCAGAGGAGAGAATTCCGCCCCCATCGACGCTATCGGGCGCCTGAACCAGTCCCAGGTCATCACGCGGATCCCTGAGAGCTGCCGTATGAGGGCATGCTGTGAGCCAGCGGTCTTCCGGTAGAATGCCCTGACCTTCTTTTCCAGGACGCGTTCTACAGGCTCAACCCCTGTTGTGGCTTGGAGCTCCGTCACTCGGACGAAGTTCCTCCAGCTCACCCCTAAGATCATCCGTAGCGCATTGTTTTGCACTACGGCAATCTTCTTGATGTGGGTGGCTGCCGCGCCGGACCATATCGGCGAGGCATAGGTAAGGATCGGCAGTACGCGGGCCCTATATAGCCTAACCTTGGTTTCCAGGGTGACTAGGGAAGTCATGGGTGAAGGTGTTGAATAACACTGGACCTAGGACGGATCCCTGGGGGACGCCCGCCTGAATCAGGTGAGTCCCGGATCGCTCTCCCTCCCAGCACACCCAGAATTTTCTGTTCCCCAGGTAGGACCTCAGAAGAAGAATTAGGGGTAGAGGCATACCAGCCCAAAGCATTTTGGCCATCAGTGCATCCTGCCAGACTCGGTCAAATGCCTGGCTAATGTCCAAGAAAACCGCCGCCGAACTGCTCTCCAGGAAGGACATTCCTATCGGAGAGGTGTCTCCGCAGGGTTGGGAGGATCAGCCTCTCGAACATCTTCCCAAAGTTATTGAGGAGGGAAATGGGGCGATAATTCTCGGCAACACCCGCAGCCTTATTAACTTTGGGACCCCAATTATCTTCGCCCTTTTCCACTCCTCAGGGAAGTGCCGGATGCGTAAGCAGCCATTGTACAGCGCTGTAAGGAACTGTACAGCTGCAACAGGGAGCTGCTTAATCACCAACCCGCTGATTTCATCATCACCTGGAGAGCGGTGCGAGGATAGGTTCCTCATGACGGCAACTACTTCCGCGGTGCCAATACGAGAAAAGAAGTCCCGATCGTCATCAGCAGAATTCTGAATAGCATTCATGGCTGTTTCCACCGCCGCCTCAGAATCCGCCGAGTCAGCAGTGGAAGGGTTAGGCCGGAAGGTGCTAGCAAGGTGTTCTGCAAACACTTCCGCCTTTTCCCTGGGGGAGCAGGCAAGTCCTGTAGGAGTTCAGAGGGGGGGACCCCCCGGCCGTAGAGCCACGGCCTTATATCTGGTCTCCGCCACTAGCGACATCAGTCGTAAAATATAAAAAAAACAAAAGAGCAACGGCGGACGCTTCTACCGCACGTCACAGTAGGAGCTATGAATGTTTCAAGTGAGCAATCTCCGACTCGTGGGAAGAGCGGCGCGCCTGGAGGATAGCGACCTAACGTCAACTACCTGTCCCATGACTCAGTCTGTTGTTGTTAGTTTGGGTATTTCTTGACCCCAAGGACGATAATAATTGAGCATTCGAAGGTATTCAATAATGAAATTTCGTTTGCATTTTATTAGGTAGTTAAAAGTAGTTACATCATACGTCTTCCTCCCAAATTATATGTCCAACTGCTCCCATGAACGATATAAGTAAATGACTACCTCCTAACCTCACAATCAATTTCCCTTCATCGCTGTTAGGATCAGATGAGTAAACTATGCCAACTATGATCGAAAGTCACAATGCACGTCTGCTGCTTGAATTTACTGCACAGTTGAATTGCATAGAGTATGCAGCTGTAAACAGTATTTATGTTGCCCGGATTCAGATTGACGAATGGCAAAGGTCGCACTCGACTCACCGAGTAATTTTGTGATTCAAAGGTTTTCAAAGCCATGACCCCCTGCCATGATGGACTAGGATCTAAGTTTAAAACATTGCCGAATGCCCACAGGCAATTAAACTTTAGGTACTTAGATAATTTATCGGGGTTGATAAGTTGAAGATTTCCACACTCAGCCAAAGTAATTGCTTTTAGGTCTTCATATGATCCCCTAAACGATTGTACTGGAATGTTTCCAAAGCTTCCAATTTCATTATTCATTTGGTTTGAACGAGTAAGTTTGACTTGGGGTAAGACAGCTGATTCTGGAGTAATACAAAGTATACCATCCATGGGATAGAAAGTGCCTCATCCATCCAATGTTCTAATGTTGAAGTCCGCATTATCGACAACGTATTGCCCAAAGGCATGTTGTTTGAACGATATTTCTCAGGAAACGGTTGCGGCATTTTCAAATTTTAATGTCTCCTTATAGGGTTGAGCGAACCCCAGTGTATGAAGCACGTCAATCGGCTCCCATGATTCAAACTTCCAGTGTAGGTAGACAGACAGCCCACACAACAACGGTGATATGTACATGCGATCGTGGTCTAACAGTTTAAATAATTAAGTTAGCTGTTGATATAATTTTTTTAGGTTAGCTGAAATCACTTTCATATTTATATTTAATAGTAGCCCATTAACAAATGCTAATAAGATTTCATGAATATCTTCTTCTCCTCCCTCAGATATTTATTTAGCTGTGGGATAGATACTTAAATCATAGACAATTGCAGCAGCAGCGGCGATAATTCTCAAATTCTATCCTTTTTTAGAAACGTCTTTGTTTTTATACCACTACTCGTTGACTATATTGGTTGTGCTACCTTTAAAACACAACACGTAAGTCTTAGAAATAAAATCGGCAATGATAATTTCGTCTCCAAAATGATTAATCCGTTGTTTTAAAAATATCTCTCTGTCCAGCCGACTTCTAATCCTTCGTTCATCATATTGTGCAACCCTTTAACAGAAAATTGGCAGTTATCTGCATTTATTAAGAAATCACACTTTTTCAAAAGCCATTGCCGTCTCAGAAGATGCGGGACGTCTAACAATGAGTGTTTTATCTGAAACAGGTTTACAAAACGTACCGTAGCACGCGGCATGGTACCTACCTTCAGTTGCAACCAAATCTACTTATGTGCCAATCCGAGTGAGGACTTCGTTTGCCCACCGGTGCCCACGACGCTTGTAGTGTGATTAGATAGTGCCTTTAGTTTTCAATGTAGAAACTAAATTTTCTAGAGCAAGCTTCCTTTTTTTGTTCAGAGCGGCTTCTGCTACTGGCATAAAAAAACGGATCGAATCGAATCGAATTACATTTCATCGCCAATTAATTCCTGCGTCTTAATTAAAGAGTCAATAGTTACGAGTGTTATTTTTTCCGACAGGATTCGTGCACTTTCGCTGATTTGGCAGAACCAATGTCTATCCAAAGATTGTCCCTTCGAAGTTTACTACAACTAATGGACCTTCTTCGAATCTACCTCCTCGAAACTTTGATCACATATTACACACCTTTGGTCGATAATGCAAGGAAAAGTCAACAACACTGCACGTGAACAATATGTCCCGGATGCACTGAAGCACTTGTTGTGACTTTAACCCTCCAGCAGGTGGGCCCAAACCTTCAGCACGAGCGGGCACGTGGTACCTTTTGTGTCCCACAAAAATTTAAAATAGTAAAATGAAAAAATTACAAACTTTACTTTACTTTACAAATTGTATAATTAATTTTAAACATCCTCAATACAATTAAATTACACACAGTGACAGTTCTAAGGGATAATAAGGTTATAAACATTAAACAAATACCACCATTTTTTAAATTTAAATTTCTAATTGATCCGTTACTGATTATAAAGATTAAAAATGGCAAAGAGTAAAAAAATACATACATGACCGAGCGTGCAATATAATGTAATTTAAAATGTCGCAAGTTGGCTAAAGCCAGGTGGCGATGACTGCTACACTATTTTTATGGATTTTAGAGTTTTCTAGGTTCAAGATGGGCCTTCACGGCAACCATAGCGGTTAATAAGGGGCTCACGAGGTCCCCACCGTACTTCACTCCATCAGGCATTCCTTTATTTCCTCCAACTCCATCGTCATCTGTTATAATTTACAATATTATCTATAATCAAACTAACTTTATACTTAAATATGTTAACATTTTAGGTAAGGGTTTAAAGAGCTCTTCAGGTAACATGTTCCAATTCCAGATTCCTCTATTAAGAAAAGAATATTTGGCCCTATTACTTTTTTGCGGCCTAAATCTAATTTTAAACTCGTGTACGTTTTTCCAATAAAGTCCGACTTCTCTATTCTACTCCTTAGATCTTCACATGCCTTATTTTTGCCAATTACCCTAATCTATTAGCCCTCCTCCTTTTCACAAGCGTTTCCCAACCCAGCATTTTAATCATTTCGGTGACGCAATCTCCCTTGTTGAATCTTAAGGGTCCCATACGTTTGTAGCATACTCTAATATATTTAACTCTTTTGCTGCCTTAGTACTTCCTTTTGGATTACGCATCACGTATTGCAAGGTCTAATACGCTATTGCTACGATTTTGTCGATGTGTATACCCCATTTCAGGTCTTTTGTTATTTGAACGCCTAGGTATTAGCAATTATCGACTTTTTGTACCGTTTCCCCATTAAGCGTGTAAGGAAAATTTCTCTCGGTCCTTTTCTTTGTGAAATTGATGTGTTTGCACTTTGTTCCATTAACACTCATTTTGTTCAACTTAGTCCAATTTTCTACCAGCTCCATATCTTCCTGCAAAATTGCTCGGCCCTTTTCCGTTCTTATTCTTCTATAGATAACGCAGTCATCTGCAAAAAGCCGTACCTCAGACTTGACGTAATTAGGTAGATCGTTTACGTAAATCAGGAATAATAAGGTCTCTAAAACACTTCTTTGTGGAACCCCTGATTTTACCTGACTTTCGTCGGAGTGACTCGGTCCTACTTTAACCCGTTGGGATCTACCAATAAGGAAATTTTTAACCACTGAATTACTCTCCTGTCAATATTCAACTCTTTTAATTTCTTGAGTAGAATGTCGTGAGGTACTAGGTCGAAAAATTTAGAAAAATCAATGAAGATACTGTCGACTTGATCTCCTCTATCTATCGAATCTGCAACGTCTTGTAACAGCCCTAATAACTGAGTCTCGCATGAAAAACCTTTCCTGAAACCGTGCTGTTTTTTACATAACCAGTTGTTTACCTCCCAATAGTCTCGTATGTAATCAGCAATAATTTTCTCCATCAGTTTGCAAACTACAGATGTCATACCAACAGCTCTATAGTTATCAACGTTGGTTTTGATTCCACCTTTATAAATAAATATCACGGTTGCTTTTTTCCAGTCATCTGGGATCGTTTCATTATATAACGCTGGGTTAAATAAAACCCTGAGATAAGGTACTATTTCTGCTGAATCCAACTTTAATGTTTCTCCTGCAATATCATCAGGTCCTTTCGACTTGCGATTTCCTAGCCTATATATATTTTCAATATGTCAATATCTTTAATTCTGATATATTTCGCCTCTTGTACTACCCCTGCATCATTGCCTGACCGGGTATATGTATTGTTCCCAAGGAACGCCTTATTTTCCATAATTTCGCTGTAATTTCTTTTTATATATACGCTTGCATACCAATTATTAAGTTCTTTTGCTTTATCTTCATCGTTTTTTATTATATTTCCCTCTGCGTTCTTAATTATACTTATTTTTTCTCTGTTATCCTTTGGTCTCCTGAGGTATTTGTAAAAATCATTGCTGCTTTTAGTGCCTAGTACACTTTGCAGATATTTATCTTTGACCCTCCTTTTCTCCGTATTCAAGCATTT
Organism: Tanypteryx hageni; assembly: GCA_028673005.1. Lineage (NCBI taxonomy): Eukaryota > Metazoa > Arthropoda > Insecta > Odonata > Petaluridae > Tanypteryx > Tanypteryx hageni. The sequence goes on from CM054113.1 coordinate 117,134,746, forward strand.
CAGCACGTTATTATACCTTTGCAAAAAACATTCTCCTAACCCTCTTCTTTTTTACACATATCTGATTTTCCTTTTTTACACCTTAATTCTTTTGTTGTAATATTCAGGATCAGGATCGTTTTTAATTATATTTTGGGTACAAATTCTTCTATTCCATTTAATAATAATTTCTTAAAACCTGCCCACATCTCCTCTAAGCTTCCTCCATTGCCTGTCCAGCTTGGAAAACCCATCTTCAAATATTGCTGAAATCCTATCTTGTCACCCTTACTATACTGCCATACCACTGTTTTTCGCACGTTTCCTACTGGTTTATGATCTATCCATTCTATATCAATAGAAACAGAATCATGATCTCTTATCCCTGCCATAGTTTTTGTGCAAATGAATGAGACATACGGCCTTAAAAGAAAAATATCTTAAGTGTTGTCCCTTCTGGTTGGTTTCTCGAATACCTGCGTAAATCTTCCCACGCTGTCTTAAAATCAAGTGTTGTGAGCTCGTTTCCACACCACCAGCTGTGGTAGAGGTCCAGAAGCATTTTTTATAGTGGTATCTCCATTAGGCACTAATCCACTGTTTATTTCAATTACTTAACATAAGTAATAACGAGCTCACAACACTTGATTTTAAGACAGCGCGCGGCCTGCGTTCTGCCAAAAGGGCTCATTTTCTGTAATACTATCACAGTAGCAAAAATCTGCAAAGGATCGTTCTTGTAGGAAATGTTATTCTCTAAATGTTTGTTTACGTACAGTTTTGCCGTTGATTTGAACGTTTCCGAGTTATTCGCGAGAGGCCAGTCGCGAGTCGTGCTCCGGTGGCCATTTTGGCGCCAAAACGACCGACGCGTACACGTCAGGCATACCAACTTTTGATATGTTAGTTAAGTTGCCCTAACGGATAAATGTACCAAGTTTCAAAACTTTATGAATTATTTCCCCTAAAATGTCTAATCTGACTGGTCCAATACTATCCGAAATCCAAGGACTTACTGAAGGAATACACGATGGGAATAACCGCCTGCACAAGAAGAACTTACCGCCTCCATAGAAATGCTTAATTTGTTGCACTTTGTGCAACAGCGCGCCTGCTGGAATGTTAAAAAGGCAGTTTAACTAAACACTCACACTGCAGATACAACAAGAAGCAGAACACGATGTTACCTCCAAAGAAAACCGAACTGTACTGTTAGTAGAATCCGAGCTTGAGAAAAATAAGAGGCTCAAGATGCACCCAAACTAACAAAAAACTGACTTTCAATCAACTTCTTTTTATAGAAATAGCTGACATAGTTTACTCATCTGATCCTAACAGCGATGAAGGGAAATTGATTGTGAGGTTAGGAGGTAGTCATTTACTTATATCGTTCATGGGAGCAGTTGGACATATAATTTGGGAGGAAGACGTATGATGTAACTACTTTTAACTACCTAATAAAATGCAAACGAAATTTCATTATTGAATACCTTCGAATACTCAATTATTATCGTCCTTAGGGCCAAGAAACACCCAAACTAACAACAACAGACTGAGTCATGGGACAGGTAGTTGACGTTAGGTCGCTACCCTCCAGGCGCGCCGCTCTTCCCACGAGTCGGAGATTGCTCACTTGAAACATTCATAGCTCCTACTCTAGTTTAGGGATTTTTACGAACAAGCACTCATATCGTTAATCATTAAATTTTCTATAAGTTTCAATTGAGATTTTTTTAAATAAACAGAACGATTGAAATGTAGTAGATTTTGTTTTTGAGTGACGCGTTTCTAGGTCAATAAACTATTCATTACTCTCAATTTTCCTTATAACACTATTAAATGTTCCCAATAAATTATATGAACCATAAAGCTTGTTAACTTGTCTTTGTACTAAAATGCGTTTCATGTACATCGATGAAGCCGTTTAGGAGTTAGTAGAAGATATATGTGTAAAGTCAGGTTGGGTGCCATTTTGATAGTTTTTTATGATTTTAATGGTGTTCCGACACACGGATTCATGGGGTTTTTTCCACGTGATCTAGGCATCTATAGGAACAAATCTCAAAAGAAATTAGCTTCAAGCTAATTTGTTCCGATTCGAGGCTATTTTGTCTGTTCGTTGCCTGGACTAATAGCAATATTTACGATTTTACTACATATAAGAAATTTTACATTATTTAAGAACCGTTTCTACTGTTAAAGACAAGCATTCTCACGTTCTTTCAGTGGAAGGTGAACTGTTTGGGCAATTGAAATGTCGAATAGCAACACTGCACGTACTCATAAAAGGGATTTGAGAGTCACAGCTTGCATTATTCTACTTCAGATAGAGAAAGAGAGAGAGAGGATCTAGAAAATATATCATGTGCACGGTTTATCTACCGACACAATATCCAATAGTGAACGACAACTGAATGATATGACCTAATCCCTAGTTAACCTCTTTAAGATGACCACTTCCTCTCTCTTCGTGTTCTCTTCCACTTCCTTCAGATTCTTCTCTCTCCTCCATCTCTCTTCCTCCTTCCACCGCATCCATATAATCCTCCTCCCTCTATCTTCATTCACTCTTCCCATCCACGTATACACTTTGACCTTTTCCTTTCCTCTTGCCCTCCCTCGAGGCCCTACCTTCTCCGAAACGACCTCCATCCTTCCTGCAACACGAGGCGATGGATACGTGCGTCGACGCCCACTCAAGACGTCCCTGCCTAGACGCCGTGAGATAAGCCGCCCTCATCTATTCACCTTTCCTTCTCCGTCACCCTATTTCCCTTTCGCTTCCATGTGCCTCTTTGGTACACTCATCCACGTCCATGCCTCCCATTCTCTCCCTCCACCCCAGCCTCCTCCTCCACTGCACCCTCTCCCTCCACTACACCCTCCCCCTCCTCTTCATCATCTTCCTTCCCTGCACCCTTCCCCTCCTCTCCACCCTCCCTCTCTACTACACCCTTCCCATCACTACCCCCACCCCCTCCACTGCAACCTCCCCCTCCTCTTCACCCTCCCCCTCCACTATTCCCTCCCCCTCCAATACTCCCTCCCCCTCCACTACTCTCTCCCCCTCCACTATTCCCTCCCCCTCCAATACTCCCTCCCCCTCCACTACTCTCTCCCCTTCCACTACTCCCTCCTCCTCCACTACTCCCTCTCCCTCCACTACTACCTCCCCCTCCACTAGACCATCCCCTACAACCTCCTCCTCCCCTCCCTCCTCTCCACCCTCTTCGCAATCAGAACGATTAACTCTTTCATGAATTTACGAACTCTCCGATGAAGCTATCCCTTTCGTTCGTGACTAATGAATTTTTCCTAAGCAATAAAAATTTTATATTTGAATCCGCAGGATTGTGAGGCGTTTTTGCTCATATAACATTACTTCATTCTTTTTTTAACTCGGAACTTATTTATTTTTATTCGTTCCGTAGGTAGTTAATTTTCTGTCTTGCGGCTGGATTATATTATCTGCTGCTTCTTTAGGGACTGAAAATATCGTTACAAATACTTTAAAATATGAAAATTAAGTTATTATTACATAACATTAGACATATATATGCATAAAATTGTTCTTTATCTGTTTCTGATCTCGTGTGATGTAGTATATGTATCTTGTTCTAATGTTCTCGCCATTAAGACATACGACACAAATGGCACCTGAAGTAGCTGCAAATTGTCACAAAGGTCCAAAAGGTTACGAGTTTTTTCATCTGTATTCGTTGATCTTCATTACAAATCCCAATTAGTCGATATTCAATAGCATATACGAAATCTTCAGTTCGACTGTGCTCCTTTCCAAAAATCCTCTCAAAAGAAGCTTCATAAGCTCGAGAGACATTTTTTCCATTGTTAATTCTATTCTGTGCATTCATAATGCATTTCTAAATTGAAATTATGAAGCAACTAATTTTTTAAATTTATTTGTGTGGTATTAGAACCTTCATTTTAAATAGAAACTCACTTCGATGCGATACACAATAAACCCTCCTTATTACGAACTCGTCTAACACGAACACTCGCTTTACGCGAACAAATATTTTCCTCGGTCCTGAATGTATGCGTTAATGTCTGTTACCTGTTGCATTAACGCGGAATTCGCTAAGGACGAACAGCGGTGTGCCTCGCTGCGATAGCAATTCTAATGAGGATATACAACTGCTAAATGCTCAAATCCGTAAGGTAACGAAAGCAAAATTGTATTACAACCCTGTTGTGGCTATTGGAGACAGGCAAATATTTTTAAAAATCCTTGTTCTTGAATTTTTCAGCCATAAGAAGAGATCGGCAATCCACTGTTGAATTAATATGCAAAAGTGTTTTTCTCCCACTATTAGGAGGATAACTCGAAAAATTTTGTGTGGTCCCTCGAGTGTCACCAAACGAAATTGATATTTTCTATTTGATCTTCGCTCCGCAAGGGATAATCCCAGGCCAGATAATTCTAGCTTTGTCCTGTTTCTTCCCACGCGTAAGAAAAAATATCATATTTAGCAGAAAAACTCGACCAATAGAATTGCTTCCTGAGAGTGGAAGAAGGAAACGGCCGCATCACTCCGTCTTCATCTGTTAATAGTCGAGTTTTGCGTGTAAACGTTCAGCCATACAAATGGATAGCGCAAGCTGCAAAATAAAAACTTCAATTAATCTGGTGAAAAAAATGAAAATAGTAGAAGATGCGGAACGAGGTCCTCTGTCAAACACAAAAATTGCGGAAAAATATAAAATCCCGACGTCGACACTTTCCACTAATAAAAAAAATCTGACGTGGCCACCACATGACTTTCTCCATAACTGTAATATTTCTAAAAATTCCAAATAGGTTAAATGATAATAAATATTTTAAGGAACTGCGAGAAAAATTCAAAGCCCTTACAAAGAACAGAAATATACTCAAACCGTAGCCTTCTGATATTGGATATAGCCATGAAGCTCTAATAACTAAGAAAATAAAAAGGAGCGTTACTAAGATGTAAGTAAACGTAAAGTGTTTTCAACAGAAGCCGGTGGTGGTGGCAGCTAAAAAGTAGTCTTTAAAATATCTCTTAAACAATGCAATATATGGAAAAATGTTTTAACGGACATTTTAGAAAATAAAATTTACTAAAACATTTATTCCAGTACTTTGTTTACATTAATCAAATATTAAATCACATATTTAAAAAAACTGATAAGTTACTGGAGTAAATACCCACTTCCGGTTGACCGATGTTTACCAAAAATCTATCAATTATTATCCCTTTAACAAAACTGTTAAATATAAAATTTTGCGTTGATCTGATTAATAGTTTTTTAGTTAGAGCGCCTACAAAATTCCTATCACATACATACAGACATCATCGAGAAAATGGTCAAAACGTGTATTTCCGTCGAAATCTCGAAGTCGGTATTTTTCATGAAAACAATACTTGCCCCTATACTACTTACGGTGAAAGTAAAAATAAAGATAATATCGACAGGAAAACGCCTATATAGGGTTTCAACATGAGGTCACCAATGGTCCCGATTTCTGGATCTCTCATCCAAGATAAGGCCAAGGAATTAGCTACTAAACATGTAATAGGACGGCCAAGATTTCTTGGTTGAAGTTTGAACTTAAATCTTTTATTTATTTATTTATTTATTTATTTATTTTGGTCCAAAAACAGCACATTGGCCTTTACATTGGATACACCCAAAACAATATTTAAAAAATATATATATATAACAAAATACCTATACATATCAAAATATATATAAAAACAGAAATTAACACACATAAGATGGATGTAATGAAAATAAAAATTACAGAAACAAGACAGCTTTTCAGAGACATTCGCCACCTGTGGAGGCACGGAGGAGCGAGGACCTACATGTAATATCCAGCGAGGGTGCTACCTTTTGTAAAGCATTAAATGAGGTGGGAATGCGGTAAAAAAGCGACCTTTGGGATATAGATAGCCGGAAATGCGGAAGATGAAAGAGAGAGCACAAACGAGTGGAACGTGATGGGACACGTAGAGAAAAAAAAGAACAAATATCAGTGGACCTGTAGAGACCATTCACCGCAGTGTGAATGAAATGGAAATCAAAATATTGCCGCCTGAGATGCAGAGGACGCAGTTTAAGAGCGGCGAGAACACCTTGTTTACTTAGCAAACGGAAGGCAGGAACACGGTTCCTCGCGATCGCAAGGAAGAAATTTAATGGACGATCAAGACACTTGAGTGTAGTCGGAGATGCTGTGGCCCACACGGGACAGCAGTAGTCCAGGATTGGGAGAAGGAAGGCTGAGAAAAATGATTTAAGTGCTAAAGGTTCATTTATCTCCTTAAATCGGTATAGAAGACTAAGAATAGACATGGCCTTAGATGTGGTTTTATCAATGTGGAGAGAGAAAGATAATTTTGTATCAAAGATTACGCCAAGATCTTTTTGAGAGAAGACCTTCCGGATTGGAGTGTCACTAAGGGAATAGAAAGTAGCGATAGGCTTTTTTCGTAGAGTGAAAGAGAGAAGCGTACATTTATTAGGATTTGGTGTTAATTTCCATATTTGACACCAGTCGGAAATCTTCGAAAGACAATTTTGTAGACAGTCGCTATCGTATGAATTATTAATTTGCTTAAAAACCTTACAGTCGTCAGCATAAAGAAGGACGTTACACTTTTGACCTTTGATAGTATTAACTATGTCATCAATGTAAAGTGTGAAGAGTAGAGGTCCGAGAACACTTCCTTGTGGTACACCTGATGTTACGGGGGAAAGAGATGAATAAAAACAATCTATTACAACTCTCTGCGTGCGGGAGTGTAAGAAACTAGTGATTAGGGAAAGAAAAGATCCATGAATGTTGAAACGATGAAAGAGTTTGTACAGAAGAAGAACATGATCCACAGTATCGAAAGCCTTTGCTAAATCTATGTAACAAACATCCAGTTGGGATGATTTTTCAAAAGCTTCAGTAATATTATAATGTAAGACAGATAAATTTGTTAAGCAGGAACTACCAGGTAAAAATCCATGCTGTTCAGAGGAGATATATGGGAGAGTGAAAGAGAGAAGACGTTTGTGGATGATTTTTTCAAAAATCATGGAAATTACCGGAAGGATGGATATAGGGCGATAATTTTCCACTTCCAACTTATTACCGCATTTCAGTATGGGTGTTATATTGGCGGATTTCCATTGATCGGGGAAAATTCCAGCGAGGTAACACCGATTGAAAAGATGGGCTATTGGATGGCATAAAACATTACAGGTTCGCTTTAAAAAGAGTGCACTCACATTGTCACATCCTGTAGCCTTATTGGTCTTCAAGGAAGCGAGGATACTATAGACTTCTTCACTGGTAGTCGAGATTGATGATAGGGAGTGTGATGACACTTCTACAAGATGAGGGTAATTGATAGGCTGAGATGGGGGTGTGAAATTAGATGTAAAGTAATTGTTAAAGGCGGAAGGCCTTGCCTCGGATGAAAACATTTGAGCATTATAAGTCACACTGTTCGGAATCCTTTGAGACCGGCGTCTAGTGTTTAAAAGCGTCCAGAAACGTTTATTATTTGTAGAAATGTCACTTATGATTGAATTAACATATTTATTATAATCCCGCCGGAGCAAAAACCGAGAGTGGCGCCTGATATTTCTGAAATTATTTAAGGTGTGGGGGTTTGGGTGCACTTTATATAACTTCCAGCAGGCAAGTTTGTTTCTGAGGGCTAGAGAGGATTCAGCGGACATCCAAGGAGGCCTATTCTTGGTGAGACGGCGGGTAGGGACTAGATCGTCAATGGCACTGAGAACAAAGTCGTAAAACAATGACACAGCGTCGGCGAGGGAACCAACCTCGAGAAGACTCCAGGGTAAGAGGGAAAGAACGCGGTTAATTGCCTCCCAATCTGCCTTCTTCCACACTTTCACTGTCCGGTTCGGGAGTGGGGAGGGTGAGCCAGCGGGAGTACCGAGGGTAAAGGTCGCCTCAAGGGAACGATGGTCGGATTCGATGAAATCCCTTCCCAGGATGACCTTGCAGGACTCGAACGACGTCATGACAAAATCCAGTGTTGCCTGATTTCTAGTTTTATGCATGTTACACTGAAAAAGTCCAAGGCCGATGACGAAGTGTTCCTTAAAATATTTATCCATTGGTTCGAAAGCTTCACATTCTTGAGGGGACGACCATGTTAGGGATAAATTGAAGTCTCCCAACAAAATAACATCACCGTATGATCGAGCGCGAAAAACTGAATCAAAGCAGTTTTCTAAAACACAAATACCACTACTAGGCGGACGATAAAAACAACCGACCAACACTTTTTTATACTTAAGAGAGATTTCTGTCCAGAGAATTTCACAATTGGTTTCTAGGTCCATTCGCCTAACGGCCCTCAAATTAGACTTTACTGCAATCAAAACACCACCACCACGAGAATTCCTGTCTCTCCGAAATATGCTAAAATTATCACAGAAAGGTAATTCCGAATCGGACACATTCTCACTTAGCCAAGTCTCGGTGAGTGCAAGTAAATCAATCTGATTGATTTCCTGGAGGGAAAGGGTCAAATCACTGATTTTGTTCTTAATGCTACGTACATTTTGATAATATAACGCAATCTGGGATGAACAAGGCCCCGGGTTCAACTCAATGTCCCCGCAAAGCAGCAAGAGCAGGAGAAAGCGGAGGAGACAGCGATGAGGAGAGGAGACAGCATGCCGGCGAGCAAGGCGATCATTGCCGGGGACACACGTTGGAGAGAAGCGGATAAGGAAGAAGCCTTTAAATTGTATTTCCTTGGAACTGAAGGACTCCTCACCAGATGAAAACATATTTACATTACACAATGTCGAAAACAACGTCGACTGGCACAAATTAAATACAATTATTATCAGAATACACGTACAAACTGCAATATATGGCGGAGCACACGAGCGACGTGACTGCCTTACCGCGGCCATATTGCATATTGGTATTGGTATTGGTATTCCAAGAGGTCTTCTCTTTCCCATTACTTGTGCCTCCTCCATTCTGAATAGTGCCACGCTCTTCATTGGATGGAATGGTCAACTTTTGATGACAGTGTCACACAACGTGTAAATGAGGTTGGTTTTGCCAAACTCACTACTCTTAGGACAGAACTGGCTGCCTCTAGTCCTTCCAAACTCAGTGATCACAAGTTCCACCCTAGCGTGACTAATCTATCCAATTGTGTTTTACTCTCATCAGTTTTGGACGTGTTTAACTTAGACCTGAAATTCGCCCCTAGCCTCCCTTTATCTGCACGTGTGTTGAAGAATTTAGTCGTAGATTGTGATTTGGCCCTACAAAAAGAATCTCCTTCTTTAAAGCACGTTTTTGCTTGTAATATTTCTTCTTACCTCAATGTTTCTCAACCTAGACCAATATCCCGCTATCACTCTCCCGCCTTACTTTCTAGTGTAAAAAAGTTCATTACAGATAACAATTTGATTGTCCAAAAGGCTGACAAAGGAAATGGCATGGTGGTAATGGATCGAGACGTTTATTTAGAGCAATGTCATGATTTCATTCGTAACAACAACATTTCTGTTTTGAAAAAAGACCCTACCTCGTTTTATCAATCTGTGATCCCTAAAACCATTTCTTCGATTTCTCTTCTTTTCACTCCTAAAGACAAACACAACTTATTAGTGATGAACCCCCTTCCCCCTAGACATTTTGGTTTACCGAAACTTCACAAAAGGGATTGTCCTATTAGGCCTGTTGTCTCCAGTACCTCTGCGCCTGCCCATAAACTTGCATTCAAAAGCAATACACTTCTTCGTGATTATTCTCAATTTAGTCCCAAATTTGGCATTAAAAATTCCATAGAGTTGTCGCACACCTTAAAAGGAAAAATTTTCCCTAACAATTCAAAATTTATCTCCTCTATATAACTTTCCAAAAAAATTGTAAATACTTTGTATCTACATGGTTGCCTTGGCCCGTTTACCAAGTTTTTGTAATTTTTGTAACATTTTGCTACTATGTTGCTTTCGTCTTCCTTTCCCACCCCTTCTTTTCCCAACCGCTCATCCAATTACCTCCCATTCGTTTTCTTTGTAACCCCCACTGTCTCCCTCTCCCCCCACATTTTATAGTGAAACCGGTCGTGTTATATTAAAAGTTGTGGGAACTACAAAGTTATCCTTTCATTATGTAATAGGAAACTTTGACTGTTCAAGTGGATGGCTTTGGAGGTTCCAGAAAAGACATGGAATCACTTCGCATGTTATTGGTGGTGTTGCTAATAAAGTGGATAAAATAGGTGTGAACGAATGGCTTCAGAATTTTGAAATCGTTAAGAGTAAGGAGAGACTCACCGTTGTCATTTGCTGCAATTCGAATGGCACAAAAGGTATTATCATTATTAAATTTCTATTTATTTTATTTTTTATCGCTATTGGAGGACATGAATCGCCGCGGCCGGAATTTGGATCGCAGCCACGGCTCTAAACCAAGGTATCTTAGCTTCACTCAAAAGGTCCTATAGACTAAGTCTTGTAAAGGCTGCAGTCCTAGAGATAGAAACAAGCTAGGGCAAGCCCGAGTTTATACTTCGTGGTATAGTGTGAGTGCAGAAACGATTAAAAAAAGCTATACGATATCTAATTTAGATAATCCGCCATCCACTAGAATGAACAAGATTGGAAAGGTGTACTCCATATCGGAGTACACAGAGGTTCCAAATGCGTTCTTTGAGATTTCACAATGTTCTCAATATTTTTCGCACAGATGAGAAGTTAACGAGAAGCGAGGTATGTTGTAAACTACATGCAGGTCTTTGTGTAAAGTGGTCGTAATTGTATTCCGATTTTAACCAAAATTGGAATCGGTCAATTAATTTTAACAAAACTCCGCAATACCAAATTTCATCAAAATACATCAAGTGGTTCCCACGTTGAAACAAAGGAACATTGTCAACTATTTGTAGGTCACGTAGAGTGGTCGTAATTTTTGTCCGATTTTAACCAAAATAGGAATCGATCAATTAATTTTAGCCAAACTCCCCAATACCAAATTTCATCATAATTCGTCCATCGGTTTCCGAGTTTTAACATACGGACGGAAACGACCTCCCTTATATGCGTTCACTTTGTGCAAAGAACACATAATAAATTAGAAGAGCCTGAAGAGTGGAAGGCAGTACTAAACATGATGTCACAACCTTTAAACCTCACATTTCATGATTTTTCTTCAGTTGACGATGACGTTGATAACTGCGCCCCTCAATAAGGACCAATGCCCGCAGAAGATACGCTTCATGAATCTTCTGACAGGGGTGAAGACGAGGAATTATAACGACCCTTAATAGACAAAGTGATCGCTTCATTATCTGTAATTCAGCGCTTTACATATACAACAGACGTGTATCCCATATTCATTCAGTCCTTGGAGAAAATAACGCGCGACTGAGTTAAATGCACTTGCCCAAAAATGCTGTAACAAATATTCAGTAATTTTCTCCGAAATAATAACAATTTATGTGTGACAAACAGGTTACCCAAATTACATGTGTTTAAATGTGTGCATATATTTAATCAGAAAACAGAAATACTTTTACCGTTTTACATATACGTCTACTTCCAGCGTAGGTGGGATTTTTCAACCTGGGATCGTCCAGTTCCTTACTTGTGTGGTTTTAGGAGACCGCGCAAGTCAGCGCTCCGTCCTTCGGAAAGGGCGTTAAGCAGTTGGCGCCCTTGGTGCTCTTCTTAAAGAATAGGCTAACGCCAGCACTAAATTCCCCTCCTCACATATGAAGGTGTCTGGTGCGTAAGGAATTATGGCTATAATGAACCAAGAGGTTGATTAGTTATTAGTTATCAAACATCGGTTAACACGAACACATGAATTTTCTTCTCCCTTGTAGTTCGTGTTAACGAGGGCTTATTACATGAAATTTTGTCGCTAGTACCGGCACCGCTGCTGTTACGTGATTTTTTTAGTAATTCACCGACCTTTGCCTTTTGATGTTTTATTAAGACATTTCGCCTTTTTTCGGAGTGTAAGATATTACATATTGTATATGAATTTTCTATTACACACGTTACGTGCGTTGAATTTCACGTGGAAAACTTTGATCACGTTTATACGAACTGAGATAGGAATTAAATATCTTTGCTTTGAGGAATCTACAGTCACCGAGCTGATTGCTTATGTAGAATGGTACGCAAAACTTTTTTTTCTAGCTGATATTTTCCGACAACTCGAAGATCTAAACAGGAAAATGCAAGAAAGAAAGGAAAAACGTATTTCAGGCAATGATAAACTGCATGAGTTGAGATCTAAGCTAGCTCTCAGGAGTGAAAATGTAAAAATAAGTCATAATAGAAATTAAGAAAATCCAACTAGCAGTGTTTGGACCAATATCATCTCTCATAATTTTAAAAATCTAGAAGAGGAATTGTTTTTATTTATCTTCAGTTTAATTTGAAGACGCTCTCTGTATGTGCAATCCTTGGATTTTGCTTGCAATGTAATGCGCTCAGAATATTTCAATATTGGGTTAGGAGACACTTAAACAGTTAAGGAATGATCGCACTTTTCAAATCAAATTTGGATGCCGTTAAGCATATTCTGGTTGACAGCTGAAAATGATTATCCAGTCTCAAATATTTAGTCTCATTTTTGTTACCATTTTCGACAAATTTCTTATACGAGTATAGATTTCTAACTTTGTCTCGCACGAAAAACTAAAAGAGACAGTATGTAAGAACGAGTTTCAGTGCCTTCAATTCTTGCCAGTGTACTTCGAGATAAGCTCGAATATCATATTAAAAGCATGTGTGTGTGTGTGTTTTGTGAGGTTATGGGGATATGGAAGGGACAGTATACCATATTTTTTTATCTCTACTAGGGACTCGGCCTCTGGTCCCTATATGGAGCCCAACCCCGTCCGACGACCCGTTTTCCTCGCATATTATTTTGAAATTAACTCAACATGAATTTCATGAATATTTTAAATATGAAATACATTTTCATTACCTGATTTGGGGAAAGAAATAAAAGGAATAATGTGTTTTGTGAAATAAATAGGATATTTCTTATGCTCGAGTTATGATGTCATCATAAGTGTGCCATGGGATGAAAAATGCTGAGAGACACTGCTCTGTAGCCACTGATAATAAGTTCTATGACAAGAAACAAAGGTGTTGAAATGACGTTATGCATGTTCGCATAAATCTGGAATTAAATTTTGACATTTGAGAAGGAAATTTGATTCGAATCCCGGTCAAGTACAGGATTTTTCCCTTCTCAAATGTAAAAATTTAAGTTCTATGACGATATAATGTGTTATATGTGTTGGCTGAAATCTACGGTATTATTATACAGTCCATTAATTTCCATTTCACTGAATAAAACAGGAAAATTCACATTTTTTTATTAAAAATAAATTTTTACGATTATTCGTCTGTGAATCAAATTCATTTACATATATAAACTTTCACTTCGCCTATGGAACTGTTCGTCTCCAGAGTTCGTATCTCAATTTAAACTAATTAAAAAATGAAATTGAATGAATCCCTGAGCTGATTTACATACTTTTATTATGGCAGGTGGGGAATGAAACAATGGAATGGGATTTAGAATTTTAGAATTTATCTTTTGGTTGTACCCAAGGACAGTTCGAGGCATTGGTGAGACGGGCGGCTGCCCGGGTGCCGAAGTGTTTGAGGCATCTATCTACACATTACTTGCAAGTAAATAAATGACGAATTTATTATTTATATCGAGGAACAGGCGGGGATCTAGATGACAGTTCTTTTATTTTTCATTATTAATTATTTTAGGCAGCAATGAATAAATTAACACGTTCTTTTAAACATCTGAAAAGATTGCGGAAGGGGGCGCTGTAGCGGGTTCTCGCCTGGGGAGCCAAAATACCTCGGACCGCTCCTGATTGTACCCGATCAGTAGCTCTTCTAGAAGTACCTCAGGTTTTATACCATACATATGTAAGAAAAAGTTACTTAAATTATATGTGTGCAGCGGAATAAAAATGAATGGAAGAAACTGCTCTTTAGCTTACAATTAGAACTAGTTCGATAGCAGTGTGATAAACATTTACTCCGAATATATTTTCAATTTCAAAGACTTAGAAAAAAAAATTTTTTTTTTCCTAAAAATATAGGTAAATTTGGAGCATATTTTAACTGTCTGGTCAGTAATACTTATCATTCCATTCTCCATTACTACTGCAACATTTTAAAGTCAACGACAGGACATACATGCTGATAAAGTGAACACTTTGTGAAGCATTGTCATTAGAAGAATACGAGAAATGATCAACCATTCTATATATTATAATATGATATGTTTTAAAAAAGCATGAAAATATGAATTTTTATATAGCCACGAGTTATGTTGATCGCATCAATTGGGGTTGGAATTAAAAAATCAATTTTATTCAATAGAAATCTCACCCAACTGTTACAACTCGTTCCGAATCACTGGTGCAATGCGCACGAGAGGACTCAGCCAGAACGTCAACGCAAGGAATACGCACGCACTAATTCTGTAGAATGAACCGTCTCCATTATTAACACTCTTCCTGAAATTCAACCCTATTTTGGTTTTATCTGATCACCTCCCCCAAATAAATCGCCACCCACTCTCCTCCTTTCCTCTCTCTTTCTCCTCTCGCCTTCATTACTATTCTCCTTCGCTCTCCCCCTCTCTCTCCCTTTAACGAAGCCTCTTCTCGCTGACTCCCTACCACCTCACTCTCTTTCTCTCTTGCGACACGATGGGGCCAGGGTGTGAAACTAGGAGGATCGAAAGGGAATTGGAAGAGTAGCGGAGTTTCCTTTTTTTGGAATAGGCAAAGATTTAGCGGAGGCATAGTCCAGGTTAATCGTAAACTAGTTCAAAATGTATGAGGTGAGAAGCTAAGGGTTCGTCTGTTCTATATACCCTAGATATAGTAAAATTTAGTAAAATTCCCCGATGCCAAATTTCATCAAAATACGTCCTGCGGCTCCCGAGTTGAAACAGGTACATTGTAAGCTACATGTATAGTCATATCATTAGAATAGATTATTAGATCCGAAGATTGTAGTTATTTTTTTCTAATTTAGATCTCAAAAAGAATAAAAGCCTGCACGTCGAAAAGTCTATTTTTACGTGTTATCTTATGAGAAATGGAAATGTCTTCCTTGGAGTCGAACCCAGGACTATTTTCGAGATTTTTTCTTCATCGCCTTAAAATATGCGAATCTAGCATTCCTGCCAATTTTCAAAAATATATCTCGATCTTTTATCGAGTTATTCGCATTTTTATAGCGTGACAGAGGGAGCCACAAAGGGACAAAGGGACAGAAGTAGGCTTTTATAGATTTTAGATTAGATTAAAGTCTTTTTAATGCTTTTTATGGAAATAAATTCCGTCATAACGAATTATGGTGGAACTTCCATAACTCGAATCTCAAGGGAAAGTAAAAATTATTCGAGTTATAGAAAATTAAAAATACGGAAATAAATTTTTAAAATATTAGTATACATACAGTGAAACTTCTATAACTCGAATCTAAAGGGAAATCAAAAATTATTCGAGTTATAGATAAATCGAGTTGCGGAAATATATTTTCTCATTTTTCTTAAATTGAGTTAACATCAAATTTATTCCCTTGAGCATATAAGTTAACTTATTCTAATTTTCAATATCACGCATATTACGAAAACATCATCACCCATATTTTCATCCGATAATGTGTACGATATTACTGTATCCAAAATACTAATTGCATCTCGCACTGTGACTGAGGGTAACATCATCATCATCATCATGCTTCTGTCCGAAGACAGGTTTTAACTGAATCGCTGCCTCCATTTCTCTCTCTCCCTAGAAGCCTCTTTTATACCTCTATAAGTAGTATATCCCTGCTTTATATTATCTAATATTCCTATTCTTTTTCTCCCTCTTCCTCTTTTTCCACTAATTTTTCCTTCTAAGATCGTCCTTTGTAAACACTGTCTTCTCAATATGTGCCCTATCCAATTTGCTTTTCTTTTCCTGATTGTTTTTATTAGCATCCTATCTTCTCCCACCATTTCTAATACTTCTTCGTTTCTCTTCCTCTCTGTCCATTTCACTTTCATCATTCTTCTCCATACCCACATCTCAAAACTTTCTAAATATTTTTCCTCCTTTCTCCTTATCGTCCACGTCTCTGCACCATAAAGAGCTATGCTCCATATGTAGCATTTTGCTAATTTCTTCCTTGTTTCTAGATTTATTTTCTTGCTTGTGAGAAGCTCCTTCTTCTCGTTAAATGCTGCTTTTGCCATTGCAATCCTACTTCTGATGTCCTGTGTACTACTTCCATCCTGTGCTAAAATACTGCCGAGATATTTGAAACTACTTACTTGTTCCAATTTTTGGCCATTTACCATTATATTTAATTCTTTATGTTCCTTTGAAACCACCATGACTTTCGTTTTTTCTGTATTGATCTTCATTCCATATTGTTGGCCAACCTCAACTAGTCTGTCTGTCATCCTCTGAAGCTCTTTCTCGCCTTCTGCTATTAAGCCCTGATCATCTGCGTATTTAATGGTGGTAATACTTTCACCTCCTATCTTAAATCCTTTCTCTTCCATCAACGCTTCTTCTGTTATTGTTTCTGCATACATATTAAATATCGCTGGTGAAATAGGACAACCCTGCCTTACTCCCCTCCCTATTGAAGTACTTTCTGTTTCTTCTCCTTCAACCCTGACTCTAATCTTTTGATCAAAGTAAAGGTTTTTAAGCAGTCTTTTATCTTTCCAATCTATTCCTATTTTGTTTAAAATACCCAGCATCTTATCCCATTTCACTCGGTCAAAAGCTTTCTCCCAATCTACAAAACAAAAATACATATCTTTATTGACTTCTAGCGCTCTTTCTATCATCATCCTCATACATCCTATAGCATCTCTAGACCCCCTTCCTCTTCTAAAACCAAACTGATTATCTTGCAGCTCCTTTTCTATTTTACATTCAATTCTTTTGGTTATTATTCTGGTTAGAACTTTAGCTGTATGAGAAATTAAACTAATAGTTCTGTAATCCTTACAACATTTTGCATTGTTCTTTTTCTCCAGTGGTACCATCACAACATCTAAAAAATCTTCAGGCCATACACCAGTATCATATACTTGGTTAAAAAATTTTGTGAGTTGCTTAACTGCTTTAGACCCCAAAACCTTAAGAACGTCCACGGGTATATCATCACTCCCAACTGCCTTTCTTCTTTTCATGTCATCAGTTGCTCTTTTAACTTCAGACTCGAGAATACTTGGTCCTAGCTGATCTTCTTCCACATCCTCTTCTTCATTTAATTCAATATTTCTTGGCTTTCCTTCTTTGTCATACAGAACCTCAATGTAACATATATAACATATATAATTAGAATTCTAATGTACTACTGAAAGCACAAATACGAAGATTAAATTTGGGATATCGACTGTAGGAAGGAGCGGATAGGTTTTTCTCTAGGAATATCAGGGATCACAATAGGAGAAGCAACCCTGATAGAAGTGAGGTTATGGACTGCCTGATGCACTACACCCCCTCAAAATCCTATGGTGTTACTTTCGATATGGGCTGAAATCAAGGGCGGATCTAGAAACCTCCCAAGGAGGGGGGGGCGATTAAATACTATTTTCCTCGTAAATAGGAAAATTTTCAAATCTCCCTATATTCGTCAAAATTATATTCAGGACTTTTTAAAAAGATTATCACAAGAAATAATAGTATAGTATATTTTCTATCATAAACCCTATTTTAGGTGAAATATATTTTGAAAACCAGGCATACATTGACCTCCCTTATAATAATCCATATTTTGCGAAAATGATGTATAAGGCTTATGTTTCCCATAATGTAAAAAAGAAAAAAATATATATTTAAATCGGGTATCTGTGACATTTTATTAACTTTGTATAGCACTTCTTAACATTTTATTTTAAAAATCACAATAAAAAATCAAGTCGTCGATTGCCAGAATTAACAAAACGATCTAAAATCTCTTCCGGGTCAAGATGAATATCTTGATGTATATGGAGTAACGCCAAACCCACAAGTCTTTCTTCACTCATTCTGTTCCGCAACCAAGTTTTTAATCGTCGCAAAGCCGAAAAGCTGCGTTCAGAGCTAGCAACACTTACAGGAAGAGTAAGTAAAATTTTTAATAAAATTTTGCAATTTAGATAAATTTCCTCGTCGCACATACTGAAAACTTCACAGGCACTCATGCCAGTTTTAATGTTATTGCACTTATATTCACGTTCCCATTTGGTTTTCCACATTATTAATTCGCTTAGAAAAATAGTAAACGAATTTGAAATAATGGAAACATTCAAAAAGTCAGAATATTTTTCCCATAATGACGTTGCAGTATTGTCTAACTCAACTTGATCCAAACACAATAGTTGTTTCGGTAATATATTTCCCAAATTAAATGCCTTCAGTGTATCATCACAAAAACGGCTTCGAAAATCAACTAGGAGAGTATCAATCATTGGGATAAATACATTACGTCGATAGTATTCCTCAGCGGTTTCCGAACAGTTAATTCGTCTTGATGCATACCAGGGCTTAATGAGCTTTAATTGCAAAATATCTGCAAATTCATTAGCGCTTTTCCAAATTCTATTAAATACTTCGTCAACCCTTTTCCTTTCACAATCTAATAAGCAAATGATGTCCTCAATGCATTTTATAGCTGAATACAGATCTAGCGATTCTTTTTATAATGACTTACTAACCGGAAGTGTTAAGGAAAAAATAAAAGTAATGCATTTCATCGAAACAATGAATTCGCTTGTCATGAGATTATTGAGGAGTAAATCTGCCTTTGTTGAAGATGTCCTATCATCCCAATTACTGATATCGTTCAATATCTTGGTAATTGTGGAAAACATTTTCTCAAACATTAAACAAGCATTATGCCTTTCTACCCAGCGTGTATCGCACAAGCTACTTAATTCCCCACCCATTTCTCTCTTTAAAAGAAAACTTCTCTTAGCAGACAAATGATAAAAATTAATAACCTCGCCCATTAATTCAAAACATTTTAAAAATAATAATACTTTTATCAGACATTGATTGTTGCATTTTTAGTGCTTTGAATTCGAATATAGAGAAAATAAACAATAAAAACTTCGTAAGAAATCACTTACAGATAATTGTAGAATTCTTCCGCTGCATGTTCGTCGACTATCTCCAAAGAAGTAATAATCACTCTTGAAGTGATGGTATTTTGAATACTTGTAGAACTGCTGTTGTAATGCTAAATTGTGGGACAAGATAAAACGCAAAACCTGATTGTCTGTACCGACTATATACTTCTGCGACACTTGAAACTTATAGCACTTCTCCGGCAAACTATCACACACGCGCTAGCGAATCACTGAATGAATGATCTTAAAACGCTCGTAAGCTCTTGAAAACAATGACGGGAAAACCTAAGATAGAGAAAGGTCCCTTGTAAAGGATTTTGGGAGATGGAAGAGCTCAGAAGTGGGGAAGCACTCTAAGCAAACGGGGGGGGGGGTAAATTCCAAAATGTGTATTTAGAAATATCATTGTAGTCCTTTTGGGTAAACCCAAGAAGAGACATCTAAAAAGCTTCTTAAATTATAGCCATTCGTAAGAACAAAAAGAACCGACACCAGTGAATGAGGGTGGAAGGAGAACCAAGGCATAAACCGATGGCTTTGTTTCATCCTTTTACCGACACCTAGCCGATAGCGTAGGTCGTTGACATGGCCATCGCCCCTACTCGTGGTTCGAAAGAGAGAGGATTCATATGATACTATCTTTACTGCACCCGGTGCGAGGGTTCTCCAAAAGGCTAGGCGACCGGAGTGCGCACATTGAGCGCGTTCGAAGGCAATGTCCCACGTGGTTAGGTTCCTTCCCCTTCACTCGCTATTCGTTGAAAATCCTGGGAATCCCATTCTCCTCCCCACCACCCCAATTAGCAAGTTTCAGCACCGCCCAGGGTGACACTATCTCCAACAGACCCTTTTTGCTAGGACAATACGTTGGCAGCGACATAAAGACAAGAAGCATGGAAATTTTCGAAGAAGAATCTATTCAATAACCTAAGCCTACTGAAGATACCATCCCGGCACCTGACAGCCTGCTTATTCTCTTGTCCCATAGAGTACCCCCCCCCCCTGGATCCGCGCATGGCTGAAATACTTGCAGACTGCAAGAACCAACTACTTGTACTATTATAAATAGCTGCTTCTTACATATATAGGATATATGATAAGATACTTTTAGAAGTGCTACAAAGCTTAAATTTGGCAGGAAGATAGGTCATTGGGTACAGCCTCTGGAAAATCCGAAATTCCAGAAAACTTTATATTTAAGGGGTGTTTTTGACCCCCAGGTCCAATTTTAAACGCCCTTAAGAAAAGCAATGAAAACGGTGCAGGGCTATATAAAATTGCTTTCTAAAATTATTTACAATTAAGACTCGAAGTCGAGACATAAACCATTCTCTGAATGAGGTTAAGATTTATTTTTATTGAAGACAAAATTCAAATCTATGCTGAATTTGCGTAAAAATTCAATTTAATAATAAAATTATGAAAGGTTTTTTGGTTTTCAATAATGAAAAATCTGATGTGACAAACATACGCCTTTGTCCATACAATATTTCTAAAAATTCGAAATGGAAAAATTCAAAGACTTAACAAAAAAAAATAAACTCAAACCGTAGTCTTCTGATACTGGATATAGCCACAAAGCTCCACCAATTGGGAAAATAAAAAGGAGCGTTACTTATTGTTAGACGTAACTAAGCGTAAGGTGTTTGCAATAGTCGCCGGTAGGTGGCGTGGTTGTGGAACTAAAAAATTACTTTTTAAGATAGCTCTTAAACAATGCATTAAAGGGAAAAATTTTTTAAACAAAGGTTGTACAAAATTAAATTTCCTACAACTTTCAGTCCAATACTTTTTTACATTAATCAAATATTAAAGCAAATCTTTCAAAAAAATCTTCTATGGCCACCACATGATTTTCTCCATACCTGTAATTTTTCTAAAGATTCCAAATAGGTTAAAAGATAATAAATATTTTAAGAAACTGCGAGAAAAATTTTAGATTTGACAAAAAACAGAAATAAACCTTCTGATGTTGGAGCTCCAAAAATTAAGAAAAGAAAAAGGAGAGTTATTAAGACCTAACTAAGCGTCAATTGTTAACAATAGTCGTCGGTAGGGGGCGTGGTGGTGGCAGCTAAAAATATAAGATATCTCTTAAACAATGCATTATATGGGAAAATGTTTCAAACATCACTTAAATTTTCAACAACTTTTATTCCAATACATTTTTACATTTATCAAATATTAAAGCAAATGTTTCAAAATAACGGATAAGTGACAAGTGATTCATTTCCGGTTGACCAATTTTTATCAAAAACTATTGTTTTTCTGACTTTGATAAAAATGTTAAATTTAAAATTTCGCATTAACCTGATTAATAGTTTTTGAGTTAGAGCACCCACAAAAATCTATCATATACACAACCACACAGACATCATCAAGAAAATGGTCAAAACGTGTTCAGGGGACCTCAAAACGTGTATTTCAGTTGAAATCTCGAAGTCGATATATTTCATGAATACAATACTTTCCCCTATACTACGTATATGGAGAAAGTAATAAAAAGGAGCGTAAAGTGTTTACAATACTCGCCGGTAAGTGGCGTGGTTGTGGCAGCTAAAAAATTTAGTTTTTAAAATATCTCTTCAACAATGCATTATATGGGAAAATGTTTCGAACCAAGGTTGTAGAAAATTAAATTTTCTACCACTTTTATTCCAGTACTTTTACATTCTTCAAATATTACAGCAAATATTAAATAAATGGAATATCTCCTTAACAATGCGTTCTAAAAAAATATTTCAAACAATAGTTGTAGAGAATATCTAAGAAATTTATATACAATTTATAAACAACATTTACATTTATGAAGATTTAAAAGAGTTTTTTGCCAAAAACCAAAATATGACTAGAGTAAACATCCACTTTCGATTAAGCGATTGTTGCTAAAACCTAATCAGCTCTTCATTATATAGTACTCTTTCCAAATATAAAATTTTTTATTGATACGACAGTAAGTTTTTGAGTTAGAGCGCCCACAAAATCCTATCACATACTGAAAAGACACGCATCTCATGTGGAGCAACATACTTGCGTAGTAATTAAAATGGCACATCAAACCCTAACATTTTAGTATTATAATCGGATGATTGTAACATTTACATAGTGAATTAACATTTGGTGTCACTAGAAGTCGTCTAAAATTTCACCTAATTTCAATGCCGAGCTCAGTTTGCGCTACGCGATCGATAAATCTCTTCAAAATGCAGCTCCCGAGGGCACGGTCGTGTTTTTTTAGGACCCTTTGCTGCGACCCTTGCAGACGAGGGTCTTCCTTTCTTAGTCCGTGCGAGGTGATTCCCCGACGGAAGGGCATGACACGAATTCCAATATTTACTAATCGCATCCTCGTTTGTACTGCGGCTGCCTTCCACTAGCAGAGTGCTTTTCCACGATACAAAAAGCAGAGTGCGCAGTATATATCGCACATCAAGCTCATCTCGCGAAGAAGAGATAAAACTTAAAATCTGTAATGCCTTTCCGTTGTGTCCCTCGGAAGGCTCTCAGAAAAAGTGGTATAACATATTTAATCTCCCCTTTTTTCGCTGATTTTTAGGCATTCTTTACAAGCGAAGTGGTAATAGCGGAACGCCTTATGGGCACGTCAGGTCCGTCCGTCCGTCGTAACTTTCATCTCCTAAGCCGCCGGGCGGATTTTAATTTAATTACATATGAGTAATCTTTATTAAAATTTATCGCCCAATTGTGATTTTCAACTGAATCCGTCAATTTCAACTTCCACTTTACATAATTACTTTAATAAACTTATACTCGTATCTCGTTAAACGGCATCCGTCAACCAACAATGAAATATCAAACTTTTATCTCCCTAGCTCTTATATGATCTGTTAAGTATAGATTAAACAATATATTCGGATAGAGAACAACATTTACTACAAGAAAGTCTGCGAGACCACGTAATTGCGAGTTATGGTTCCGGAGATAAAAATTCGAAAAAATTCCGAGCAAAACTTCGCATATTTTGCTTACATCGATTGCTAAGACGGTTCTCTCAGTAAACAACAATTAAAAATCCATATATTTCTCTCCAATTCTCTTATATGATATGCGAGGTATAGATTTAAAAAAAAAAATATTCGAATAGAGAACAAAATTTACTACAAGATGGTCCAGAGACCACATAATTATGACTTATAGTTTTGGAGATAAATATTAGAGAATATCCCGAGCAAAACATTGCTTATTTTGTTTACATCGATCGCGAAGACCGTTGTCTCAGCAAACAACAATTAAAAATCCATATATTTCTCTCCCATTCTCTTATATGACCTGTGAGGTATAGATTAAAAAATTTATTTGGATAGAGAACAACATTTACTACAAGATAGTCCCCGAGACTATAGTTTCGAGAATCACCTAATCTTTCGATACAGTCCCATACGTATTTCTCATTAAGAACGCCTTTGAAATCTCTGTGTATTCCATTTATGGAGCATACTTTTCCATCTTGTTTTTAACAAAAAACGGAGAGAAGTGGATTCAATAGGAAAATTTTTCTCGTTTGCGAATATGGCAGTAGAACCAGGGGTGAGCTTCAGTGGGTTAGGTTGGGATCGAACGAGCGCATTGTTAAATTTTAATCCGCTCACCGAGCCCATAGTTAAAATTTATAAGATATGCATATTTTACGAACAACGGCAGGGATGTTCAACATCTAATATGATAGGGAACATATTTCTCCTAAGGTATATACGAGAGGGATTGGGATAGATAGGTATCTCGGGGCTGCAAAGAGGTGAGAAAACTCACCCGAGTTGGGACAAACCACGGAAAGAAAGATGGGAGACAATAGGAGAAGACCCGACACCGACTAGTGAATGTCATTCCGCTCGGGAAGATTTCCACCCCGAGCAAGAGGAAGAAGATTGCTCGCGCTCTGTGTTCAAGTCCCGTGTTACGTGTGATCGTATGCTTTGCCTAATTAGAAAAGTATCACTCTCAGACTGCTGAATAAACATTACTCCTCAGTTGAAAATCGTCCATTATGGTGTGTAAGAACCGCTTTGCAATACAGCGAATAGAATAACGTTTCATTTCCTTTTTTACTTTCTCCATAGGCGGCATAGGGGAAAGTATTGTTTTTATGAAAAAAATCGACTTCAAGATTTCAACGGAAATACACGTTTTGACCATTTTATCGATGGTGTGTGTGTGTGTGTGTGTGTGTGTGTGTGTGTGTGAGTGCGTGTGATAGCTTTTTGTGGGTGCTCTAACTCAAAAACTATTAATCAGGTCAACGCAAAATTTTATATTTATTATTTTTATGAGTCACGAAAACTGATTAGTTTTTAGTAAACATCGGTCAACCAGAATTGGGTGTTTACTCTTGTCACATCAGTTATTTTGAGATATTTGCTTTAAATTTTGATAAATATAAAAATGTATTGGAATAAAAGTTGTAGGAAATTTAATTTTCTACAATCTTTGTTTGAAACATTGTTTAAGAGATATCTTATATTTTTATCTATTGTTAACAATTGACGCTTAGTTACGTCTTAGTAACGCTCCTTTTTCTTTTCTTAACTGTTGGAGCTCCAATATCAGAAGGTTTATTTCTGTTCTTTGTAAAGTCTAAAATTTTCTCGCAGTTTCTTAAAATATTTATTAATATGTAAACTATTTGGAATTTTTAGAAATATAACAGGTATGGAGAAAATCATGTGGTGATCACGTCAGATTTTTCTTGTTTAAATCGGGTGGTATATACGCATATTTTATGCGTATTTACTTAGATAGGCAATATAACCATGAAAATCATTTATGTTTCGGTTATAAAAAGTTTTTATTTAAAGATTTTATCCATAATAGCTCCTGAGATGTGAAAATTTTGCTCGGCCCAGTGTATGGGCATGTCTGCCAGTGTGGAGTTAAATTCGTGGTCGTTCCAAAACCGTAGGTAGAGTTTTCTGAACTCGTGGTGTGTTGCATCAAGTCACAGGAAAAGATGTCGATATACTGTTCAATCAGACCAGATACACGATTATAAAACTATTTTCGATGCTGTTTTTAAATTTAAACAATACCTTGGTTGCGATGAATAATACGAAGGTAACGAAAATAAACAAATTATCTACATATTCGCAAAATTTGGACGCTGTTTTGAAAAAATGCTCAATTCACATATTTTAAGGTGGTGACGAAAAAAATCTCAAGAAAATCTTGGGTTTCCATTTCCCATAAAATAACGTAAAAATCGACTTTTCGACCTGCAGACTTTTATTCTTTTTGAGATTAAAATTAGAAAGAATTTAAATACGATCTGCAAATCTGAACCGTATTGAATAAAAAATTATATAATTTCTTATTCTTATCATTTTTCGCGCCTACAGCTCAAAATATCCGTAAGGCGGGAACCAGCGTCATACTTTCTTATAATTTCTAATTTAATGTCAAGCGATAACACCTCCTTCATTTATCTTTATTTATAGTTACATATATCACTTCCTTGAGCACTTGTCTTCCTTTTAGGAGCCATACTTATGGGGTAACAAGATGGAAAAATATATTTCATAAATGGAATACACAGAGATTTCAAAGGCGTTTTTATAGGAAATACTTACAAAACGGCATCAAAAGATTCTTGAATTTTTATACCCGAAATTAAGGCCGTAATTATGTGACCTCAAGGACTGTTTTGTGGCAATTGTAATCCTCTATTCGCATATTTTTTAAATATATAGCTTACAGATCACATAAGAGCTAGGAATAGAAAAATATGGTATTTAATTGTTGCTTGCCGAGAGAACCGTCTTAACAACCCATGTAAACAAAATATGCGATGTTTTGCTCAGATTTTTCTCGAATTTTTATCATCGAAACTATAACTCGTGATTATGTGGCCTCGCGGACTTCTTTGTGGAAAATGAAGTGCTCTACCCGAATAATTTTTTTGATTTATACCTTTATACCCAGATCATATAAGAGCTAGGGAGAAAAATGTATGTGTGTGCGTGTGTGTGTATTTGGCTAATCAACATCTTGGATTATTACAGCCATAACTCCTTCCACGCCAAACACAATCACAATGGAGGAGGGAAACCTACCCTTAACGAATAGCACCAAGGGTCCAACAGCTTAACGTCCCATCCGAAGGACGGAACGCTGAATTTGCGCGGTCTCCTCAAATCACACAAACAGGGGGACGGAAAAATACTACATTCGCAGGATTCGTACCCGCTGCCTTTTCAAGCAGCAGGCGAGTAGCAGCCAGCGTCCTAACCACTACACCATCGGCACACCATGGAGATGAATTTATGATTTTTAATTGGGTCCGCCTCGGTAAACACGTACCGACTTACCCGTACTGGTAAAACTGGGAAGAATTTAACCGAAAGTGTGGTGACGATCTCGGTCTACGGGTAAAAACGACTTTCTCGTACGGGTAAAACTGTTGGGGTCAAAATGCTCCAGTAAAGAACTAAAGAAATAGAAAGGTACAGCTTTTACTCGAGCCACTATAATATAATCCTCAACATCCTCTGTTCGCTTTCCGAATACGGCCTTCGCCGCTTCCTTGTGATAACACATGCCGAAAAGACACCCCTAAAATGATGTGATTGACCCTTTCGAGAATTACTAAAGAGTGCTTAGTGAGAGAAGGGAATTTCGGCAGCGTTTAGTAAAGATGTAAATGGTACACTTTCCGCTGTTTTGTACAATGCTGCCTCCCCTAAGCATCGCATGAAAGTGACATTGGAGTTTTTCCTATGTGACGTTTTCTCTAGAGGTTATTGGCCATAATCTTTCATCTCCGATCCAAGAGAACCTATTTTGTGCACGCTCCACCAGACTTGTTTGTCTTGCTAGTTACAGAAGAAGGAACACTCCACGTTTTTGTCTTTTGCTTACTCTTACATTCGTCCTTTGCGCAGGTTAGTAGTTTTTATAGCAATCTATTTAAGCATTAATCATTCAAAGCTGTATTTGATAAAAATATTTTCTAAAAACGGACAAGAATTAAACATTATTACGATATGTTATTTCATTCAAAATATTTAGCCCATCGGTGTGGACCACAAATTGTCGCTCACGTCAAACGGGAAGAGGAATCATAAGGGCGCGGAATTGACAAATTATTTTTATATTAGTTGTAAACAATCACTCCTCCATGTAAAATAGACGGAAACGTACAAAACTATAAAATTCTTTTGTTTTAAAACTTTTTTTTAACTTTGCGGGAAGAACTGCTAAGGATACAATGATAATAACCAAACCCCTGATCTTGTATTCCCTGACATCCATCTCTTTTCGATAAAATATAGCAAGCCCGTTGTTAACAGATCAGCAACTCACCCCTGGGTGGAAATACTAAAGTAATTTTATACAAGAAAAATTGAATTGCACTACGAGCTAAAAAATATTAAACTCTGTTTAAGGGCGAGCATGTCGCGCTAAACATGGCGAAATCATGCAGAGAAAAAAACGTTTATTTCCTCTTTATATTTGTTGAAAGGGAAAATATGAGATGGCGAAAATGACGCAATTTTAAAATTCATTAACGCGAACGTCACTCTACTAAAGCTGCATTGGAATAAAAATGATTAATACTTTTGGATTGGCTATTTCGGTGATTTCCAGCATTTGTACAAGGAAAACACTCAAAATAAGGTGAATTTGCCGCACCCAACTATGCATTTATGTAGGTCATTTGTGTATATTCGTTGACGCTAAAATAGCTGCTGGACTTGTTCCACTTATAGAGTAGCATCAATTTAGTAGAGCAAAAACTCTTGCTTTAATGTCAGTTGTTTATTAGTTTGGCAGCGTTCCCATTGGCACTCTTATAGCGATCAACAGCGACGTCCCGGAATGCCACGGTACTCAATTAGAGAAATTCTAGCGAATTATGCGGCGGTATGGTGATCATTGTCGTCCGTTCCAAAAATCAAAATGAATTGAATTCAGAAAGACATTTCTAATTCTCATATAATTAAAATTAAATTTCAGGCAGGCCTCTTTGTCGAGGAGATTTTGCTTGAAATAAATTGAACGGTTTGATTGTGACTAAGGTGAATATTTAAAAACCCCAGGATTTTTAAAATGTTTGGCACCGTACGCACCTACGTGACATACGACTGAAAGAATCATTGGAAGGCCGTTTCGGCTCCACACCATAACAAATCCTGACTAAGGATGGCAGGCTTAAAAATTATTCTCCTATTAGACTAATGTCTTGCAGTCTTAAGGCTGACGTATTATTTTTAAGGAATACCCGATTTATTATGTATATATAAGTGATATTGTAAATTCAATACTCATTTATAATACGAAACAAAATTCCAGACCATAAATACTCTCTCCAATATATTTCACCTATATTCTAAGTATTTTTATATTTGTGTATTATGTATCAAGACGCGTTTTCAGTGACACACACATTTTATAATAGCTACTATATAAATTCAGATACTTCACATTAGAAAAAGGTCTTGATCATAAGGACATATGGAGTGATTAAGATACATAATAGTGAGATAAATAGCATAGCACAAAAGTCATATCTATCGTGAAAAAAACCTGCTGAAAAATTGTACATTAGGTTAGTAATAACATAATACCAAAGTAAGCTGGACGAAAAAATATATCACGGCAAAAAGATTAAGAAAACAGTGGATCGTTAAGGGAAGTGACCACATTTTCATATGTACGATATTTATCCTTCAAAGCAGGGCTGTCAAATTCACGAGAACCACATTGCCTCTGAATTTAAGTTGAAGATTTCGGGTCAATAAATGCAATAAGTATCTTTGTCAATATTTTGCATCTTTATTACCGATCTATCTCTCGATATACATTAGGTCTGTTAATACATATTTAGTGAGAAGCTGAATATATACACAATTATCTGGGTTTTAGCTAGTCTCAGCGAGTGTGGCAGTGACTCATGTGTTGGGGAAGAACGGTAAGGTGACTTAATGAATTCTTTATCAAACAATTAGGGAAGTACATAGGTTTCCCAAGGTACAGAAGTGCTTTTCGTTAAATTCGTCGTAGTATAATTGTATACTAATTTATTTGCTTTGAAATCAGAAAATTATTTTTCCTTAGATTGTGGTAGCCCATTCGAAACAGGTTTATTTCGTTTTGACATTCTATACTCGCCCTACAAACGAAAATTTCTTTGCAAATCGTTTATACCTTCCAAATTCATAGTTACAGAAAAATGTTAACCTTCATACTGTGGTAGCCCTGTTTTGTCGACCCGGTTGAAATATGATATTTTGATAATTTATTTATATGAAGATTGTATATATCACATTTAATTAAAATCCATGAGGTCAGTTATCTAGAAATATGTGCAAAAGAAATAGTATTTTACTTTTTATTGTGGTAGCCCTGCTCTTAAGCACTACTTTAAACATCTTGATTTCATTATGGTAAGTTGTACTAATATTACATACAAAATTTACTTGAAATCCGTCCAGTCAATTCCTTCCAAATCCGTAATTACTGAAAGAGTTTGATTTGTAATTGTGGCACCCCTGTTGGGCTGATCCGGTCCAAATATGCTATTATGGTTTTTTATATACATGTGTACATTATAAATATTAAATTTGGTTAAAATTTATGCGGACGGTTTAAAACAAAAACGTGTAAAAATATTTTTTTGTATTCCTTGTATTGTGGCAGCCCTGCTTTTTATATCTATATTAAACATCTTTATTTTGTTATTTTACGTTGCACGCCTCCATAAAAAAATTTTGTTGAAATCGGTTTAGCCAATTCCTTCCAATCCATAATTACCGAAAAGTTTAACTTTGTAATTGTGGCACCCCTGCTGAGTTGGTCCGATCCAAGTATGGCATTTTGGTCATTAGTTTATGTGAGTATGTACGAAATTTGATTGAAAGCGGATCAGCAAATTCTTCCCTAATATATGCGGACGGACGGACATCACGAAGATAATAGTGCTTTTCAGCAATGACGAAAAGCATTAAAAAGGCACTTTCGACAAGTAGTTCCTTCCAAACAATGAGCGCATAGTTAATTCAAAATCTCTCGAGTTTGGGTAACATTCTGGGGACAAATTCTGAAAACATTCTTTAAATAATTGTAGTTTATCTCGGAACCCATAGACATCTGCAAAATTTGGATAAAATTTGCTGTTTTGAAATTTTAAATTCAGTTCATTCAGTTGAGTTGCGACATCAGTTAAGAAGTGTAATTCAATCTTGAATCCAATATTACGTGATTCCTCCTCCAGGTCAGTAGTGTCAGATTTACTTTCATTCCTCAGAAATAACCTCTTTCCTAACTTCAAGGTAACGCTGAAGACATTTTCCGGCGCTCAGTCAACTAATTATGGAATGCAAAATCTGCTCTCCGCAGTTTCATCCATTTACTACATAAAAATGACTTTGTGGTGGTGGTCGGTTGGTGGGACGACAGCCTTGGCACTACAGCGGACTAGCGACAAGAAATTCAACTATTTGATGGTGGGTGGGATATAATTTGATTCGCAGAAGGCGTCTGCCGTAGCCCGGGCAACGCCGGGTAAATTTTGCTAATTACTTATAAAAATGCACGAAACTTGCGATGAGCAAGAGATAAATTGCCTCCCCGAATTAGATTTATAACGTCGACTATCTTCATGTCATTAGCTTGTTTGACTGATTTACTACTCGACTAATGAAGTGAATCCTCGCACTAGTAAAAATCATCCTTCGTCCCAGCCATGGTCTTTGCCCTATCAATCTCTATGCACTAACACTTTTCAAAAACTCCGAACATAGTCACATTTCTGCGCTATTTAAAGGACGTAATTTCCATTCGTAGTATCATATATGAAACGGGATTAAGTAGTTCTTCTTGGATTGAGGAGTCCGATTAGTTCAAAATATCAATTAATAATGTCATTTAACTAATGGCCAATCATTTAGAAGAATGTTATTTAACCACAAATTTTCATTTAAATTGTAAAAATCCTCTCACGCTATTGAAATTTAACTCTCGTTACATGTATTTGGTAAATATTAAAAAGAAACACTTCTCAGATTAAGCATTTAAAGAAATTTATCGACATAGATTACAATGTTTAACTTAAAAAAATCACAAAGTTAAATATTTAAATAGCAATTAAACCACCGTTTTCATTAGACGGAGCAGTTCGTGTCTCACTTAGTTAATCATAACGATAAAATTTTCATCATCAGAGTTATGACAGGTGGGGCAAGATGAAGATCTCACTTATCCCAAAAAAATGTTTATTGGATGCTCGTTAAAAAATGCGCTCACCCAGTACTATCCATATGACGATGGCGTTGCCCGGAGCTGCGACCAACAGCATGGCCGAGAAGACGAATATCCATGCCGCTTTCTGCCACGAGGGCAGGGAGAAAGGGCGCCGATCGCCCCAGGGGCCGGGAGACGGGTGTACGGAGGCCTCGGAGGCGAAGAAAGGGAAGAGGCGGTTTGGGGAGGAGGGGGAGGGAAAGAGGCACTCGGAGATGGCCTCCTGCAGAAGGCCCTCCTCCACGCCCTCCACCTCTTCTCCCCGCCACCCGCCCGACGTGGAGTTGGCAGCCACGACGGCGGCACCTCGCGTCCGCAACACTCTTGCCGTGCAGTTGTACAGCATCGCCCACGCTGCTTCCTCGGCGTCCGGGATGGTGCTGCGATCCGCATCGTCCGGTAGGCCCCCGCCCGAAGGGGACTCTATCCAAGAGTGCATCATCGCCCGCGGAGGAATCTGATGGAAGCACTCTTCCGCTCGCTCGGAAGAAATACGCGGCTCGAGTAAAAGCTAAGCGTTTCTGTTCGTCTTCACCAAAATAAATGGATCACAATTGAATCCGTAACGGTCAGTATAGATCTTCTGATAAAAACCAATTAATTACATTCGAGCTCTTCAAGTCAATGGTTTAACTTAAAGTTTCATTGCTTATGAAAGAATATGAATGTCGACTTTTATTGAGATTCAATCTCATGCTGTTCTAAAATATTTTCACGAAACTTTGGACGTTGGTACATATAATTTTAGCATTTCTTTTTTCCCCAATTCCATTACCAGTATTATAGTTAACATTACTAAACATTAAATCCTACCGTAGCGAGTTAATGGTCCATCGACCAAATTCAATTGGACTATTCGAAGCCACACGGCTTCTTTTCGAATGTTTTCTTCACTCGAGTCACTCTCGTCACCTGTTATGTCAGATACACTCGAAGATGACCTTCCCTCCGAAGATTCACCATCTCTCTACCTCCCTCTCCCCACACTCTCCCCTTCCCCACCTTCCCACCCCCGTGTTGATCCTCTACGCACCGCGCCCCTTTGTCATTTCCGGTGAAATATTTTCTCGAGCGTTGTCCTTTGAAGTGGAGGTGGCGAGAAAATGTGGGTTAGTCCGTACTTGTCACGCGTAGGCAAGTCTCTAGCGAAAGGATAAAGCCACCCTAAATAAGGTTGTATCCCACTTTCGATTTCTCCTTAAAGGAGACGCCCTTTTGCGAGGACTAAGTAATAAAAAAGAGAACCTAGAATGATCTATGTAAGAGAAATTGGAAAATGTTATTTTTGCGGTTAGTTGGCGAGTTTAAAATGTCATAATCGCTCAATTGCTTGTAATTTTAATGACTACCATATTTATAAATGAATTCCTTCTCAAACAGTCCTTAGTCGAGTATTTAATTGCCGTAGCACATGTTAAAATTTGGCGCACGAATACAACTGAAATCGACGTTCGACAGAAGAGGCGCCCATCCACAAAAATCCAATAAAGAAATCTGAGCGCTGGAAATTGCAGTGTTCGACATTATCTTCTCTAAAAATCGACAGTAAATTTTCCGTCAGGCGACACTGGTTTTGCGAGAGTCTGAACTCCTTACACGAGAACGCACGACCCACGTAACAACGGCACGGCGACACGCCGCACGAGATCGACAAAAGAGAGCGAGGTGGGCGAGCGTCATCCGAAGATTCGGCGACGCACCGTACACCGCGGAGCGCGTGCCAATCGTATACGGGTAATCCTCCTTTCCGTCCAAAAACATTTGGAGGGGATTAACGAGAAACGAAGCCGCACGCGAAACTAATTCATCTCTCTCTGTCTCGAAAATGATTAAATTTCTCAGCGGTCGGCTCTATGACGATCGCCGGGATATCTGACAGTTTGTTGTTTTAAAATAAATTCGCGGAAATTATTCGTCGGAGCGGCCCGAATCGAGAAGAGACGTCGAGAGGAAAGCGAAAAATAAAAAAAGATCCTCTCGCTTTATTATTTTCCGAGGGAATAGTTCGAATGGCGAAATGGAAATTGGTTCCGCGAATGTAAGAGTCGATGGAACCGGGAAGCCGTCGATCGGTGGCGTCGAAGAAACGTAACCAACCGAGGCTTCCGCGGTTTTAAGGCGATGGGATAAATTCCGTTGTCTGTTTAACTTTGCCAAAAATAGAATAGTAAAAGAAAAGACAGTAGCTTCATTTTCAAGTAGAAAAGAGTAAATGGACCACACGAACCGCGCGAGTATTTATTCCCTCTTGATCAGAAAATTTCCATTATCAGTTAACCTTAGAATACTAAATCACCGCGAAACGAAATCACATTATGGGTTAGGTTTCGATGATTCCCATTCACAAAAGAAAATTAAAAGAGAGCGAGCCCGTGTTAAACGGTACTTCGATGAATAAACAAATCGCTTATATCACTTCAGATATTAATGTTTAAATAATCGACGGAGCTACCGGACGAGGTTGCATCCGCATTCGATACTTTCTTCCACGCGTACGCCATCACAATTAGCTGAGTTAAAAAGAATACAAACGATACGTTGCCTCCGCAATGGAATTTCACGACCGTTTTAAAGTCCTCGGAGAGCCTCGAGGCACCTTGCGACGAGACGCTCGCAAAGTTATCTGCGAAACTCATCTGAAGAAAACAGCACAGGAATCCGTCCAAGAGGACGCGGTTCTTTATCGTAGCACACTACCGCCGTTTGTGTCTTGCACACGCACACACGCAAGGCAAATTCCAAAGGGAAGGAGTGCGCGCGAGAAAAGAGGCGCGAAATTCTCTCTTCCGCACTTCTTATCCCTTCGGGTTTCGACAGCGATGCTTTCTGTTCCAGACGCCGAGTGCCCCAGTCGGCAGGGTACGGCGCTAAACTGCGCCGCTCCCCTCCGCTCCCCACCTCTTTCCCCCCTCTTCCCGATGCTTTTCTCTCGAATTCTATTGGCTCCTCCGCTTCCCCCTCCCAGACCGTCACTCGACGTCCGCAAGAGCCGCCGTACCCCTTCTGGGGGAGAATCAGGCCAGCGTTACTCTCTACTTCGTCAAATGCTTATTGTTTGAAAATAAAAAGAAATAAATCATCTCTCTCTCGCTTGAATGGGTTCTCTAAAGATAAAGGTTTCTTATCACGAATGGAGGTAAAAATCTGGGAAGATTTTTTTTAATTTCATCCTTTTCTTAAATACTATGTAAAAGGAGCCATAAAGTAACATTGCCGCAAACATGTTTTTGCTCCGAATTATAGACAAAATATTAAATGAAAAAAAAAACATTTTAAAATATATTAAAAACTTTTAGATTTCAACAAACCAAATAATAAAAGTAACAAGTTTTTTATTGAAAGTAACTGCAGATCACCTTATAAAAGTCAAGTTTCATTCAAAGAACTTTTTTTTCAAAAATAAGACACAAAACTATCATAATTTTAATCTGCAGATCGTTACACCAAAGACTTGTTTTTTATTAACTTTTAAATGTGACCAAGTACAAGGCAGGCTACATACATATGGAACAATAAACTTGAAATGATGAAATAATGAAAGGGAAGAGTGAAACAACAATTTTGCAACCAGTTGATGGAACCCAAATAATACGTTTATTTAGCAACATGTTTGCTTCGTTAATTAATCGCTATACTTCTCTTAAATGGAAGCAGAAATAAGCATGGTAAACGTGGAGGGCATCCATTTCCCACAAAAATTTACAACACGAGTCTTATAAAGTGACAAAAGGGATTAATTAGCACCCACAAAAGTTCGTCATATTACAGAATGCCTCAAGAAACAGTTACTACTCGTCAGCTGTAGTTGGAAAAAAATACTGAATATAGCATAGCCATACGTATCGAGGAATTGCTTCTCATTATTTAGAGATATTGTTTCAACTTTTATTTCTTCAAATATTTTTTAAAGTTGTCTGAGAAAATGCTTTACTTAACTTTATTACAAAACGTACATTTTACAGCATAGGTAAGTATAAACATGGTATAGATAAAAACTTTAAAATAAAATTCTTCCGTATCACACGTTATTATATATAGGTACACTAGCGTAATTGCCCGTCAAGTATGACGGGTATGCGTAAATTAAGTATTAAGTTCAGATTGAAATAAAAATTAATGAAAGCAACTTTTATAGGCACTAAAAAGTAAGTAATAAATATAAAATTCACAAAATTGAGTGTTACAGAGAGTAAAAATAGTTTTGGACGAGTAGAAATTGTATTACAAAGAAATACATTACGCTATACAATTCTTTGTCGCCAAACATTTTTAATTTTTGGAACATTTAATTTTCTCTCTCTCCCCCTCTCTGTCTCTCTCCTTTCTTTCTTCTTCTCTTTCTCGTATCAAAGCATTCAAAACACGCTTTCCTTACGCATATAGTATAAGGATTAAGGCGACAATACAATCTCGAGGTCTAACAATGACACGGTCAGCTAGGCAACATATCGTTTAAAAGCTTTAATTTTTCCAATAAATATGACTTAAACGTAGAACTTGAGTGATTTTGTATCATAGGCAAAATGTGACCACAAGAATAACAAACGTTATTTCTATTTGAAACCGTCTAGGTCCGAAGATCGTAGGTCAATTACTTCTAATTTTAATTTGCAAAAGTGTAAAAGCCTGCAAAATGGAAAAATCGATTTTAACATGTTATCTTATGGGAAATGGCACCCCCTCCCCTTCTCCCTCCCCCTCACCCCTCCTCCTCCCCTTCACCCCCATCCCCTCCCCATCCCCTTCCCCCTCCCCTTCACCTCTCCCACCAAAAATCAAAATTCTGGTCCCGAAGTGCACATCCTCACGGTCCCATTAGTAAGTGCAGTACCAAGTTTTAAATATCTAAGCTTCTTGGTTTTCGAGATATGCTGTCCACACACACACACATTGCCTTTTATTCATAGAGATAGAAAACTTATGCATGTAAATATTAGATATGATGCAATAACCAATGATTTTGTTATGATTACACCATTTAATAAAACCACTTTAATCCAACATATATGAGCTATTTGTTTTATTTTCCACTTGTTCCCTTGCCTTTTCAGGTGATTTTTGTTTCAGTAGCTGAAATCGTGAGTTAATATATGAGTTAATAATTTTTCTACAATACCCACTGAACATATTAAATTCTGGTTCAAAATGAATTGCTGCAGGCGTCACTTTGTGAAATCTCTCCATACTGCAAAATGAAGTAAAATATGTCTAAATCATGGTCGCAATAAAAGTATTTTAAGTGGACATTTACTAAATTTCCTTTATTTTACTAAATCTGGTTCTTCATTCTTCTCCATTGCGACTGAGATAATAAAATGATTTAATCAATGTCAGCTAAAATGACAAAAAGTCCAAACTAGGACTAATGCATGCTGGTTTCCCAAAGTCGACTTCCCGAATCGATCACTTAAATTGACAGCATATATTTCAGTGTGTGTTAGTCATTTCAAGGAATTCTCATACCATAAATACCATTTGTAACCCATAGTTTATTAATGATAGAGAAAAGCTGGAAAAAAATTAATAGAGTATTATCAGGTATAAAATACTAAAAGCAATGTCAAAATCTCTTTCTGACAATATATTTTGGATGTATTTTTTAAATAAACGAATTTATTAAATGTTACTTTATATATATATAATAATTTATGTAATATGTATGGATCAACTGTCCATTGCTGAAGAGTAGTCGAGCGGAAATGAAAATAACCCATTTGTTCACTCGTCTATGCTCAAGCCGAGTTCGGTAATAATCGTCTCCATGGCAACAATCCGATAAAATGCGATTTAAAACGCAAAAACGCTATGTTTAGCAGAAATTTAAGAAAATACGATCAATTATCCGAATTCGATGATAAGACCTAAAATCTACATTCTTTTCCCCTACCCTCATACCCAAGTTTCATGAAAATCGGTGTAAAAGTTGCTAGTAGAGGACACACGCACACATACAGCCAAGACTATTTCATAAGGCTATGTTTCCTTTGGAAACCAGCCTAAAAACAGAAAGTTCTGTTCCATGAAACGTTTCATCCAAGTTTTTTGTTACAAGGACATCACATGGGATAGGTGTCATTGGCGTTTGGATACTCATCTAGGAATGCTGCACATGAATAATTCGAAAAAATACGTTCCGTGTTTCAAGGCACACTTTCCATGATTTTTGCTTCTTTGGTGTGGGTTGTTAAGATTTAAAATTTTTTTAGATTTCGGTATATAGTTCCAAAACAACGTTTTCTATTTTGGTAAATTTTATCAGCATAAATATTAATTCTTTCGATAAAATTTCATAACATATTATGAATTTAGTTTTCCTATAATCTTAAAAGTTCTTAGAAAAATTAAGAAGTTACTTAAAAATTCATTGGCATCTTATAATTTTTGAAAACTCGCCGAGTGTCCAGAATATTGACCCGACAGTCA
This sequence comes from Tanypteryx hageni, assembly GCA_028673005.1. NCBI lineage: Eukaryota > Metazoa > Arthropoda > Insecta > Odonata > Petaluridae > Tanypteryx > Tanypteryx hageni. The sequence continues at coordinate 117,172,562 of CM054113.1, forward strand.
AGTTTTAGGGTTCTGTGTTTACCATGGGTTTCAAGACACTGACATATCGCAGTGAATGAGGTTTATATCCAGATATATTGAAAGTAAATAAGATAAATTGGTTAATTTCTTTCATAAATTCTGCCATTTTTATTTTGTGTATTTGTGTTTTAGATAATTTTTTCAAAATTTCAAAATAATTTTGCCCAACAGATAGTTAGTTCAATTGCCTCGGAAAACAACGCGCTATCAAAATTTTTCGTATCGATCGGTCAGTTGAAGTCTGTAATTAAGCCGAATTCCGCCATTCAACCTCTCTCGTGAAATTTATTCGACGTTAAGGAACTCGGATACATTATTTGCATTGTTCTACGCTCTCAACGACCCTGACGGCGTTGTTATGCTCCAGGAGATCGGTTCAGCGCGAGTGACTGTGAGCCCACGCGTGTAATTGGAGGACCCTGCGGGAGTGCGATTCCTCCCCAGCTCCATTCCCCTGGAAGCCATCATGGAATGCATCTTGGCTTTCGGAAAGCGGAGAGAAGAAATGGTCAACTACGAACGATCAGAACGACGGAAGTTCTTTAAGACGAAGTAATCTAATGATTTCATGGCATAATTACACTTGTAAATGTCTATAATTTGTGAACGCATTGGTCTCCAATATGGCGACTAATGCAACTCATCGTTGATATTTTTTAATTGCATTTAAATAGCGATCATTTCTCATATCGTTTTAGCTCCTTAATATCTTTAATTGTGCATTAATATTTGTATATTAACCTAGCTTATGCGTGACCTAAAGTCAGTTGGGTGGTGATTCTCCTTCCCATTTCACGTATGTTTTTGGTAAGTATATCTGCCATTAGCCCTTGATCCCATCTACACGGTTGTTTAAACTTCATGAATAACTTTACCAGGTATCTCGCTGAGTTATAACTCGGAGTTGTATTCCTTTCTTATAGTAAATAGATCAGGTGATTTAGGAAGGTTTCCCAAGGACTTCCGTTGTCTTCTTCTTACGCGCCGTTGGTTGGAATGCCATGAAGTATCGAATCACGGAGCTGGAGATGGTGGTCGCGGCTCATCTTCAGATGGCGGAAAGGTCTGAGACAGCCTAGGTCCGTGTGAGATGATAGGAATATTCCTTGAAAGCTAGACGAGCCAAGTTGGTGGATCGAGATTGCCTGGCCACGAGATCTGCATAGCGATCTGGATTGGCCGTGACTCTTCATTGCGGGTTCTAGAGTTTGGAAACTGATGAGTGGCGTCCACTCGGGGGGGAACGTGGGGTGGTGCTGCGGACACAGGAAGGTGGAAACGCTTCGGAGGACCCTCTTTCTGTGAACAAAAGGTTCGCCGTGTTGTCGTAGGACGACTCCACTTCGTACCGTCCGCTCGGTGCAGGTTAGTCCTAAAGGAAGACGGAGGGCTGCTAATGATAGGCAGCTCCAATTTCTGGCGCGTGGTGGCGGCCTTGCTGTCACACGGAAACGCCGGGAGGGTGTTCTCCAGGTGTATACCCAGAGATAAGGTTCCCAAGATGACGTCGGTCTTGTACACGGATTTCTCCACGAGAGTGATCGCGCATACGGGGACTATCGAAGCCTCGAGCCGCGGGTCCGAGTAGTTCCTGAGCACATTTCAATCGACAATATAAGAATGAATACGTACCTAGGAACTGACACACGCACTCACAACGTGCCTTCAAAGACACCCACACGACCACGCACAGATACTGCACTGCACGAGCGAGCATAAATAACAGTGGACACGGATGAGACACGATCTTTATCACATGACATTCATCATAAAACTGGCGAAAGGAATGGTTAACTGGAGGGCTCAGGAAAAAACGGTTCTGTAAGCAGAAATATTGATTCACACGCTATCCAAAATGATAACTTCAAAATAAATCTAATTTGTTAGGGACTTTTCAGCCGCCTATATTTTTTGAGCAACGTAAACAACCGCTTAGCGGCAATGTGCGCGCTATGTTTCGCCGTGTGCTCTGGGTTCACAACCTGTCTACGCGCGCACACGCGCACAGCTTAGAGGGAACATTGTTGCCCACACCTGATGTGTACGCTTCAGTTGAACTTCAGTTCGTGAAACAGATCAAACTAGGTAAGAGGTAAGGAGGTCCGCGGGATCTTTTGTTCGCTCAGCCCACTTAACAAGGAGAGGACACGGTAGTGGGGTCACGGAATCTTATGAAACTCAGTAGGTGTATAGCTCTGGATTCCAGCATCACTGCAAACTCCCTCCCCTTTCGGGCGTATACGGCCGATAATTTTTCCGAAAATCGCGATTAAATATTGTAATTTCTCGTCAACTGATATAAATAGCTAAATACACACCAAATAAACAAGTAATTGTTGGTGGTGACCGTATAGTGGTTCCGTCCGAAGCTTAAGGGCGAGAGTTCGACTCCCTTGTGGGCTGTTTTTTTTTCATTTTGTCTCCTTAAACAAATCCTATTTCTCATTAAAACTTTACTGGGCAGCCACGCTGATGTTTTTTTCTATGCTGTTTGGTGGTGATTCGAATTTTTTCTCAAGTAATTCAACGCACGATTGTCTCCAAAAAGTTTACATTATTAAATCGCATATTCTTCATTGGTCTCGGCACTCGCTACATCCTATATTGATGCTTATGACATGGATAGGATCCCTGAAATTATTTTTGTGAAGATTTCCTCCGAATACTTAAAATAGAACCATTAGGCGCAGATATATCAGGCAAAGGATCATTGAAAGTATAAAAAAACACGAACTGGTGAGAAGTCCGTTAAAAGTACAGTAATATAAATAAATAAAAATATTTCTTTTAGGAATCCCTCAGAAATTCGGTTGATTGATTAAAAGCATTAATAATCTACAGCCGCCAATCATCACTGGGACCAATGATGGGAAGAGTTAGAAGGGAAACTAATTTTCTTATGAATCGACAGGTAACGGAATTTTTGTTTTGTGTTAACAAATTTCTTCGCAGTTTCCTGGATGATAACATAAGTATCCCCATTAGACGGGTATTATAATTATTGCTGTTAAATTGAATCTTTGAAAGTATTACGGAATCGACGGTTGCACTTGTTGATGAGAATTAAATTTATTCAATGAAACCTTAACGAAATTTTGTAATGGCATCAATTCTCTACTTCGTTATCCTTTGTCATGTTATAACTTATATATTGCCTGGAAAAACTTTTCTTTCACTTTTGATGATTCATCCATGTAGTACAATTAAAGTTAACCGCGTAAACCTGTAATTAGAGACTTTCTGCTCGACGGATAAGTTTCTTGCTCGAGTTTCTATGAGTGATTGTTTTGTTTCTGAGGCTTCTTTTAACACACAAATCTACCGGCAATTTCTTTGCGGTCTATGGATCTCTGTTTGTTTTGTGTGACTTTTACGGAGTATTTTTCAACAAACAAGCGAAAGTCGAAGAATATTTTTTTGAGTACGATTCTAGTAAGTATTTTTATTGATTTTTCGTTATTTTTCGAAATATCTTGTATATCGGTCAACCATTTACAGTTCGTTGAAAAATTAATTTCTCAGTACAATCCAGACTGAAATTATAGGATGGAATCTTTGCCAGATCCATCTTCGGCAAGATGCGTCCCGCTGATCGACGATGAAAATTTGGAGAATCACCGTTTATTCGCCGATACGCTTAACTTCTCGCCAACCTTCTTCGCGAAAGTGGTTTAATTTCTGATCACATTAGTCAGGAGATTTCTGATCGTGCTATCGCCATCGGTCGTGAGATGTACGATTGTATTGTGGGAATGATGGAAAACATGGTCCTCATCGATGACGATTACCTGCTTGGCGAAGACGACCCTGAAGTGAATGAAGATTCATTGCAACAATCTACTGAGGAAGAAGGCTGTTCTGGCCCAACTTCTAGTGACGGTCCATACGCGTCACCCTCGAAGAAAATTAGCAATTCTATCATTCCTCTGGAAACTAAAATGAATGTTGTTGCGAAACAGCATCCATATTGGTCTCTAAAATCCCTTAAGGTACAAGTGTCTCGACGTATTACGGAAAAGGACAGAATCAAAATATGGGAGAGAGATATTCTATCTGGAGGAAGTTTTAGTGATAAGCAGAATGCCATAGACAGGTGGGTTTATGATAGGTTTTGTGAAGCCCAAGTAAATGGAGACCACGCTACAACGAGAATTCTGCGGCAGTGGGGGATGGCAGCTGCTCTTCGACATATTTCCGGCGGATTTAAATTTGAGGCGTCACAATCCTGAGTGAAAATATTTAAAAGAAGACACAAGATCTGCCAAAAACAGGTCACGAGATACGTTAGTAAATATGCCCTGAAGAGACAATGAGGGCTGCCATGCTTTTTCAAAAGCAAGTCCAAAAGCTGATTCCTCTGTATGACCCTAATTTGGTAATCAATACCGATCAAGCTGGTAGCAAGTATCATGCCCAGATATAGCGTACTCTATCCCATCAGGGTGAAAAAGCGACAGAAATTTATGTCAATCAACTGAACAAAATGACGCATTTGTATGCGGCCCAATACAGTATCACACTTTCGGGAAAGCTTTTGTCGAATGTTTTCATTTGCCTGCAAGAACCTATGGGGAGATTTGGGCCTAAAGTGCATCAGAGCGTAAGTGACGCTATCGGCCGCTTTAAGAATGTATTCGTGACTTGCACGAATTCGGGGAAGTTACATACTACCAACTATGAAACGTATTTGGACGAGGTATTGAAGCCGTATGCGACGGAAAACAGTTCCTGCTTCTTATAGATTCGTGGTCAGGACAAACAAGCCAGACCTTGTACGACGAACGATTCATGGATGTGAACAACGAGCCAACTTGCGGCGTCCAAGTCATTCCCCCATAGTGTACCTCGGTGTGACAGCCTCTAGATGTATACTTTTATCATCAGGTTAAAATTTTCATTTCGCGGCTGCAAAATGCTAAACAGTTGCTCCGGCAAAAGACGGAAATCACCAGCCGTGTGGATGTAATTAAAATGCATGCGTTAATTCCTAACCAGCTTTCAGCTCCGATTTTCAATGAAATGATTAGATATGCGTGGTTTGCATTCAAGCTCACCGATAAAAGAGAAGTCTTTTTCAACGTTAACCAAGTAGGTTTTCCAGATGAAGTATTAAATGGGAAATGCATTTGCGAGGAGCCGAGTTTTGCAAAATGTTCTTGGTGCAGAATGTTTTTGTTTCCAATGTGACTATGACTCTTATCATCCAGGAAACTGTAAAGAAATTTGCTAACATAAAATAAAAGTTTCGTTACCTGTCGATTCGTAAGAAAATTAAAGTTTCCCTTCTAACTCTCTCCATCATTGGTCCCAGTGATGATTGGCGGTTGTAGATTATTAATGCTTTTAATCAATCAACCGAATTTCTGAGGGATTCATAAAAGAATTATTTTTATTTATTTATGTTACTGTACTTTTAACGGACTTCTCACCAGTTCATGTTTTTTTTATACTTTCAACGATCCTTTGCCTGATATACCTGCGCCTATATTATAAGTATTCGGATGAAGTCTTCGCAAAAATAATTTCAGGGATCCTATCCATGTCATATGCATCAATATAGGATGTAGCGAGTGCCGAGATCAATGAAGAATATGCTATTTAATAATGTAAACTTTGTGGAGACAATCGTGCGTTGAATTACTTGAGAAAAAATTTGAATCACCACCAAATAACACAGAAAAATACATCAGCGTGGCTGCCCAGTTAAATTTTAATGCCAAAAAGGATTTGTATAAGGAGGCAAAATGAAAAAAAAAACAGCCCACAAAGGAGTCGAACTCTCGACCTTAAGCTTCGGACGGAACCACTATACGGTCACCACAAACAATTACTTGTTAATTTTGTGTGTACTTAGCTATTTATATCAGTTGACGAGAAATTACAATATTTAATCGCGATTTTCGGAAAAATTATCGGCCGTATAAGCCCGAAAGGGGAGGGAGTTTGCAGTGATGCTGGAATCCAGAGCTATACTCCTACCAAGTTTCATAAAAATCCGTGACCCCACTACCGTGTCCTCTCCTTGTTCGAGTTGCCGGGTAGGGAATTACGTGTTCATTATTATCACCGTCTTCGTAGCTTTCCTGCACTTTATACAATAGGGATGTCAATTGTGAATAGAATTGAAAGAGCTGCCCTCAACATTAAAATATGTATAAAAGAAGTGTAAATCTAGGAAACGCACCAAATACGGAACAAATGGCAAATGAATCTTAGCCTTGTCTCCTCGTTGACACAGTAGTTATAGTAGAACAGAAAAATAAATAAACGGACATTGTTCACAGGGACTCAACAGGAGAGACCGCGCAAACGCAAATAGCGCGCCTTTGGGAGGCTCCCTGTACATTTTATAGAAATTTTTATTTGACATTTTCTTCATCGTTTGTTGTTTTCCGTGTGTATGCTAAATTTCGTTTTGATTGGATAAGATTTAGAAATTAGCGCAATTCGCGAATGCCAATTGCGCAGGAACTATAAGGGTGACGTTCTAGAAAATATACAGGCAGTCGATTCTAAGTTATCGAAACACGCACACGAAGTTTGGTGAAAATAAAAAAAACGAGAGAACAGTTAATGGCCGAGCGAAGCGAGGTCTCTCCTTTTGAGTCCCTGCATTTTGTCTGTTTGTTTGTTCTACTATAACTGCTGTCTCGGTTGTCTGATTTTCACCAAACTATTTAGGTGTGCATGTACAAATAACTTAGAGTCGACTGCTTTTAATTTTTCTAGAACAGCGTCCATATAGTTCCTGCCCAATTCGCAATTCTTATTAGAACAGACAAAGGAAAAAAAATACAAAGTGCACCGGGACTCAACAGGAGAGACCGAGCGAACGCAAATTGCGTGCCTCTGGGAGGCAGCAACCCTGTCTTACTCCTCTACCGATATTTACTCTGCAGGTGTCCGCATTCTCCAACCTGACCTTTATAACTTGATTCACATATAGATTCCTGAACAGTCTCCTATCTTTCCAGTCTACACCTATATCCTTTAATATCTTCATCAACTTTACCCAATTTACTCTATCAAAGGCTTTCTGCCAGTCTACGAAACATACGCAGATATCATGACTGTACTCTATTGCCCTTTCTGATTTATTCCTAACTACCCCTATAGCATCTCTAGTTCCTCGTCCTTTTCTGAAACCGAATTGTTCTTCCCATAGCATTTCTTCTGCCTTTTTCTCCAGGCTTTTATTAAGAATCCTCGTGACGATCTTCGACGTGTTTGACAGAAGGCTTATCGTTCTGTAGTCTTTACACTGCATTGCCTTTGGCTTCTTCTTTAGAGGGATCATTGTTACTTCTAGGAAATCCCGAGGCCACTCTCCCGTGTCGTAAATATTATTAATTAATTTCGTGATCACTTTTAGTCCTTCTGATCCTATGACTTTAAGTACCTCAGCCGGTATTCCATCGCTGCCTATGACTTTCTCTTTCTTTAGTTCCATTATCGCTTATTCTACTTCGCCCTCCATAATACCTGGTCCTAAGATGCCTTCTTCAATGTTTACCTCATCTTTCTGTTCTATTTTTGCCGATCCTGCCTGCTTGCTGTATAGTTCCTTAATGTGTTCTTTCCATACCTGTGCTACATCCTTTTTTTCTGATATTATCTTCCCATCCGTATTCATAATATCTTTACCAAGAATTCCATTTGACTTTTTATCTTCTAATTCCAGTGCTCTAGCGTACATCATATCGTAGTCCTAACTTCTCCATTTGTTGTATTTCATCACATTTTTCTTTTAACCAATTTTCTTTAGCTTTATCTGTTACCCTTCTCAACTCATTGTTTATACGTCTATATATATATATATATATATATATATATATATATATATATATATATATATATACATATAGTCATATATGGTCACTTTACGTTACTCTTTCGCTGAAGAAGGGCATAGGCCCGATAAGCTTGCGTGTGTTTTTGTGTTCGTGTGTTTTACGTGTCTCTTCGACGCCCCCAGCAGCCTACCAACTTGGTCCTCAACTTGGTAAGTGTCCGCTGGGCTTCCCTCAACACCTTGTTGCCACCCTCATCACTACCTTTTCTTTTCCTTTAGTTAATATATATATACATATATATATAATAAATCACGGTAATATTCGCATTCAGCTATTTCAACCGCGTGATAAATTTCAATCGCAAATGTTTTTATATGGGCTTATTCAATCGAGCGGCACATTGTTTGAGCGAATATTATTCATTTCGAGTGCCTCAATTTGGTTTTGTCTGGCTCTTGGAATGAAACTCAGGAATGATATGTAAACAATCCCGATTCAAGCATTCCATTTCCATTTTTCTCCATAACGGGCTGAGCGTCCGATTTCGCATCCGCCCCCTTTGGCTAGTCTCTTCCGCCGGATAAGACTATCCCTCCATTTCCCTGTCGAAAAACGCCCCTGCGACATGCGCATCGCTTCTGCGGTTGTCGTCTCAGGTGAAACATCTCGCTTGGGATATACAAATGCTGGGAAAGCCCAAAGTGCTAAGGAATCCTTCAACGACAAGCTGAAGGAAACAAATAAATATAAATAAACTGATGTGGGAAACACATGGCTTTCTCCATATTTATATGGAAAATTACATGTTGTTAGCTCTGGGATCGTTGTCAATGTTTACTTCCGGTTGACAATTAAGAAAAGAAAAATGGAGCGTTACTAAGACGTAACTAAGCGTCAATTGTTAACAATAGCCTTTGTGGTGGTGGCAGTTAAAATATAAGATATCTCTTAAACATTGCATTATATGGAAAAATGTATCAAACAAAGCTTATAGAAAATAAAATTTTCTACAACTTTTATTCTAATAAATTTTTACATTTATCAAATATTAAAGCAAATATTTCAAAATAACGTATGTGACAAGAGTAAACACCCACTTTCGGTCAACCGATTTTTACCAAAAACTAATCAGATCTTCTAACTTTTATAAAAATGTTAAATATAAAATTTTGCGTTGACCTGATTAATAGTTTTTGAGTTAGAGCCCACAAAAATCTATCACATACAGACAGACTGACAGACAGACACACAGACATCATCGCGAAACTAGTCAGAACGTGTTCAGGGAACCTTAAAACATATATTTCCGTTGAAATCTCGAGTTCGATTTTTTTCATGAAAACAATACTTTCTCTGTACTTCGTATATGGAGAAAGTAAAAAGAAACGCCCAAGTTGGGAAATTCGGTTGTCGATTCTCCTGATAAAAACTTATTCACATTATAATTCGCTATGGCAAATGAAATTAAGGAGAAGTTCAGTCTTGGTTGATGAAAAAGAGCTACGAAGGCAAAGAAGAAGACGCTTGTTGTGTGCTGACGCGTCCGAGTCATCGCTCCGTCCTTCGCTGTCACTTTTCTCGCGCTCTATAAATCTTGCCATGACTACGACGGCCAAAATGCGGGAACAAGACGCCGAACAGAAATCGCAGAATAAGAGATTGCGCATGGAATTAAAGAACTAACGAATGAGTAAAAATAAACTAAATTCTCGTCTTATCCATGGACTGCCAGAAGACGCCGATGAAGATCCGTTCATTGTGGCTGAAAGTTTCTTAGGTTTAAATCGATTAAATCCCAAAGGTGAGATGGCCAATGAAACACGAAGGAGAGTGTTGATGTTAATTCTTATGCTTACGAGTACGCTGGACTAGAAAGTTCTGAAAAGCAGGAGATGAATTCTGCCATGATCAGGAATTGAACTCGGATCTTCTACATGCGGGATGGCTGTCCTTACAATTGTAAAACTGAGGCACACTAAACCACCTGTTTCAGAATTGGTTTTTCTTTTGGTGTTCCTCATGGACGACATCTGTTGGAATAATTGATACTATCATGGCTTTCAAGAGAAATAATTTATTCTGATACATGAGAATTAGTCTGCCCCGGATAGAAAATGAAAGATCCGGGATCGATTCCCAGTTTAAACAAAATTTTTCTACTACTTTTCAGAATTTCCTTCTATCTTTTAGATAAGAATAAGAAAATTGTCTACTGCGCAACTAGTCTGCGTCGCTGTCATGTTGTTTCTCAACCAGTGTAACACTAAGTGTTTGAACGTCTGCGAGAGGTCTGGTTTAGCTGGTTGGAAGTTGTTTTAAAAATTTTAGCAGCTAAAATCCTGGAAGGTTAGTGAATATTACTGTATTTTATGGCCTTTATAAGCAAAAGGGCCTTCTTATTTAAGGCTTAGCTTGCAGAAGAATCGATATTTTCGTGTTATATCTTGGTAGTGGTTGGAGGAGAACTGAAGCTTACTCCTGCATAGCAGCTAGCGCTTTTCTATTGTTAGTGTCATCAAACGGCGCAGGAGTTCAAATCACTGCAGTGGGACTATTTCGCTCAGTAAAAGGGGAGCTATTTCGCTCAGTAAATGGAGGGATATTCCTCTCGGTTCAAAATACTGTTTCCATAAAGAGGTTTCGAATGCACTCCAGATCAGGTACGTCGAGCAGCATTTGTGTATGCTAACAAGAGAGGAATAAGATATCCTTGGGACAAAGCATTTTCAGAAGCATAGTTCACCAGAAAAATGTCTTCTGATCTTGAATGGACATGTTTCTCACTCCTCACTTAAATGTCTGGACTACTGCCAAGGCAATGACATTGAAATGTTATGCTTGCCACCCCATACAACACACACCCTACAACCTCTTGATAGAGCTCTATTCAAGCCCATCAAGACTTTCTATCACCAAGAGGCAACAAAGTTCTCGTCATCCACCCTAATGCTGCAATATCCCAATATAATTTTGGAAAACATTTCTTTGGAGCTTGGAAGAAAGGTGAAGCAGTTGGTAACTCTGTGAAAGGCTTTAAATGCACAGGCATGTTTCCTTTTACCCTTCCGCTATTCCTGAGGAAAAATGTCTTCCCTTCCAACACAATTAACCAGTTTCAACCGATTCTACACAGCCATCTTCTCCCGATCTGACGCTGGTTTCCTCTCCCGAAAGCCCATAGCCTTCAGGATCACCACTTCACCATTCGACTTCTGAGCTGTCTGTAGTAGGAGTATCCCCAACCACACAAGAAAAACCTGAAGCTAAAAAACAGTCGACTTTTAAAACCATCACTCCCGCACCGGAGAAGCAGCAATCTATGAAGAGGCGTCAAAAGAGACAACAAACAAGACATGACTCAAATCATGAAGAGACACGGGCTAAAAGGATACTCAAGATGGAGAAGAAAACGAGGGAGAAGGCTGTTCCTAAAAAAAAGAACGGAGAACTCCAAGCGACACATCAAGTGATGAGGACATCTCTCCAGTGATGAAGAAGACACACCTTAACACAGCTTAAATATTATTCAAAGGAATCTGCGCAAAATGGTGATTTGATCAGGTGCCAGATATGTGGAATGTGGTACCATGAAGTGAATGTTGGGGCAGTGGGGTAAAAACAATTCCAATGCGGGAAATGTTTGTGAAAACTAAAACCAAAATCAGGTGAGCGGAATAGCCCCACATTTGAGCGGAATAGCCCCTCATTTTTTTACATTTTTGTTTTTCACATTACTTGATTTAATATATTTTCTGGTTACTATGTTCAAAAGTGCAATAAAGTAGCTGTAAATTAAGCATGGTAGGTTTTTCTGAAAAAATGTTTTTAGTTGTTTTTTACTGACCTGAAGTTGAAATGAGCGGAATAGCTCCGTCCTACCCCATATCTTACGAATGTAAATGACCAATATTAGAACGCTGCTTGGCAGTATGAGACCCATGTGATGAAGGTATTTCGAAAAAATTAGTCAAGTTGCAGCAAAAGGTAGCGCTTTTTGTTATGTCGTAGTACGGACATGATGGGTTTCATCTCTACTAAATGAGCATAGGTGGAATAGTAAGAGATAGGCGTGAACGCAATAAGATGAACCTCTTCGTAAAGTTTACAGATGAGGATATTTCGATAGATTAATACGGCCCCAGTAGAGAAGAAAGTTTATTAAGATTACAGCCAGGATCGAGACGCAAATTTGTCCTTCTTCCCATATGTAACCAGAAGAGCCAACAGGAATAAGGTTATCACCATTCAGAAGTTGGATATTGCCATTCTTTACCACACACCTTGGCGGGTGTTATTGTTGGTTTGTATTTCTGGCTAATCAACCTCTTGGATTATTATTGCCATAAATCCTTCCCCACTGAACACACACAGGAGAGGAGAGAAACCAGGTTCCGGCATTGGACTACTCTTTATGAAGAGCACCAAGGGTACCAATTGCGTAACGTCCACCTTGGTGGACTTCATGCTATAAATTGTTATGAAACTAATTGTCTTTATCGTGAGATTTTTGCACTAATATCCTTACGCTGATACACGAAATTGTTCAGTAACAATACTCTTTCCTATATGAATTTTCGTTTGCTGTAATTCCAAAAGAATCCGCATTTAAGGTGCAAAGACTCGCTTTTAGAGTGCATAATTTACCAAATTTAATGTTCGTTGAACTCCATGAAATCATGTACTTTACAAGTATAATATTGATTCACTTCTAACTCAAAGAACTTCTATCAAAAGTTTTCTAATATTTTTCATAACCTATCGGTAAGTGTTAAAGCTATAAGTTTTAATTTAGGTAAAAGACATGCATATTATTGATTTAGTTTAAACTTCAAGAATGTCTATCCAAGGTTTTCGAATATCTTGCATCCCAGGGTTAATCAAAGGTATCACACATCAGTCATTGACTCGTAATATAAGAAAATTTATCATTAAATAATTCAAAGAACTATCATAGAGTAATGTAATAATAGTGTTTTTGTAGTAAGACAGTTCTATTTTAAATGGTCTCCCAAAGTTTCGTGATTCGCTTTAAGAAAAAGTTTTTTGGAGTACGCAGCGCGAATCATGTCAATAGATTCTATTTTCTCTACGACTTCAGCTGACTGGCTGCCACCAGGCGTTGATGATATTAGGCTTTAATGTCGCGCACGAAAATCCTAGC